>JARYHS010008074.1:90896651-91024133 GCA_031002005.1 Vandiemenella viatica | reverse complement strand
TGGAATGTTAGGTGGCCTCCTAATTAGTAAACTTTTCTCTTTATTTAGGAGTTATTATAACCCTCTTAACATGTCCGTCTACTCCACGTTTAATGCCGAAATGCATCCCAGTTAGCGAATATTTTCTTTTATACACTTATGCTTCTTTAGCTTGTATGAAAAGGTCGTACGCTTTGTGCACAGAACGGTTCGCTCTCAGGTTTTCCGTTTGCCAATACAAAACAATTTCGAGATTTCACGCTAGCAGAATACTACAAATCTATATAAAGCACACAATATAAACTTTGAAATTATTTTCGTTGAGTGCACACAATCCTGAACTAAATGTATGCTGTCCAACAATAGTTTTAATCTAATTTACGGAATACTATACAATTTACAGTAAGGGTACGCGAAATACCGCTAGAACGAGGCGTGGAACGACTTGTTTCCCTTCTCATTCATCCTGGGGTATTCGCTACCTGCTAATTCTCGGAAACTGCCGGTTGAGCCACTGCTTACCTGCACTAATGAGCTCAGCTGTTCGAGGGTAACTGTCCCCAGCTCCCTCGACACCGTTACTTAGTATGAAATGATATAGCATGAAAAACTTCGATATCACCAATAATCTTATTGTTCACGTCTTCACCATCTGTGCAATTATCATATACAAAATCCCCTTTTTAATTGAAGTTAGCATCAAAGATAATTATTTTAACTTGCAAAGTTAGCTGAATTATTGAATATATCCCGTAAATAAAGTTTTTCCTCTTTAGCCTTTACAAATGCAGTCGCCTTTAACTTATTGCACTTTGACCACGCGCTATCGTCAGCAAAATAACAGCAAGGTATTGTGAAAACTCTCCTGTATATCTGTAATCGTTCAACTTAAGATTCCTAATTTCTGTGATGACCAACACAATTTAAACAAATCTTTCTGGCAAGGTTTCGTGTTCTATAGGGCATTATCTATGGCACGTTAGCCACCCTTTACAGATAGATACACAAAACAAAGAAGTAAAATACATTGATGAGATAACTTGCGATCTCCGATCAACACAGACAAAGCGATATTACGCTCGCTGTACACTTCTGCTCAGAAAAGATATAATGCAACTACCTAAGGTAAAACGTTACATCGAACTCATGCATCACAAAATGTTGAAACCCTTTTCGTTTATGTCACAAAATACATCTTAGAAAGCATATCACAATATTTGTATCGCTGTCCGATCCATTGTGATTGCGAAGACAAGAAATTGTGCTTGCTAGTGGCGCTTCATTCTTCCGCGGGTGCGTATTAATTTATCTGGCTCAGGAAAACATTTAATATTTCAGGATTTGTATCAAATCAAGTCCAATTAACAGCGTGAAAGTCAAAAGTGACTATTAATATTTCACGTGGACAAAATATAAAGTTCGGAATAGCGAAATAAGCATTAAAAATTCCGAATATGGAAATATCCTAAGTAGCTTTAACTGTAAGTGCAAATTTGGTTACTGGAATTTTAATTTTCCGTTTATCTAATCTTTCCAGCAAAACAGACGGTTTAGACTAGCGGAACTGGCATCGGCGTTTCTCAAGCATGAATTTCGGTAAGGCGCCTAACCTAAAAGAATGTGTACTGTACATTTAATTTCCCCTTTTTTTATGATTCAAATCGGTCAATTCATAGTCAGCCTTTTCGTCAACGTATTTGGCATGCTACACAACTTGTTGAACAATGCCTACAAGACGAATTTGAGACGTCCATGGATTCTTTTTATCACATAATTCCTTTCGGAATACACGCTCATCGCATATTTATTGAATGCGATAAAACGCTGATGCGAGGCGAGAAACGTTTGGCACTCAGTGATGACCCTAAGTCCAACATCTGCGCTCCCGAACAAAATTCTCGGAAGACGCATTGTGCTGGCGGATCCCTTAGCCTTGCTAATGGGCTCAGCTGACAACCAGGTACCTGGGTTAAACAACATTCTCGTCTGTCTTCCCTTCCAGCTGATTTCATTGATCCTCCAGAATTTAGTTTCTGCAGCAAAATACTTGTCTTTTGACCTGAACGGGCACAGAAAAATTTCGCGTTGCTTTTCGATCATGGCGGTGTATATGCTATCATGCCTTTCTGTTCCATGGATACTCAAACTGAAACGCTTTACACAAGTTTTCCGGAACTGCGCGTCTGACCAGACACATTCCGTACTCACAACCGCGATCTGCAGTGACTTTTGCACTGTATCAACGCTTTTGCTGACACTATGCTCAGTAATCTGCCGCGTCACTGTCACGTCTTCGAGCACTGTCCGATTGAAAATTTGTATTTCCGGAACTGCTTCGACCATACTATCGACAGACGTAATGTTGGAAAGCTCGCATTCCTCAGAGTTTACCAGCTGTTGGTCTGTATTCTGGGTTTGTTCTACTTGTGCAATTTCGATCAATTCATCGGTAATCGCAGCAGTTGGTACCTCTGTGTGTTTTTGTAACTCCGAATGGAAGGTGGATATTTTTCCGTCCAAACTTGTTAATATCGCAGCTTGCGAATCAAACCGTGCATCAACACTCTGCTTAAGCAACTCAGCATTTCTTTTAAATTCTTCCCTTTGTGAATTAAATTGTTGGCTAAGCAAATCTGAATTTCTCTTGTTTTCCTCTTTTTGTGAATTAATTTGCAGGCTTAATTCCTGTGTTTGTGACTCAATTTTCTGTATTAGTTGTTGAAATTGCTGGCTATTTTTTTGGCTCGATTGCTCTATTGCAGTCATCAACATTAACAACTGCTGTGATAGGAGTGGTGGTCCTACAGTAACTTGTGTTATTTGTTGGGTCTGTCCTGAATAAGCGGGAGTGTTCTGGATTATCTCACCGACAGGTGAAGGAAAATTTTCCATATCTTCCTGTGGCGACAAAGTAGACTGCGAACTATATGAATGGGTCGGAACTTCAGAACTTACGTTCCCCTCCCCAGCAGCCAATATTTCGCTTTGTTCCGTTAACTGAACCTGATCGTTCATGATTTCGGGAGATTTTTGCCTATCAGACTGATCTTCCATATCGAAATCCTTTATCGTACGAGATCGTAGCTTCATATGAACACACAACGAATGAATTTACACCGCAATTGTGCAATGACGAAATCTAGATTCACTAACAACAAAAATACCGCGAATTTCAGTACACACAAATACATATACCCCTCCAAATACAGCAAGAGAAAAGCAACGATGAATCATGCAACACAACACCATGAAAGCAGACTTACTTTCCAAACACATGGGCAAAACATGCGTGTCTTTAATTTTCTTAGAAGCTACCATGCATTAACAAAACAATACTGACGTTACTCATTTAAAAATTTGAAAAATGATCACAAAATTGTTACAATACAAAGTGTATTGCATCTCAATTGAAATACACAAATGAACTTCTTTTAATGCGTTGAAACAAAATAAATTTTATGCATTGAAACAAAATGAACTTTATGCATTAAAATACAAGTGAAACATCAAAATAAAATCTTGTATGAATATCTATTGACTACAAGAATAATAAAACAGCCAAAAACCATGTGCAACATTCCATGAAACTTTCTGAATTTGGGCTCCAAATTGTATTAATTTGAATTAGTGCCACCAAGTTCGCAGACATTAAGAAGTAATGTCTCATCTGGCACCAGCGTTGGGCGACATTTTGTGGTGGGTGCCTTGGTGGGCAAACCACATTACAATTATCTTTCATACCTTTATGATTAATAACTGTGGATTTTTAATTTTAATTTTTACGAAGGATTGGAAATTTATTAATTTAGCAAGAATCTCGACGTTGGTTGGAATTTAGGAAAAATTGTCACAATATGACATTTATTTCTTATCACTGGCGATTACAAGTCTGAGCGAATTTACCGTTAACATTAACACAAATTGGCAAAATCATAAAAGCAACGCTCAGAGTTACAATTAGCCGTCATGGGCAAGCAAACAATTGTATATTTACTTTTAAATATCTCAGAATCAAAATGCAAGAAATAATGACAACTGGAAACAATGAAAAATACAAGTTATGACTACCTCAGACAAAGGCATCATAATACTGTGACTTTACAGTTAAAAAGAAAATCATGGGCGCCAGAATGAACAATATATCATTCGAAAATAACTAGTTCTGGCAAATTATGCCGCTAGCTCAGGGGTTTTTACAATTGCAAAGTGAGAACATGGACCTATCCTCTCAAAGTCGCTTACGGGTTCTGTTTCACGGAATGCACAATCACATGGCTTGGTCGTAATCAATTACCATTGTAGTTCTGCGTCTGATGTCTGTGATGAGTGTAGCGGACCCACGGTATGTGAGATTATCTCACAAGTCGGCTATAGGCATCTCTGGTCTGGCAATGCGCATCATCGCATTACCGGCTGTGTTGCGGTGATAACCTTGCTCCAGCAAGGCAAGCTGCGGTTAGCGAAAGAAGTCAACTTTCCAAGTCAACCTCAGACTGGTGCGATCGAAGTTAGAATCTAGAAAAATCTCAGCTCCTCGCTCTTCGGTCCACGAGGAAACTTCTTGCTCCGCCCATTTGTAGTCTCGAAGCTCACATACAACAAAAATTCCCAGGATTTTGAGTTATACGCTCATTTTGATTGGACCTTCAGGTCGGCACCTAATGTCACGTGATATCCTCGATATGTGATTTGGCCAAAGAATCCAACAGAGGTCGGACATATTCGGCTAAGTTCGCCGGAGCGAGAGAACATTCGGGTTTCGGACGGCAGGCTTTTCCCGCCAGGAGAGTGACGTCGTTGACCGCCCATCCCCAGGGAGCAGGGTGTGTGGTCTGGCAAATCCCAAATCCGCGACTTTTTGTCGCCAAGGCTCGGGAACACCAAGATTAGCTCAAGCATACATAGCTCAATAATTCTTGAATATTCGCTTTGCTACGATACACTGTATAAGTTCACCATTTCATTACAGTCCTCACTTGGAATCTTGCGTACTTTATAAAATTACAACAAAAATCTATTCACGTGGTCGCCCAAGATTTATGTAAATTACTCTTATATTATTACATATATAATAAAAAATGCACCTTGTAACGTGGCGACAGCGCGGCTCATTACAATATATAGATAATTATGCAGTATGGTGTTTGAATTTTGTGGAAATTACTACTCTTACCAAACATGCTGTTTAATACTTATAGAAGAAAAAAATTCCCACAGGCTGTAGGCACTATCTAGATTATATAATAGTCAAACTGAGATTCAGAAATCGAGTTCCAGATTGTATAGGCTACTCCGAAGCTGATATAAACTGACAACAATCTGGATCTGATAAACACAGAAGTTCAAGACACCCAAAACAAACAGACGTTTGAAATAAGAAAACTAAAAGAACCCCCAAAAAATATAAATTCACAGAAAATGGTAATAACTGGGCATGGGGAGGAGAGGGAAACTGGCAAGAAACTTTGACAGCAGAACTTGAATTAACTGATTAATAAGATATAAAGGCACAAAATTTGGTCGACATGCAGCAGACAAACAACAGTGTAAATATTTTAGAATCAGATAAGCAATTATGCATGATAATCAAAGAAAATGGGTACAAAAGAAATACAAAGAAGAAGATATGTAAATGGTTGTCATTAAAGAAGATGCAGGTAACAGGAAGATTTTTAAGAAATATAAATATTCAAGGTTCTGGCGAAAACCTTTTAACTACAGAGGATTACTAAGGCAATAAATACAAGGTATATTTAAAAAATAATGAGACAGCACATGTTGCACACCATCTAACAATACAAATCTCCCACTATATTCTCAGCTTGGTTAAACGTGTTCTACATTCATTAAGTTTGAACTCCCAATCATTGCTACACGATTCTTAGAACGAGTCCATATCAAGTTATCATCATTTGAGTCATGGAACTGCAACAGATAAAATTGGAGTAATATTTTTCAATCAAATTTTGCGTGAAACTGGGTGATAGTGCAACACAAACATTTAAAAGTTACTAAGCAAGTTTTGTCTAAAGCTCATGTTTCCAGATGGCACAAGACCTTATCACAGGGCTGTGAAAATGGCAAACATGTACCTCAAACCAGAGGACCTTTAACTTCAAAAAGTGAAGAAAAACTGGAGAAAGTGAAAACTCTCACTGAAAAAATGAGCGTAGAAAAAAGTAGGTTCTGACTCAATTTTTCTTATCCTATTTTCTTGGTCATTGCTGGATAGGAATGTTACTGGTAGTAAAATATGTTTGCTTTCATCGTGAAACAGATCTGTCAAACTTTCCAATCAGATGAGCGCAATGCCTACTGTGTTCCAGATGTTCCCAATCCAACCCCTTCAACATTACGCTAACGCTTTCCCTCCAGCTATATATACCTGTCACAAATCAGACTGCTCTTATTTGGACCATCTCCATGCACCTATTAACCCTTTTTGATGAGACCGCATACAGAATAATAATATTCCAAGTTAGGTCGCACTGGTGCTATATGTCACTGATGCAACTGACATCTGCTTCTGCAACTGCATAAGTTCTGTTCACTTTTTCACATCCATTTCTGCTTCCGCACCTTTTATAATGGAAATTTAATCGGAAGTCTACAACTGGCCAGCACAAAAAAAAACTATAATTTTGAAATGTGAAGTCATGGATGAACGTTGTACAGACCAGGGCCACATTTAGGCTCTGTGGGCACCTAGGCTATACATGTGGTGCGGGTCCCCCTGTCGGCAGTGGTCCTGAAATATTCGAAATTCGGCCCAAAACATTTATGAGCAACCTTTTTTTTTTAGCTCTACTGCTGGCCCAGGTGGGGGATCCAGGGTTGTGGTGCAGGCCCCCAGGCTACAGCCTATGTAGCCTATGCTTAAATGCGGCCCTGGTACAGGCACCGTAATATTAACAGTTTCGAATTATTCTTGAAGAATGAGGCATAGATCACTCAACAGTGAACTGCATGTATGGTTTATGATCATGGATCTAAGATGGGTAGAACAATGTGGATGTCAGGCTAAGACGATGTTAATTGTGCAATACACCAGACCAACTCTGCACTGGAGCTGAATCTCCAGAGTGGCTGCTACAACTTGCTGCTAAAATGAAAACAATTGTCACCTATTTCTACCATTCATTGTTCGCAAAAGTAGAACTAACAAAAATTCAAAAGATTTGTCTTAATCACTCTGCTAAATCTGTATTTCAGGAGTGGCCTACAGGTAAACATTAAAGTTAATAATCAATTATTACCCGATACCTATCAAAGTCATGGGGCACAATCATTTCATCTCTATTAGGTATGCAGTAGATGATCCAAGTACACTAATAATTAATATTATAAACTAAAGTGGTAAGCTCTATAGTTTTGTTTGCTTGTAGGGGATAATGGATGGAACTACTGGATAGTATCTAAAAGTAATTCACTAATAGAAAGCCATGTTATCAATAATTTTTTAGATTTTTTTTCAGATGTCATTATTTTTTAAAATGATTTCATATATACAGAAATTTTATGACATGGTAGCCTGAACAACCAAGGACTGGAAATCTCTTTTTAAGTACAGAAGCATTGGAGTGGATAAGAAAGTCATTTGCTGGGTAGAAGAATTTTTAAAAGGTAGAAAACAGAAAGTTAGGGTAGGAAAAATAGTATCAAAAGAAGTTGAAGTAAAAATGGGTGTGCCACAGGGTAGCGTATTGGGACCATTGCTATTCATTATTCTAATGAATAATTGTGTTGATTGTTTACTATCTGAAATTAGATTGTTTGCAGATGTCATAATGCCGTATAAAAGAATCAAAACGAGAGAGGATTGTAAACAGTTGCAGGGTGATCTGGACAGGATATCTAATTGGGTTGGTAAACATGGAATGAAGATAAATGCAAAGAAGAGTCAGCTTATTAGATACACACATAAAAAACAAAAGGTTAGTTATGAATATAAGGTGGGGAAATAATTGCTTGCTAAAGACTTGAAATGTAAATATCTTGGAATTACTTTTGATAACAAACTTAACTGGGGACGACACATAGGACAGGTGGTAGGAAAAGGTTTCAAAGTTCTGCACTTGTTGGAGAGAGTGATGAAGGGATGTACGAGAGAAGTAAAGGAATTGGGTTACAAAACTTTGGTCAGACCATTGCTCGAATATGGTAGTGTAGTATGGGACCCTCATTTTACATATCAAATACAGGAGTTGGAGAGGGTGCAAAAAGGGCTGCTAGATTTGTTCCTGGAAATTATCGCAGAATGCAATCAGTGACGGATATGATAAAGGAGCTGGAATGGGATTCATTGCAAGGCAGGAGGAGAATGAGGAGGGTCATGGGAGTGTACAGGGCATATACTGGCGATGAGGCATGGAAAGATATTGCAATAGGTATGAAAAGTAGTGCAGGGAAGGGAAAAGATGACCATGACCACAAGCTGGCACTCAATTTCAGGCACAAGGGTGTGGGAAGATTCTCTTTTTTAGGTAAGGGTGTCAGGGATTGGAATGAGTTACCAAGAGAAATGATGAATAATTTACCAAAAACTTTGAAAGAATTTAAAGATAAAATTTGTAGAGGGCAAATGTAGGTAGGTGCAGGATAGGGGGAAGATGGGTGTGTAGGGAAAATTGCCACCGGAGCCTGTGCTCCATTGCAATTAAATTAAATTAAATATACGTAGAATTTTTATGACAGCAATAGTCTGAATAACCAGAGACTGGAAGGGAGAAAGGTCTTGATACTGATGAGGCAAGAAATGCCATTTTAAAGATGGACTTTGTGGCAAAGTAACCCTTTGATTCGATTGAAATATGATGGATAATTGGGAAATTCTAAAGATTTTTTTCCTCCTCCAAATTAACATGACAATTGCGAACATGAATGAAAATTAAGAGGCATATCAATGCATTATTAAGTGTAGGCTCATGTGATTATCAAGGACATTCAGTGTTTCAATAAATATTGTTTCAGCGATATTTATGTAATGGTTAAACTCTAACACAAAAGTTAATGGTGGGAAGAGAAACTGAGCCATCATAGTATCTTTGGGATGAGGAGTGGAGACTAGAAGTAACGTGGTGAGCAGTACTACCGAACAGGCAGTTATGTGTAAAGAAAGTTACAGTTTAAAGGTAGTAGGGAAAAGCAGTGGGCATATCGCTGGACAGAGTGGAGATTAATGCGATGGAAATTTACTAAAAAACGCAAGAAGTGGTCAAAAAGAAATGTTGGTGTTTATTAAAGTTTGATTGTAGAATGAAGAACAAAGAAGTGTGGTTTACAAATAACCACTGGTGAAAAAAAGAAGAAAAAATTGTGGGAACTTAACTTTAACTGAATTGCTAGATTCATATGGTTGTAATGACTGAATGTTGGCGAGATAGTGTGAAGCGATTCAATGTGAAAGTTAACCTCGTAATCTAACTGTTTGGAACATTTCAGCATGGTAATTTATTGTAGGTATCAGAGGAACTAGTGTGAAAATATCAGATAGTTAAAAGGAGTTTTGAAACTTTCAAATTTTATTCTCATAGGGTACCTGATCTGAAGATGGTTAAAACAGATTAACACCAAATCTCTAAGTATTAGAGTTGGCAGTCATGTTTATTGGGAATCGAACAAGTATGCTCAAGTCAAAACTGTGATATCTTCAATTAACAGTTCACGTACTTAGAACTCAATGTATTCTTGTTGATAGCGTGACTACAATAATTATCTTAACAATCGCAACCTCCAGCCACATTCCAACAAATTAGACATAGCTCTGAAAGATCTGAATTCAACTAACGCAGCAAGTATTAATGACATTCCCACAGAACTGCTGAGACAACTAGAAGAAAAAAAAAATTCAAACTGGTACTGAAACAAGAAGATTGTAACACATTATAATACAAGTGTCATCTTCATATTCTCGAGGAAGAAAAAAAATAGTATAAGACCATATACCATACAACAAAAAGGAAAGCAAAAGTGAATTAAAATATGGTTTTAAGATAAACAAGAGGACAAGAGTAGCAAAGCTAGCATTAAGATTAAGAGTAGAAGGATT
Organism: Vandiemenella viatica; assembly: GCA_031002005.1. Taxonomy (NCBI): domain Eukaryota; kingdom Metazoa; phylum Arthropoda; class Insecta; order Orthoptera; family Morabidae; genus Vandiemenella; species Vandiemenella viatica. The sequence continues at coordinate 91,014,106 of JARYHS010008074.1, read as the reverse complement.
GGTTAAAAATACAAGGCTACTTTTATGACATTTTTTGAGTCTGAAAAAGCTTTTGATAGAATAACTTGTGATTACAAGAAATTGGTGGCTATCATTATACAAGAAAGAAGGATCAATTAAAAAGGGCAGAAGGAAGGGTTGTAGCACATCCCCAATAATATTCAACTTGTATAAAGATGAAGAAAACAAGAAACATCTGAATGTGGCATAACATTAGCAAAGTATCAATGTGCTGAGGTCTGTTGATGGTGTTGGCAGTTCTATCATTACTGTGGTGCCACAATCTGATGATGCATTCTTGTAGAACTCGACGAAACAAATCGAAAATAAGATTTTTTGATATCTCGCTTAGTTTTTGAGATATAGCATGTTAAAAATCAGGTGTAGGTATAGTTGCTTGGGCTTTTGGTGAGGTTTCAATCTAACAACAACTACTAGTAAGAAAATAAAACACCAATAGAGAATTTCCTCCGTGTAGATACAGTGGTTTTGGTTTTAAAAAAAATCTGGTCAAGGCCGTATCTCACCCTAACCTCCTCATGTTTGTGATGCAATATCTCAAGAAGTAAGTTGATTTGTCTCATCGAGTTATATACGAATACATCATCAAATTTGGCTATAGCGAAATTTTGCTTCTCGTCCAGGCCGCATTTCAGCCTAACCACGTCAGTTTTGAGATACAATATCTCGAGAACTTGGCAAGATATCAGAAAATTTTGTTCTTTACTATCAATTTGTTTCCTGCAGTTACATAAGAATCCACCATCATATCACGGTGCCACGGTTATCGTAGAATCTCCATGATGTTATCCTGTTGGCAGATAAGATTAAGGGCACAGAGAAATTACAGAATGAGAAGAATTTGCGCCAAACATGAAGTGTTACAGAAACAAGAATTACTGTAAACTAAAAACAGATATAGGTAGAGATTTAAAGCACAATTAAAAAAATTATTTTATTGAGGAAGTAAAATTTCAACCAATTATCACAGCAAGGACAATATCAAATAAAAAAGATCAACACATGCGGTCCACGACGTATAACAAACCAATCATTGCTTGAAAATAATACATTTTGTGACTGATTACCATAGTGTTACCGCAGTGGAAAGTTGTAATGGAGTCGCAATCTCGACCAGTTTTGGCCCTTCTTGAAATAGGCCTTTATAAATCTTTTGGTTTCGAACACTGACCTAAGAATAACAAGAAATGGGATTACCAGAGATCACAATTCCACGAGAGATTGGTGTTATAATACTGCAGTAATCAAATGCAACACACCTCTAAAGATATTTTTTTGGGGTAGTTTCAGTGGTGTCTTGCTGGTCCTGGGTGTATTACAAGCTAATTACTGCTCCACAGTAATACATCTTGTGATTTACTACAGCAGCCTTATGATGTTATTAGTCAATGCAGAGAAATGTTGTTATAGCAGAATCGTGATATACAGTAGAACCCAAAAAACTTTTAGAACTGTATGTATGGAATACAGCATTTCATGAAAGTGGAGTTTGGAATTCCACAAAGAAGATAAATAATAAAAGCATTTGCAATGTGGTGTTACAGAGAAAAATGTTGAAACTAATTGACAGTTGAGATATAAAATGGACATGGTTTGAAAATTGTAGATGGGGAAAGAATTCTGAATTAGATAGAAAGAAGAGAATGGCTGATTTATATGAATTGGTTAAATTGTTATTGGAGGGATCAGTTCAAAGAACAAACTGTGGAGGAAAGCTAAGGAAAATTAAAAGCATCAGCTTGTTTTACAGTCTTCTAGAAGATCGTAGTTCAACTACAAAACCACTGCAACCTAACTTCGTGAACATAATCAAACTTTCTGGATGTGATTTTGCAATTGTGTTCAACGGAAATTATATTCACGAGTGTTTTTAACAGAATTCGTTAGGTAAACAGTCTGGACCACAAGGATAAGATTTCCACAAATCAGTAAACACTGAACAGATACTTTTCAAACCACTTCATCAACCAGTTTAAGTATAGTTATTGAAACGAAATTTTAATTAGATTCTTAAAATACGCTAAGGAGAGATGCCGAACGATCTGTGGAAATATATTTGCTGTTGAACCAATAAACAGACTGGTCACCGGGATGTTAAACCCAAACAAAATTGTTAATCCACAGATGTATAAAATAAATAAGAAACTAAAAGTAGTTTTCTTGGGTTGATTATTTTCACAATCAGTTGATAACATTAAAGAAATCATCACAAGATTATTACACAGACTTGTATCTACACACCAACAGCAGCAATGAGACAAAGAGTAACAGCTTATACAAACACCACCATGCACATAAACAATAAGACACAATTGGTAACTAAATTTCTACAGAAAACCTTTCTGTTTTTCAAAAGTATACAATTATCAAAAATAAAAATGCACATACATAACAATACCCGCTTTGAACATACAAAACACGAGTAAACACAAATGCCCGCTGGGCCCCACACGTCGAGGAAACCGCCAAAGATGAAAACCAGCGATGAACACAGAAATGTGAACAGTACAAACATGAGTACAAATGCCAGAGATCACGCTTTGTTTTCATTTATCACTCATCAGCCGTGTGGTCAGTCTCAATACAATTTTTCCATACGATTTTCAAAGTACGCCTTACCTTTATTTTGTCATTGCTCCTAGATTGCAATTTAATAAATATAATACAATACATATATTTTTCATGGATTCAAATAAAAGAGACTGGCTCTGTGGGATGTGGAAAGTTGTCAATTTAAAGAAGAACTATTGTATAAGAAAATAGATAAATAACTTACACCAAAAGGTGTATAGTCACAGCACAATATATACATTACTCACATCAACTACATTTACACAAACTACAGGCAACTATTTTGTAGACACCTTAGTAATAAATTCATCAATAGCGTAGAAGGTTGTCAATTAAAAATTCTTTCAACTTTTCCCGAATTTAATCTTAAAACTAGCCAGACATTAAGATGTCCTGGAGTTTACTGAAGATATGTTTCCCTCAGATCCCGTTTTGAACAAATGACAACGATTTGTAATCCTTATGAAGATCATTTTTCCTATTATTGCCGTAATTGTGGATTTTACTATTTGTTTCAAATACAGTATAATTCGTGACTACAAAGGACATTGGTGTTATATAATCTCGGCAAATGTACAGTACCAAATTTGGTACAAACAAATTGGATTAATTAGATGGTCATATGAAAGTGTTTCCTTTTATTCGATAGTTGTATTAAGTACTGTAAATCTTATTGTTGTTAGTGGAAACCAAAGAAAAAGGGAATTCATAGGTCGATAGACGTTTGATTATTTTAATTTAATTTAATTGGATGGACTGCACTTTCCGGTGCATTCCATACACGCCCATTTTCCCCTTTCCTTTCCCACCTGCTTTTGCTCTCTACTAATTTCAACTCTTTCAATGTTTCTGGAAAGCTATTCATCATTTCTCTTGGTAATTTATTCCAATCCTTGACACCATCCTTCCCTACGAAAGAAAATCTTCCCACACCCTTATGAATAAAACTGAATGCCAGCTTGTCGTCATGGTCATCTTTTACCTTAAATGCACCTCAGTTAATTCTCCTACCTATAGCTTTCCGTGATTCATCACAAATATGCCATGTACACTCCCATGACTCCCTTCTTTTGTCTTCTTATATATCCATTCCAGATACTTTTTCATATTAGTTACTGATTGTGTTCTGCGGATTCCAAGGACAAATCTAGCGGCCCTTCTCTGCACCCCATCCAACTCCTGTATTTGGTGCCCAAAACTCTGTAGAAGGCTATACTTATTGCAGAAAAACGATATTTAATCCACGTCGCTCACTATTTGGTCTGCACAGTAATATAGTAACGTTCCAACTGTGGAACCACGGTTTCGGAGTGATAAATGGTTGAATGCGGCCGTAGTGAGTATCTTATTGTAGTGTGGAATAAAAGGAACGATTTTCAATGTCAACCAATTTTTAAAGCTCTTAGACTTCTCAATAAATTGTTCCAGGGTACTGAGAAGGAATTCGGTCTAAAATTTGGTACACCCGTTACTTAGGCAGTGTTGTTTGAGAAAAATGTGCACATTGAAGCCACGAAATATAGGCTACAGACTATACCAAGGCTGCAAAGCTGATGTTGGAGAATGACCACAATTTCGATTCTAAGTTAGCCTGCGCCCTGCGGGCCACGATTTGGATTCTAAGCTAGCTTGCGGGCAGTGGCGTAGCTAGGTCAACAAGGGCCCCGGTGCAAAAAAAATTATTTGCTTTGTGTTTCTGGTAAGGGCCCCTTGAGCTGTGGATGGGGCCCTTGAGTTGTGCTTAGGGGCCCCCTGAGCAGTGCTTAGGGGCCCCCTGAGCAGTGCTTGAGGGCCCCCTGAGCGTAGGGGCCCCGGTGCACTGCACCGCCTAGCCCCATAGTAGCTACGCCCCTGCTTGCGGGCCACATAATACTTGCCTATAGTTACAATAGATAGTTCAATATAATAAAGATATTAATAATACAGTTAAATTACAATAAAAAAGTAAAAAACATCTATGATACCTTTACAGATTAAAAAAAAAATAATAATCAAGAACTAAAAAACATCGAAGAGACCTTTGCAGAGGTTTTTGAGCTAGCATATTCTAGAGCGCTGCTGTTGGCGGGCAAATTAAAATGCTCTGGCGGGCTACGTGGACAGCTTTGGGCTAAACTCATGGTGCAAATAACTCGAAATTTGAGTAGTGCAGTAAGGGCGTACCGAGAAGTAACTGTGCTTTTAGGCTTGAATTTGGTTCACTCGTTCCTGAGGACTTATGTTTCGAAATAAATTGCATACTGATACTAAAAGAAGCGCACCTTACATATAATTTAATATATGAAAATGAATGTTTTGCTTGTTCTTCTTTTACCCGGGGCGCACATTGAGCTGCGTGGTGCAGTAGGGGCAGCGCAGAGCAGGGCAGGGCAGTACGAAAACAGAAACTGTGTGGGGCATATTAGTTTCGTGCGGCAGTTTACAAAGCATTGTTGTGTTGTGCAAGAAACCGACAAAAAAGCGTAACCAAATACATGCCGATGCAAAAACTCCATTTTTGAATCAGACTGAGCTTGGGAAATTGTTATTACTTTATAAGAAGCTGAGTTGGATAAAACTAGGGAAAAGTGAGTATTTGAAAAGAAGAAACTCTCATCTGGTTTTTGCAGTGACAAAAGAATTCTCAAATGATTATTTCCGGATGACTCGAGCGGAGATTCACAGCATAATGTAATCTGTTGGATACGCTCAAATACCTATTGGAACTGAAGAAAATCTGGCAGAATTTTCGTGGTTATTTATTTAATTATTTAGCGTTTGCTGGTACATGACATTTATAAGAATGTATTTCTCTTTTATTTCATATCATATTTTTTTAAAAAAAAAAAACTACATAAAAGAACATAAGAAACACTTGGAACCAAAAAAGCAGTCTTCAACAAATTATTCGGGAAATTGTCTTCACAAGAATCCTCCCTCTCTCGTTAACAGTTGGACGGAGGAAGAGGAAGTAGAAGCAGAAAAGCTTTTTTTAAAAAAAATAAAAAATCTAGGGGACACTATTGAATGATGTAGTACAAACAATAAGAAAACAAATAATGTAATAATAGCCTATATATCATTCAATTTTTAAGTTTTGTTAAAAATGAATTCAAAAAGAGAACATAAAAGTGAAAATAGTAAGTGGACATTTGCATGATAAATAAATGCTGAATTTACTCGCCATTTGTTGGGCTCATTTGTGATCCTTGTCCAAATTTCTTGTTTAAATTTAATTTGTATGTGTTCAATATGACTGGTATTGTGAATCGCAGGGTGGTTACGCGCCAGTTTAATCAATTTTTCTTATTCCATAGTTGAAAATGATTTTAAAGTAAAGCAAGATTATAAATAACGCAAGAAGTGTTACGGCAAAAAACCGGCTCGAGAGCTGCGTGGCACAGTTTCTGTGTCGTGAACACAACGTGGCGCAGGCCACGTGCGGCGCAGTACTGTGGTGCCGTGCGCTGCGTCTCAATATGCGCTGTTCCGCCCCAAACATAGAGACACAGAAACTGTGCTGCGCGTCAGTGTGCGCCCGGCCTTATGCTCTTCTACATAATTCATCCGATTACAACGAAAATTTGGTGAGGGTTGTGTGCGCACGTGTGAAGGTATATTACAAAATAAAAAAAACTCTTTCCAGTCACCCCCGTTCAGTAAAATTTTCACGTGCAATGGTTCAGATTTTTGTTAATTTATCGAAGTGAATGGTGATATTCTGAAAGCCTTTAAAATTTACTGTTTACTGGTGCTGGATCGGTTTAGGTCGGACAATTCAAGACTGAGAAATTTGAAAATGGAATTAAAAAATTGTTTGAAAGTTGGTGTGGCGACACATAAATCCAAATATTTTCCAATCATGATGAAACTTTGAACACGCGTACAGTCCAATCCAACGCACTTACCCCACAGCTGTGATATTGTCCTGTCGATTTAAACAACTTTGTGATAAGTTATAGTGGATTGAAATTTTAATCTGTAATATTGTATTGCGACGCTTATAGGTAAGAATGGAGAAGCCGTAACTGAGGATTTGAAAAAGACAGAAATTTTAAGTAACTGGTTTAGTGAAACCAAAAGGGGCAATGAATCAGAAATGGGAGGGTCTAAATCGAAGAACGAGCTTAACAGTACAATTAGAAATGAGCAGACCAAATAATTTGAAATTTATTTTGAGGATATTATGAGGGAACTGAGAAAGCTGAAAAAATATATAGGGGCTAGTGTAGATAATATTACTACAGATATCTTAAAGATAGCAGAATGTAACATTGTACCTTATCTTGAAATATTATTTAAATCGAGTCTGCATACTTGCTGCTTACCACAGGACTGAAAAAGTGCGATAGTAGTTCTGGTTCATAAAGGAGGGGTGAGAAATACAGGCTCAAATTACTGGCCAATCATTTTTACATCAGTGGAAGGTAAATTAACGGAGAGATTGATTTCAAGTAGGCAATTTGGCTGTAGGGAAGAATATTCATGTGAATCTCAGTTGGTCGGATATTTGCAAGATATTTCGGATAAAATGGAGAAGGGAGGCCAAATTAATAATGTAGCACTAGATCTTTCAAAGGCTTTTGAAAGAGTGAGCCATAAAATGGTAGTAAATAAGGCAAAAAATTGTTGGAGGGGATGAGAAAGTGATTTGCTAGGTAGAAGAATTTTTAAATCGTAGAAAGCAAAAAGTTATGGTAGGAAATGCAGTATCAAAATTTGTAGAAGTAAAAATGGGAATACCATAGCGTAGCGTATGGGGACCATTGCTGTTCATTATTCTAATGAATAATTGTGTTGGTGGTTTACTATCTGAAAGTAGATTGTTTGCAGATAACATAATGCTGTATAAAATGATCAAAACGGTAGAGGACTGTAAACAGCTGCAGGTTGATGTCGACTGGATATCTAGTTGGGGTGGTAAACATGGGATGAAAACAAATACAAAGAAGAGTCAGCTAAAAAACACATAAAAAACTAATGGTTGATTATGACTATAACATGGAGAAAAAATTGCTTGTTGAAGACTTGAAATGGAAATGTCTTGGCATTACATTTGATGACAAGCTAAACAGGGCAGGACACCTTGGACAGGTAGTAGGAAAAGGTTTCAAAATTCTGCACTTCTTGAAGAGAGTGATGAGGGGATGTAAGACAGAAGTAAATGAATTGGGTTACAAAACTTTATTCGGACCATTTCTTGAATATGGTAGTGTAATAAGGGACGATCATTTTGAGTATCAAATACAGGAGTTTGAAGTGTTCGCTATGTTAGGAAAGCGACTTCTCGACCTTACTGTGGCCGTTCATTACCAGTTATTAATTTCCAAATAATATTAAGTATAAAAACAAATCAGGTGGGCGCCAGAGATTGGAGTGTACCCTATTCTGAGGGAAGCGACATCCAGATCTCAAAGTATTATTATTGATACTTGAATTATTGAACAACTAGAATTATTAATACAGTCAAATGATACATTACATGACTGGATGGGATCTATTGAAAACAAGGTTCACAATCTGACTTTACTAATTACTTATGTATTTTATTGTTTACTTGACAAGATTATAAAAATATTAATTTTCTTTTTAAAACACAAGGGTACATAACTTTCTTGGTGGAGCAAGAGAGTCTGTCTCGGGGCGATAACTAGGGTAAACAACGTTGATGCTAAAGTTCCTTTTTCTGAATGGTGATTTCCGCGCAGACGAATCTAAGTTGTGCCGTCGGTGATTGACCAGCTCTCCATCACGGCCGGCTGCCTCCTTATGTCTCTCCCCGTGGTCAGCTGGGCGGTCGATCTGCCACCCTCCGTCGGTAGCCAACAAGTCCTCTTGTCTTCTCGCACTGCCTCGAAGAAGCGTCGTTTTCCGCCCCCTCTTCATGACGTCTGCCAATGTCTGTATTTGGAGGGAAGCTATTCTTGCTGGTTGGCTCGGGACATGCAACAGAACCGCCCTTTTTTCCTAATAAAAATAGAAGTTTTTCCTATTGGCTGTACTCCCTGTATTCCTCTCACCCTTCGTTCTTGGATACAGATTTAGTTTTTATTTTATTTGTTTACCCAAACAGTCCAGGATGCTCTTGAGCTGTGGTCCTGTCACGGGACTGTTTTCTGCCATCCGTCACATCTAATGGCAACACTCAGGGGCTGGCGTTCCCCAAACACTAGCAGAACCTCCCCTGGGACCGACGCACACACGACGAGAAAAGAAACACGCACGTATGTTTTCCATTCGGAACATTAAAGTTGAAGAGGACGCAAAAAGGGCTGCTAGATTTGTTTCTAGAAATTACCGCAGAACGTAATCACTAACAGATATGATAAAAAAAAAGGCTGAAATGGGATTCACTGGAATACAGGTGGAGGGAGAAGAGGGTTATGGGAGTATACAAGGCGTATATTGATCTTGAGGCGTCCAAATTTATTGGTGTAATAAGTAAAAGTAACGCATGGATGGGATAAGATGACCATGACCACAAGCTTTCAGGTATAAGGGAGTAGGAAGATTCCCTTTTGTTAGGTAAAGGGGTCAGGGATTGGAATAAGTTATCAAGAGAAATGATGCATAATTTGTAAAAAACGTTGAAAAATTTAGAGTTGAATTTTGTCGCGGGAAATTGTAAGTGAATGCAGGAAAGGGGAAAAATAGGTGTTTAGGGAAATTGCCACCGGAGCGTGCGCTTCATTGCATTTAAAATTAAATTAAATTCCTGCACCCACCTACTTTTGCCCTCTAACAATCTGAACTTCTTTCAGTGTTGCAGGTAAATTATTCATCATTTCTCGTGGTAATTTATTCCAATACCTAGTATCCTTCCCAATGAAAGAAAATTTTCCCACATTTTAATGCCTGAAATCGAATGCCAGCTTGTTATCATGGTCATCTTTACCCTTCTATACACCCCTCAGAATTCTGCCACCAATGTCATTCCATGCCTCATCACCAATATATGCCTTGTCCTCTCCCATGACTCTCTTCGACCTCCTTTTGCCTTCCAATGAATTTCATTCCAGCTCATTTATCGTAATAGTTACTGATTGTGTTCTGCGGTAATTTCTGAAGAGAAGTCTAGCATCCTTTCTTGGTACCCTCTCCAACTCCTGTATTTGATATCCAAAATGTGTGTCCCATACTACACCATCGTATTCAAGCAATTTTCGGTCCAAAGTTTTGTAACACAATTCAATCACTTCTCTGGTTCATTCACTCATCACTCTTTCCGTGAAGGATTTTGAACCCTTTTCCTACTATCGGACCAATATGTTCTGCCCAGTTTAGTATGTTGTCAAATGTTATGCCAAGGTATTTACAATTCAAGTCTTCAGCGAGAAATTCCTTCCCTACTTCCTAATCATAGTCAACCTTTAGCATTTTATCTGTATACCTAATAAGCTGTCTCTCCTTTGCATTTGTCTTCATCCCATATTGATTCACCCAGTTAGATATCCTATCTAGATCACCCTTCAGGTGTTTGCAATCTTCTACAGTTTTGATCCTGTTAAATAACATTACAATATCTGCAAACAATTTAACTTCAGATAGTAAACCATCAAAACAGTATTTAGTTAGAATATCGAAAAGCAATGGACCCAATAAGCTATTTGACTATTTTTTGAAAATGGTTTTAAATAGCTTATTGATACCCGTTATTTACCGGGTACTATTTATTTTTTGACGAAAATGCTTATTTTACGTAAAATTCAGAGTATTTGAAAGCCCGCCAAAACGGACCTTTGCTGCCTGGCGCGGGCCAACGACACTCGTGACGTCACGTGCCAGCAAGCCCTCACTATACATAAGTAACGTCTGGTTGGTTTCTCTGAACTTGTGCATAAATTGTTGGAAATATGGTTTATAAATAGTGTGTAGTACATCATTCTACAACCACAACAATAAAAACTCCCAAATAAACGTAAGTGTCCCCACAATAACTGAAATAAGAAAAAAATTGGCTGCAACTTGCTGGTAGAAACCCAGACTACATTACGACTAAGTCGCATATCATTTACTGTAAAGATCATTTACACCATAATTTGGTTGAGATAATGCAGTGCGTTGTTTCAGAGGAGTATCAAAAGGTTCGGGTTCTTAGGTTCAGTCCTCGCATCCGAATATGTTTTGTTATTTGTGGTTCTTTAGATACTAGTTTTTGTTGGTAGCGCCGCATATTCTTTTTCTAAAATCCTCCATAACACTAATTTGTCCCCCCCCCCCCCGAAGAGTTTACTAATTTTTGTATAGCAAGGGTATTATAAACATTTGAAACATAACCAAAAAAGACTTCAAAACTGAAACTTGACGTTACTTGTATACCGATAAAAAGTTTTAAAAAAACTGAAAATTACTTACGCATTAAAAGTAAATACCGCCTAAATACAGTAGATGCATTTATGTCAGAAAGGCAACGGGCAGTTGTATTGTCACATAAAAATTCCAAAAGGGATTCAAAGCGTTCGAAATTAGCGTGAAATGTTATTGTTAAAATTAATTCACCGCCGCTCACTTGGAGTTTTTGCAATGGTAATATATCTCTGGTATGTTTCAAAATTAAAAGCGGAAGGTTATCCTTTATAAAAGTTTTCTTGTATGGCAGCAATTTATGTTTCAAACCATGGGCGCCGGCAGGATTACTTTAAGGGAGGTGCATCTGTTTTTTTTTTATACATTATATATAACACTTATTACTTACTAACTAAGGATACTGAATTTATTGACAAGGTGTTGAAAAAATTTGGACAAAAACCTAGACACCTTAAGTTACTATCCAAACAGAGAATTTAATAATAAATTTGTTATTTCTTAATCTTTTTCTGTGTATTTTCTTTCATAGCAGGGGAGTCCCTCTACTCAGGGAGGTGCAAGTGCATCCCGTTGCACCTCCCCCCTCCCGGCGCCCATGTTTCAAACGTTTGCATGACGTTTTACGAATTCTTCGAATGGAAACATGATTCTATAAAGCAACAAACAGCAAACAGAAACGAAAAAAAAAATGTTCACACGAAAAAAATATTATCATAATCAAGGTTCGAACATAGGATCTTGAAATTCCATAGCACTCTTTAACCATGCAGCTACCTAACACCATGGCATCGTGACTTATCTTCTCGTTAATAGTGAATACTTAAACATCACAGTTTCTACGTGCTGTGAAGTGAACGCGGTCGATAAATAAACAATAAATTCAGTTTCGTTGGAAAAAAATATTATTTATCTATAACTATTTACGTGCAGTTAAAAAAAATTGTCCACAACATCCATTTATTTAACTGTTGTGTTTACCTTATACTACAGTTGCATTTTCTCGTATATATCTCCTAAAACAACTAATTTAATTTTACATTTTAGTCATTCTTTTGAAGGATTTCAGTTAACTTCTAACTTCGAGTTTAAGTATAAATGATTCTCGAGTTGAAGTTATTGCATTTTCAAGCTCCACAGAATAAAAGTCAGCTAGCCCGACAAATAAGGTTATGTTCGGTATTTTTCCGCTGTTGGCTTTTACAAATTGTTTTTCATTTTATATTCAAAACAAAATCTCATTATTAACAAGAGATAACCAATAACAAACAATAAAAATAGTAGAAAACTTGGATGATAGGAAACGCTCCACACGCAGCCGCAGCGCCTACAGGCACGTGACGTCACTAAAGCGATCGCCAATCCCAGAGCGTTTTCTGTCACGTGACAAGGGGCAAGAAAAATCATATTTTTATTTCGATTTTTTACTCAAAACAATCCACCTTTCTTTTCAAATTTAGCAAAAATAGCTTCCCTAACCATTAATCTATGGGAATGACTACAATTTGTAATATATTTTCAGTACTGTCAAATAGCCTATTCACCACCCTATGCGACTCCCATGTTCACTTTCACTTCTTTTGATACTGCATTTCCTACCCTAACTTTTTGCTTTCTACCTTTTAAGAATTCTTCTACCAAGCAAATCGCCTTTTCATCAACTCCAATAGTTTTTACCTTAGTTAGCTCCATTTTATGGCTCACACTATCAAAATCCTTCGAAAGATCCAGTGCTACACTGCCAATTTGACGTCCCCTGTCATTTCATTGGAAATATAACTATGTACTTTTTATATATAGAATTTGTTTCGGTTGATAGCTAACTAAGAAATTAATAAACTAGTGAAATACTGTCTTAAAAATCAATTTAAAACTGTCGAGGAAAACGGCTCATCATAATTAATTTTTAATTAATTATGAGTTTTCATAATTCATAAAAATAATTATGAATAAATGTTGTACATATTTTATTCATAATTATTCTGGAGTTAACAGTAAAACTAAATTAATTAATCACTAATACCTCTACTCATAACAGAGTGAATATAATTCTAAGCATCGAATTTGTAATATATTAAGAGAAACAGAAATATTTGTTAATTATTAAATGTATCTGATGGATGTATAACTATTTGAAAAATGTCTAACATCAATTATATTAGGAAATGTTGCTTTGAATAATTACACTGGACATTTTTTTGAAGTTGGATATAGTTTCAGACAAAAGTGATACGGTATTTAAACAAAATTGTATCTTAACCTAAATCTGTTAACTTACTATTGCGGTATTACATATATTCACATTGTTTTAATAATGAGTTATCAGGGAAAAGGAACAAGATATGCATTAAGTAGTGCATTTGGTAATATTCACAAAGTGTTGGTGTGCGTTTCTGATACGAGCAGGGCAATGACATTTTGCTTCTTTATGGGAAGTTCCGAAGAATTTCCATTCAGGCCACTACTAAAGAAGACACAGAGGCAAAATAGGAGGTGTATAGCAACCTTCCACTACTTTGCATGCTTTGAAAGTCAGATATACGGCCTGTCAGAGCTCACGGTGGAAGGGAAGGGGAGTTCTACGCTCAGACCATCCTATTGACCACAGTGACGGAAGAGATTTACGCAAAACTGTGAGAGCACTTAAGCCAGCGTGACCAATTGCAGATTCCTAACACCGTCAAGATAAATTAAATTAAGATCACGACAAGTAGTCAACGAAACAAGTGAGACAGAAAATCAAAAACCAGAGAGAGAATGGAAACTAGTGATGTGCCGGATATCCGTATTCGTATCCGTATCGGCGAATATCCGAGGGGAAAAAAGATCTGTATCCGTATCCGTTAATTTTTTAGGGGATCTTTAACGGATCTTTTGTAACGATTTATTTTATTAGTTTACCAAAGGTAACTTGTAACTTACCACTATAGTAAGTTTTAAGGTATTATTTTAACTACCTTTATAGTGAGATCAGATTTGCTAACTGAAATTATTATTAAGGTACCGCTTAAGTGTTTACATCAGGTAAAATAATCACTTTGACAGAAACTTATATTTAAAATTAAGTTTTGTAAATTGTACTTCTAAAACGGTAACTTGGCAGCTTTGCCATCCAAAAGTCTATCACGATGGGGATCATAAATAATTCTTGCTGCACTGAAAACCTGTGCACTTGGAACGCTTGTTGCAGGTGATGATAAAATGTGCGAGCCATGTGTCATAAACCTCCTAATTTGTTACGATCATTCTGAAAATACTTTAACGGATCTTGATCTCGTGATATTCTTTTTTCATTAGCACATTCTGCCAGCAAATTAGCATTCGTACATGATAATTGTTTTTCAGCTTCCTCATCATTATCGTCAATATCTAACATTTTGGCCATAGTCTTCTAAATTGTTGCAATGCACTTTTCATACAGCGTTTGGTTTTTCTGTGTTAATTGTACTTGTGTGATTTACTTCTGTTTCTGAAACTGTAAGTAATTTCTGTTTTATATCTTTGATGAAAAAACTAAATACGTTGCTATTTGGAACAATATATTTTTGTGGATTTCAGAAAACGGATAATTCATTCTTCAAAAAAGACAAAATCTCAAGAACGGCGGGTGTGCTGACGTTGGGAGTTTCCCCACTATCAGCAGGAACTTGCATCTCATCACACAATTTATGAGAAATAATGTCGGATATACATGTGATTTGTACGCTTAATTTTCTTGTGGTGTCCTACAAGGGCTCAGTACTCTTACTAATCATTGAATTAAGATCCACAGTTGCGTAAGCTGAACGTTAGTCGATAATAGATCGTAGTAGACGACTTTTTCACTGTGGTCCAAGTTGAGATCCTATATCAAGACACTAATGATCCGTATCTGTATCCGTATCCGCGGATATACATTTTTAACGATCCGGCACATCACTAATGGAAACTACGAAGGGTCACGAAAAACATAAAGTTAAGATTTGACCAGTCAACTGGATCAAAGGAACGATGTGTATGATACTGAGAATGTTTGGAGGGGCGTTACAGTTTATATTTTATTTATAATTTTTGTTACATGTCCTACCTATAGTGAGAGAAGCGGGTACAGCAAGGATGCTGATTCGAACATGGCAGAGTCGCAGAGGAAGAGTGGCAACTAGACGAATTTTTTTAAAAAAGAGTGGACGCAGGACTCTCGTGGTCTTTTAGTCCTTGTCGTGACATGCAATATCGCCAGTTCTCAATCACGTGAGGGCTCGACATCGACCAAAAGGCGTCCGGATGTGAGTGATAAAAGTCTTTATTGTAAGTCATAGGGTGACATAAGTTTTAGTGTGAAGACAGCGTATAGTATCAGAAGTTGCTGACTACGTCAAAAATGACGAGACGGTAAAAACTTCGCCTAATTTACTAAAACGGTGTTTGCACTTAAATCCTTCAGTCTGCTGCCCAAATTAACATCCTGAGCAGAGAGATTTACCTGACAAGGTCTGTAATATCCGAACTACCTGAGAAATTTACGTCGTATTTCTATATGAAAGTTTAATTTGCTACTTCTGTGACTGGTACAGAGAGCAATAAGTTAAAATGAGTCATTTCACAACGTATTCTGTTTAAAATTGTAAATGCTTGTTATCGTTAATAAATTCAGAATGGTATTCATCAATCGGGTGATGTATTTTGACTTGTACTACTTAATTTATTATTTTTAGTGGCAATTGAAGTAGGAAAAAGGTGTTACATTGAAATAATTTTGAATGTTTATTGACCATAAAAATAAATTCATCGCCTGTGGGCTATGTTTAAAACGAATATATTGTCAGGTTATGACATGTTTCAATCTTACATGTGTCGGGACAGTCATTTAAAGTAGGCTACTCTTTTAAATAATTAATTTGAATAATTAATCTTAATCTTTGATTATACACCGATGGCTATATGCTTCTCACGTTAATGAATATACTTTGCCCCGTAATGACATTTTAGTGTTGAAATTAAACAATGTCATTTCATAACAACTTCCTTTATAAATCAAATTATCAAAAGATTTAATTGATTCATAAAAGGTGATTTTATTAATTATGAAAATCTACAACAAGGCAGAAAATTAATACCAAGCTAATTTTAACTATCCTCAATTGCCGACAGGTAGTCTACGTCAGATGTTATGTTACAGAAATGAGTGACCAAGGAAATACAACCAGAGCATATTGTTCTTTAGTTAAAAGTGAGATATGCGTAGAAATTAAAATATTTTGTCCTATTGAAGTTAGAGTAAATATTTATCGGAAGTACACACAGCTAAAAATAAGTTCAAAACTATTTATGTAACCACAGCTCATCCACTTTGACCTCAACGTTCCTCAATACATACACTAGTGCTGAAGTGCTACAAATCATAAATAATTTGAAGCATACAGATTCCACTGACTTTTGTGGTATAACAACTAGTATGTTGACAATTATCTCTACAGCGTACTCACTGGACAAAGTCAGATCGTGCTAAGATTAAAATCTGGACGAGGTGATAGAATGATTTATAGCAAACGTCCTTAAATGCTGAGAAAATCTAGAGTATTGTGTTCTCATTAAAGCACATAGGAGCAGTAGAACATGAGAAAACTGGACTTAAATTATTAGACATCTCTTAAAATATGAGGTTAACTTGACAACCTCAACTCAAATCTATCATCACACATGTGGCTACCTCGACATATATATGATAAAGAGATTGGAAAATATTCCTCCTAAGGACACTATAAAAATGGTCTATTTTGCATTCCTTCATAACCTCGTATCATGTAGTGTAAGGACATGGAGAGGAGCTAATGGATTTATAAGAATCGTAAAATGTTAACAAGGAGCTGTCGGCCTGCTTGCCGGAATGCGATCTCTTAGTCGTGTCGTTCTCTATTATTATTGTGTCTGTAATGATCAAAGACCCTAAACATTAGTTATTCGCGTTATGGCACAGCCAGAACACGTTGTGGCTAACTCAAAACGACCACAACGCGGAATTCGCGTTTGGTCCAAGTCGCATTCTCCACACATGTGCCTTGGAACTCGACTGGTAACAAGAATCATATATATGAGATGCAGCCTGGAGCGATTTTTCGTGAACACAAAGAGTTAGATACTGATAAGCCACAACCTGTTGTGGCCGTTTTCGAGTAACTATAACGCGTTGTAGTCATTTTTTTTTTTTCGTTCAATGAACGTTTTCTGTCTTTGAGCCAAATATATCCGCCCTGTGTATAGTACCCATTTAGAAAGAATTCTTTGCAATCTGTAAGACAGGCAGAGACAAGTAGATATCCATCACCGCAACACTCAAAACGGTAACCATCTGACTTATGTTGCTCTTTGGTTATAAAATGAATGGTTTACCCGATTCTGGTACCGCGATACTCAAACACTGTCTATACAAGTATGGTCCGAAGTCCTTTACTCTGTGTGTCTATGGGTTTTGCATGAATGATGAGCATTTTTAAGTGCAGTGTAATGTTTTGTGATGAAAGAGAGAACGTTCAGGCCCTCCCTTGTTATGGACGTGGAGCGGTCGCCGAATTTTATTACATGAACTTCGATGTTGGTAAAATCCAGTTTTATGGATATTCCTCCGAAACAGTTAAACCCTATGGCGATTGCCAGACACCTCTGTAAGTTCATTTGCAGCCTCGTTTGCGAAGAAGGGCTTGTGTCATCGTAAAAAAGTCCTGAATGCTCTCAACGTTACTTAATAAAGTGATACTGTCTAATAACGTAGTAGTAAGCGAAAAATTAATAAACTTCCAGTTAGTTTTAGATCCATTTCTTGAATAACTGATAACAGCTGACAAAGCAGCGAGATAATTGTTCAACATATTTCATATATGGACTAGTCCTTGAAATGTTCACAGGTTAAGGAGCACATTGTTGCGAAGGCAATAGAGACCGCCGTACAGTACGTTTTTGTGATAACGCCCATCAGTAGCCGTCACAAAGCTCCCACGTGGCTTAATGTTAATGTGCAGAATTCGCAGAAGAAGTGGCACGCAACAGCCCTCTTTGATGGGTCTGCAGTGGGCAGGTGTAGAGGAGTCAGTTAATTGCGCCCTTTGCGATAACGCCACCTTTGTGGACTGTCTCTCCCGACGCTTCCTGCCTGGGGAAACCTCTGACTCGCAATTACTACTGGGAGGCGAGGAATGGAGGGGCCGAGACTGCTGCAGTAATTACTGATTTACTGCCAGATAGCGGCGCAAGAGGCTTCATAGAATCTCTGAATAAATTAACTCATAATGGAGAGCGTAAATCATAGACGAGTAAGTTGTTTGTAGTGTTCCATGCTGGTGTTCGATAGAGTTAAGTTTGAAAAACCTTAAAGTGCAGACGTGAACACTTCGTATGATCATCTTAATCTTAGTATCTATACATGTAATAAGCAAATATGTCATGTATGACGTCACTCTACTACGTCGCGCAATGACGTCACGCTTTACGCCATTTTTCTTGGTTATACGCGTTATTTAATAACATTTCTAAGCATCCGCAAATAAATTAACTGACAGATCACTGAAAAAATATGTATTGAGTTTAAATCATCATATCAATAATTAAATGCTTATATTTACCTAGTATTCCTTATATTCTTTGTCCATGGATACGAAGATAAAAGTTTCACTTTTCGAACATCAGTGTTAGCGAAAGCTTTTATTAGATTGTTACTTAGCATGGGTCAGAATTGCAATTGGCATTTGACGCTACAACAGAGGGCATGAATAATTTAGTTTTTTTTTTTTCAAAATAATTTAAATTGTGTCCTATTATAAAAATTATTAAATCGTTTGAACGGAAATAGTTGCACACTGATTGCGATCTGTGCAGCCTAGACTACAATTAAATATTACGTGGCGTAGTGTAAGTTTATAAGATTTATTTTAATCTTCTTTGCTTTCGCTGAGTAATATTACTGAAGCTATTATTTCCGCAACATTTCAGCTATTCAAACGCTAATATATCACGGACGACAAAAAAGAAATGGGTATAAACATTAGAAGATATTTGATCAAATACGGTACTTTTTGAGTGGAGTTTGCTAGGTATATATATACAGGGCGTTCGCCGGGAAACGCAACCCACTGTTAGCGCTACAAGGAAGAAACTGCTCCCGGCGAGCGAGCGCTCAGTTTCCGGCATTGTTCGACCGTCGGCCGCGGACTATTTCATAATAATTACGCTTCATAAACTTCATAAACTTGTGTGCTAAGCATTTAAATGTGACGCAATTCATTAGCTTACCTTATAAAAGATGCTGGAAGTGTTGACCCTCTTGTGTAATGCACATTTCACATCTTCTGAACATATTTCGAGACACACGCTGCCCTAACTGACTTAATGATTTTTTGGGTGACTGTTCTAGTCGAAAAGCGATATCGTTAATTTTCTCCTCTGTGAGAATACGGTTGACCGACAGTCTCTTTTTGTTAAAAAATGAACCCGTTTCTCTTACTTTTTTAACCAGACGCAGAATTGTTGATTTAGCTGGCAGTAAAGCGCCAGGAAATTCGCGACGAAATTTACTGCGACACTTTTTAAACGACTTCTTCTTCACATATGTATCGTAGAGAAATATTCTTTGTTGCAAACTGTAACGTACCATAATTTTACTCACACTCAAACACGGTACAGATTAATAAGAGTATGAAGCCCCAAACCAGCCAAACCGCAAAGAAACGTTTATTCACAACACTGATTAATAAGAGACTGAAGTCACAAACTATCTACAATGCAAAGAAACCGTTCTTAACAATGTAAGGGTCACTGCAATGCACTGTTGGGGCAGCGGAGGTGTTAAACAGTGCGGTGATTCACGGTGGCGGTTGGCGGAAACTGCTGGCTCCACTGACCGAGCAAGTTGCCGACGGCAACAGACTGGGAGGGTAGCGTTTTCCGGCGAACGCCCTGTATAACACAGCTCTAAGAACAACACACATTAAACAATTTGATTTATCGAACGTGTGTAACAATTTTCAAACCAAAAGGACAATTCCTTTTTGAGTCCAAGTTATTACGTTAGAGCCAAAATTTATATAGCGATGCATTATTGCTAGTAAAATGCGATACAGTACATGTATTAATATGCGCGAGATTGAAGTACCTATTGTTTTTCCGGCGGCAAGTTTAGAGTAGTATGTGGTTATGTTGAAATGCAACCTGGATGGAAACGGAAACTTTTTGTTACAGCGCAATGCACGAGGAATTGCATTGAATTTTATTTTATATCATTTCTATTTAGTTAAGCAATTATTAAGAAATTAATTGTCAGAACACTTAATTAATATGCCAATTTAAATGAAATACATTCTTTTCTTTATCGGTTTTTTTTTTTTTACTGAAATCATTACAGTCATTTTTCATGGGCTTTGAGGCTAGTAGTAATATTATAAATGAGGAAGTTTGGATGGATGAATGTTTGGATTATTGTTAAACAGATTTAAATGAAATTTGGAACGGAGTTACTATATAGCCTCAGTAGTAACACAGAATAGTTTTTATCCAGAAAAAAATAATACTTCCTTTGGAAATACTCATTATCAGTTCTAATTTCACCAACACCAAAGAGTTTCCTCCTTTGTTCACGGTACTGCCATGTTTACTCTTTGCTTCTTACCTAAATTGCACACACTACTTTTAAATGATTAAAGCTAGGACGTTACCACATATTCAGCGGTGTGTTTAGTTTAAAAGTACGAAAATTGATGACCATGATAAAATAATAGCTCAGAAGCAGGAAATAAAAATTATTTCTTAACCTTAAAATTTTTTAAAGCCGTATGTTCATAGCATCCGGCAATCTTCACTGAGACGTACAATTTTGTTGGAAAATTGCGGAGCTAAAAATAAAAGATTATGTTCCCTCAACCTGTCTTAAAAATACTAATTTCTTTAAATCCCTTTACCGGAATCTGTTGACAGATTGCTGTACTAAAAAAATGGATGACACAAAAATTAATATGTTAAAGAAGAAATTGGTTGCTTTTTAATTAAACTATAATTGAATTCCTGCTTTCTTTTCTTTTATGTAGTTTTGTCGTTCACTGAAACATCGAAGGTTCATTCCTTACCGAAAACATTTAATATGCTGGCGTACGTTTAGTAAATCAACGCTCAGTGGCGGATCCAAGGGGGGCTACATGGGGCAACTCTACAGTTTTATAAGGGCGGCAATCTGGAATTTTTTTATTTGATTTAATTGCAATGGAGCACAGGCTCCGGTGGCAATTTCCCTACACACCCATCTTCCCCCTATCCTGCACCCACCTACATTTGCCCTCTACAAATTTTATCTTTAAATTCCTTCAAAGTTTTAGGTAAATTATTCATAATTTCTCTTGGTAACTCATTCCAATCCCTGACACCCTTACCTAAAAAAGAGAATCTTCCCACACCCTTGTGCCTGAAATCGAGTGCCAGCTTGTGGTCATGGTCATCTTTTCCCTTCCATGCACTACTTTTCATACCTATTGCAATATCTTTCCATGCCTCATCACCAGTATATGCCCTGTACACTCCCATGACCCTCCTCATCCTCCTCCTGTCTTGCAATGAATCCCATTCCAGCTCCTTTATCATATCCGTCACTGATTGCATTCTGCGATAATTTCCAGAAACAAATCTAGCAGCCCTTCTTTGCACCCTCTCCAACTCCTGTATTTGATACGTAAAATGAGGGTCCCATACTACACTACCATATTCGAGCAATGGTCTGACCAAAGTTTTGTAACCCAATTCCTTGACTTCTCTCGTACATCCCCTCATCACTCTCTCCAACAAGTGCAGAACTTTGAAACCTTTTGCTACCACCTGTCCTATGTGTCCTGCCCAGTTAAGTTTGTTATCATAATGAGATTTATGTCGGCGAAACCCTCCTAGCCCGAGTCAAGCCCCCCCCAAAATAAAATCCTGCTGGATCCACCACTCTCAACGCTAACCTAACCAAGTGTATTAATTGACACACAGAATTTATTTCTTTTGAAAGACTGAGAAAATAAAAGAAACTATAATAATGTTATCAAAGGTTAATGAAGAAACGATCAATTACTACTTTAACATTTAAACTTATAGTTCAAAGCAGAATTAATTGATAGAACAGACAAAACCAAATCAATATCGAAATAGGAAATGAAACTACTAAAAAAAAAGTTACTTTTATGACAAGATGGGCAAACGTACGATCATCTTAGTGAAATATAGTGAAGGTAGGCCTATGAAATTAATCAATGCTCACAAGATGAAACCATTAATTCGTACCTTAACAACAAAATTTGTATTTTAAAGCAGAATTGATTGATTTAATAGAGGTTAAACATTGTGGTTACTGTGTTTCTGGTGTAGGATTATATAAAATATTTATTACTATTATTGTTATTACAGAAAACTTTTATACTGTAATACACTTTTAAGCGGACAAAATCGCGTGTGATGCTAGTGGCAAATAATTGTATTTGTCTGTATTTTTAATGTCTACTTTTCTCGGCAGAAAAATTAATTTTTCAAGAAATTGATCGTTTCTAGAGCCGAAAACTACAAACTTCTTGATTGAATATAATTATATCAACATATCTTCAAATCAGACCATTTTCGCTTCGATAAGGGAGCGTGCACAAACCATGTGGCTCGGTTCAGGGGGAGGGGGGAAGGGGTTAGCTGGGAGGCTACGCTGGGATACGTGGGGGGAGGGGGGGGGTTCCGAATCAGGCCACGTAGCTTTCCCTTCATAACATTTTTCACTTTGAAATGAGGAACAGAACACACAACAGCATGTGAATATTTATTTCCCTCGATTAATTATCTCCTTATATAATTTACAATCGTCTGTCAAGACAAAACAGTACAAAATGTGTTCTGGAATCAAAATTAAAAAAAGCTTCGTGCTACGTGTGTGTGTGTGTGGGGGCGGGGGGGAGAAGGTTAGAGGCAAAAGCCACGTAGGGCTACGTGGGGGAGGGGGGGGGGGTTCACAGGAGGCCAAAATGGAGCTACGTGGTTTATGCACGCTCCCTAACCTTTGTTGTGGTACACGTCTCGTATATTACTTACTCGTTTTCCAAGATATATGATGCACCTTCAAAGTTTCATACGGTGTAAAAAAAAATAATGTAAAACTCAAATTTTGTGATTTGGAGAAATTTATATACATTTCAGAAATCTTTTATTGTTAAACACCTCTTAATCTTGCCTAGTTAAATATTTCGTTGACAGTAACCCTAGTTTTTATTATATATCAGACCAATGCTCCAAAAATAATTTAGTATAAATGTCAGTTTACACTGGTGTCAACTTGTTCAAAAAAATCTGCGACACAGGCTTCAGATTAAAGCTAATTCATAAGAGTCCAAAAACTAAGTACCAATCTTGAACTATAGCTATCGCTCGTTTAAATTATTTTATTTATATCGTTCTCACGAAAATTATAATATAATATTTGAGTACTGGAGCACAGTTTCTAACGATATTTTCTAAAATAAATGATGAATAACCTTCATGAGCTTAAATCTTTAGTGCATAGAATCGTACAAATTGATTTAATCCAAATACTTTTAATGTTGCCTTGAGGGTAATTAGACAGTACGATATATTAGAAAAATGATACGTAGGAGATAAAGTTTTTTCTTGAAGAAATCGCTTGTAATTTAACTTTTACTGATGGTTCAGATGAGGTTATAATTTGTTTCAAAATCGAACACATCATCAGGAAAATAGGGGACGGGTTGGGGTGGAGAGTTAAGTAGCAGTTGGAAGTAATATCCTTGCTACATTTTTGCTAAAATATTTTTTTTTTCGCTCACATTTGTAAACGGAAAAGATGGTTTACTTTTACCAGCTAAATGAGGCAAAGTATTGTATTTTCCAGTATTAGACAGACTCGATTTTAATTCGTGCGCAAAAAAGGCGCTTTATGTCTGTGAGATAAATGTATCCAGCTCAACAAAAGCAGATATTATGCACCCCATACCCTTTCATCTACGAGGTGTCTGGTCAAGCGATGGGGAAAAAAAAACATTAAAAATGACGCTTGAAATTTTCTATCGGTAGGGACACAAGGAAGTTTTGTGGTGATCTCAATACAGATTACAACAGCCTATCGTGATTGTCGGCAGACTGCTTCGAGTTATGCGAATGCTGCAAATGCAAGGCTGTGAGAATGTAATATTCAACAACTAGAGTAGTATTACGATCGGTGTTACATTCCTATGTCTGGTCGATCAGCAATCAACATATCGCCACGCAATATCTAACTCGTAATAATCACGCAATATAGTTCCATTTAGACAAACTCAAATTAATTGCACATAATGTATTTCAGTTTTTTCTTAGCCGAAAAATATCGGCTTGTACATGTGCTTTCCAATCGACATAATTGGCATTCAGTCGCTTATTCTACTGCAATATCAAATTATAACTAAAATTAATAATCCTTGAACCACTTGTGTTAATTGCTGGTGGTTGTGAGGCGTTCTGCCTTGAAACGAGGAAAGTATGCCGGAGCATACAAAAAGGTTAATTGTGACCTTGTAACCTGTATCAAATGGTAAATATCTTAAAAAAATAATAATAATTACACCTACATAAGTCATATTTATATAAACTATTGTTTAAATAATAATGAGTCAAGTACTAGCTACTATATGAAGTGACAGGCTGTTGAATCTGAGATTGCTATTGCTATAGCTATAGCTTTACCCTTTATAAAAACGCCAATCTTTGATAACTAAACAGAACTTGAAAGTTATTTTGTGTATGATATAAGAATATTTGTAGAATATGTTAGTGTTTTAGTGTACGTTTATTCGAAAATTTGGTATAATACTGTAATTAGTTGGAGAAATAATTGTTCACTCAGATAAATGTATAAGTCTTAATGAAATATTATTAACTAGCAGAGTACCCGGCGTTGCTCTGGCCTACATATAAAAGTTTTATTTTTTATCCCGTTTGATCGGATTGTAGCAAAAATTCTCCAACACCATCCCTTCCACTTTAGTGATACATGCAAAAAACTTAACCTTCGCATGTGTAAATTTTCCTTACTGATTATGAGAGGGGGGAAGAGGTAGGTTTTTATAGAATTTTTCCATCGTTTTATAGTGTATGTGTGCAAAGTTTCATCGAGATCGGATAAAAACTGTGGATTTGTTCAAAGATCATACAAACATACAGAATCCATTTTTATAAATATACATAGACATGCAATTATTTCTAAAAGCATCCAAATTTACTTTCCACTCTGCTGGGACTCGTTTTTATTCTTATCTGTTCTTTTCTCTCCAATTCATCTGTATTAATTAATTATGTTTCCTCATGTAATATCTTCTTCTGTTTAATCTGTGATTTGCGATTAGAATATGATAACACTTCATTTCGTTTTGAACGTCTACCCAGTACGAACAACACTGTTTCTGGAGATAAGGTTCACGCTTAACGAGTTATGTCTCTGTATTTCCACTTCGTCTACCGTTTTTGCTACTCAGTCGCTTGCTACTTAATGGAAGTACTGTGCTGTGTCCCCACGACATGTAAAACAACGCAGATATTTCACAGCCGAGAGGATTAGCAAGCGTCTTGTGTATTTTAATAAAGGAAGCTGGCCACTTTATTACTCCTCCGTTGCTTTACCGTTATCGTCATTACATCGGATTTTTCTTTATAAAAAAAGTCTTACATGCATATGCTTCACGTCGCCTATGCCATTATTCATTTAGGTACTACCGGTACGAGTGACATTCTTCAGAAGTTTCTCTCCATGCTTGATTCCAATTGTAGCTGTTTACATTACCTTAAGCAGGTGACTGATATTCATTATTCGGTTTAATAATTTCAATAATTTTGAGCAAAAATATTTACAAAATTACACATCTTGTGACGTTTCCTAAGATGATACAGCTGCTGAGCCGAACAATACTGAACTTATTTGAATTATTATTACTACTTTGAAAAAATAAATAAATAATATTTGTCGTATGTTTCCAGCTCATTTTTGAAGGTTTCAAGCAACCGTTTTCGAAACTTTGAAGTTACGAATCGGGAGTTAAAAGTTTGTAAATTAACCACCACTTTATTTAAACTATCATCATCCACGAATCTTCTTCTAAAATTATAAACCCAGTATATAACCACGATCAGAGTTTTTATCGAATCGATTAATTACTAGTCTATGCGTAATTCCAATCAATTTTTGCGTAACAAGAAAACAAATTCAGTTTAAAGCTTCAGTTAAATTTCAATTTTTATAAAAAGTCTCACCACAGATTTATCTTCCTCGCACCGTAGTTGGTGCTCTACACGGGGTTGCCCGCTTAAGGCCCATTCACACTAGCGGTCAGGTCCGCTCTGCTCAGCTCACAATCCAGGGTAGCATTCACACTAGCGGTCAGCTCAGCTCAGGTCAGGCCAGATCAAGTCGTTGACGAGGCCATTTCATTCTTGTTGCTCATAGTAAACAATGCCGTTTTCTACCCCAACATCAATTAAATCGCAATGATTTTGTATCAAGAGCCTAAAAATATGTCAAGATCAAAAAGAGGATTGTTCTGAGAGTATCCAGAGTTTCAAGCGCAAACAGATTTCGAATATATTTTAGAAAAATTAATTCTGCTCCAGGATTAATTGATAACACAATTTTAGCAACATGTATTTTGCACAATTATTTACGGAAGGATAAAATTTCATGCCATGTAGAAAGTGAATTTCAAGATGAGAGAGAAACCCTACTTTACAAATATTCTTTGTTTCTGTGTTAACGCTGGTACAGATGCATTTGATTTAAAAAATATATTCACAATATTTTTTTAAAAAATTCGGAAACAGGATCTGTATATGATAGTACTAAAATGTGTAATAATATTTGAATTTATATTAAAGTTTGCCGACTTTATAATAAACAGAAATAACATACCGTTAAAACATTTATTTTTTATTTATTGCTCACGAGCATAGTTTTCAGACGTTCGCCGCCCATTTGATCTGACCTGACCCGACCGTTGCTCGTTCACACTAGCGGTCAGCTCAGCTCAGCTCAGGTCTTGACCGTTGTTGATCGGTGGCGGCGCGATCCTCAGTTTGACCTGCCTTGCCCTGAGCGGACCGCGTAGTGTGAATGCTCCCATTGGATTACGTGTATAGCGATTTGTGACCTGAGCTGACCGCTAGTGTGAATGGGTCTTTAGAGCAGCGCATAGTGTTTCGCCAGCAGGGCAGTAGAGGCAATGTTGCACTATATCAAATCATCACATTGAATATTGAAGGCCAACGTTAAATCCCAATCTTCTTCGCAAGAGTATGGAATGAAGGGATACGACATTATTGGTGTTGATCCAATCTTAGAACAGGGATATTAAAAGTTTTTGATTGGTGTATTTTGGAAGAGTACGACTAAATAGACCTGCACTGCGCTTCACTCTAGTCCTTGGTTCCTCGTTATGTACTACGTATTACATACAACCTCCATCTGCAGATATACAGCAGTACTAGTCATTCGGGGAAAATAAACTGATCATCATTGGATTAGTAAGACTCCAAATGGATTATAGGACTATCATTTGGGAATAACGAATCCCATAATTGTATTCCGTGCTGCCATATGAGAGAAAAGCGATCTGATAGATCCAAGGTTATCCCTTTTTTTATTAAAATTATTTGGTGCAGTATTACCATCCACCTTTTTTTTTTAGCCTTTACAGATTGTTTCTGGTAAATTCTTCATCATTTCCCTTAAGAATGAAAACAACCAACACAGTCATTCATTAGAATAAGGAACATCAAAGTTCCTTACCCACTACAATGTGATACTCCCATTTTCACTTCTATCTTCTGGTAATTCCTTTATCCAGAAATTCATCTTTTTATACAATCCAAATCTTTTTATCTAATTTATCACCGTTCTGTCCATTTTATGTCTCACTCTGATAAACGCCTTGGAGAGATCTGTCCTACACTACCATCTTGACCTCCCTTGTCGATTTCATCCAAAATATCATGCACGTAGACCACTAACTGAGAATCAAATGAATATCCATGCCAGTATTCAAGTTACCTTTATTGAAAACCATTTCCTTTCCTGACAGATTTTTCTGATGTGGTTGCATATCAGACTCTTCCAATCATTGAAGTCAAGGCCTGTACTGTTCAACTCTAATTGTTTCACCTTCTTACTACTATCGCACTCTTCCAGTCCTGTGGTATGCAGCAAGCCTCCAGATTTTTAAGTAACACTTAACCAACTTTTTCCCCATCATTAGAGATCTGCTGCCTTTGATGAGTCTTACTCATTATTAGCATGCTCTGATTTGGAGCTTTGATTGTACGGGCTCTTGCCCTTGCTGACGCCAAGGATTTTATATCTACTTCATGGTCGTACTAGGTGATAATGAAGGAAGTGAAATGTTGCAATATGCCTGCGAAATGTGTAAATATGTTCTGGGACAGATCAGTTTCTTTTTGTGTGAAATATGTAGTTTATTAGGCAGAGATTGGGACCGCACAAACATTCGCCTTAGTCACTGCGGAGAACCGCCTAAGAACCGCAATCAGGAAGGACCGTATGCGGAGGCATAGGCTCGTGCCTGTACGCGTGGTACCTTTCCGATCCAGTGTGCAGAGCCAGGGGCGGATCGAGGATTTTGTTTTGGGGGGAGGCTTGAGCGGACTTTGGTTTGGGGGGGGGCTTGAGCGGACTTTGGTTTGGGGGGGACTTGGCTTGAGTGAATTTTGGTTCAGAGGGCTTGCGTTCAGTGGGTTTTGGTTTTGGGGGGGAGGCTTGAGTCGGGAAAAAGGTAGTATTTATAGCCTCCTCGGGCCTCAAATCCGTAGAGCTAAAAAAAAAAAAAAAAAAAAAATCTAAAAACTACAATGTCAGGGGTGGACCTAGATACGTTTGGGAGGGGGGCTTGAGCCCCCTAGCCCCCCCCCCTGGATCCGCCCCTGTGCAGAGCCTCAGCCACACTGGCAGGTACGAGCAGAAAAGTGAAAAAGACATTAGGCAGATCAATATGAGTAAGAAAAACCATTAAACTACTCTACAATGACGAAAAAAAAAACATCTACTACAGCAAAGTATAAACTACATTTATTAATATTTGCGCAATGGATTTTATACTACAATAATGTTCAACAATGAAGCATCTCATCATGAAAAATTAAATTTTGTATCTCCAGTATGTCTTTAAAACTAGTTGATTTTAAGCTAGTTCCTGATTTCTGAAGTCACCCACCACCCACTCCGAACACAAAGAAAACACAAAATCGCTACTCTTAGAAAATATTAAAATTTTAGCTATTGTTTTAATCATAAGAAAACGAATTTAATTCTATGTCCTTTTTTTGTTAGTGGATTTGACTTGATATAAACATTGTATGAGCTCAGCATGAAAAAATTGGCAGTGATTTGTTTATCTGATTCTGTAACCTATCTAAGTGCGTAACAAACGATAAAAATAAGTTCATAATAAATATTGAATTTATTAGGAAACAATTAATTTTGTTAGGTGGACACAATATAGCAAATGTACAGCTCACGTACTGACTCCTTCCGGAAGTCTCACTCCAATTAGATTTCTGTTTAGGGAGAGTGCTGCCAGCTTCTTGGCTTTGAATATCCGTAGATGGTCGCTAAAATTTCCGTAGATTCGGTATTCCAGGTATTTAAAATTCGAAATAGAAAATAATATTCTACATTGACAGTGAGAAATATCTCTGAACATGTTTCATACAGCGTCACTTTCATCACTGCTGCTGCTGTGCCAACTCGTGTTACCGTGCATAAAGTCTCAGATCTTTCTCTCTCATTGATTGGGCAGATAACACGAAACAAAGTCATAAAACAACGTAGTGATAGCTGGATTGCCTACCGGCGTCCCCTCGTGTTACCATACATGTGGAATCCCTGGAAAACCGAGTTGCAACGCACGAACGGGTCCGAGGCGAGGCGAGCACACCAGTGTGTACCATGGAGGAAGGAATATCTGGAGTCGACGCAAGGGACGTTCCCCACGCACTGGAGTGAAGCCGGGTAGAGAGTAGTTGGTTGGAGAGGTCGCCATATTGGTCGGCCGTAGAAACACGGAGAATAGGCACAAAACCCTCAAGGGAATCATACGACAACCGTGGCACCGCAATTTGAAGATGGATTATTATGTAACTTGACGAGATAGACCAAAAATGAAGAATATTTTTTTTGTATCCTGCTTAGTTCTCGAGAAATACTGTCTCAAAAGTGAGGTGTTTTGGTTTGAAATTAGGAAGAAACATTTCCACAAGATCAAATTTGGTGTTAGATTCTTATATAACACGACGATACAAATCGAAAATAAAGAATAAAAATTTTCGAGATCTCGCTTAGTTATATTAATTAGGATCAATATGAAGGCCGACATTTGAGTTATTATATACGAAATTAGTCTAAATGATTCATTGGGTTTCAAAAGACTGTCTATTGAAAAATATACGACCTAAAAAGACACGTGATACATGAAAAGATACACAAACTCACCTAGTTTAAAGGCCCGTTTGATGTCTGGCATGTATGCACGTTAGATGGCGGTAGTAGAGAAGTACCACATCACTGGATAGGAGGCACTGGTCCAAATGATGTTCCTTTGTTGTCATGGCCTCCCAGGTCGCGCCAGATCTGATCCTATGTGATTTCTGCTTTTGGGATTTATGAAAGACAAAGTTTATGCACCCCCAATGCCAACAACACTGCAAGAATTACAGGAACGGGTCACTGCTGCTGTGACGGACATTGATAGAAACAATCTTACGAAAGTATGGACGGAACTGGATTACCGTTTGGAAGTGTGCCTAGTGACTAAGGGCGCACGCATTAAATGCTTAAAGTATTTACCAAAAACGTGGTGAGTTTATGTATCTTTTCATGTATCACCTGTCATTGTAGGTCGTATACTATTCAAAACATAGTATTATGAAACCCGATGAATAATTTAGTTTAATCTTGAATAATTATGTCGTTGTCTTTATGTCTCTGCCACGTCATGATATATATGAAAATGTTAATTCTCGTGCCATTAGGAATATGAAGGTGTTCAACGGTGATGAATTTGTAAGGTCTCAACAAAAACTGTTCTTTGCTGCCCTTTATGATTTTGTTGTCAACAGTAAAGAACCAATACCGGATCTTCTCGATTATGAGGACAAAAGTGGCACTGCAATACTATATGAAGCATTTGCTTACGTTTATGATGGTTTTTCACTGATGGCATTTTCTCTCATTTCTCCAAAAATGTTCCGATTTATATAAACCAGTGTTTTTTAACCTGTGTGTCGCGACCCCCAAGTAGGTCGCCAAGTCTTGCTCAGGGAAGTCGCGGCCGTAATCCAGATTAATGTAGAAAGCAGGGGTTGTATGTCTTACAATACAATAAAAATACAAAATTTTTCAGTGAGAAGTGACTGTTTATTTTTTAACAAATTGTCGAATTGTGATTGTATTTTTGAGATGCAAATAACCAAATCATTTTCACTGCACGCAGAGTGCTCGCATCTATCTTGCGCAGCATTTGATATCACAATCAGCAGGTATAGTCTCAACAGAAAGAAAATTAAATACGTCGTTTTATAAATCACTGACACCGTTTTATGACGGACCTTGGGGGTCGCCAAAATTTTTTAACTTATAAAGGTGTTGCGTATTCAAAAAGGTTGAAATACACACAAACAATCATTTCGCACTGGTTCTTAATTTATTATTAAAATGTGGACAGATCATTTAACGAAACTCTTTGATTTTGATAGGTTTGATAACGAGCGTCCCTTAAGGGAAACCTGTTGGGTTGTTGCTCCGTTATCCGGCACGCTCTCCATCAATGTCGGGTTGCCTTCCCAATGTTCACGCGCGGGCAAGTTAAGAGGAGACGTAGCACGCACCACGCCGCAATTAAGCCGGCTGAAGGACGAATGTGGCAGTCAGATTTCTTGTCTCGCCTGACGTGCCCAGCAGCGATCACGCACGCCTCTGCGTCGCCTTAGAGGCATCGATCACCCACTGGTTGGTCCGTCAAGCACTGTGCTGGGAGGCGTAGCGATAAAGAAGGCGTTGCTTATGACCGCTTCTTAGACCAAATGTTGAGATTAGAAACAAAATTTAAATCAAATTAATTACTAGTTATATGGTCAGACACCTTTGTGATTACATCCATTGTCAATCAATTCTTCACGGGTGTCCAGCCGGATAGAGTCAAAGAATGACGACGTTTCAACTACCTGCTCGGTTGTCTTCATCAAGTCTATTTAAGTAATTATCTTAAATAGACCTGATGAAGACAACCGAGCAGGTTGTTGAAACGTCGTCATTCTTTGACTCTATCCGGCTGGACACCCGTGAAGAATTAATTGAATCAATACGCCGGGAAATTCTCCATTTACATACGTACATCCAATGTCGACGATCTGTTCAGATTTCAACCCATGTTGTTCAGTAATCACCGTTATTAGGTCTATTATTTTGGGTTTTCCCTAAGAAATTTGATAAACTGATTTAATATTGCACAGCGACCAGCAGAAATTCCTTGGATAAGAATCTCTATATGCCAAACTCCTATTATGACTGCTGTAGACAGAGCTTCAGTTGCAAACATAGCGAGTCTTTATCATTACAGCAAAAAAAAAAAAATCCGGGAGACATGGTCGGATGCCAGTGTAACTTAGTACACAAGTGCACCATCTGCGGGTATGTAAATGATTGTTGCAATTCAATGTGACCGGTAGTTGGTGTTGTAGGGTATATGAGGTATGTGAACAGCGTCAGATTTGATCACTATGAAGGACACGTAGATGCCGCGTACTCGTATGAGACAGCGTTATCAGCTCATAACGAAGTTTGAAAGAGGTCTCATTGTAGATCTCTATTTGGCCGCCTAGAGCAATATCCGCATTTTTTGGGCATTCGGACGTGGCAGTAGCCCGATGTTGGAGCTTGGAAACGTGAGGGCAGGTATACTCGTCGTCAAGGTTCTAGTCGACCACGTCTCGCCGCTACAAGGGAGGATCAACGAATTGTGTACCAAGCATATCGTAACACCATAAATCTGCATCCAGTGGCGCAGCTAGGTCAACAAGGGCCCCGGTGCAAAAAAATTATTTTGTGCCATCTGGCCAGATGGGCGACCTTTTTTTTGCTTTGTGTTGCTGGTAAGGACCCCCTGAGCAGTGGTTGGGGCCCCCTGAGCAGTGAGAGGGCCCTTAGTGAGGGGCTTCCCGTGTCTCAGGGGACCCCTCAAACGACTGTAGAGCTAAAAATAAAAAAAAGGTCGCCAGTTTGCCATGAAGGCTCGTGGGCCTCTTAACTGTGCTTTGAAGCCCCCAGAGGTGCGCTTTGGGGCCCCCAGAGGTATGCTTGGGGGCCCCCAGAGGTATGCTTGGGGGGCCCCCTGAACTCAGGGGCCCCGGTGCACTGCACCGCCTAGCCCCATAGTAGCTACGCCCCTGTCTGCATCTTCCACCCGAGAACAAGAAATGGACTGTGGGCAACATTCTGTGTCATCCAAATAATTCGTTGGAGACTAGCAGCAACCGGACTAGGGAACTTACCGTCCCAAGCGTAGGCTCACGTTAAAATCACAACACGAACGGCTGCGTTTGGAGCAGTGCAATGACCGAGAATCATGTAGTGATGATGAATCACTTCGCATTGTGTTCAGCGGTGATTCGCGGTTCTGCACAACTCGGACGACCCTCGTTGGCGAGTATGATTGCGACCTGGGAAGAGGTCTCAGTCTTCCAATGTTTTTGAGAGGCACAGTGGTATTATTCCTGACGTCATGGTGTGTTGAGCCATCGGGTATGACTTCACGTCAAGACTGGTAGTGACTAAGGGAACTATGATGGCACAACAATGTGTCACGGACATTGTGTTACCTGTTTTGCGACAGTACCGTAGTGCCATTTTTCAACAGTATATTGCTTGTCCACACACGGTTCTTGTCTCTATGAACTGTATTGGTGTTTTTGTAGGTACTCCCGTGGCCAGCAAGATCCCCAGATCTATCCCCAATAGAATATGTGTTGAGCCATTTGGGACTAATACTTTGTATCTAAGTTAGTAACATACTTTCTGATAATCCAGTAACCAAAAACCTAAATTTTAAATGTTCTGTTAGTCTATGAACGCATCTCGCAAAAAATTATTGGAGGGATTTCAGTAACACTGAATACAGGAGTAGCTTATATCATTAGTTAACATATAACATACTTTCTACCAGCTTAGTAATTTGGTTTCCGATCATACAGGGGCCGAAATCGTAAATTCATAAATTGAATGCCAGCATCCAGCAAAATTAATGGATGGATTTCAACGCAACTGAACACAGCATGGAATAATTTTATTTACAGGATTTTTTTTTTAATTTTAAATCCTGACGATGCAGAGTGGTAAATTTTTGTATATTTGTCCGTCTCTGCAAATATCGAGCAGAAAACGAACGGAAAATACACATAGTGATAACTCATGCCATTGGAGAGCATACAGGATATTTCATACTGTATTCCGAAAAAAATATTAATAAATCTTAAAAAATACAAATATCTCAAAACAGTGAACTGCAGCACATATAGAGCTCATGTATGTAATAATAGGTCCCTTTAGTAATCAGCATAAAATCTATGCAGCAAAGAATAAAATAGTAATTGTTTTTACATTTCTCTAGATACATAATCTTACCCTCATATATACGAAAATAGTTCAGTTATTTATCAACTCGTGGAAACATTAGCCCTACAAGGGCATTGACGGTGCGTTTAAACCGCACAAACGACAAAATATCGATCTTGCGATTCAGTTTAAACACATACAAACAGAGTAAATAATGAAAGTAAATAGAAATACAGTAGCAAATGTATTGCTTATTGTTGCCTCCCAGTCACGCATACAAAACTTCTCTTGTACTTCTTTCCTTCTCAAAAACAGATGAAACTTTAATGAGACGAAATAATAAAAGTAAAATATGCACGTCACACACATACATATGAAATAGTATGAGCGCTAAAGGTGCCATTCAGTTTAACTGCTTGCGAGTAACTACACATGCTGCTGAAGTCGGTACAATGTAACCGGAACAGCTGAGCATTCCGCAATTGAATTTAATAACTTCCACCAGACGTTTCGCCTTTATGCAAAATTCCGTTGTTATCAACTTTGCATAAGTTACTTTACCTCTGAAAACAAAACTAGTAAAGCTGGCGCCATGACGATATCTTGCATTTTCAAAGTTCTGGATTTTAGTTTAATTCCTTTTCCAGATAATCAGATTTTGTGTTTTCTACTTTTTCTCATGGTTATGTCATGTTCGATTCTCACCCATGGACGTGTAATTTTATTTAGAAGTTTGTTGCTATCCTACGCCGTTCCTAAGCAGTATTAATAACAACATTAAAATCCAAAAACAGATGCAACTTGATGGATCATTTCGAGTTCCGTTTATTTTTTTTATCTTTACTCAGTGGCTTTGCATAAAATAATTTTTAGCAGACCTTTGACATAAGGAACAACCTGTTGAGACGGTAGATATCTGTAACAGATATTACCTACCTGATTGGTACAGAACCTCACGTATTTTTTTATTTACTTATTGCTTTACGCCTCGTCGACGTCGAGGTCATTAGAGGCGGGATGGGATTGGGGACAAGGAACGAGAAGGAATTCGGATATGGCCTTTTGAAGGAAACATCCCATTTGCCTGGAGTGATTTGGGGAAACCATGGAAAACCCATTTGCTGTTGTTATTTGGGTTTTAGGGCGCGTCGACGACGAGGTCATTAGCGCCCTAGCAACAACCAGGCGTGACAACGTGGCAAAATTGCCGTCTGTGTGGCCGACTGTAAAGGGGTCGGCCAAGAGACAGCACAATAAAATACTAACCTACTGACTAAAATACCGTCTGCGTGGCCGACTGTAAAGAGATCGGCCACACAGACGGCTACATAAGATATAAAACTCAAACAAGGCAATAAAATATAAAAATACATACATTAACTGGTTGGCTGTAAAAGGGCCAACCAGTTTAAAAAACAAGTTAGCTGGCTGGCTGTAAAAGGGCCAGCCATATAAGCAATGTCTCAAGTAAAAACGGTACTTGGATTGGTGGTTGTAAATGGCCACCAATCCAATTTAAAACCTAGGCCGATCTGCCCAAAATTTTTGGGACAAGACCGGCCAAGCAACAAAACTTTAAAACCTTAGTCAGGTTGTCACCTTCATCGTTTAAAATAAGGGACAGATCGTTGCCTAAGCCAACGTCTGCCCTTAGATCTAAAAACAATACACATTCGGTTAAAATGTGGCGTACCGTCAAAGGTACGCCACAAGCATCACATTCCGGAGGGTCCTCTCGGCGGAGAAGAAAGCTGTGCGTCAGAGGACAGTGCCCTATACGGAGGCGAGTAAGGAGAACCTCATCCCTCCTCGCCCACTGGAAGGAGCTGCTCCATAGCTGAACGGTCGATTTGACCAGCCGGAGCTT
Source organism: Vandiemenella viatica (assembly GCA_031002005.1). Lineage (NCBI taxonomy): Eukaryota > Metazoa > Arthropoda > Insecta > Orthoptera > Morabidae > Vandiemenella > Vandiemenella viatica. The sequence goes on along the minus strand of JARYHS010008074.1, from coordinate 90,977,738 downwards.
ATTATGCTCAACCTCCAGCCACTGCCTCTGCCAAACGTCGAAAACCAATCCTTTCCCCGCCGAGGCAAGGTCAGACTTTGGGACCGGATCAAACTCAATTCTGACCTTGTTGCAGGCTAGCTTGGCAGCTACATCAGCTGCCTCGTTCCCCCTGATTCCCACATGGCCAGGTACCCAGCAGAATAAAACCTCCTTTCCACGAGATTGGAGAGAAAGGAGGGTGTCCTGGATGTCCTGGACTAGACGATCTGCTGGATACATATTTCCTATGGCCTGAATACAGCTGAGGGAATCACAGCATATGATGAACAACTTATCGCGCATTACTTTCATATGCTGGAGCGACTTCAACACGGCATAGCATTCGGCGGTGTATGGAAAACCCAAATCTGGATGCCCGGATGGGGATTCGAACCGGCGTCCTCCCGAATGCGAGGCCAGAATGTTAACCGTTCACCCACCAAACTCGGTAATACTTCCCCATGTCCAATCTGGCTTCACACACGCTACCTAATAGGCGGATAGCGTACCACACTATTTACTCCGAAATTCAGTACTGTCTTTTCATCCACCTTGCATGATAACGCCTACAATGCCGACCCCGGCAGCGTAGGGGTAGCGTGCTTGCTTCTCGTTGCAGGGGTCGCCGGTTCGAGTCTGGCCTAGGGCATGGGTGGTTTTAATTAAGTGTTGTGTTCGTCTTGTGTCGTCCTTACACATTAGAGAAAATAATCATACTTATAAGAAATCTGTACATTGTAAGAGAAACAAACACATTGAGCTGGCTGAATGGCAAACACGGCCGAATGCCATTGAAAAAATAAAATAAAAAAATAACGCCTACAATCCTAGCAATCCTTATGTGACTAGATATTATGGATAGGGCCAACCTGGTCACATAAGAGATTCTAGATAAACGCCACTCCATACTTAGTGACACAAGTGCATAATACTTCTCTGTGGTTCAAACAGTTAAACGTAGATGAAACTACATGTTACTTAGTTCACAGAAGGGTGAGATGGCTTCATAATTTTGCCATGGTTAAAAATCCCGAATATCATCCGAATTTGAAAACCTTAGTTATGCAGTACATAGGAAATTAGTTCTATCAACTGAGCCAACGATCGACGCTAAGAAGTACGAGATTTCGATAAAATGTTAGGTAGCAAAAGGGCAGTTCATCCGTTTTTTTAATCGAATCCTCCTCCATCAAAACTTGCAGTCATCAAGAGTATTCCACAGTTTAGTAGAGATCAATTTGCCGCCCCTGACACTTGCTGTCAGGTTGACCTCCCTAATGGAACCTGTGCATCACGCCCCACCTTGTGGCGTGTACTGCACAGAGGCGTGACACGTGTCGGCAGACGAGGCGACGCTCCATTTATCAACCCGAGAGCAAACAAACAAACGTCGCCCACTGGCCGCTCCATCAATTCATCAGCCTGATTAACCTGCTGTCCAGGACGGCACGGGATGTTATCGACATCTGCAGTCCTACAAAATAATCGCCGTAACGCCTGTAACCACATTTGGCTGTGCCACTACCTGTAACACACAACCAACTATGAATCATAGTCTAACATTTATTTACGTAGATAATGTTAACTGACATTCCTGTTTCGTAAGAACTACTGAATTTTACCGCACCATAGCTCAGTGGTTTCAAAAGTTTGGGTTCCTGGTCTTGGGCTCAAATCCCGTGGGGCCAGAAATTTGTAAGAATTGTGATTGATCATATCTACATCTATACAATTCACAAATACTGTGGGTGGAAGAGGGTGCTAAGCAACAATCCTAATTCAGTGCATTCCAATCCCGAACAGAACGAGGACAGAAATGTATCAGTAGGGCCTCTTATTTCTCGAATCTTATCCCTTCTGTCATTGCGACTTAAAAGGTTGGCGGAAGAAGTATTTCGTTGCACTCGTAAATTAAAGATTTTCGCATATTCTCCAATAAATTCAAACGAAAACTACGTCGTCTGTCCGCCAAACAATCCCAGCCCAACCCACATATCAGCTCTGTGACACTTACATAAGGACTTTAACTAGCAGTCACGAATCGAGCGGCTCTCCTCTGTACGGATCCCAAATTCCACAACAGTATTGCAAATGCGGACGCACTAGTGTTTTGTACGCTATTTCCTTTGTATGAGCATTACAACTTACGACCTATAAATCGTAGTTTAGAATTAGCTTTGCCTACGACGGAAGTTATGAGCAAGTCCCATTTCATGTTTCTTTGTACTGTTACGCCTAGATACTTCAGGGAATCCACCGTGTCAACAACTGAATTGTTAAGTTTGTACTCGTGAGCAAATGGGGTCTTTTTATTACTTATTTGCATTGTCTTGCACTTTTTGCAGTTAAGTATAAGCTGCCATTTACGGCACCATTCCGAAATAACATCCAGATTGCGCTGAATTTCTAAGCAATCGTCAGAACACCTCACTTAAATAATGCATAAATAAGTGCATCATCAGCAAAAAATCGCATCCTGCGATTAACGTTGTCACCGAAATCGTTTATAAGAATTAAGAAAAGAAGTGGTCCTATTACACTTCCTTGATGAACGCCCGAAGTAACATCTAGCTTAGAGCATATGAGTTATGCCAGACCGTTCCGTGGTTCGGAAAACACATTAAACTGTAGTTCCCAGAGGAAAGGGTTTGGGTGTCCTACCTCTGACACAATGGCTTAGTACGCCTCCTTCAGGTTGTGGAGTAGGTTCGTCAGTTTTTTCAGATCCGGCAATATGGCCACACGAAGTACAATTTAAAACGAACTCCCGTTTTTAGACGCTTTACCGCAGTTATGAAGGTGACTAGTGGAACAATCAATCAAGAGCTTAACACCCACTTCTTATCCTGAAGCCAATAAGTTGCCACTCGTAATGTTGATCATGATCGTTATAGTGGAACATTTCCAGAGACTGTCGCGAACATAGTCTTCTGTCCATCCAGTATACTTTCTCTCAAACCACTGTCTAATTCACGATTCTGTCTTACACAAATTCTTCAACACCATTGATCCGTTGGTATCTGGGCTTCCTTCGAGACCTATTTACTTCTAATCTCAGCAGTCTTCCTCGTTTGCCAATACCACTGGAGTCTAGATCTTTTCTATCCTGCTGTCCTCCGCACAGTGGGAGACGGGCAGCGTTACGATGCAAGGAGTAGTCAGTAGGGGAATGTACAGTGGGGAATTGGTTATACCCACACGGTAGCTGTGAAAACTCCACAGGAATCCAGAAAAGTGACGGTTCACCGAACATCTGAGAAATTATGATAGGCCCAAAAACACATTTTTGCTGAATACTAACTGTGGAAGTCACCGAGCACGGTGGGTAAGTGGTAATGCACTTGCCTCACACTCGGGAAGACACGTGTTCGAATCCCCGTTCGGACATCCAGATTTCGGTTTTACATGGTTCCCCGAGACATCTCCAAGTGAATGTCGGGATGGTTCCTTCAAAGGGCTATCGCTGAATTCCTTCCAGTTCCTTGCCCGCAGTCCTCTCTCCTCTCTAATCATATCGACGAGGTGTAAAGCCATAAGCAAAATAAAAAAATACTTGGAAGTCGTTCTTGAGAATTCTACGGCTTGAATAAATTTATTCTAAAATTCATAGAATCTTTTTAGGGTCGCCAATGGTTATTTACGGTTAAATGTACGTAACAACGGTGCGTAATTACTGACACAATAAACCATAACATATTCTTATTATAACTATCAATAGCTTAATAGTTTCTCATAGCAAAACTTTCCAAACATTGGTCTGTATTAACATATCTGATGATCTGCAGGTACCTAAATGAATTTCAAACAATTACTTCCAAAATGCTTCTTTTAAACAAAGTTGAATGGACAAATTGGTAGTTATTACTTATTTATTTATTTGGCTTTTGGAGTATACGCAGACATCCCTTATTAATATAATGATTGTGTGTGACAATCAGAGTTAATGCAGTGTCTTCAATCGATATTTGGCTATCTTCTGGTGAAATGCGAAGGACAATTCATTCGCTGAAATCTCGTGTGGAAACACTGTGTTTACTCGGCTTGTTATTCTAGAACATAATGTTAATGCTCAACACCGCGAAAGACTTCACCTTTTATAACTCTTGACTTTGATACCAAACAAACATCTTCATCAAGTGTTTTCTGCTATTCCGCAGGTCCATGCACAGTGACAGTATCCCTCTGTTCCGCTATTCTCTTGGTCTCTATATATTTCCCATTCGCCATGGTGTCATCAATTATTTTCTTCCTTCGTCGACTTCTTCTTTTCCCACTCTTTACAATCCTCTCGAGAGCAGAAACATAGAAAAACATAGAAACGTAAAATCAATAAACGTGTGTTTTCACTGAATCATTCTGATGGTCAATATATTACGGTATTTAGATATCGTACTGATTTCTCAGCCACTTTGAATACTAAAGTCGGCAGGCAGTCCTTATAATGTGAATACCTATAATCTGACTATAAATTATGTAAATGTGAACTAAGTTGTTTGAGAAATTGGTGACAAGCTCCACTCAATACTTATTAGTGGCATCAATGCATAACTCTTCTCAGTATTTCTTACAATTAAATTATTGCAAAGGTCACAACAGAGATTTTTCACCATGACCAGGTGCTACTGTGGAGGTGGTATTGTCAGCATCACGCTATTAGCCTTTGATTTACGACACATTTCTCGATGATAAATGACCAAAATTACACTCTAAAAGAATTTTTTATTGCAGCTTCTGGGATGAAATTCCCACTTTTATTTACGAGTGTGGTGAAATACTTCGTCCACCAATCTATTTGAGTCGGAATGACAAGAAAGATAAGATTAGAGAAATAAGGTGCCGCACTGATTCTTATATTAATTCTTTTTTTCTCTCGTACCATTTGGAATTGGAATGCATAACAAAGAGATTAGCTTTGGTGCTGAGCACCCTCTGCCACCCACAATTTTGTGAATTGCAGAGTATATATGTAGATGTAAATGAAACCACTCGGAAACTGCAGATAGAACTGGGTAAACAAAAATGTAATTTATAAGAATTCATTCACCGAGCGTGGTGAGTGAGTAGTTAACGTTCTGGTTTCGTATTTGGGAGGACGCCGGTTCGAATACCCCTCCGGGCATCAAGATTTGGGTTTTCCATGGTTTCCCCAAATCACTCCAGGCGAATGCCGTGATGCTTCATTCAAAAGGCCATGGCCTAATTCCCTCCCATTCCTTTCCCCCGGTCCCATCCCGCCTCTAATGAACTTAACGTCGACGAGGCGTAAAGCCATAAGTAAAAAGAGAAAGTTTTTAATAATTAAGATGTGACTTTATTTGCATCGGCCTTAACCACTTTTTGGTATGCATGTTCATCTTCTGTCCACCTCGTAGTTGTACAAAGAATTTAAGTAGTTTTTTGCGTAGGGGCTTATACATTATTGCATTTTGTCCAAATTTTTCCTTCAAATAATTTTCTACTACAGTATTCACATCTTCTGCACAGAAATTCCGTATCATTGCGATTCATGATTCCTTACGCCAAGCTACTCATCATTTCACTCCTATCTTTGGCATCGACCCAAAGAAGTCATGCAAGATGTACACATCCTTAGTTTGGTAGCGACTTTTCTTTTGCTGCTGAAATGAACTCTTCTGATGTCTGTCGAACCATCAGCAGAAGGAAAGATACGATCGGGAGCAGAGTTTTGCATCTTTGGCACATGGGTGCAATACATTTTATCCTCTTAAGAAGCACATTCTTTTCGGGAGTATCCGTGTCTCACGAAAAGTAGAATACAAAGTGGCAATCTTTCGATTATAAATTTAATAGCATTGTGCTTAGAAGTGAAGCGTTAAAGCAATTAAAATATCCAGACCGAGCGTGGTGGATGAGCAGTAATGTTCAAATTTGGGAGGACTTGGTTCGAATCCCCATCTGGCCATTCAGATTTTGGCATTCCATGGTTTACCGAAATCACACAATGCGAATACCGGGATAGTTCCTTCAGAAGCTCATGGCTGAATTCCTTCCCGTTCCTTGTCCGTAACCCTTTTCTACTGCTAATATGACAACGTAGACGAGGCGTAAAGCCATAAAAATGTAACACCTATGTTTACGGAGTAATGTCGCCTATTTATTACAGCTTTCATTATGTAGCCTTCATCAGACTTAATAAGATTTTATAAATGAATGTAATTTTTCTCGGCATTGTTTATTGATAATCGTTTCTCGGGAAACAAACCGAGTAATATTGTTATTAATGCACAATATTTCGGCGACTTAAACTCCGTCGCCATCTTCAGGTGCAGTTGCAAGTCTTGAAGTCAAAAACAACACGCTCAAGGCTGACTTCAAGGCAGACTTCAAGACTTGCAACTGCACCTGAAGATGGCGACGGAGTAAAAGTCGCCGAAATATTGTGCATTAATAACAATATTACTCGGTTTGTTTCCCGAGAAACGTTTATTAATAAGATTTGTTTACAACTTTCAACACGTATAAAAGTGTAATGGTGTAGTATTTCGGGGTCCTCAATGAAACTGTTACAATTCTTTAAAATTTCCAAAACCTCCTTTTCTTCCCTAGGCCACCACTGATCTTCTCTCACCGAGCGTGGTGGGTGAACGGTTAACGTTCTGGCCTTGCATTCGGGAGGACGCGGGTTCAAATCCCCGTTCGGGCATCCAGATTTGGGTTTTCCATGGTTTCCCCAAATCACTCCAGGCGAATGCCGGGATGCTTCCTTCAAAAAGGCTATGGCCGAATTCCTTCCCGTTCTTGTCCCCAGTTCCATCCCGTCTCTAATGATCTTATCCGTCGACAAGGCGTAAAGGCAAAGTAAAAAAAAAAAAAAAAAAAAAAAGATCTAAAAAGATCTTCTCTCCGTAGCAGCCTTGTGACTCCAACAGGACGTAAGGAGACAGAGATAACTTCCGGATATGACTGCACTATGAGATATATACTTCTGCTTTACACCCCGATCCATGTTATTCTTGACAAGGCCCTCTTCAGTTTTATCGACAGACAAGACGGTTAGTAATGGCTGTCATTAAATCAGGAGCCGTAGCGGGAAGCGCTTTATGGGAGCTATCACCCACCACGGCCGCAAACAGGGCTCCTGATTTACTGCCAGCAGCCTCTTACACGTCAAATTGAAGCCGTCTTCCTCGGGCAGGCGTATAATTTGCGTCCTTATCGCCGCCCCTAAGTATAGCCCTGAGGCCGAGGGAAGACTGGGTTATACTCTGAGCCGAATGTGCTTTACTGCACTGCGATTGGCCGTCATTTTGTTTATCAGCGCTGTCTGACCAGCTAGTCTATCCCTCTCACCTCCAGTGGAGACGGAACAATACGTCCCAACGAGAATCGCACCCGCAGCCTGCCCCGAATTTCGGCCAATTTTCATGCAATCTCGCGGCCAGATCTACAGCGGGTCTCTCTCGGGGAAGAGTGAAAATTTCAGCCGTAAAATATACTACAATTTGTGGAGGCGCAACGAGACTCGTCTGGCTTCTGATTAAATCAACGCTGACGCCATGTTCCAGTGTAGGATTATATATCACCCAACTAAATCATATATTCATTGCGGTAACCGAGAATTATTTATTTTTCCGGAAGGAATAAATACTAGGAGATCGGAAATAGCCGGTGATATATTTTACACCAGCGTCTAAGACCGTCAAAAATTTCGGTTTTTGCAAGTTAATTTCCTAGAAATAGCTTAACTAAATAAATTGTTACTATATTACTCTCATAGACTTGATTTTGTAATGTTGTGCTTATTTATTAACGTATTATAACAGTGTCATGTATGGGCAAAGATTATAACAACAACATATACATTGAACGAATATAAATGAACAAAAAGCAACTAAAAATTAATATGTGGATTTAAACGAAATACATACTTTTCTTTATGGCTGGTTTGCAGCTTAAAACATATTGAACCATTGCAGAAAACAAAAAAGGTAAACTTCATTCGTAGATCATATATATTATTTCTATAAGTTTTTTTTTTTGTCAAAAGCTATTATCTCCCTTCATACTTAACCGAAGTCTATGAATGAAGTGTCATTTTAATACTTATGGGTCTCCATTTTGGTCACATCATATTTTAAAAAAGGAATTTTTTATGAAATGTCAATATTTCTAAAATGCTGTTTTTTGTGTCACGAGCCATTTATCTCCCTGGATACCTAACTGAAATCGTTAAATGAAGTACCATTTTAAAAATTAAGATTTCCGTTTTGTTGACATCATATATAAACACAGGAATTTTTCTTAATTCGACCCTTAAATGACAAAAGTATCAATATTTCTGCAATCCGTTTTTGTGTCAAAAACCATCTATCTCCCTTGATATCATTTTAAAGATTAAGGTCTCTGCCGTGGTCACATCGTATATCAAGAAAATAATTTTTTGAAATTCGACCCTTAAAGGGCAAAATTATCATTATTTCCATAAAGTATTTTTTTTTGCCACGAGCTGTTTATCTCTCTTGATATTTAACCGAAACCGAGAAACGAGGTATTATTTTAGAGATTAAGGTCTCTGCTTTGGTGAAATCATATTTTAAAAAAGGGATTTTTTGGAATTCGACCCTTGAAGGGCAAAAGTATCAATATTCCTACAATGAGTTTTTGTGTCACGAGTTATTTAGTTCCCTTGATATATAACCGAAATAGATAAATAAGCTATCATATTAAAGACTAAGGTCTCTGATTTGGTCACATCATATCTTAAGAAAGAATTTTTTCGGATTTCAACCCTTCAAGGAAAAAAGTATAATTATTTCCATTTTTCTCCATTGACACCTAACGTAAATCGATAAACGAGGTATCATTTAAAAGATTAAGATCTCCACTAAGGCAACATTATAAATTAAGAACGAAATTTTTGAGATTTTGACCCTTAAAGGTTAAAAGTAATAACTGTGAATGACGCGCGCATGAGACAGCTCAGAGCCAAGCTTCAAAGTAGCAGTAACACATATCACAGAGATATTAATAAACTGCTTCACTGGCGTTATGTACATATTACACTAAGCAAATAAACAATTGAAACAAATGAGGCATTTCTTCATTTATCCTATTACAAACCACAAACCTTCATTGTATTCGTGAAATTTTCCGCATGGATCATCTAGTAACTATATAAAACTGCGTAATCTAAGGACAGAGAGCGATAACATCTCTGGTCGATATTAGCCCGCGAAAGAAGACCAGAGGCTTAACGCCTCAGACGCGATAACTAAGTTAGCCTTTTATTAGTACTGATAACTGTAATTTTAAATGAAAGCTGAAAAAAAAAATACTGTAAATAATCTTTACTCGTCAGTGTGGCTCAGTGCATTGTGGCTTTTAGGCAATTTTCCGCAGCTATCAAGATAAATGCCGTGTCGGTCTACAGTCCACCTCAAAAACTACATATTTCACAAGCAAAAAATTCACTTATCACACGATTAATATTGTTATGTGTTTCACATACAGTTGGCAACACTTCATTTCTCTCATTAGTGCTTAGAACGACTGGCAGTATGTATAAAACGGTTGCCGTAAGCAGGGGCATGCGACCGTAAAACCATAGCCAACCATAGCAAAACTCACCGAAGGCAACCAACCAAAACATGTTGGAAAAAGGTGGTAAAAAAGAATCAAAGGATACGTCTATCAAATAGTTTTGATTTCACTAAAGCGGAAGGTTATCATGTGAGCCAGACTGTGAACTACAAGCTACATTCAAGAGCCCGTTGATAAGTGCTATGTTTGTGACGTCACCCTTGCCTAAATAACGTTGCTGGCCCATTGCAGCTCCGTTTACATTTTAATCTTCCATTTTTAATATCATTTTAGAGGGAGTCTTGAATTGTCGCAGACACAATCTGCAAGTCGTCCTTAGCATCAGGGATTCCTACCCAGAAAGGCAGAGGCGCATCTAATAAATTATTCTTTGGGACAGAATAACGACATTTAAGTTGTTTTCCATGCTCGGTCAAGTTGTTTACTACCACGGATTCACCATCCGTGACTGAGCATAGCTAATGAACAGTATACGCCTAGGTTTAAATTCCCTCGAGGATTCAGCAGATCGTGGAAGGAGCTTGTTGGAAGGCGTTTTCTTTTTCATCTTTTATTTCGAATATAACGCAGAACTCGAGCATTCGAAGGCAAACGTCAATTAGAGCCGCGCATTATGTATGAAGGGAGTTGTCAGTCATCGGTAGTTCGTTTTAACATAGGCGCTGCTCGTCTTAAAGTTCACGCTAGTGTGAGATGGTGGCATGCAGGTATGTGGCGGTAAGGGACAGCTGAGAGGCTACGAAAGTCTACAGAACAACGCACCGTGAGACAAATTTTATGACTAAGAAAAATCTCTTCTCTCCTGCCGAGCTAGCGATAGGTATAATATTGTGTTTCAATAATTAGTGGTATTAGGATTTTTTAAAGTGGCACATGAGAATCATCTTATTTAATACCTGAAACACCATTAACAGTGGTAATTTTTCAGAATAAGCCAGACATTAATATCTATGTTATTGCTTAAAATTATTGGTGCCGACTATCTTTGGCGGAGTCGAGAATGAAGAGAAAAATCGTTGGCGATAGGAAGATTATTCTAACCCTTGGGGAGTTCTGAAAAATAAGGTGCATTAATTGTGAGAATACAAACTAGTGGTAAATGTATTTATTAATCACTGCATATTGAGAATTATAAAAGTATTTGTATCTGCACAGTAAGTGCTGTACTGTGTAAAGGATTATAAATAAACTTGCGGCACTAAAAAATAAACAGGGATATGAAGTGACAACCAAGCGTGGTGGGTGAGTGGTAACGCTCTGCCCTCGCATTCGGGAGGACGCGGGTTCGAATCCCCATACGGCCATCCAGATTTGGGTTTACCATGGTTTCCTAAAATCACTCCAGGTTAATACCGGGATGATTTTTTCAAAAGGTCATTGCCGAATTCCTTCCAGTTCCTTGCTTCCTTTCCCGCCACCTCTAATGATCTCGACGTCAACGAGGCGTAAAGCCATAAACAAAATAATAATAATAATGAATTGAAAGTAAAGTGCAACAAGTGAATAAGGAATCTTTATTCATGCATGCTGTAAATAATAATTTCTCCTTCAAATTTTTTCTTTTGGTTGCGGAGGAAAATCAATGAGAATCTAAAGAGAAGAAACATATGAGGGCAAAAAATAAGTTCGAAGAAGAATTGTTAATGCAACGACTCGAATCTCTTAATGTGAATGAACGGTGAAAATAAAACACAAAAAACGTTTACCGGAATTTTACTATTTGTAGCCAGGCTAAGAAAGATTCATTGAACAAGTAGTTAATTACAAATTTTGTTTCTGTGCCATTATTTTTTAATAACGTTTCTTTACATGAGGCTTTGCAATTAAGAATTTCTGGAGATGCTGATTAAAAGAACTTGATGTTTGTGAACTTTAAATCCCTCTGTTTCTTTTTTTTAATTAAATTTTAACTGTGAAACACCAAGATATTATATTTATTACCTAGCTAATCAGCAACTTAGTAATTCAACAGAAGAGTTTAATATTGTCTGCCTTTGTACGTCACTTACTTATTCTACTGATTTTGCTGTTAATGTTTACCGTAGATGGTGACGCTTATTATCCTGGGTTGTAACAATAGATAATTTACAGAATACCTCGTTGGCAGAGCGTGATCTTCATTGATTTTTTAAATAAATTTTTCCTACTACTTTGTTTATCAACAACTTCAGAATTCGATAACCAGACCTTTCCAGACTATCTCTCAATATTAGGCCAGAATGATAAGTATTACAGTCCTAGTGACGGTAAGTCGTATCTAGCCACCGAAATGCTTAATGTATTCCAGGTCTAATTGGTCTGAAGTGGACCTGGGGACTACATCATTAAGGCAGCTTGCTTACACACGAGGTCAGCTTCACTTTCACCAATTAATTCTGTAGCCTTATCTGCACCAGCTCACTCACAGTGCTTACTGTCCGGTTGCATGTTGGCGCGAACAATGTAACCAAGGCGCGCACAAAACAAGCGGCCAGAGCGGAACACAGAAGAGGAGGCCCTCGAACGTCCGTATCTCGCCTCAGCGCGGAACTAATGACGTCAGCGAACTACTGTGCGCGTGGCGGCCATCAGATAAGGACTCCAGTCCGGCCGGCCGGTATCATTAGAAACAAAGCCCCCTCTACCTCTTCTTTATCTGTTCCCTCTCGCTCCGACGACAGTTCGCAAGAAAATGGCAGGCGTCGGTGGGCGGAGTAGGGCGAAGTCGGAGGAGGAGGCGGACGCCGTGTAATTCTCCGGTAATAAAATATGGGACAGGAACACGACGTTGGTGTGTAATGGCAGAGGGGGAGGCAAAAAAAGAGGACAAGAAGGAGGAGGAAAAAGCGGCGATAAGGTCCGAAGATTAGCCGTCCGTCGCGGAGCGTCGCGTGCTGCCGTGACAGCGGTCACGCGACGCCGCCGCCGACGCCGCTATCTCCGACGCCGGCGTCGGTCGCTGGGCGGAACGACGGCCGTGCGGCCACCTGCCAGATAACGGCAAGTGGCTCCCGCGGCCGTCTCGGCCGTCTCGGCCACTTCGCTGCCCACTGAACGTTCCCCTCTCAGAGTAAGAGCAGCAGTTGTCAGACTTGTCTTGTGTTTACGGAGATGTCAAGATTAGAACCCACAGTCACGGTTGAACTTAAGTAAACTGTTACAGTGGCTACTGAGAGAAATTTGATAATGACCTACATCAAGAAATTTGATTCCTAATGCGTCTCAAGTGATTTCGTGAAATAATGTTAAAATGAAACCTTCCAATACTAACTCATTATTTTCACTCACATCTTTGATTTTATCCTACTGAATTATCAGGTGCGCCATCTGCTTCAGTCAATCGTCAGAGTATCAGTAAAAGTAACTCTGGTAGCTATTGTTTTCCAGGTTTAGTTTACACATAATTAAGCTTTCCAAGATGGTGCAGTGGTACAGTTACAATTCGCCAGGATGGCTCGGTGCGTTGAGGCGCCGCATACTGTATCGGCGAGTTACAACGGACCAGACACTAGACCAGGCCTGCGCGGACCGGCCGTCCTTACTGCAGTTTTAGGAGTTTTTTTTCCTTCAAGGTAAATGCCGGGATGATCCCCTATCTCTCCCTTATAAACTACACATTTCACAAACAATACACTTATCACACTATGAACATAGTTACACGTTTCCATACATTTGGTAACACTTCTCTTTCCCCATTAGTATTTAGTACAACCCGACAGTAGGTACAAAATGCTTGGCACCAGCAAAGGCATGTGGCAGTAACCTCAGAGCTCCAAAATGTTGGGAGAACGTGGTGAAAAATAAGAAGACGCTGAAGTTAAGGCCCATTCACACTAGCGGTCAGCTCAGCTCAGCTCAGGTCAGGTCAGCTCAGCTCAGGTCAGGTCAGGTCAGCTCAGCTCAGGTCAGCTCAGCTCAGGTCAGGTCAGCTCAGCTCACGATCCAGGATAGCATTCACACTAGCGGTCAGGTCAGCTCAGGGCAGATCAAGTCGTAGACGAATCCCATTTCATATTAGTTGGTCACAGCAAACGTTGCCACTCTCTACACTAACGTTAGTTAAAATCGCACTGATTTTGGATGAAGAGAGTAGGATCAATAAGACGACGGTTCAGGTTGAATCCAGAGTTTAAAATCGCAAAGAGATCAAGAGATAAAGATTTTATCTATTGGCTATGCCGTGCGAGACTAGTGGTGGGAAATGTTTTTGATATTTTAGCTTAAATATTTCTAATTTAATTTAGAAAACGTGACTCTGCTCCAGTATTAATTGATAACATAATTTTAACAACATATATTTTGCACAATTGTTTACAGAAGAATAAAATTTCGTGTCATGTAGTGAATCACAGGATGAATGAATGGAACCCTTTTGATACAAAAAATAAATTCGCAACATTTTTTAATTCGGAAGCAGAATCTGTTCCTTGGGAATACGAAAACATGCAATAATATTTGAATTTATATAAAAATTTTGCTAACTTTCTAATACTCAGAAATAACATACTTTTAAAACATTTTTTTTATTTATTACTCTTTTTATAGCTTATGGGCAGAAGTTTTTAGACGTTCGTCATCCAAGTTGATCTGACCTGACCTGACTGTTGCACGTTCACACTGGCGGTCAGCTCAGCCCAGCTCAGCTCAGGTCTTGACCGTTGTTGATCGGTGGCGGCGCGATCTTCAGTTTGAGCTGCCTTGCCCTGACCTGAGCGGACTGCGTAGTGTGAATACTCCCATTGGATTACGTGTATAGCGATTTTTGACCTGAGCTGAGCTGACCGCTAGTGTGAACGGTCCTTTACCGTTTGCTCTGTGAAGGTTTGTAATTTTTCTTTCTAAGTGATACACTGTCACCTTAATTAAATATATATTGAGTAAGAGGTGATTGTTAGTACCAATTTTCAAGAAACAGTTTTGCAAATCCCAGAAATCCACACACGAATCGATAACTTTTCAGTATCAGCTATGACTGCGTTGATAAGTATGCAATAACACCGAAAGAAGAGAAAAAAAGAAACTGATGAGTAGTTGAAAAAACTTACAGCTGTCGATTTCCGGGAGCAGGGATTTTGGTTAAAATATAGGCAGTCGAATCGGAAAACGTCTCGCCTTAGGAAATTAAAAGTGCCTAAATCGCCAGACAATGTAAGCGAAACCAAGTGAAAATACGGAGAAATATGAACTGCAGACTGTAAAAAATAAAAAAATAGGGCTGACAAACTTGGCTGAAAATAAAATATTCTGGGTAAATGAACAAGATTCAAAATATGCTGCTAATGACCAGCCTTCTACATCAAAATGAAAAGAGTCAAATACAGAGTGCTTTCGGATTTATTGATAGGGAAACAAAATTATTTGGGAGAAAAAATCAAAATTGATGGTCTGGCGAACCAGCTAACTACAAGAAACGTATTACCCTCCAGATTGAGAGCCATGGAATGGGTATACTTCTAAAATTATAACATATTAAGTAAAAAAAATTAAAATAATATACTAAATTCGATCACAGTATACACGAAATACTCAATGGACTTAATTTAATTTTTTATCTTCCATGCACTACTCCTAATTCTTACACCAATATCTTTCAACGATTCATCACCAATAAGCGCCTTGTACACTCCGATGACTCTTTTCGCCGTCCTCCTGCCTTCCAATGAATCCCATTCCAGCTCTTTTATCATAACTGTTACTGATTGCGTTCTGCGATAATTTACAGAGATGAATCTAGTAGCTCTGCTTTGCACTCTTTCCAAATCCAGTATGTGATACCCAAAATGTGTGCCCCACACTACACCATCAAATTCAAGCAATGGTCTAACCAAAGTTTTGCAACCCAGTTCCTTTAATTATCCAGTACATCCAATCATCACTTTCTCCAACAAGTGAAGGATTTTGAAACCTTTTCCAACTACCCGTCCAATGAGTCCTGCCCAGTTGAGCTTGCTATCAAATGTTATACCAAGATATTATCTTTCAAGTGTTCAACAAACAATTTTTTCGCACCTTATAATCATAATCAACCTTTACTTTTTTATCTGTGTACCTAATAAGCTGACTCTTCTTTGTATTTACCTTCATCCCATGTTTACCAAACCAGCTAGATTTCCTGTCCAGATCACAGTCTTCTATCGTTTTAATACTATTATATAGCATTAATCTGCACGCAACCTAACTTATGACATAATCATTTATTAGAATAATGAACGCTATTCTGTGACACATCCAATACCACTTCCACTTTTTTTGATACTGCATTTCATATCCTAACTTTTTGCTTTCTACGTTTTACGAATTCTTCTACTCAGTAAATCACCACTTCATCCACTGCAATAGTTTTTACCTTATTGACCAACGTTTTATGGTCCACTCAATCAAGAGCCTTTTTAAGATCCAGTGCTACACTATCAATTTGACCTCCCCTGTCCTTTTCATCGAAAAAAGCTTGCTATATCCTATTAACTGACATTCGCAGAATATCCTTACCTAAAACCATGTTGCCGACTTGAAAACCACTTACGCTCCTCGCATATATTTCTGATGTGGTTGCATATCAATCTCTCCATTAATTTGTCTTCCACTGATGCCAAACTGATTAGCCTATAATTTTCGAGTCTTTTCGTCACCCTTCACCGAGAGTGGTGGGTGAACGGTTAACTTTCTGGCCTCGCTTTCGGGAGAACGCGGGTTCGAATCCCCGTGCGGCCATCCTGATTTGGGTTTTCCATGGTTTCCCCAAATCACTCCAGGCGAATGCCGGGATGCCTCCTTCAAAAAGGTCACGGCCGAATTCCTTCCCGTTCCTTGTCCCCAGTCCCATACCGCCTCTAATTACCTTAGACGTCGAGGAGCCGTAAAGAAATAAGTATATGTACCGGTACTCCGCGCTCAATTTAAATAACGTTTCAAGATAAGGTAAAATGTTACATCTACTATCTTTAAGACATTCGTATGTTTTATGAGCTTTCTTAGTTCCTTCATGATATCCTCAGGATGAATTTCAAATTTTTAGTTTGGTCATTTGTAGTTGTGTGGCTAAGCTCGTTTTCCGATTTGCACCCTCCCATTTCTTAATCATTGTCCCTAATCGTCTCGCAAAACCAGTTACTTCAAATCTCGGCCTTTTCTAAATCCTTAATCTGCCTACAACCTAACTCTGATTCTATTTTTTTAGTACTATGTTATGTATGCTAACTTGGTATGTTTCAGAAATCGATATGTAATAGTAAACACATGATTGACAAATTGAAGAATGCAGCTTATTGTCATCTAAAACAAAAAATTAGGAAAATTGCTGTAACTGAAAACGTTATTTAAGTAAGGACCAATGCAGATCAAAATACTCCCCAATAACTTCTTTGTTGTAACTGAAACTTAAAGTATTTTGCCTGGAACGTTTTTACTCTAGGTTATTATATTGTTCAGTGTAGGCACTTCGCATCATTGTCCTATACTAATGGGTAGGGCATCAGTGCGTTGTTGTTGTTGTTGTTGGGGCTTAAGGGTGCGTCGACGGCGGGGTCATTAGCGCCCTAACAACGACCGGCTTAGCAATGTGGCTTAAAATCCAAGTTCTACCGTCTGTATGGCCGACTGTAGAGGGGTCGGCCACACAGACGGCAAATCGAGTAAAAAGCTAAATGATGGCTGTAAAGGGGCCATTAAAATACGAACATCACAGCACATGTCTGGCTGGCTGTAAAGGGGCCAGTCAGACGTAAAAACTTAAATCTAATAGTAAAACAAAAACAAAACAAGAGCTATGCACAATACATGGATGAGTGGCTATAAAATGGCCACTCATCCACATTAAAAGATTAGGCCGGTCTTCCCAAAATTTTTGGGATAAGACCGCCCACAACACAGAATTTTAAAACTTTAGCCACATTGCTAGCTTCATTACCTAAAATAAGGGACAGATCATTGGCTAGGCCAACGTCTGCCCTTAAGTCATAGAATAAAATACAATTAGTTAAAATGTGGCGTACCGTCAAAGGTACGCCACAGGCATCACATTCCGGTGGGTCCTCCCGGCGGAGAAGAAAGCTGTGCGTCAGAGGACAGTGCCCTATACGGAGGCGAGTAAGGAGAACCTCATCCCTCCTCGCCCGCTGGAAGGAGCTGCTCCACAGGTGAACGGTCGGTTTGACAAGCCGGAGCTTATTATGCTCTACTTCCAGCCACTGCCTCTCCCACACCTCAAAAGCATTTCTCTTCGCCGCCGAGGCAAGGTCTGACTTTGGGACCGGAGCAAAGTCAATTCTGACCTTGTCGCAGGCTAACTTGGCAGCTACATCAGCTGCCTCGTTCCCCCTGATTCCCACATGGCCGGGTACCCAGCAGAATAGCACCTCCTTTCCGTGAGATTGGAGAGAAAGGAGGGCGTCCTGGATGTCCTGCACTAGACGATCTGCTGGGTACATATTTCCTAGGGCCTGAATACAGCTCAGGGAATCACAGCATATGATGAACCTCTTATCGCGGGTTAATTTAATATGCCGGAGCGACTTTAAAACAGCGTAACACTCGGCGGTGTAAACGCTGCATCTACCATCCAGTTTGTATGTGTAAGTCGCTCGAGGGAACACAACAGAGCATCCCACTCCATTAGCCTGCTTAGACCCATCCGTGAATACCGGGGTAAACGTGTGATACTGTTTTAAAATATCGGTAAAAATAGTAATAAAAACATTATTAGCGGTATACAATTTGCTATACCGACAAAGATCTAAGATTATTCTGGGCCTCCTTAAAAGCCAGGGAGGAGATTTACTCCATCCCTGGTTATAGAAAGAAGGTAACTCAAACCCAAATTGTTCTAAAACGGCCCTTGTACGGCAGCTGAAAGGTTTAGTCGCTCTGTAGCGATTGATATACAGCCGTTCGAAATCCGGACGCATAACCACATCATGCACGGGACTGCCAGGTGTTATGGCAATGTGCAAGTAGTGTCGCACCATGAGGAGTTGCCGGCGGAAGGTAAGCGGCGGCTCGCCAGAGTCAGCGCAAATACTGACAATAGGGCTGGTGCGGTAGGCACCCGTGGCGAGCCGAATTCCTGCATGGTGGACACTATCCAGCATCCGAAGATAACTATCCCGTGCAGAGCTGTAAACGATGCAGCCGTATTCCAGTCGCGACCGTACAAAAGCCCTATAAAATTGTAGCAGGCAGTAGCGGTCAGCGCCCCACGACCTGCCACATAGACATTTTAAAATATTTAAGGCTTTTGAGGCTCTGGCTTTCACATCTTTGAGATGTGGCAGCCAGTTGAGCCTTGTGTCAAAAATGAGGCCCAGAAAACGAACAGTATCAGTAAAACGTAAAACAGTGTTCCTCAAGGTAAGGTGGGGCTCCGGTAAAAGAGTTCTACTACGAGTAAAAAGTACACACCGGGTTTTCTCAGCAGAGAAACGAAAACCGGTGTGCACTGACCATTCGTCCAGCCTGTTCAACGTGAGCTGCAACTGCCGCTCAGCGCTTCTCAGGCTGGACGAAGCGATAAAAATTAAAAAATCATCTACGTACAAGGAGTACCGGATGGGACTCCTTATTACGCATGATATGCAGTTTATCGCAATGGCGAAAAGGGTCACGCTTAAAACTGATCCCTGAGGAACACCATTTTCTTGGATAAAAAGATCTGACACTTCACTACCGACTCGGTACCGGAAGCAACGACCGGATAAAAATGATTTTAAAAAGCGGGGCAGGTTACCCCTAAAACCCCATTCGTGTAACTGTTTTAATATAGCATGCCGCCAGGTAGTATCGTAAGCTTTTTCAAGGTCGAAAAAGATACCTACAAGGTGTTGCCTGCGAATAAACGCATCCTGTATTGCCGCCTCCAGCAGGATCAGGTTGTCCATTGTGGAACGGAACTTCCTGAATCCACACTGAAAGCGACTTAGGAGGTTTTGGGATTCTAGACACCAGACGAGGCGGCGGTTAACCATCCTCTCCAGTGTCTTTCCCACGCAGCTTGTCAGGGCAATACTACGATAACTACCTGGCAACAACTTGTCCTTCCCAGGTTTTAAAATAGGTATTAAAGTTGCTTCTTTCCACGAGTCAGGAAAGTGTCCTTCGGTCCATATATGGTTAAAAATATCCAGAAGGTAAAGCTTAGCATCATTTGAAAGATGCCTCAGCATCTGGTACTGGATCAGATCAGGTCCAGGGGCAGTGTCTTTTGCACTGTTTAGCGCAGACTCCAATTCCCAAAGTGAGAAAGGGCTATTGTAAGTCTGCGAGTCCGACGAACCGAAGCATAAAACGTGCCTGTCGGCAGCAATTCTTCGCCGCTGGACAGTAGCGCCCAAACTGGCAGACGAAGTGATGGCAGCGAAGTTCTCCGCCATCAACTGCGCTATGCTTCGTTCGTCGGTGATTACATGCCCATGATCCAGTAACCCAGATACTGGTACTCGAGAGCACCTTCCGGATATACGACGGATAGACTCCCATACTTTCGATGATGATGTGGAACGGTTAATTGTGCTCACAAAATTCTGCCATGACCTTTTCTTGCTCTCCTTAATTAGGCGGCGCGCCTTAGCTCTTGCAATACGGAACGCTGCGAGGTTGTCGGCCGTTGGATACAACTTAAAATGACGTAACGCCCTTCTCCGCCCCTGAATAGCGGAACGACATTCATCGTTCCACCAGGGTACGGGCGTCCGTCGCAGCGTTCCGGAGCTTTTCGGCATAGAAACGTCAGCTGCTTTGTGAATCATTTCTGTGAAATGAATCACCTTGTCCTCTATCTTTTCACGAGCTTGGAGGACAACTGAACGGCAGAAGAGCTGCCAGTCAGCTTTGCTGACGTTCCATTTACGTCTGATGTTTCCCCCAACACGACCGAACTCCACGTGCATATGTATCGGGAAGTGGTCGCTTCCATGAAGGTCGCGGTCCACCTCCCAATGCACGGAGTCCGCTATTGAAGGAGAGCACAATGAAAGGTCAATGGCAGAGGACGATCCGGATGCAGTGGTAAAGTGGGTCATTTGACCAGTATTGAGGATGCATATTTCCTCTTGCTCTATTAATCTACCAACCACTCGGCCTCTGGGGCTATCTGCGTTTGATCCCCACAACGCACTATGTGCGTTGAAATCTCCTAAGAGAAGGAATGGCCGAGCAAGCTGCCGCAGGATGTTGAGTAGGTCGTCATAACTGACGGACGCATTAGGTGGTAGATAAATAGAGCATATGGTCAACTTTATGGGACCATGAATCCTCACTGCCACTGCTTGTAGATCAGAGGTGAGAGCTATAGGTTCAGAGTGGACAGTGTTTCGGACAAACACCGCCACTCCGCCTTTCGCTCGATCACCCTCGGTATCGTCCTTTCTATATATGTCATATCCTCTTAGCACAGGATGGTGGTTTGGTCTAAAATGTGTCTCTTGTAAGCAGAGACACAAGGGTTTAGACCGTGCTAAGAGTTGGACTTCCTCTTTGTGAGCCTGAAATCCATTGACGTTCCACTGCAGTATGGGAGCCATCCTACCTATTTAATTTCACCCGCCCCGGTTCGGGTGGGTCCTCCGGTGGTGCCTGCTGAGGAACAGAACCAGGTTCGTCCACCAGCATTCCTTCATCTTCGGGGTCCGAAGACGAATCTTGTTGTGAACAGGCCTCGGTGTCTTGCGCACATTTCTTGCGCTGAGGCCTTTGCCCCCTCTTTTCCCTGGCAGGTGGTGACCTTGGGGGAGAAGCACAAGGGGACTTCACAAATGCAGTAGGGTCCGTATGTTTAAATTTCGGACCCCGAACTTTCTGTACTGTTTGCCATCCGCTACTAGCTGATGGCGTTGTCGACACTACTTCTGTTTCAGCTGGTGCTACTACTGCTTCTGCTGTAGCAGAAAGGAACTATCGTAGCGGATGGCTGCACTTCTGCTGGTGGAACTGCGGAACCTGCTGCCTTAGTGGTCGGAGTTGCAGACGTGTTGCTACCGACGTCCGCGGTCTTGGGTGTTATGACCTTAGTAGCTTTAGCGCCACAGTTGCATTGACATGAGCACGTTGTAGTTGTGCTCATGTCTGCAAAGGACGTCTGAGTAGCAGCACTTTGTTTCCTGACGGGAGCTGACAAAGTCTTCGCGAAGCTGGTTGCGAAGACTGGTGGTGCTAGGGCCTTATACCGCTTCTTCGCATCACCATACGACAACCGCTCTTTCGTTTTCAGCTCCTGTATCTTTTTTTCTTCTAGATACACCCGACACTCCCTGCTCCAGGCTGGGTGTGGCCCAGAGCAGTTCACACACACCTGTGGGAGGGTGCAGACGGCACCCGGCTCATGCGCCGCTTTACCACATTTCCCACAGGTGGGGTTGCCTTTACAGTTCGCCGTCGTATGCCCGAACCTCTGGCACTTGAAGCAGCGCATGGGGTCCGGTACATACGGGCGAACGTTCAGATGTAAATACCCAGCCTTGATGGCTTTCGGCAACGTCGGAGTGTCGAACGTCAGGACGAAGGTGGCAGTCTTCTCGAGACTGCCGTTAACCCTTCGTGTGATCTGACGAACCTCGACCACATTCTCTGATCTCCACTCCTTAAGGAGTTCCTCGGTCTGTATCTCTATCAAATCGCGGCAGGTGACCACGCCTTTACTGCTGTTTAGAGTTTTATGGAGTTCGCACTTTACTGCGAACTCCCCGAGCTTCTCACACTTAAGGAGTAGGACAGCCTGCTTATAGGTAGATGTTTCTA
Organism: Vandiemenella viatica; assembly: GCA_031002005.1. NCBI lineage: Eukaryota > Metazoa > Arthropoda > Insecta > Orthoptera > Morabidae > Vandiemenella > Vandiemenella viatica. The sequence continues at coordinate 90,955,451 of JARYHS010008074.1, read as the reverse complement.
AAAGCAGTGTCCCGTTCCTCAGCTTCTTTACACTTTTCAACGTTCCAGCTATCCCTTCCAGACCTTTTTGGATATAGAAAGGAGAGACCTTCTCAAAGGATCCCTCCTTTCTTGACATTATTACAAAGGCGTCATCAATAATATGACCCTTTCTGTTACAAACATTTTCTTCCTCAGGAGGGCTTTCGACCCTAGCCCGTTTACCAATTCTTTGGGCGTTAGAGTTTGAGTTCCCCTGCGACATGCCCAGGCCGCAGGTGGAAGGGTTTTTGGGATTATTTTTTTTCGGTATTGTTCCCACGAGTCCGGAGGACCTAAAAGTCAAGTGACGTGGAGCCCCCGTATCACGCCACCAAGCCCACTACAACAGGGGTGCGGCAGGTGCCCCTGAGGTTGTACGTTAGCGGGTGGTTTGCCTCACCACCCATCCACCTCCTCGGCACGTTACTCACCTTGAGGTTGAGGGGTTTTTTTAAAGAGGTTTGTACCGTCCTCGCGATCCGGGCGATGAAGCCAAGATCCCCGTTCTCCTAGGCACACAACGTTCCACCGCCACGCCCTACGGTGGTCGTTGAAGCATGGTAGGAGTTTACGGTGTGGGAAACTTGCGGCGCTCACAAGTTTCCAGCTCGGGCACCGCGGGTTCGCCAAACCCGTACCTGGCACTTGCGTACCAGGCCCCTGCGGGGGCATCAGTGCGAATGTATACGTTAATTAATGGCTCGGCCCCTGGTAGTGCTCCTGGGGAGGGGGGTGAGTTTGGTTAGAAAACTACGCTGAGCTACATGACGAGGAGGGAAATTCCCAGCTTTTTATTCGTTTGTTACAGTTAAAATAACAGAATACACAACAACATATAGGTGTTTATTTCCATCATTTAATTATTTCCGTATTTTATATAGCTTGCACAATAACAGCGCCGCACTTGCGTGTGACTCGAAGTCGTACTGTTCGGCTCGTACGAGGACGGCGCATTTGAACTAACCGCCACACGACGGAGCATTACACGCCGAAAAACATAGCACGCGGTAGACTCAAATTCATCCACTCGTTAGTAAAATAATGCTATTTTTTTTTTCAAGTGAAATTCAGTGCATCTTTATATATAGAGCTCGCTAAAGTATTATTTCAGGTTCAAAGTGTGATATGGAATGGTGCTTTACAAGGCTTATTGTAAATGTTTTACCAGGGAGTTTTCAATATCCAAAACGGCACCAATAAGCTCTGGAAATCTTTAAGCGCGACAAAGTATTATTCGCAGGAAATTTAGAAGGAAAGAAAGATAGATCTACAGACAAAATAAAACAAAAAATTCATCTCTTCTTAGTTTTTTTTAGGCGGCCAGTGTTGTTTGTTCTATTTCATCAATTAATAAACAATGTTGAATAAGATGAGGAGATTGTTTTTAGTAACACTTTAAGAAGAAGGGTCCTTGACTGTAACTGATAATTTGCAGAGGAGTCGTTATTTCATTAAGAATTTAATTAACAATTATAAAAATGTATATAAATCAGATATCGGTATGTTCATTATAACGCAATAATTTTAATGGTAAGAGAAAACGTCAAAAATGTCTTCTGGAATTAACAGAGAAAAGGCTACGTTCGTTCCACATAGTGGAAGGGCAGGGGATGTCAAGGCCACTTCCGGCTACATGGTGTTAGGTGGTTCGTGGTTTAATTAAATATAATAAATAACTCGCCCACGATCCAGTTCCAAATTCAACTTGTTTTTATATTCATAAGCACTTCGAACTTCAAAGATACTGGACACATGTAAACAACTCCAGCGATTATATTCACCACCTCTTCCAAAGACAATACAGTCACACCACCGTGTTCATAAACTCGTCGAAAAAACTAAACTAAACTGTCTCTGTCTCTTCTGATCGGTTTATGTAAGTTTCATCGAAAGTTCTAGAACACTAAAAAAAGGCTTCAGACAGATATTTCTCGAACATTAACAATACTTAAACAATTGAAAACCTATTAAAAACAATCAGAATTAATACTTAATCACCTACAATTTTTACAAAATGCTTAGAAATGAAAATTAAAGATACTTAAACACAAAATTATCCACATAAATAATTTTAAACTTGTAAACCATCCTTTAAACATTGTAGCTCACCTTAATACTTACAATTACAAACATTTAAGTAATTCCGTCCATAAACATATTGAATGGTATTTACATAATTTCTTTTCATAAAACAAAGTCCTTTTACACTGATTTACAATAAAATACAAGACAAATATGCAAAACCATTTTCAATCACACTATAGCTTGCTACAAATGCTTCATAAAATATAATTTCAGTTAAAGTTTAGGTTTGAGGGCTGTTACAATGGGGTGGATGGGGGCTTAAAAAGAGACCGAAATGGAGCCACGTAGTTTATGGACTCCCCCGTCCCTCCTACCCCGGTTTTCTGGTCTTAGATTGGACAACGTACTGATACTTCATTTACCTGTGTCACCAAACTATCCATTAAGGAGCTAATTAATGTAATTCCCATCTCCACTTCTTTTAGTGAATATTTTCTAGAGGCTATGAAAAAGACGGAACAATTGATTCTTCCTGAGCGTACAACTGCACACCGTCTCCCTGACGCACTGTCCTGAAGACACACACAAACAATAGCGAGTTGTCCGTACAGGTCGCATGATTAATGTCTGGCGCCAACTAGATGTCCGATAAACATCGCTCGGCACAGCATAGGCGTATATTGACGATTAACATCTCTGCCATTGTTATTTGTTTGCTAATTGGTTAATAAACTCCAGTAAATTACAGTTCAGCTCCCTTGCACTGTGTCTCATTAGCGCATGTCACGCCGTGAAGATGTGAAATCGACTTCGCTCAAACGCAGTTTTTGGTTGATGTACACAATGCGCGATTTTGCCAATGCCATGCATGAATGCTAAATGATTGTAGAGAGTATTGTTGTAGCTGGCTGTAATCTTTTACTGTGTATTCCGTTATTTGTATTATTAATTTTTAAAATCATACTTCATAAGTAGTAAACACATGAAATAGTTTTGATAAAGCAATAAATATGACGTTCGCAGCTTACCCAGATAAATTATGGCAAAAGATGGATATGTGCATTTGATTTATTTTCCTTCTATAAATTGTAGACATGGTTTCAACCTCTCCAAATACATCTCCAGTCTGACAATGATAGCGGACTTCTTCAATCCCTGGTTCAATATCTCTCATAGATGTGACATACTTATGATTCCTGCTCACCCGTAATTACCCTAGTAAATTTTGTCAAACGGTAATATGGGTGGCCGACGAAAATCCTTCAACATCATATTGCGGTGTTTGTATTTGACATTTTCAGCAGGACGAATATTGCTTGCCACGCAAAGGCTGATTTATTATCCTGACCGCTTCCAGAAATTCTAGCGTCGTGGTTCACATTGTTGCTAGACACAGCGGTGATAAGGAACCTCTAGTTTACGTAAGAATGAAAACCTCTCTTGGCGTTGTGCATGAATAAAATTTTATTCGGAAAACTAGCCAAATGATTCCATTAATAAAACTCGACGTTCCTGTGGTAAAAGTTTCTACCGCAATTGTTACTGACTGTCACTTGACAATGGCGGCAGAGTCTTTGACCGCCGAAACGTTGTGTTTTATGAACAGTCTCATTCAGTTAGTTGTGCGAGAAAACTTTATTCGGCCTCTAAGTGACCTGGATTACCCAGCTTACTGGCACATCACGGGTGAACAGGACACAGCAAATCCGCATAAAGTGCGAGAAAGATTATGTTACAAGGGGTGATCAAATGAAAAGGTACGAAACGACACGGTGGGTACAAATGTAGACTTTATTCAAAATATACACCATAGGCCTGAGCACAACGATCCTACTGATGAACAAGCCGCAGTATTCGTTGTTCCCAGAATTCCTGTGGCCGTGACGAGACCCAGTCCTTTACAGCGTCCTTGAGTACGTCGTCCGAGTTGAAGCGCTTCCCTTTCAGGTGTTTCTTCAGTGGATCAAACACATGGAAATCGCAGGGCGACATGTCCGGACTGTAGGGCGGATGGTCCAACGTCTCCCACTTGAACTTGGCCAGTTCCATGTGTGTGGACGCGCGTTATCATGGAGCAGAACCACACCCTCCGTGAGCAGCTCGGGTCTTTTGTACTTGATGGACCTGCGTAGGCGTCGGAGTGTCTCACAGTACACATCCCCCACCTGTACCCCATCAGGGCCCGCTCTAGGGGGGGGCAAGCCGGGCATTTGCCCGGGGCGCTAAAATTTAGGGGCGCCATTTCGGCTGTAAGTGTGAGAAAAATATTAATGATATTAATGTGTTAAATACCCAAATAATAAAAAAAAATCCACATACCGATTTTTTCGTTCGTTAAAAACTTCCAGTTCTTAGCTATTTGGGTGCGCCCCTAGAGACTTCGAAGAGACGGGGCGCGGACCTCATAGGGGCGCGCCGTTGTCCAGCCGCCTCTGTGTGAATTGCGCTATAGGAGCAACTTCAAAATGCGCCGCGTCCGCGCCACGTCTCTTCTTTGTCAATTGGGCCTTAGCACGCGAGTAGAACGCTGTTTCGACTTTTGTTGTTTCAACTTGCTTATTATTGCTAATTATTAAAGTGGTTTCATTACACAACAGCATTACTCTTACTATTACGTTATTAGTGATAAGTGGAAGTTCATAAAATTTACTTCAGGATTTTATAATTTCTAAAGGTAAGTACATCTATGATTAAACTGTTATTTAGTTGGATATACGACATAAGCGCACAATGACAAAAGCGCACAACAGAAGCGCGGTAGGGTTACACTTGACCTTTGCTACCTGCGCTGATTCCGACATTATACTTCCCACAAGTTACTAGACACGGCGAAAAGGAGTGTTTTAGGCTCTAAAAAACGGAATCCATAGTGCTTGACGGGAGATGCTGAGTATTTATTTTATTGAATTGATGAACCAAATCAATATGGATCTTAGTTATTGGAAATCGAAGTGAAATATTTTGCTTAATAATTTCTTCTCGTAATCCGAGCCTCACAGATTTGTTGTAAAAATTAGATATACGCATTGAAAGTGTTATGTTTGGGTTAAATTACATACGCTAGCTTTGATCGCTTGTGAAAATACTGTAGTTTAGTGGGTGAGGGACAGTACTTATAATCATTAATAAATAAATAATATTAACAGCTGCTGATTACCGATTAGTTACTTCACATACAATTAGTAGCCTATATTCAATTTCGAATGTTAACTGCTAATATATAATAACCCATGATGCTTATTATATATACGAATGCGGTTTCCAGATACTCTAATTGCTGCATTTTTAAACCGTTTCAACAAAAAGAAATTCATTAACTATTTTAGTGAATGTGAATAACTTTGTCAGTTGGTTTAATAAGTGCATTGCGCGACAATCACTCCTCAACATTTTTTTTTTTTTTTTTTTTTTTTTTTTTTTTTTTTTTTTTTGTTAACTTGGAACGTATTCTGTTTAAGCCTATAGAAATTGCCATTCTGTATACACGGTTTCTGCATTTGCAGCAAATTTACGGATCGTATCCTCCGCGAATAAGCTTTGACTGTGTAGTAACATTAGACTTTCTTTATGTTCACAGGGTATGGAATATATCTTGTGTTGTGCATAAATAGTTTTTATATCCACTGAGAATATGGTTTTAGCTTATCTAGAACAAGGATAAATATTTACTTTTTATATTATTTTATAGTGTACATTGTTTGAGTTACGTGCGTGCCTCTTCCAAAATGTTTGATGGTCAAATAAAACTATCTGGTTACCAGTACAAAAAAAGAAGGTTGGGAAAGGAAGCGGAAAGGCAGAATCAATCTGGCGCGTTAAAAAAAATACTGCATTCAGGGTTTAGCAAAACAAATCTTAGAATCCAATATCAGGTCAGGATACAAAAGGAAGTACAGAATCGTCAGAGAATAATAGCATACAAATCAACGAAGTTTCTAAACCAATTGGATCTGACACCAACGTGAGACTCACAGAAGGCGTTCTAAAACTCTGTGGCCAAGAATTTTACGAGACGCCGTAAGAAGCTTTTTACTAAGGCAAGGTCCACCTAAACTATTGCATAATTACAAATTTTCTTCCAATGACACAGGTCGACATTGTAGCACAAAATATTATGCACGAAATTTAAGCAACGGAGAGCAAATATTGCGAGATTAGCTACTATCTTTCACAAAACTGCATTTACTGCTTCTGTTGCAAAATTTTCGATCGTTTAGTTAGTTCTCTCTCAAAGGAGGGTTTTAAAAATTGGAAGCATCTCGACGAAACTTTAAGAGAGCATGAAATTTCGAAAAATCATATTCAGGCATACAAAAGTCATGGCTATAAATAAACGAAAGATCAAGTTGTTGTAAAACTGCAGATGCTGCCACTCAAAAAGTTATTAATGCCGAAATAAATCATTGGAATGAGTTGCTTCTAAGAATCGTTCCAATTACCAAAATGCTTGGTAAAAGTTGTCTGGTTTTTCAAGGTACAAGCGACAAGTTGTTTGAGCATAATAACGGTAATTTCTTAAAAACAGTTGAGTTACTGTCTGAATACGATCCCAATATGGAGTGCTTTAAAAAGTAGAGACTAAAGCTCAATATCTTGGGAAAGATATGCAAACCGTGATAGTAGATCTGCTGCATCAAAGTGTAAAGTCTCATGTTATTAATGAAATAAAAAACAATTCAAATATTTTCCATAATTTTAAACTGTACTCCTGACTTTAGTAAGAGACAGCAAATTACTCTTGTAATCAGATATGTTTCAACCAATAAATTTAATCCTAATGTTGAAATTAAAATTAATGAAAGCTTTTAAGGCTTCTTACCAGTCGAAAGATCCACAGGAAAACAAATGTCTGATACTATAGTTGGAGATCTTAATGACTTGGGTTTAAATTTGCAGGATATCAGAGGCCAGTGACTGACAAAGGGTCCAATATGAGGGGCAATAAAACAGGAGTGCAATCTAGAATTAAACAATATAATTCGCGAGCATTCAATGTTTCGTGTAGTAGCCATACTCTCAATCTTGGTATTAATCGCAAAAGCGTCCTTGGAAGCCGCTAATTTCTTCAATATGGTCCAAAAAATATATTTTATTCATTTCGGCATCTACTTTTCGATGGGAAATACTTTTAAAGCATATTCAGGGTTCAAATTTGAAAACATGGAGGGACACTAGTTGGGAGAGTAGAATAGAGGCATTAAAATTTCATTTTCGGAGATGTATACGACGCCTTGCTAAGCATTTACGAAAACCAAGAAATTGATAATTTAATGGTAATTGAATATGAAATTGCTGATGAAGTAAATTTAAAGATGTAATACAAAATTCGCAAACTGAAAGAAAGAAAAAAAGTTTTTTTGGGATTTTAGCGTATTTGATGTAATCTCGTTTTATTTTCAAAATAATGGCATTTACATTGTTTGTGTGATAATATCCATCTGTAATAGGATTTAAAAATGTAAAAAAAAATATGGTTAATTTGTGGCTATGTACAGATATTTCATAATTAATTTCTCTATTTTGTGAAGCTAGATCAAAATTCAATAACTTTATTTATGAATATACGATTTTAGTAAAACTAAAATTAAATATTTTATTCGATTAAAAATTAATTATTTTTTTAATAAAATATATAATTCTACATAATCTTAAGGGGCGGCAATTTCCCTATTTGTCCGGGGTGGCAAAACCACTAGAGCGGGCCCTGACCCCATCCTGTCCTCATACGGACTGCCGCATCATTTGGACGCCGCTTTTGATAAGAGCCTCTGCTCTCTACTGCGCATGCGGGCGCCCGCGCATGCTCCGATCCCAGTCAGAGACTCCAATCGCATCCCGAGATGTCTCGCTACGTTCTCCCATGGCGGAATATGTAAATACGTATTTAACTGTTACGTTTTTTCGTCGTTTCGTACCTTTTCATTTGATCACCCCTTGTATAATTTTCGGTTAGTTTAATAAAATCACGGGTTGCATCCGAAATTATAAATGGAAGTTTTCTGCAAGGTGGTAAGGAAGTACGACTTCAATGCTGCTGAGCCACCAGAGGTGGAGGAAGCAAGACCAAAGAAAGCACCATTCAGCTCCTGAATGTGTGTACCAATAAGATCACTCTCTGAGAGCGATATCTTCACACTGTAATATCACACTCAGTCACCGAGTAGTACTATAATTAATTACTATTCAAAACATTAAATGAGACAAATTGGCGTCGGCTCCTGCGCGTTGGTGATGGTATGTCGTATGGGAAAGACCACAGGCAGGTACGAAAAATCTGTCACTGTCTCTCAAGCAGACAGTGACAGGATTATCTGTTCTTGAATGCATTTGTACAGCTACTGCTAGCAAGTTCTCAGTCTGCAAACCCAAAGTCCCGACCTTTAGAGCGCTTCTTTAAGGTTTTTGGGGGGATAGACGGATCGGGAACGGGGATGACACACTCGTTGTATGACGTTTTGTGATACAAGTGAGAGACTGGTTTGGGAGACGAACTCCTTCCATATGCAAGTTCCTATGAGTTGAATGTAAACCGAGAAGACGCTTTTGTTTAAGTCACCAAGGAGTTGTCAAGACTCTAGCTTGAGTCACCAGAAGCTGACAAGGTTCCACTTTGAGGCACTAAGGAGGTGTTAAGGCTCCAATTTGTGTCACCAATAAGGTGACAAGACCATGGTCACAGTCACTGTGTGACTGATAAGTCACCTGACCAGAGAGACCCCAGCTTAATTCGCGATCGAGGACTAGAGATGTAATGAGCGCTCCTTCTTCCTGTTCGAGACACCTTGCGTCACATTAGGTTACTGACTCCTGTGCATCCGAACAATCTAGGGCAGCCAACGGTGATCGTATTCGCCGACGGTAGTTCAACCGCGAGGTGACACCGCCTACAAAACGGCATCACTGCATGCGCTGACGGATGCATGAATCTCTGGAAGGACCGTGATGCGGGTTTGCCTAACCGGCGTAAATGAGAGAGCCATCTACGTAAAATCGTATAATGTTGCGCAATGACCGCGCAAATGATGTGTATTTCAGCACTGACTGCCAAACAATCTTCTGCAGAGAATTTTCATTTAGCTAACGATGGCAAATATCGTTATCACACACTGTAAATTATATGTGCCAACAGAAACAAAAAATTAATTTGTTTTTAATAAATCAGATTGCGCAATAACCGCGCAAATGATGTGTATTTCAGCACGACTGCCAAACAATCTTCTGCAGAGAATTTTCATTTAGCTAACGATGGCAAATATCATTATCACACACTGTAAATTATATGTGCCAACAAAAAATTAAATCAGATTGCTTCGATATAAATCATAAAACCTCCACTCTCACTCATTTAAATATTAACATAATTTAAATTAAAAAAATTAATACAAATAAACTAAAGGTAATCTCGACTGTATTTTTACAACGTCTTCTGAGGATGCCAGGACGAGAAAATTCAATAAGCATCACAAAAGAGCTGATATGCTTTAATATATCATAATCAACTTAAAACAGTTAACATTATTCTTGCACAGTTGTATTTCAGATATGATCTGTTGTTCCAAATATTCATTCAGTCAAGTTTCTGCTATTATAAATGTAACTTATTTTAAAGTATCGCTATAAATAAATTACTTATTTGCTTCGTGATGATATATATTTACTCGTATGTTACTGATAAATGAACGTCTTCAAGTTCACCCCAATTTATAAGAAATTAACAGAGTAAACTAATTCAATATATAACCATCCGGTAACCTGATCATTGTGATCGTAGTCTAATGATAGTTCACTGACAGAGAATGACTACAGCTTCTACATAGTAAATTATACGAACAATCCCCCGCCACAAATGCAGTATTAACTGAGCAACGTCCTGTGACTTATATCACACAGATGAGAAACTCTTATTCGCTGTGTTTTATTTAGATGATCTGAAACCAGATTACTGTCGTAAATTATTTGCTAAATTCATTATTTCATTGATTCGTATTGGATTAAATGTTTAATCTTCACATTATTTGTGTTCAAAAATTCCATCCAATTTCCCTGATCTAATGAAAATAAATGCATCTTGTAATCTCAAAGTCAACTACATTGTTTCATTTCATTCAAAGATATGAATTAGTTAACTTAATTGTGTTCATCTACTGCTGCAAAATAAACATCATAGGAAAAGTAGATTACTCATTTTTGGAAGCATTTCCATGGCTCCCGAGATTATTTTACAAACGCACAATTTATGCAGATCTTGCACTTACCCACTTCCAAAGATGCAAAGATTAATTTAACATCAAAATTAATTATTCAAAATTTGGTACTCTACAATTTCAAATTATCTTTATTCAGGGTCGTTTATCGTCTCCTTTCGATGTATCATCATGGATAGAACTTATATTGAAAAATCTTTACATTTGTGTTTTCAGCATGTTCGAAAGTCAACGAGACTAACTGTACGAAACTGCAAATATTTTTAGTTAAAATTCAATCGCTGATTATACATTGACAAGAGGCTAATGGCATCAGAGGATAAAAACAGTCTGAATTAATAATTTATTATTTGATACATAATTATATAGGCCAGTATTTGAGTAAACACACTAAGTTCCCTTACTTTGTTGCGTAAGTTGATATTAACCTCATTGCATTAAACAGCTTGGTCATAACGGAAAGAAAATCCCTTTAAGAGGAATGGTTTTAAATCGTTCTCGCCAAGAACGTGCGGAACAGGTGAATAGTAAACCCCACACGCAACATGCGTTTCCTACACGTCACCCAAAGCCGCTCGTATACGAGACCTAGCGTTCACCGGATGTAGCACAACTCTCGACTTCGTGTCGCAGCTCTCCGCTTGGACAGCAGCTCTTTTCGTTATCAAAAACTTTTGCCTTATCTTTTACTCTACAGCTTACTCGAATTTCTCCGTTACCACTGCCCGTTTACCTTAGACTACATATTAAAATACGGTGGCGTTATTAATGTTGGTTCTCCTAACAAAGAAATCACAACCTCCAAGAAAAAAATACGGGGTGACAGATTATTAGCCGTTTATCTCTGACGCAGAATAGAAACTAGTCACGAGCAATGCGATCTCCAGAGATATTGCAGCAAAGATTAATGTCGAGTGGTAATCAACATTTTTGCTATTATTTCAGCGCTCTTGTTATCTAACACCATGGCGAGGTGGTAACAGGCAGCATTTAATCTGAGCTGCACAGATTGGGTGGCCTTTTGCGTGTCGATGAGTGGCACCGTTTTAGTTCCAAGTCCTTATCTTACTCCAACCCAGAAAGATGCAATCTGCCGTTTAATATATTTGTGATCTGAAACGCCCAATAACGTCAGCAGTTCCGGAGCCACAGAGCGCTAATTTTTGCTCTGATGTTTAATTTGTACGCTATGATAATGATTAAACTGTTAATGTTTCTATGAGAGTTGCAGCAACGTACACTCTTTGACATAAAAATTAATTCCCTTATTGTGAGTAAATATGTGTAAACAGTGACAGTTTTGGAGATGCCCATTGAAGAATATGGCTGTGTGAGTGTGTTATTAAGTTCCTTCCGTACCATTTAATTTCTTTCCTTAAGCCAACGCTGCGTCGTCTCACATCATAATTTTTGCGGTTATGGCCTGTCATATAATTTCAGTAGTCAAACTACTTTTTTATCACTTTACACTATTACTCTGCTTAATAAGCACTAGTGTCGTGCGAATTACCCTCTACTCACGCTCGAACGCGCTCGGTTATTTCTATGGACAGTCCTCTCTATCCGGGCGAGCTGTGCACGCTGGAACTTCCACAGGTTCTGTGATCAAACGAAGGTTCGGCGGATAAACGAAAGATCGGCGAACAAACGAAGGCTCGGTGGACAAACGAAGGTTCGGCGGACAAACGAAAGATCGGCGGACAAACGAAGGCTCGGCGGACAAACGAAGGCTCGGCGGACAAACGAAAGTTCGGCGGACAAACGAAGGCTCGGCGGACAAACGAAAGATCGGCGGACAAACGAAGGCTCGACGGACAAACGAAGCCTTGGCGGACAAACGAAAGATCGGCGGACAAATGAAGGCTCGGCGGTTAAATGAAGGCGCGGCGGACAAACGAAAGATCGGCGGACAAACGAAGGCTCGGCGGACAAACGAAAGATCGGCGGACAAACGAAGGCTCGGCGGGTAAATGAAGGCTCGGCTGTGCAGGAATAGAGCATGATGTCTTCCTCGCCCGTGCCGCGCTACAAGTATGTTAGATACATCATAAAAAACGGAAGTATTAAAACAATGAGATCAGAACACAGTGTAACGAAAACCACAACACAAATAAGTTATTTATAGTTACTTACGTAATTATATAAAGTATACCCCGAATCCACATTTCATGTTTGATGAATTATGGGAAGGTTTCAAATATATGTGATGTCTTGTAAGGATTTGTATCTATTAATACACAACACTGAACTCACTTTAATGACATAACTCATATCACTCTAATAAATGATTGTTAGTAACCAAAAGTTCATTCGCACGCTTAGGAGAAAGATTGTAAAACATTTTTTTATGAACTGTTGTAACATCGCCACAGAAATGTTGAAATATGGTGCAATCCACCGATTTTTACTTTTTCATTAACATAGAGTTGTACAGGATCCTTAAATATCCAAATTTTCCGAAAGTAAACGTATACAATCTTATAAAATGACAGCAAAACACCTAGAAAATAAGAAGACTCTCTTCCTCATCTTTCGATTAAGCAATTTTTAAGGCTGCGATGCAGTTCGTGGCTGTTCCGATTGTACGGAGTGAGTTCCAGCGTCGCTTCTTCACCACACAGCACGCGAATAACAGACCTAGCTTACGTCCAGGCTTGGTCCTCTGCATTGTATTTCCGGCATTTGGCCGGCAGATGTCACGCTGGCAGGTACAAACCGAGCGAGACTAGACTACGTTTGTACGACTCTGATAAGCACAATAAACTTCAATCGCGTTATCAAGTAATGTGAAGGGGATTTATTAATAATAATATGTATTACACCCTCCAGGGTGGCTGCTGATGAATGGCATCGCTTTGTGTTCAGCGTTGAATCGCTGTTCTTTAATACCTCGGATGACCATCGTCGGCGAGTATGATGGTGACTTGGGGGGAGGTCCTACTCTTCTAACGTTTAGGAGAGACACAGCTGTTTTACTCCTGACGTCATGCTATGACTACAATGCACGTCTACACACGGCACGAGTTTCTATGAACAGTACGCGAGATGCTGAGATTCTGTCAGGACCGACAAGATACACAATCTGACCCTGAAATGGCATGTGTTTGACCAGCTCAGACGTCAACTACGTCCCAGTACCAGTAGTCAGGATCTCGAGGACACGTTTCAACAGTTGTGGCCCATCTTGCCTCAGGACAGGATACAAGGCTTAATGACGCTCTGCACAACCGAATCAGTGCATGCATCCAGGCCAGATGGGGTGCAACGTCATACTGATAAGTGGGCTCATCCTGCCAAGTTCTTTGCAAAAGTGACTCGATTACGTAATTATTGAAATAACAATTATCCTTTCAAACTATGAAGTTTAATTTCGTTTCTTCCTCCCCTTCTGGACGTATCATCTTTTTTGTCAGGCAGTGTATGTCAGCAGAGGTCCAGACCGATAACATTTCAATTGTTTTTATTTGTTTTTAAACAAAAACATAAAATATTAAATAGCCGAATGTAAAATCAATGTCGCAATAACTCAACAGTACAATGGAATAGTTTGAAAAGAAAGTATCGTGTTATACAACAGTAACCGTTAAGGAAAAGAAATATCTGATTAATTCCATGAACCTCTAAATTACAGTCTGCGAAACAGCGCGTTAATTTTAATTGTTTCTTATAAGATTTACGGCTATTCATATCATCTACACATTTTCTTATCAACGAGAAGAACCTGTTAAGAAATAGCGTTGTCCGGTGGTCAGAGATTTAGATCGTTAGTTGAAGGCAACATCACGCTACTGTGAGGTCCTTCTGGTGGCTGTAAATCAAAGACAGCCTGCGCAGATAAAATTTTTATTATTTTCCCTCAGGCCGCAGTGGAATTATCTCACGCGACGTGGGTTCTCGAGAATTTGCAGTCCCTCTCCCTACACAAACCGCAACTCCTGTTCATGAGACAGATGGTAATCTACGACGCCAGACCTTGGATGTTTTATCGGAAATAAAAAATACTAGTTTCCCACCAACACGAATTACTGCTTCTCCGACGTTGGAAACAAATTTATCTCTGGGGGCACAGGAAGTCAGCAATACGAGTTGTTCCTGATGCCATGGATGAAAGAGACACAATTCATTGATAAGCCGGGACAATCCAAATGGAAAAGAAATTTATTTATGACCATTTTTTTAACTTATTTCGAAGTTATTATGACTTTATAACTTTGCGTCATAACATTATACATTGTTGTTCCCTATATTATCTTCAGTAATAGAGCGATCTGGTAGCTCAAGGCGTCTGACTGGAGATCGAAATCCCGGTCTCAGCAATGATTTTCAAAGGCCGTTAACCCGAGCTTTACCTCTGCCACAGCTTGCTGTGTAATATGGAGAAAGCCAGAACGATTCTGTGGTTTTAATTCCACCTTAAGCTGTAGGTTCCCTATATGCGGTACTAGTACTTGGTCAGGTTAGATAGCCACAAGAAGCGCACTGCGCGGCCTATCCATAACACTGTCACCTGGCGGCCGAATAATCCTTCGGGATCTCCCGGCCAACAATGCTATATGATTATTGAATGGACCATCAGTAATCAAAGTATAGTACATATATATATATACTATGTCATACAGAAATACATATATATCGGTTATATATACAGGGGTTTCAGGTCATTTTGAGCTGCAAATTAGGTAAAAACCCAACTTTTAGGAAAAGTGTGAAATTTGGCTGATTTTCGAAGAACTGTAGCTCGCTTAGTTTTGAGTTTAGAAAAAATATAATCATATGAAGTTAACTCATATTACGAAAAATACCAGTACAAAAGTTCGTTATTCTTTTTTGCTTCGGTGCTTGTCCAGTACAAATTCCAGCTATCACAACAGGTGATAGCTAGTATTTCTATATTATTCAAATACATCTCATACAGCCATCTTGTCGAATCACTACGTTCATATAGTGTGTATTATATACATTTAGAAGAACCCTTCCACATACTTTCCCGTTAATCTCGTTGCCCACAAGATAACTGACAGTGAAAAAGGGGTAAGTCACATATTTTTGAAATTACTACACAATCCACTTCTATTATGATCTTTGTTTAATTGAACTCGGTAGGCGTACCGGATGAAAGGGAAGAGCAAAATAACGAGGAATACGATTTACGAAAGAATTGCAGCCAGACCATTTCAAACAGTTTACTTAAATAGTTGGCTCAGATTCACACTAGTTACTGAATAAAAATTTGAGAATTGTTACATAATTAAATAACAGCTATATTTTTGCTAAAAATCGTAATTAAACATTGTGGTATAAGCTAGCTAGTTTACTGTTTACCGAACGTCTAACACATGCAAACAAAAACACATAAGAAATAAATTCCACATCATGTAATAGAAAAGAAATTAGCATGTTAGCATAATTTTTTTATCAGAACATTCAGAATTATGGTATGCAAAATTACTCCATAAATAGTGTAAAACACAAATTATAGAAATATCTCACATAATATAAATAAACTGGCATTGAACACCTGTTGGTATTTTTAAAAATGGTAATATTATAATAACAAACTTATAGTTAATAAGTGGGTAGTTTAACAACATACACGTTCAGCTAATAAATTTACAAATAACAATTCTTTTTGTCACATTATATACTTAATTTTTAGAAAAATAATAACACTTTCTAGTTTTCTATACACCATTTTTTCCCTCCTACACTGGATATACGGAAATTTCTCATTCTTCTCAAGTTGTTAAAGCCAATGGTAAAATTAGTATACGTTGTGAAATTAGTTGCATAGCGGAAAGAATTTGTATTTAAGGCTATTAGGCTTCCATCATAAACTTTTTCTGGAACACTTGACGAAGGAAATTTTATCCACTTACGCACAACAATAGATGAGCTTTATAGGACGCAAGTGTTTACGACTACTATATTTTAACCGGTATTTCTTCGATCAGTTGCGAACCCATTCAGTGAGCTGTTGAGTTGATTACGAATTGCAGTCATCAGGAGCTAATGAATATTCAAGACACGGGCAGGAAATGAGTGCGCTACCGGAACGCCGGTTAAGTGGGACGATCCACGGCATCGTAACTCACGCAGCACCAAGCCGCGTGTGTGTTACGGAACGATACATCACCTGGCAGGGCGACGGCTACCTGTTGGTACGGCCACGACCGCGGCGCTAGAAAATATACTGCTGTGAAACTAAGCAACAGAGACCACTAATCCGTTCAGTTAAGAGAGGCGGCTCAAGGTCAGTCTACTGTATCCCCCCACTACGCTGCTCTTATATCTATATGGGAAGGGGAAATTTGCCGCTGCCTCACTAGACATAGCGGTCATTTGTTGCGTTACGTTCGTATTCGTTAGTTCGTGTTTCTCTCTAGGTAGTATTACAATAATCTAAAGGGGGTACAAAATATGACAGCTTAACTGATCCAATTGCTTATTTCATGAGTGATGTTAATTTTTAATGCAGTTGAAGGCAAAGATTTTAAGCCTTTAATGAAGCAGTTAGCGCTATTATACACGGCCCGTTCTCGTGAAACTATTGAAAAAAAATATGAAAAAAACCTCAAAAGTTGTGAATGAGTAGTTGAAAAGTATGAAGCAGTTTTCTAAATTACTTCGGATATCTGTACTGAAACTATGAGTAACACTATCGAGAGGATTACAGTAAATTTTTTGAAGCGAAATGAATTAAAATCAATCACGATTGGTATATTAAATGAAAGACATACTGGAGACTATACTGCCGAACAAATATCAGTTATCTTGACGAATTGGAGCATGGAGTCAGGTAAAGTTATGGCTTTCCTAAAAGTCCAATGTCCAATCAAAATGATTAAACCTGCCAGCGAGACTTTTGGTGCAGGCAAACAAATACCATGTTTTGCTCATATGCCTGATTTGGTTGCTGACGATGCTATGAGTAAAACTTAAGCAATGTTATCTAGTGTGTCAGAAATTTAAAGAAAAGACAAGAAGCATGAAAAGAAAACAAACCGAAAGTAAAGTAACTAGATGTAAAAACATGCTGGATGTATTGCATGTCTTAAAGCTTTCTTCAGATTGCACCCAACATAAGTGAAATAAATGTTTTCAAAATCGATGCACCAACGGTGCTGATTGCAGTTGAGCTTGCTATAATCAAAGATGTAGCCTACGACACTTCTTGAAGTTATGACGAAAGAATCATTTGCAGAGCAGTATGTAAATATATAAATTAATTCATGTAATAAGCTGTGCCATAGATCAATACGCTGAGGTGAAAATTACTTCTGGCATTGCTGACAAATTGAAGGAAAATGTTTCATTAGAAACAGATAAACGTTTTGGCTAGCTTGAATATGCGCCAATATTGGCAGTGTACAATTTATTAGAGCCAGGATTTAAAAAGCCAGATTCATTTGCTAAAGCTACACTGAGGAGCCAAAGAAACTGGTATAGGCATGCGCATGCAAACACAGAGATATGTAGACACTCAGAGTACGGTGCAGCGGTCGGCAACGCCTGTATACGACAACAGGTGTCTGGCGCAAGCGTTAGATCTGTTACTGCTGCTACAATGGCAGGTTACCACGTTTTAAGTGAGTTTGAACGTGGTGTTATAGTCGATGCACGAGAGATGGGGCACAGTATCTCCGATGTAGCGATGAGGTGAGGATTTTACTGTACGACTGTTTCACGAGTGCACCGTGAATATCGGGAATCTGGTAAAACATCAAATCTCCGACATCGCTGCGGCAGGAAAAAGATCCTGCAAGAACAGGACCAACGATGACTGAAGTGAATCGTTCAAAGTGACAGAAGTACAACCCTTCCGCAAATTGCTGCGAATTTCAATGCCGGACTATCAACAAGTGTCAGCGTGCGAACCATTAAAGGAAAGATCATCGATATGGGCTTTCGGAGCCGAAGGTTCACTCGTGTACCCTTGCTGAGTGCACGACACAAAGCTTTACGCCTCGCTTGGCCCCGTCAACACCGACATTGGACTGTTGATGATTGGAAACATGTTGCCTGGTCTGGCGAGTCTCGTTTCCAATTGTATCGAGCGGATGGAAGTGTACGGGTATAGAGACAACCTCATGAATTCCTGGACGCTGCCTGTCAACAGGGGACTGTTCAAGCTGGTGTAGGTTCTGTAATGGTGTGGGGCATGTGCAGTTGGAGTGTCATAGAACCCCTGATACGTCAAGATACGACTCTGACAGGTGACACGTGCGAACTCTTCCTGGCTGATCAGCTGCATCCATTCATGTCCATTGGGCATTCCGACAGACTTGGGCAATTCCAGCTGGACAATGCGACACCCCACACGTCCAGAATTGCTACAGAGTGGCTCCAGGAACACTCTTCTGAGTTTAAACAACTCCGCTGGCCACCAAACTCCCCAGACATGAACATTATTGAGCATATCTGGGATGCCTTGCAACGTGCCGTTCAGAAGAGATCTCCACCCCCTCTTACTCTTACGGATTTATGAAAAGCCCTGCAGGATGCATGGCGTCAATTTCCTCCAGCCCTACTTCAGACAGTCGAGTCCATAGCACATCGTGTTGCGGCACTGCGACACGTCTGCGTGCTCGCAGGGACCCTACACGATATTAGGCAGATGTACCAGTTTCTTTGGTTCTTCAGTGTATATCACAAATACGATGAAAGTTATCTGAAATCAAGCAAGCACCTTCTGTTTCATCCACATTGTCTTTAGATCAGGATAACATAGAAACAGACTAAAACATAAATAGTAAGACTGATGGAGACGACAAATTGTGAACACCTAAAAAATTAAAGTTCAAAATTTCAAGGAGCCATTTATCCATAGTAACCTTGCCAGTACCTTCTGAAAGTCTCTCCTCAGAGGCAGGGGCCACTGTAACTCGAAGCAGGAATGTTCTAGGCAAAAGGTTTTTTTTTTAATTATTTTTAATTTAATTTAATTGCAATGGAGCACAGGCTCCGGTGGCAATTTCCCTACACAGCTATCTTCCCCCTATCCTGCACCCACCAACATTTGCCCTCTACAAATTTTATCTTTAAATTCCTTCAAAGTTTTCGGTAAATTATTCATCATTTCTCTTGGTAACTCATTCCAATCCCTGACACCCTTACCTAAAAAAGAAAATCTTCCCACACCCTTGTGCCTGAAATCGAGTGCCAGCTTGTGGTCATGGTCATCTTTTCCCTTCCATGCACTACTTTTCATACCTATTGCAATATCTTTCCATGCCTCATCACCAGTATATGCCCTGTACACTCCCATGACCCTCCTCATCCTCCTCCTGTCTTGCAATGAATCCCATTCCAGCTCCTTTATCATATCCGTCACTGATTGCATTCTGCGATAATTTCCAGAAACAAATCTAGCAGCCCTTCTTTGCACCCTCTCCAACTCCTGTATTTGATACGTAAAATGAGGGTCCCATACTACACTACCATATTCGAGCAAACAATTGTTTTCAGGCATTGTTGACGTTGAATATTTGCAGATATATTTAAAAAAAATACACTATCTCAAATTTATTACTTGATTTATATACTTATTTCTGACTTTATCTAATATAATATACACCAGCATCGGAAAAATCAATATTATTGGCTTCAGGCGGCCGATATTATCGATCTTAAATGGTACAATTATTTTATACTTCTTTTAAAATGATTGTTTCATGGTAGTTCAATCTGCTAAAGAGACCATTGTGCATTTTAAACATGTAGTAAAAAAATGATGATAATGATTTTTTTTTAAGGACTTTTTAACGTTTTAAGGAAAAAAGAACATCGTTTTAGATGACTCAAACACCCTTGAGTAATTTTTTTTTTTTTTTCAGAAACAGGGTTCAAAAAGTTTTAATTTGTAGAAGTGGCATGGTATAAACTGAACGAAGTCACATGTTTGGGGAAAAAAAATCTCGAAAATGGTGAGACTTTTACTAAAATAAAATTTTGTCATATAGTAGACCTTGATGTGATCTATCTGCCGTTGTTACAAGATTATCCTTTCATTCCTGGACACCCTGTATTTACTTCTTCTAAAATCTGTTTTTTGTTTGTTTTTTGTTTTTGTTTTGTTGTTGTTTTTTTGTTGTTGTTTTTTTTTGTTGTTTTTTTGTGACAAGCAATCTTTCTCTCTTTACACTTAACCAGAAACGATACATCGGGTAACATTTTTAAGAACAAGTTCTCCGGTTTCGTAATACCATTAATTAAGAAATAAATTTTCTAAACTCAATCTGTAAATGGAAAAATTGTGAACAATAATGGACACGAGTATGCGGTTGTTCAGAGCCAAGCCGCTAGATAGCAGCAGCACATAACACAGAGATATTTATAAACTGCTTCACTGGCGTCGACTTTTGTTACGATCCTGTTACACTAAGCAAATAAACTATTGATACAAATGTGGCGGTTCTTCTTTCGTCCTATTACAAACCACCAACCTTACTGTTCATCGTATTCGCGACATTTTCGCACGGGTGATCTAGTTGATGTTAATACACTCCTGGAAATTGAAATAAGAACACCTCGACGCCGGTGTGTAAGACCCACCATACTTGCTCCGGACACTACGAGAGGGCTGTACAAGCAATGATCAAACGCACGGCACAGCGGACACACCAGGAACAGCAGTGTTGGCCGTCGAAGGGCGCTAGCTGCGCAGTGGTTGGCCACCGCCGCAGTCAGTGTCAGCCAGTTTGCCGTGGCATACGGAGCTCCATCTCAGTCTTTAACACTGGTAGCATGCCGCGACAGCGTGTACGTGAACCGTATGTGCAGTTGACGGACTTTGAGCGAGGGCGTATAGTGGGCATGCCGGAGGCCGGGTGGACGTACCGCCGAATTGCTCAACATGTGGGGCGCGAGGTCTCCACAGTACATCGATGTTGTCGCCAGTGGTCGACGGAAGGTGCACGTGCCCGTCGACCTGGGTCCGGACAGCAGAGACGCACGGACGCACGCCAAGACCGTCGCATCCTACGCAGTGCCGTAGGGGACCGCACCGCCACTTCCCGGCAAATTAGGGACACTGTTGCTCCTGGGGTATCAGAGAGGACCATTCGCAACCGTCTCCATGAAGCTGGGCTACGGTCCCACGCACCGTTAGGTCGTCTTCCGCTCACGCCCCAACATCGTGCAGCCCGCCTCCAGTGGTGTAGCGACAGGCGTGTATGGAGGGACGAATGGAGACGTGTCGTCTTCAGTGATGAGAGTCGCTTCTGCCTTGGTGCCAATGATGGTCGTATGCGTGTTTGGCGCCGTGCAGGTGAGCGCCACAATCAGGACTGCATACGACCGAGGCACACAGGGCCAACACCCGGCATCATGGTGTGGGGAGCGATCTCCTACACTGGCCGCACACCTCTGGTGATCGTCGAGGGGACACTGAACAGTGCACGGTACATTCAAACCGTCATCGAACCCATCGTTCTACCATTCCTAGACCGGCAAGGGAACATGCTGTTCCAACAGGACAATGCACGTCCACATGTATCCCGTGCCACCCAACGTGCTCTAGAAGGTGTAAGTCAACTACCCTGGCCAGCGAGATCTCCGGATCTGTCCCCCATTGAGCATGTTTGGGACTGGATGAAACGTCGTCTCACGCGGTCTGCACGTCCAGCACGAACGCTGGTCCAGCTGAGGCGCCAGGTGGAAATGGCTTGGCATGCCGTTCCACAGGACTACATCCAGCACCTCTATGATCATCTCCATGTGAGAATTGCAGCCTGCATTGCTGCGAAAGGAGGATATACACGGTACTAGTGCCGACATTGTGCATGCTCTGTTGCCTGTGTCTATGTGCCTATGGTTCTGTCTCTGTGATCATGTGTTGTATCTGACCCCAGGAATGTGTATATAAAGTTTCCCATTCCTGGGACAATGAATTCACGGTGTTCTTATTTCAATTTCCAGGAGTGTACAATTGTAGGGAAACAAGCATAACGTTGAGATCCGAAGCTCGGATATTAACACTGGTAGACACACACGCAATAAGCTCGAGCTCGCACGTGTATATCATATTCACAAAATTTTTATAATATTACTTGATAAATCGTATTTTCTCAGAGCAGTAGTAAGACCCTGTTGTTTTATTTCGATCTGCTTTTTCGTTGTCAGATATTCGTTTATATCATTTTCAAACAGTTTTCATGCCTTTCATCTAGCTAACTACAGTGTTAAATCAGAAAAAATAGAAACTAGGCACTGAGGCGTCAATATCTCAGTAAAAAGTTTATAATAAAACAGTTTCAGAAAACCGGAAGTGCGCTTACAATGAAAATACGCACCCTGTAAGTGGCAACATCAGCCTCCACCTACTGGACTCATAGGAACAGCCCACCTCTAACCGCGGCCATCTACGACCTTAGTGAATATCAGTCACAAGTGCTCTCTCTTACAAGATTACCATGCTATGAGTTTTACTACGAAACCCTTATGATCGGGCGCGAGATCGGAGTAGATCTGAGTTATTCAGAGAATGCGTTAAGTAACAATAATCTTCTAAGTGATTATCTAAGTCGCATATATGGAGTCGTACATATTTACACAGATGGGTCCAAGACTGGCAACATGGTTTGGAGCGCCTTTTTTGACAGCAGTAACGGAGTGGAAAGGCTACGTGCGGAAACGTCCTCCTTTACAGCTGAACCGTTTGCGATAATTGAAGCATTGGAATACGTGATAGAGATGCGCATTCCGAATACTGTAATTCTTACAGGCTGCAAATCGGCACTTCAAAAGCTGGGTGATGGAATCAAAGATAGAGGGAGGACTCCACTTCTATATAACATATTGGAGTTGTTGACCAACATAAATAAACAAGGAATGAAGACCTCCTTTATCTGGGTTAAGGCTCATGTCTGGCTTCCTGGCAACGAAAGAGTGGATTCTCTTGCAAAATTAGCTGCACAAACAGAAAACATGGCGGAACTTCTGTTAGGAAGTGAGTTAATCTCATTATTTCGCCACAAAACAACTGAGGCCTGGAATGATATGTGGCTATCCAGTGAACAATACAAGGGAAGAGACTACAGGCGCATGCAACCGCAAATACCGCCATACAATGGTTTAAAAAAAAAATATGCCACCAAAGAAGCTGTGACTATAATATCGAGATTAAAATTCAATCACGGCAGATTCGAAAGCCACTTGTACAAAATAAATTTAGAAAATTCTCCACTTTATCAGTGCAGCGGGGAATCCGAGGTCGATACAAACCACCTATTCTTCGGATGCAAGAATTACAAAGAAGAAACAGATACTTTCTTGAAAGCCATAAAACATTGGGACATAAGTTATCCAGTTAATGTAGGCCACCTCCTTGCTCTAGAAAATATCGCAGTATACCAGAGGATGATGCACTTCATAACAAGAAACCATATAGAAATATAACCGGGTAGAACCCACTCTACTACTCAATCTTTCAAATAATTATTGTTTACGGAGCACCAGAAGGTTACTGTTTTATTGTTAAAAAGTTTTAATTAACAGTGACTTGTATGTTTGTGTAATGCGTATATGTAACTGTGCGAGCATGTATGTATATATATAAAGATACAGCACTAAATATAATGTCTCTTGACTGTATGGCCTACAGGCCAAGTGTCAATTAAATTTTAAAATAAAAATAAACTTAAATTACACATACATTTTGCTGTTACGTGAAATACCAGTAGTCATTGTGACTCAGGCTATATTTCAATCTAATCGGAACACCTGCTAACATTGCTGCTTTAAAATTAAAACTATTATCTTACATACGTATGGGCAAATAATTTAACGGAAACATATACATCGGGCGAATATAAATAAATAAAAAGCAAATAATAATTAATGCGTTAATTTGTACGCAATACAAATTTTCCTTCACTGCTTTCACAATTCATTTTTTCTCGAATGCTTAATTAATTAGAAACTTTGGGAGTGTCCATTAAATACGTGAGGTGTTTTTCCGGAATTCCGACCCCCCTCCCCCTCTCTGGTCGGACACCTCCCTCAGACGACGTGAGCTTTCGATAGGACCCCCATCTCTCTCTTCCCCTCCTGCTAACCAACCTCGAAGTTTTTGTGAGACTTGTTTTTAGCTCTCCTGCTTCCGAGCGTGGTTATATCTCCCTGAAGTCGATACCGATATCCGCGTCGTTTATGAGATTTCCGTCTACCAACGCCCCCCTCCCCCCCTGGTGAAATTTCGTCGGATCACCCCCCGCCCTATTTCACCACACTTAATTATTGGACGCCCCCTAATGAAACAACTCGCCTAACCTTGAGTTAGTACTAACAAAATTATGAAAGATTTCGTTATTGATGTCGAGGGAATAACTAAACTGCTTATGAATGTAAAAACCAATAAGGCTCCCGGACCAGACGGTATTCCTACAAGATTCTACTCAAGGTACGCAAAGGAAATTGCACCGTATTTGATGAAATTATACACCGTCTCCTTGGATCAAGGAAAAATACCAGCCGAATGGAACACCGCTATCGTAAGTCCAGTGTTTAAAAACGGGAATGTTAATGATCCTCAGAATTATAGGCCGATCTCATTAACTTCAATATTTTGCAGGAGTTTAGAACATATCATCTACTCAGATGTCATGGGGTTTTTGGATGAAGGTGATCTTTTAAACCCAAATCAACATGGATTCAGAAAAGGCCGAAGCTGCGAAACACAATTTGCAATTCTAATTCACGACTTGTGCCGAATTATAGATGAGCAATCCCAGGTTGATTTAGTTCTATTAGATTTTTAAAAAAACTTTGGACACTGTGCCTCACACTAGGTTACTTAGGAAACTTCGTGGCTACGGCATATCTAGACAAATATGCGACTGGGTTACAGACTTTCTGAAGGGCAGAACACAGTGTGTAGTTCTCGACGGTGAGCGTTCATCACGTACCGAAGTGAGGTCCGGGGTACCCCAGGGAAGCGTGATAGGGCCTCTGTTGTTTCTCATATACATTAATGATTTATGCGACATAATAGGGGTGATGAAAAGATTATTTGCCGATGATGCTATTATTTATCGTGATGTCAAAACCCAGGACGACTGCACTTTGTTACAAGACGATATTATGAAAATAATTGCGTGATGTAAAGATTGGCAGTTGGTGTTGAACGCTAAAAAGTGCCAAGTCATGCGTGTAAGTAAAAAGGTGACACCAGTTAACTATGAATATACAATTAATGATACTGTCCTTAGAACGGCAGATTCCGCTAAATACCTAGGGGTAACAATTAGTAAAAATTTATCGTGGAATGAGCATATCGTGAATGTAACGGGGAAAGCAAATCGTATGCTCAGATTTCTAGGTCTTAATTTAAATCAATGCACTCCGGAAGTTAAATCGATTGTATACAAGTCACTAGTGCGTCCTCACTTAGAATATTGTTGTTCTGGGGTCCCCATCAATCGGGTTTACTGGAGGCGTTAGAGAAAGTCCAAAGACGAGCCGCCCGATTCGTGACAGGTATATATAGTTGGAGGGAAAGCGTAAGTGCGATGTTGAAGGAGTTACGTTGGGAAGACCTGGAATACCGAAGGCGTTGCTCTCGACGGAAGCTAATTGAAAAATTCACGACTGACGTATTTCGGAATGACAGCCAGGAAATATTGCTACCAGCAACATTCATATCTCGGAATGACCGCGGAAATCAGATAAGAGAAATCAGGGCCCGAACCGATTCTTTTCTGTACTCATTTTTCCCACGAGCGATTAGGGAATGGAATAGATAGGATCTACCGGGCGAGTAAACTTAAAATTCGACAGGAGTAGCTTTCGCTAAAGCACTCCGGTCATCCTGATCTGGGTTTTCCATGATTTCCCCAGATCACTCCATGCGAATGCTGGGATGGTTCCTCACAATAGCCCATGGGCGCCTCCTGCCATATCCCGTATATCCCTTTCAAACTATCACCCTTTCGGATAGGTGGAATGCACCCTCCGCCACACACTTTTCGTGAATCGCGGAGTAATAATAATAATAATAATAATAACATCCCTGGCCGTTGTAGCCAGCCACCGCAGGCTGGAAGCGTTACGTCAGCGTGAAGGTCACGATGGCACAATGAAGTGCTGGTGAAGCTTAGCCTTTTATTAGTATTTACTTTGCGTCGAATTCTCTCAGATCTAACCGATCGCGCATCAGATGTTCTAAGTTTACTTTGTATCGATTTTGATAATTAATATCACACGGCGGAGGGGGAGCTGACAAACTACTAAACCAACTTCGTCGACCTTCCAGCACTGCTCTCTCAGCAAAACCTGTTGTGTACACCGAGTAACAGTCCTGGACGCAGTTCAACGACACAGTAGTTGCGGCAGGGCAGGAAGCACCGACGGCTTATCACATGCAACACGGCCGCTGGCTCGCTGCACAGTGGTTTTACAATGGCAATCGCCATTAGAAGGCCCTTACGGAATAAAGACATTCGACCGAGTGACTGTCGTAAACCTCACTCGGCATCGCAAACCTTCGTTACGTGACTCGTGATCGTTTACGGTCGAGTGGTAAAGTTATTATTTCGCCATTTCACCAGAACGGAATCTGATGTATGAACCTCGTTATCCATCTGGCAACTTAATAGTACGGAGCAATCCTGCAGGCAGTGCGCTAGCGTGTATGCATTACACGATGGTGAATGCAGACTTCAAGTTTGCCACATGATACATGCTGGGCTGACAGGCAGTTTACACAAATCTAAGACTATTCGATACCGCTTGTGATAATTATTGAATACTAGTGTAAGCCAGTGGCCGTTTTTTGTGTATCGTCACGGGTCTAAAATAGTTCCAGTTATTAGGGTGAAAGATTATGATAGGTTGACCTGATGTAGCCAAATACGAACTTGACCTGTGTTTCACCGTTAGGGTGAATAAAATCTATTGATCTTGAAGAACTCAGAAGTATTAATAGACGTATTAAAAACGAACAAAGACGATCGCGCTATCGTATAATTGTTTCAAAGGTTATGATTGCTAGATTCGAACTTGCTGAAAAACAAACTTGTATTGACCCTGAAAGTTCACTCGGCAAAATTTGAAGAATTTCTGTTTAAAGGGAGGGAGCATCAAGTTGTTTGTGATTTTGTGTGCAAATATCTGTAAATATTTTTAATTTTCTTTTCCGTGTGTTTCATAATGATTGTGCATACTGTTATACAAGTTTCAATTGTTTTAGTGTAGTTTTGACTGTCGGCCGCATTATCAACTCTCGAGAAACATCGGTTGGCCTTATTTGATGTATATAAATATATATATGTATATATATATATATATATAACGAATCCATTCGGGAAAAATGAAGAGTCGGGCGGGTCGAATGGAGTTCCCGGTTCGAGGTAGATGGCTCAATAGCGAAGGTAGGCTGTGGATATCCCTTGGACAGTGGAGAGTAACCACGAGAACACAGCTGATACAAGGATCCGGTTTATTAGACTCAGTCTCGCAATATACAATGACAGATAGCGGAATGATGTCGCGTCGATGGTCAGGAACGAAGAGAGCTCCGTGTGCTGTGTGCTGCCGTTAAGTAGCTCCTCGTTTGTGTCACTGCAGTCGCCGTGGCGCTGTTATCCTGCTCGCTGCGTCTGTGGCGCCATCTAGTAGCGTAACCCCATACTCTCGATCCGACATATATATATATATATATAATTTTTAATTGGCTTTAGCCATGGGCTAATGTAGACAGTTACATAACAGTACTTGTATATAAGTTTGGAGGTTTTTTTTTTGAAGGGAGAGGATAGGGAATGCATGAGGGATTGAATGTCTATTATATGAAGTCATTCTCCTAATAGTTCTTGTCTTTCGGACTGGATTTGTTACACCTCAACATGAGATTGTATATATCTTTCGTGTCTTCATAGGACATACACATTGGGGTGTCAGATATCCTCCTGATGAATTGTTTATTATTAAGCCAGGCATGTCCACCTGTCAATTTGGTTATGCATGAAATGTCCTTTCTGGTGACGTCCATGCGATTGTACCAAGGATTATCACTGATTTCATTCGTTGATGCTCGGTAGTATCTGCCCATCTCCTGTCCGTCCTCCCTGGGCATATTTGTCCATTCTGTCTTAATCCAGTCAGCAATTATGCCCTCATAATCAGTAAATGGAGTATTTCTTGTAATGGGTATTGATTTGATTTCTCTCTGTTGTATCCGCCATTTCATTGCCAATTATGCCCTAGCGGCTAAGCACCCGTTGAATATTAACCATTATCCCATTGGCTTCACAGTTTCTCATATTCTGGATGTTTCTGTAGTGACTATTTAAGACAGCGACATATGGCGAGTAGTTAGTTTAGTTATAGTTTCAAGTATTCAGTCGCCATAAAAATGTATTAGTGCTTTAGAATCTTTGGAGAGTCTAATGCCTTATCCGCGTGTTATGAAATTTTCGATGAAATAAAAGTGTGGTGAAAAGTGATTAGTCAGTGTTGTCATTTCATCGAACTATTTTATGTATTCGAAGCAATAGTCATTAACCTTTGACGGAAGGTAAACTATCTGGCGACCAACGACAGTAACCTGTGAATTGGAGGACGAAGCAATTAAATGTAATCATTACGAATTATCGAGTGGCGAAACATGGCTCTCGCGACAGGACGAATTAATTAACTATCGAGCTGCTTATCATGGATAAAACGGAAATCGAGTAAAGACGCTACATATGTTGCGTCGACTCTGTCAGCAAGTTTAAGATAGAAAACGTTTCAGCATTTAAAATGTATATATAAATATTTCTGTCTCCAGTTTTCCGCATCCATAACCAACGCCATACAAAGTTTGCCTCCGTCAATGTTAAAACAACGCGGGTTTCGAAGCGGAAGCCGCTCATTACCAGAGCCCAAATTTTTCGAACCGTCGGCAATGTTTGCTGCAAAAGTAGCCAAAGTGCTGTTGTTGACCGGTCAATTGTTGCTTGCTCCCTCTGTCCCCCCTTCCGTTTGTCCGCCTAATTATGTGTGCCCCACACTTCTCCATTTTCGATGGAGCGCCCTTTTAATTATGCACAACTTCATATTTTAATTAGTTTACTCTTTGGCGGGCGAAACGACCGCATACACGCGCGAAAAAATAGCACCCGGTCGAGGCCGGAGCAGACCGAAGAGTGGTTTTGTTTGTGGCGGCGGCCGTCCGCACACATACACTGCCGCTGTTTTGTTACGGCGATAATTAATAACGGCGGCGCCGCTTTTGCTGTAGTTTTAATGGAAAGGCCGGTGAAAGAGACGATGAAACCGTTTCAGCTATTGTCCCATTCATCGAAGAGGTGCAATCCTATAAGCCTATATTGCAGACAGGTAACCAACATTCACCTGATAGTAGATATTTATGCGAAAGGCGAACACATTCAAAGGACTATTGAGAAAAAGTGATTAAATGAGGGATTGGTAACATGGGAACGATTAATTTCAAGCTTTTGTTCTCCCAACAATCTACTAGGTTCCTTTTATTCAATAAAATTATGTCACCGCCCATTGGTC
The DNA here is from genome assembly GCA_031002005.1 of Vandiemenella viatica. Classification (NCBI taxonomy): domain Eukaryota; kingdom Metazoa; phylum Arthropoda; class Insecta; order Orthoptera; family Morabidae; genus Vandiemenella; species Vandiemenella viatica. The sequence continues at coordinate 90,925,701 of JARYHS010008074.1, read as the reverse complement.
GGCAACCTTTTTCTACCCGCCGCACACAACAAATTATCCACGTCTCAGCACGTTATACCGTTGTAGAAGCAACTATTTCTTGGGTATACGGCCCCATGAAGACGCGTTCGCGGTTGTGGACGCCTTTCATCTTTGCCGCATACGCTAGCAGGTACGGTGTGCCTCGACCCACCGTCAGGCGGTATAAGATGTGGTATAAAGGCGCGTTCCCACGATCCCTTGTAACGAAGGCGAGACGGGGCGGGCCTCATTAGCCGAAGTGTAGGGACGACCGCGGGCCGCAGGTTAGTCCTAGCTTACCTCGCCGCCACCTCCGCACCACGTTGCCTAGTGTCGTTTGGCACAGAGCACTTTACAGCAACAGAAGGGGTGCGCACCGCTGCTGCAAACCGATGGCAACAGCACACCGCTACACACGCCTGTGATGTTTATCGACTCAGAGTGGGTGGCTACGTCTCGTCTCCACTAGCAGAGGTGGCCCTGTTCCCATGGCGTGTGGTTGAGTATTCGTCCCGTCCCTTCCCGTCTCGCCTTCGTTACGAGGGATCGTGGGAACGCGCCTTAAAACTACCACACCACTCGCCTAGGGAATGGGCCTTAACACGTAACATACGTGAGATAGCTAAAAACTCGGAATTATCGTATTATTTTAAAAATAAATAGTTGTATTCATGCCTGATCCGCGGAGAAATCATTGATAATTTAAGTCATACGTTCATAGACAAATTTGAGTCTTTCCCTCATTGATGTTTTAATTTCAGTCAACGTCGAGATAAATATATAGTTTAAAATGGTAGTAATGGTTGAAAATGGTAGAATTATCAACCAAAATGAATCTATAGGAACTTCCACAATTTTCAATTTCAATGTTCGGTCTGCTTTTAAATTTGTGATTTCTTCTTGGATGTTCTGAATTCTGAACGAACGAATCAAGAACCCAATTGAAACCATCGCGTCACATTTCACCCGTGACCTGAAACAGGAAATGTTAAAAATCCGAGCCAACGAGCGTGTTACCATCCATATAGAGTGCGGTTTCTTAAGATCTATAAAATGTATAATCAAACAAAATATGATCTTTATTTCATTTCAATCTTTGGTTCACGCGAGGGGTTACAAGAAAACGATTCACAATTATTGAAAATTCTGTAATGCATTAACACTATACGCTCAAAGTTTAACAAAACACAAATATAAGAAAAAATCAACAAATAATTAAAAGTAGCAAAATCCATAGATATTTTAACAAAATCCGAAAATTCTAACTTTTTATAAATATCTACGGATTAATCCGTAGAATCGGCAGCACTACAAAAGTGACTAAGTGCGAGTCGAGCCTCGGGCATATAGGGTTTCGTTCTTTAATTATCTAAACACGTATTTCGCATGTGGTAGGTCAAGCGGCACAAAAATCGCTCACATAAAAAATAAAATTTATTAGAAGGCCTTTATAATGCAATATACTCTGAATTTAGAACATTTAAAATAAAATTACTATACTATGAGGTAAAATAACTTGAAAATAAATCGTTTTCTTATTTTGCTCACAATTTAATAACTATATAGGCCTATCATTTAAATGTTTTTAATATTTCTTGTTTAAAAACAGTAAATTATCGATATTAATCACAAATTTCAAGTTTCTAAATAACCGCTTCTGAGATAGCAAAAAAGGTACAAAATTCAAAACTTTAACGGCTACCACTGTCCTTATGTTCTAATGAAGAAAAAAAAAGATCATAGTTCTTTACTAAGTGACTACGCCGATATCATACAAGCTGGTATAGGAAAAAATTACCTCTTTTTTTCTATTTAACCCGCTAGAGCAGTGGTTCCTAAACGGTGGTCCGCGGAACCCTAGGGTTCCGTGGAAGGTTCACAAGGGTTCCGTGTTCCATCCGAGAATTAAATAAAATGTTCGTTGGAAAGAGTCATAAACACGCCGTGAGAAGGCTGTCACGGTTCTGCTTCCGTTTGTGACACCTTACCGATGCGAGACTTGTTTTTCAGCTTACGCTTATAAAAATGGGGATCCGCCAAAAAAATTGTGGTCAATTAGGGTTCCGTGCCAAAACAAAAATTGGGGACCGCTGCCCTGGAGTATAAATTTACGCATTTTAATAACCATATTCCGTTTTGGCCCAAAGAAATACAAATCATACGCAAAAAAATTATTCCCTTCACGAGCTAGCAGCCTGTGTCAACGAACTGATTGCGGAGTAAAAATAAATAAATTCGGTATATAATGAGCTACCTAACATACAAAAGGAAACATTCGAAACAGAGATTTTTTTTTTTGTTTGTACTAAACAATCTTCTACAACTTACAAAGATTTTTCTTAGTACGAAAAGAACATAACACTTAAACAATTAACAAGGAATCACAAAAAAATGAGGAATGCATCAAAGAGAAGTGTGAAGTCCGTTTGCATTGAGTGAAGAAGATGTCGCAAGCAGGGGCGTAGCTACTATGGGGCTAGGCGGTGCAGTGCACCGGGGCCCTCACGCTCAGGGGGCCCCCAAGCGTACTTCAAGGGGCCCCTAAGTGCACCTCTAGGGGCCCTCAGGCGCAGTTTAGAGTTCCCACGAGCCTTCACGGCAAACTGGCGACCTTTTTTTTATTTTTGTTTTAGCTCTGCCGTCGTCTAAGGGGCCCCTGAGAACACTGAAAATACAGGAGCCCCTCACTAAGGGCCCTCGCTGCTCAGGGGGGACCCAACCACTGCTCAGGGGCCCCTAAAGAAGAACAATTCAAGGGCCCCCATCCTCAGTTCAGGGGGCCTCTACCAGCAAACAAAGCAAAAAAAAGGTCGCCCGTCTGGCCTGAGGGCACAAAATAAATTTTTTGCACCGGGGCCCTTGTTGACCTAGCTACGCCACTGGTCGCAAGCCAGTGAGTGCTGTCTTTAATCGTTGATCAACCGGAATTGCGGAATGCTGCACCGATCATTGTACTGCGCTCAAAGTTGAAGGCTTTGTACTGTACGTCTTCTCCTTGTGAGGTACACAACCTCACATTCTGTCATTTTGACATTAAAAAGCTATTTTTATTTAATAATTTGTATATACTAACTCTGAATTTTAAGTTCCAAGGTCAAAGTACGTCAAGATGAATATAATGAGATCTCTGGAAAATAAAGAACAGTCGATTTAGAATTGAAGAAAAGATTTGAAAGGAAAAGGACGAGTTGATTTTGGGAAAGAACATGTTTTAAGAGAAGAGATAAAACAGAATGGCTAGATGGAAGCCACGAAGAATTTTGGCGGGATTAATAACAAGGAAATTAGGGTTTGATAAAGATAATGTAATGTGACTTTGGAAACGATAATTGTTTGTTTAATGAAAAATATAGAAGTTATGAGAGCGTGAGTATCGAAATAAAACCTGCAACGGACAATAACACATGTGTTCTCTACAAAATAAAAGGAGCAATACAGTGGTACGTTACATCCTCCATACCACTGAGAGCTGGAGTGAATGCTCCTCTCACTCCAGGCTGACGCCACACAATAACCATCATAGTAAACATCCCTCCCACCCTCACTACAGAGCCAGTTGAATCTGATTTTCCCAGTTTGTTCGTCCAGTGGCAGACGAGAGTGAATTTTTCGGCCTTTTTTCATCACACGTTTCCCAAGCGAGGACTCTAGTCACTGATCCCGTGATGTTAGAATGTCATTCAGTAATCCTCTCTGTCAGCTGCACTCGTGTACTTCTCTAAAACAAGCAGCTCCCTCGCGACAATGGGACTTGCGTGACTCATCCATTAATTAGTGCGATGTTTTTCCGGAAATCTGTCCCCACCTCCATCTCCCGCAGTGAGATCTGTTCAGATCTGGTCGAACCCCCCCCCCCCCCCTCCCTCACCCTCTTCTGATAACCTCATAAGTTTTGAGACCTTTTTTAGCTCTCCTGTTCTTCAAGGAATTAAAAAGATGACGTGAGTTTTCTGCTCCCTCCCCTCCCCCTCTTAGTAAAATTTGGTGAGATTTCGCCGGACCCTCAACCCCCCCCCCCCTCTCTTTCATCCTACATAATTAATTGACGCCCCCTTATGGGCCAGTGCCCGAAAAGACAGCCGTATAATATCACTCACTACAGTATATAGTTTCCTAGATGTATTTACATACTATATGATTTACGTGTCAAAAATAATACCGTATAAAAGTTTCAACACTTCGGGAGCGAAATGAGAAACATTTTTATGGTGAGAGTAATTTTATAGGCTATGTGGTTACGTTGTGTGGAACGTCTAGGTTATTAGAAGTTATTTAGCCTATGTATATAAAATGTTGCCCCTTTTTTTTTTTTTTTTTTTTTTGACAGGACAACAGGTGCTCCGGAACTGATTTTTGAAACTTGTGTCCGGTAAAACGACGCTCTTACATGTGCAGGTAAACTGAGCCATTTCCAAAAATGTCTATTTTACAAATCGAACATTCAATATCGTGATTGCTGGAAGCACTCTAAAAATCGTAAACAGGATGGTCAGTTTTCCAACTACAGTTTCATATCTACTTACGACTTTTTGTGCCATAGGCGTCGGTGTCATCATCGCCGGGAGAGGGTGAGAGATAAGGAATGGTAAGGAATTCTGCCAGAGCCTGTTGAAATAACCATCCCGACATTCGCCAGGAGTGATTTCGGGAAAATACGGAAAATACCTCGTAGTCCTGTAGTCGGTGCCTTAGTGGGCAAACTACGTTACAATTATCTTTCATACCTTTATGATTAATAATTGTGGATTTTTAATTTTAATTTTTATGAAGGAGTGAAATTTATTAATTTTGCAAGAATCTCGACGTTAGTTGGAATTTAGGAAAAATTGTCAGAATATGACATTTATTTTCTTATCACTGGCGATTACAAGTCTGAGCGAATTTACCGTTAACATTAACACAAATTGGCAAAATCATAAAAGCAACGATCAGAGGTACAATTAGCCATCATGAGCAAGCAAACAGTTTTATATTTACTTTTAAATATATCTCACAATCAAAATGCAAGAAATAATGACAATTGGAAAAAATGAAAAATACAAGTTATGACGACCTCAGACAAAGGCATCATAATACTGTGACTTTACAGTTAAAAAGACAATCATGGGTGCCAGAATGAACAATATATCATTCGAAAATAATTAGTTCTGGCAAATTATGCCACTAGCTCAGGGGATTTTACAATTACAAAGTGAGAACATGGATCTATCCTCTCAAAGTCGTTTACGGGTTCTGTTTCACGGAATGTACAATCAGATGGCTTGGTCGTAATAAGTTACCATTGTAGCTCTGCGTCTGATGTCTGCGGTGACTGGAGCGGACCCACGGTATGTGAGACTATCTCACAAGGCAGCTACAGGCATCTCTGGCCTCACAATGCGCGTCATCGCATTACCGGCTGTGTTGCCGTGATAAGCTTGCTCCATCAAGCCGGCAGCAGCAGTTGGCGAAAGAAGTCAACTTTCCAAGTCAACCTCAGACTAGACTCGCATAGCTTGGACTCGAAGATCGAATTGAAGCTCGTCACTCTTCTCTCTCGCGAGGAAACTTCTCGCTCCGCCCCTTGTAGTCTCGAAGCTCACATATAACAGAAATTCCCAGGATTTTAAGTAATACGCTCATTTGGATTGGATCTTCAGGTCGGCACCTAATGTCACGTGATATCCCCGATATGTGATTCGCCCAGCGTATCTAACAGAGGTCGGAGTGAGAGCACATTCGGGTGTCGGGCGGCAGGCATTTCCCGCCAGGTGAGTGACTCTGTTGACCACCCATCCCCAGGGAGCAGATTGTGTGGTCCGGCAAACCCCAAATCCGCGACGTCCTGTCGCCAAGGTTCGGGAAGACCAAGATTAGCTTCAAGCCTACATAGCTCAATAATTCTTGAATGTTCGCTTTACCAAGATACACTGTATGTTCACCATTTTATTACAGTACTCACTTGGAATCTTGCGTACTTTATAAAATTACAACAAAAATCTATTTACGTGGTCGCCCAAGATTTATGTAAATTACTCTAACATTATGACATATATAATAAAAATGCACCTTGTAACGTGGCGACAGCGCGTCATGTTACAGTCCCGAATTTCAGGAGCATCGTTACCGCTCTAGCTCTTAAACCGAAAGCAGTTGTATCGTATCGGATTGTATACCATCATTACACGCTAACGATTTGGTTCCAGGACATAAGACTTGCAATAAGTTCCACCGTAATGACTAGATGTTCGCAGTATGCTATCAAATATCAAAGAACGATGAATGCAATAAGTTCGGTAATGGTTGGACAGGGAATCAACCCCACGTACCACCGAGACCTAGACACAAGCGCTAAACGCTACCCCAATGAACTAGGTTTTCAACTACAACTACTGAATCCCAGTTGGTAACATGTAAATAGCGGCAGGTTAATACCACCCTTACTAAAGGTCCGTTCCTACGCGCGTGGTAGGCATGACGCGCCTTTCATCTTCTACCGCCTAGCGATGGGTCGAGACGCGCTGTACCTGCTAGCTTATGCGGCAAAGATGAGAAGCGTTCCCTAACAGGCGCCGAGGGACGCGCCGTGGGAATCCAGCTTAAGCCATATGTAAACTGAAAATGACTAAAACAGCTAACCTGCACAAAAATCTCCCTTCTTTTCTAAAATTACACAACATTTAAGTAACTTGATTAAAAGCAACTACCGAGACTGGTGGGTGAGAGATAATGTTTTGACCTCGCATTTGGAAGGCGACGGGTTCGAATCACCGTCCGGCCATCCAAATTTGTGTTTTTCATGGTTTCGCCAAATCGCTGCAGGTAGATTCCGGGACGGTTCCCTCAGAAAGGCATGGCCGAATTCCTTCCCGTTCGTTGCCCCCAGTCCTTTTCCTCCTCTAGTGACATCAACGTCGACGAGGCGTAATGGCAGAAAAGAAATCAGATATTGAGATCATATTTCAGGGGTGGCCAAGCTCCTTGATAGTTCGAGCCATTTTTCAAAATTTGAAATATTTCGCGAGCCGCAATTAAATACGTATTTAAAAGGTATGCAAAAAAGACATTATTTTTTTTTACAAAAATTATATTTATTGATAACATATGAATAAAAGTACAAAATATGTGTATTGAATTTAAATATTAAAAATTAAACACATTTATTTTACTTCTCTTGATAATTCTTTAAAATTTGGTGACAGCAATTCTCAGTAATTTCTTTGAGATGCTGTTTAGTTAATACTGATCGGTGTTTAGATTTCACGAATTTTAAAGTGGAATAAAATAATTCACGTAAGTACGTTGTTCCGAATATTGAAATAATTCGACAAGCAGCCTTTTTTAATTCAGGATACTTCGATTCTGGTACAAATTTCCAAAATTCAGTGATCGGCGTCGACTTATATTTTAATTATAGAGCTTAATCTTCTTGCATCTCTATTACTTCTAATTCTCCAGATGCTTTTTGGGTCATAATTACATTGGAAATTGAAAACTCACTTTGAATTATGTTAATTTCAAATGGATTTAGAAAAAAATCAAGAGATGATTTAAAATATTTCAAGTCTTGAAATCTATTTTGGAATTCCATCAATATTCCTTCTAGGTTTTTTATATACTCGTTGAGTTTTTCTTGTTTAATACTGGAACAATTTTTTTTTTAATTCGAGGAAAATGACAAAATGTTTTATTTTTAATGTCCTTTTGAAAAAGTTTTAATTTAGTTTGAAAATTAAATATACCCTGCGAGAGGTCAGATATTATTCTATCTTTCCCCTGCAATTGTAAATTCAGTGTTTGCAAATGTTCCATAACATCAGTCAAAAGCATTAAGTCTTGCAACCACTCGTCATCGTCTAATTTTGAATAGGTTATTTCCTTTTCTTTTAGAAATGCAGTTATCGGATCAAACAAATCTACAAATCGATTTAATACGTTGTAGCTAGATAACAAAAGAAATTAATGTCATTTGAAAGTTCTTCGTCCTTTAATTGTTGAAGGAAATTTTTGAATTGTCGATGACTTTTTGCATTGGTGCGAATGTAATTTACAACGTGTAACACGGTTTTCCTAACATCAGGATATTGTAAATATTTTGCAACGAGATGTTCTCGGTGAATTATGCAGTGAATCGGTATGAATTGTGGAATTTGAGAATCATCTCTTAAAAGCCCAATAAGACCGATTTTTTTACCCAGCATTGCCGGAGCTCCATCAGTTGCAATACTTACAAGTTTATTAAGAGGCACATCAAAAGTTTTCACTATGGAATCTAATGCATTTTTAATATCGTACACCGCGGGTTGAATCTTGAAGTGCAACTAAATCTAATAATTCTTCTTTAACAACGAAGTCAGGTGAAACAAAACGTATGAAAACTGCCAGTTGCGGAAGATCTGTGATATCTGTCGATTCGTCAAGGGCTAAGCTGAATGCAATACAGTTCTTCAAATCATTTTTTAAATTATATTCAAGAGATGTATTAATTTCAGTTATGCGTCGTTCGGTTGTGTATCTCGAGACGGGAATTTGCGAAACAACTTTGTGCAATGCTGCATTAGTTGGGTCTAAAACATTAAGTACATCTTCCAAGTTTTTTTTTAATAAACTCTCCCTCTCCATACGGGCGTTTTGCACGAGCAATATTCCAGGCAATAATAAAACTGGCTTCAGCCACATTATTAGCTTCATTGTTAAAGGTCATCAAAATTGACTGTTGTTTATTTAAATTTGATTTTAAAGAAGCAAGTTTATCTGATCTTAATTTGGAATTTGGTGGATACTGATTAGAAAACTGAGGATGATTGGTTTCATAATGTCGACGTAAATTGCTAGCTTTATAATTTTTGACCGTAGAATTACAAATAACACATAATGCTTTTCCGTTTTTGTCAATAAAAAAGAAATTCTCCTCCCACTCATTATTAAAACTTCTATTTTCTTGCTCGTATTTTCTTCTTTTATTTTTGTTCTCTGTCGTCATATTTTTAAAAGAACTGGAAATGAATAAAGAAATTTAGAAAATACAAGTTTTGTGTTATTAAAACAATCACAACACGTGTTACATACTACGAAACAAATAATAGTTAACTTACCAAAAATTCCAGATTACAAATTATACCCGTAGCAAGAGTGATACAAATTGCTTCCTCCAGAGCACAATGTCAACTGTCCGTTGCAATGAAAGTTTACGAATTCAAAATCGGTATGGAGTAGGTCGATTGTGGAAGATTATGCCACTGTTTATGTTCGTTCGCGCAGTTTTCGATGAGTCCTATCATTCTTAACTTGGACGGAAATGAAATTTGTTACAACGTTGCACTTAGTCTTTCATATTTGTTATGAGTAATTTAAAAGACATTTTGAAACACATACGGAACGATAATTTTTTAAATTAATAACAGAAAAATGAAAAGGTAACTCGGGTACATTTATCGAGAGCCACAAATAATCCTTCAAAGAGCCGCATGCTGCTCGCGAGCCACAGGTTGGCCACCTCTGTCATATTTATTTGCGGCAGTTTCGGAAAACCCATTTTGCTGCAAAAAATTACAGGATGTCGGTAAACCAACTGGATGCATGTGATGGAATCTGTAGCACATTAGCTAAGCTCACTTGCGTACGATGGTGATTATCTATGTAGTGTTTCATTTCGTCAGTGCCAATGCAAAGGTCAGCGGAATAATTTGCGTTTGTTTTTGTGGTCGTTATGTGTGTCGTTTACAATGGTTACGAACAGCAGTCGTTTCAGCGCTGTGCCGTTCATTAATTCAATTGAACAGGCATCTGTTAATGTCTGCTAGATTGGCGGTAACGTAAATTCGTGAGATCGCTTAGTAATCAGTGGAAGAACTCAGTACTAGTGGGCGATATCTGCAAACGATCACCTGCTTTCCAATTATAAATTTCTTTTCCTCATGGATCAGACGCTTGAATCTTGCATTAGTCTCATTAGTCCTTCACTTCTACATGCATGTATGTTTAGTCTGCAGCATGAAGGTTGCTTATCTGGAGAGTACTCTGCTTGGTTATAATGCCAGATTATCTCGTTCCTTTCCTCCACATATTTCAGTAATGTTTTATGATGAGTTTTGTTCCGGTGTTGCGTTTATAAAAAACGGCACCGGGTTTCATCCATCCTATTCTTCATCTCTTATATAATGCAACATGGAAACCACTTCAGTCATCTTCGCAAGAGAGTTCTCCGAGTGATACATCCTCCGTGCAAGCACTTACTCTCATTTTCATGCACAGCATCACAAAGAGAAGATGGAACCTACTATCTGAAATCCCGGATAGTTGAAAAATTTTCCATCACCGGGATCCCAACCAATCATAGCGATCCCGACAAACGAGGGGGGTATTTCTTTATATCTTTAGCCAGTTTCTTCATTAACTCTGTTATTTAGCGTCCGCTACTATCTATTTCACATTATCTGTCTCCTCAGCTCTTCCTTCTATTGACATATTAACCCATCTCGCATTTCTTAGAAAGTGACCAACCATCTGGTCTCCTATCTGAAAATACCACAAACTATTATTAAACACAATCATTGAACCTGCTGGGTGAGTGGTAACTGTCGAGCCTGTCATTCGCGAGGACGCGTGTTCAAATCTCCGCCGGGCCAGTCAGATTACGGTTTTCTGTCGTACCTCAAAATATCTCGAGGCGAATGCGGGATGTTTCCTTCAAAAGACCATGACCGAAATCCTTCTAGTTCTTTGTCCTCAATGCTCTCCAGACTAATGGCATCTATTTCATAAACCTCTATGGCGTAAAATTAAGAAAAAACAGTTTCTAGAACATTTTATTTCGCACTTTATCTTGCCGCTAATAAAAATTTTCAGCATCGTACTACACAACCACATTCCGAATGCCCTAATTTTCCTATTTTCTTATAGTCCAGGCATTACTTCCATAGAACTTTATGTAAATTGTATTCAAATTTGAAAAGGCTTTTTTATTGTTAGTTCTATCTGAAATTTTAGAACCAGAGGGTGCTACTAAATAAGCCTTATTCTGTTTACTGTTAATCAGCTTTTATTAACTTTCTTGTTTCGGTCGTAAAAACTGATTTTCTTTCTAAATATCTGAGCAGTTTTACTTGTCTTCCTACAGTTGTTCCTATTATGTTATGTTGTATTTCACTCTCGCATTCTCTGCAATTTATTTCTTTACCTTTTTTTGTATATAATCAAAGCGTGGTCTTCAGCCGGAAGGTGCGCTGAACCCCCCAGAAGTAGGCTTACGAAGCCTGGTACCAGGGGTAAGACGGCCTGTTCCTTTCCGCCTTAGCTGACCTAACACGGTAATCCTACCGGGCAAGGGGAACTACAGTTTAAAGTGGAATCCGAACCAAGGAAGCGTTCACTTTACGCGGGAAGCTGTACCAGAGTTGAAGGCCGGCTTAAATCTTCGCCGGGACAGGGATTCGAATTAGGAACCTCTCGATCTCTGGTCAGACGCCTTAACCACTGAACCTCCAGTCAAAATTCTTATCTCAGTATTGTGTTCATCCCATTCAGTAATTTTCTTTACATTACCTTTTACCTGAAAATAGAAGTAACAAATTTATTGTTACCTCTTGAAAAATGTGTGCCACCCCTTATGGGTGCCCACGGGAAACCGCGCGGAGGCGGCGCCATGCGGTTCTCTTCAGTTTCGACAGGCGTCTCATACACTAGACTTCACATGGCCCCACAAGAAGAAATCAGCTTCTACACCTACTGTATCTGCTCGTTGGGACTGACTATCCTATAATCTTAGCAACAACAGTACCGGAACATGTATTCCACTGTCAGAGATATGAGAACGAAGTTCATTTATATCTTTCGACTCGGTCGTTTCCGGATGAGGGTTCTATATTTCAAATTGATACATTTACGATACCCTTCTCCATCATTCCTGAAAGTTTGTAACATCATCACCGAATCACCCTGTATACAAGATAAACATTTCGACTGCTCGAAGTTGGTAAATCCGACAAGTAGTTTTTGCATTAATCGCATTCAACGAAAAATGGAAATCGGTGGAAATTTTGATCTTAAATTTATCAGCTTTCTTACTTCACCTCAAAATTAAACCTACCACCTAGGGTGGTGAATGAGTGGTTAGCGCTCTGGCTTCGCATTTGGGAGGACGGTGGCTCGAATTCCCGTCCGGGCATCGAGATTTGGGTTTCCATGGTTTCCCAAAATCACTCCAGGCGAATGACGGGATGCTTCCTTCAAAAGGGCCATGGTCAAATTCTTTCCCGTGCCTTATCCCCGTCCCATCCCGCCTCTAATGACCTCCTCAATAAGACAGAGGCGTAAAGCCATCAGCAAAAAAAAATAAAAAAAAATAAAAAAAAAAAAAAAATAGAAATATACCCATTTTATGCCTGTAACTATGTGCATTATTCGGATGCTCCTCAAAATCCGGCCAGTAACTTCTGCGTGAATCGTGTTCTACGAAAAATGGGTACTATTTTGCGGACACTTTAATCTTAAATTTCCTACCTGACATCAAATTACCCTGTTTTACCCCACGGTCCAAGGGTCGTGCATTATTAGAAAACCCATAAAAATCCTAAAGGTAATTTTTCCTTGAATCACGATCATAAGAACAGACATACAGATGGAACCGCGGTCAGAAGAATATAACTTGCTTCTCGTAGTTGCATTGATACGGTTTAGTGTATAAATACATCATAACACCATAATGTCATAAGTATTTGAGAATTGAAATATTTTAGCTAATTTACCTCCCACGGTTATTCTGGCTTCAGCATTTTATTTCCATATTTTTGTCTATTATATTGAAGTACAACTAGATCCTTTGTGACCGAGCGTGGTGGTATAACGGATAGCATTCTGGCCTCGCATTCGGAGGACGGAAATTCGAATCCCCGTCCGGGCATCCAGATTTGGGTTTTCCATGGTTTCCTAAATCACTCCAGGCAAATGCCGGGATGCTTCCTTCAAAAGGCCATGGCCGAATTCTTGCCCCCCCCCCTTTTCCATGCTTTCCCATCTCTAAAGACCTCGCTGTTAAGAGATGTTAAATCGGTTAAAAAAAATAGATCCTTTGTATGAAATAATACACAGAAGCATGTGGATGCAAGGAAATATCAATATTGATATTTGTATTGATGCCAGCCAGATATCGATAATATCGGCCGCATCATATCGATAAAATCGAAATTTTCCGATGTTTGTATATATTACTTACAAATTAGAAATAAGTATGTAAATGAAAATCAAGTAATAAATTTGAGGTAGCTTATTTTAAAAAATTGAGCCTGCAAATATTAAGCGTCAGCAAATCTGAAAACGTAGTCTGCTTAACCTTTTCCCATGAAGTATATTTCTAGTTTGAGTCACAGTGGTTCCTGCCGGTGAGAATAGGCGTTGGGAAGGTACAGACGAGACTACCTTGAGTAAATGATAAATTGTAATTCTTAACATATCTTAATCCAACTAGTATACCAATCATGAGTGATTTCAATTTAATTTTCCAGCAAAAAATGTACTGTATTCTCCAAATAGTCAGTGTAATTCTATACGTAACAATAAAAAAAATGCTTCACGCTTTTCAACTCCTCCTTCACAACTTTCGGATATTTTTCATCACTTTTTGTTTTGATAGTTCCACGGAAATGGACTATAATGGTACTAAGTGCTTCATTAAAACTTAAAACCTTTGCCTTCAACTGCATTAAATAGTCTATTATCAACACTGATAAAATAAGCAATTGTATCGGTCAGGCGGTCATATTTTTTACCCCCGTTAGAATATTGTGATACGTCCCAGAGAGAACAAGAATTAACGAACACAATCGTAGCGCAACATATTAAATAATAAAATCTTATATATATATAAAAATAGACGTGTTTTTTTTTTTTCTATATTTCACTTTTCAGCCACCACTACCAAGCACAAATCACTGATGTTTGTGGGTGGAAGTAGCATGGAGTTTCCTGTCGTGCACAACGTTGGCCGAATGCCGATAGCTGTGGGGATGTAGGAGATACAATGATTAAAGTTGGTCAGTGCAGGGCGTTTTCATATTTCGACCAAAAATTCGTATTTCCGTATAATTCTCTTTCCTGCCACAACTACATAACATAGACCTTTGGTGTTTGTGTGTGGTAGTAGAATCGTCTTTCCTGTCGTTCACTATGGTTGTTAGATGTCGGTACCTATGGGGGTGTGGGAAATATGGGGGTTGAAAGTGGTCGACCTGTGGCAATTTCATACTTCTGCCAAAGACAAAAGTGTCATGGTGTATCACTTTTCAGCGAAAACTATAGATCACAGATAACTGGCGTTTGTGTGTAGTAGTAGCACAGAGTCACCATTCGATCACAACCGCGGCCGAATTTCAGAAACTGTGGTACTGTGGTAGATATGGTGGTTGTAAGTGGCCGACCAAGGATATTTTCGTATTTCGACTGTCTCCGCATATGTCACTTTTCTGCCACAACTACATAGCATAGAGCATTGGTGTTTGTGTTTGGTAGTAGAATCGTATCTCATGTAGTGCAATATGGTTGTTAGATGTCGGTAGCTATGGGGGTGTGGGAGAAATGGGGGTTGAAAGTAGGTCGACCTGTGGCAATTTCATACTTCTGCCAAAGACAAAAGTGTCATGGTGTATCACTTTTCAGCGAAAACTATAGATCACAGATAACTGGCGTTTGTGTGTAGCAGTAGCACAGAGTCACCTTTCGATCACAACAGCGGCCGAATTTCAGAAACTGTGGTACTGTGGTAGATATGGTGGTTGTAAGTGGCCGACCAAGGATATTTTCGTATTTCGACTGTCTCCGCATATGTCACTTTTCTGCCACAACTACATAGCATAGAGCATTGGTGTTTGTGGTTGGTAGTAGCATCGTATCTCATGTAGTGCAATATGGTTGTTAGATGTCGGTAGCTATGGGGGTGTGGGAGAAATGGGGGTTGAAAGTGGTTGACCTGTGGCAATTTCATACTTCTGCCAAAGACAAAAGTGTCATGGTGTATCACTTTTCAGCGAAAACTATAGATCACAGATAACTGGCGTTTGTGTGTAGCAGTAGCACAGAGTCACCTTTCGATCACAACAGCGGCCGAATTTCAGAAACTGTGATACTGTGGTAGATATCGTGGTTGTAAGTGGCCGACCAAGGATATTTTCGTATTTCGACTGTCTCCGCATATGTCACTTTTCTACCACAACTACATAGCATAGAGCATTGGTGTTTGTGGTTGGTAGTAGAATCGTATCTCATGTAGTGCACTATGGTTGTTAGATGTCGGTAGCTATGGCGGTGTGGTAGAAATGGGGGTTGAAAGTGGTCGTCCTGTGGCAATTTCATACTTCTGCCAAAGACAAAAGTGTCATGGTGTATCACTTTTCAGCGAAAACTATAGATCACAGATAACTGGCGTTTGTGTGTAGCAGTAGCACAGAGTCACCTTTCGATCACAACAGCGGCCGAATTTCAGAAACTGTGGTACTGTGGTAGATATGGTGGTTGTAAGTGGCCGACCAAGGATATTTTCGTATTTCGACTGTCTCCGCATATGTCACTTTTCTGCCACAACTACATAGCATAGAGCATTGGTGTTTGTGGTTGGTAGTAGAATCGTATCTCATGTAGTGCACTATGGTTGTTAGATGTCGGTAGCTATGGCGGTGTGGTAGAAATGGGGGTTGAAAGTGGTCGTCCTGTGGCAATTTCATACTTCTGCCAAAGACAAAAGTGTCATGGTGTATCACTTTTCAGCGAAAACTATAGATCACAGATAACTGGCGTTTGTGTGTAGTAGTAGCACAGAGTCACCTTTCGATCACAACAGCGGCCGAATTTCAGAAACTGTGGTACTGTGGTAGATATGGTGGTTGTAAGTGGCCGACCAAGGATATTTTCGTATTTCGACTGTCTCCGCATATGTCACTTTTCTGCCACAACTACATAGCATAGAGCATTGGTGTTTGTGTTTGGTAGTAGAATCGTATCTCATGTAGTGCACTATGGTTGTTAGATGTCGGTAGCTATGGGGGTGTGGGAGATATGGGGGTTGATAGTGGTTGACCTGTGGCAATTTCATTCTTCTGCCAAAGACAAAAGTATCATGGTATATCACTTTTCAGCGAAAACTATAGATCACAGATAACTAGCGTCTGTGTGTAGTAGTAGCACAGAGTCACCTTTCGATCACAACAGCGGCCGAATTTCAGAAACTGTGGTACTGTGGTAGATATGGTGGTTGTAAGTGGCCGACCAAGGATATTTTCGTATTTCGACTGTCTCCGCATATGTCACTTTTCTACCACAACTACATAGCATAGAGCATTGGTGTTTGTGGTTGGTAGTAGAATCGTATCTCATGTAGTGCACTATGGTTGTTAGATGTCGGTAGCTATGGCGGTGTGGTAGAAATGGGGGTTGAAAGTGGTCGTCCTGTGGCAATTTCATACTTCTGCCAAAGACAAAAGTGTCATGGTGTATCACTTTTCAGCGAAAACTATAGATCACAGATAACTGGCGTTTGTGTGTAGCAGTAGCACAGAGTCACCTTTCGATCACAACAGCGGCCGAATTTCAGAAACTGTGGTACTGTGGTAGATATGGTGGTTGTAAGTGGCCGACCAAGGATATTTTCGTATTTCGACTGTCTCCGCATATGTCACTTTTCTGCCACAACTACATAGCATAGAGCATTGGTGTTTGTGGTTGGTAGTAGAATCGTATCTCATGTAGTGCACTATGGTTGTTAGATGTCGGTAGCTATGGCGGTGTGGTAGAAATGGGGGTTGAAAGTGGTCGTACCTGTGGCAATTTCATACTTCTGCCAAAGACAAAAGTGTCATGGTGTATCACTTTTCAGCGAAAACTATAGATCACAGATAACTAGCGTCTGTGTGTAGTAGTAGCACAGAGTCACCTTTCGATCACAACAGCGGCCGAATTTCAGAAACTGTGGTACTGTGGTAGATATGGTGGTTGTAAGTGGCCGACCAAGGATATTTTCGTATTTCGACTGTCTCCGCATATGTCACTTTTCTGCCACAACTACATAGCATAGAGCATTGGTGTTTGTGTTGGTAGTAGAATCGTATCTCATGTAGTGCACTATGGTTGTTAGATGTCGGTAGCTATGGCGGTGTGGGAGATATGGGGGTTGATAAGTGGTCGTACCTGTGGCAATTTCATACTTCTGCCAAAGACAAAAGTGTCATGGTATATCACTTTTCAGCGAAAACTATAGATCACAGATAACTAGCGTTTGTGTGTAGTAGTAGCACAGAGTCACCTTTCGATCACAACAGCGGCCGAATTTCAGAAACTGTGGTACTGTGGTAGATATGGTGGTTGTAAGTGGCCGACCAAGGATATTTTCGTATTTCGACTGTCTCCGCATATGTCACTTTTCTGCCACAACTACATAGCATAGAGCATTGGTGTTTGTGTTTGGTAGTAGAATCGTATCTCATGTAGTGCACTATGGTTGTTAGATGTCGGTAGCTATGGGGGTGTGGAGATATGGGGGTTGAAAAGTGGTCGTCCCTGTGGCAATTTCATACTTCTGCCAAAGACGCATGTGTCACGGTATACACTTTTAAGTGAAAACTATCAATCGCAGATTACCTGCGTTTTTGTGTAGTAACACAGAGTCACCCATCGATCACAACGTTGGCCGAAATTCGGTAACTGTGGGAGTGTGTGAGATATGGTTTTGAAATTGGTCGATCATGAATATTTTCGTATTTCATCCAAAGACTTGTGTGTATCCGTAAATTTTACTTTGCTGCCGGAACTACATAGCGCAGAAGACTGGTATTTGTGTGTGGTAATAGTATCGAGTCTCCCATCGTGCACTATGGTGGTTAGATGTCTACAGCTTCAATATGAATACTTTACAATCACGAACGAAGTTGTGGGTACCAGCTTTATATTATAAATGTGGAAGTAAGTTTCTGTCTTTTGTTACGTTTTGACGACTAAATGGCTATATCAATATTGATGGAATTAACAATGAAATAGTGTAGGAAGGACACAGGACATTTTTTCGGTATGAATAACAGTTTTAGTCACGAAATTTTAAGAACTTATCGAATGATGAAAGACAGACAGATTCGTGTGTTAGTCTGTAATGTTACGTTGGTTGCTCAGTCACGCAATCTGTTAGCGTTTGATTTATTAATAAATTTCGATAAGAAACAAAACTTATTATTTTATAGAAGTCAATTTGCTCTGCACTGTACTATTCATTGTGTCTGTATAAAAGTTTCTGGCACCAATTTGTCTTCCTTTTTGACATGCCTTACGGACGTAAACCTGGCCTAAGGTGCAGGTCTACCAAGCTGAAATAAAGCTGCCATCAGTTTACCACCCCCCCCCCCCCCACACACACACACATCCCCGCACCTTCGGTTACTTTTCTGTTTTAAATATGTTGTAAATTGATTCTCTTCATGAGACAGATTAGACGATAGAATGATATAATGATGGCTTTCCATCATATTATGTCGACTCGGTGTTGTTTGGGACAAATCTTGCGTTACTAACAGTTTTTCTATATCAATTCTGGAAATGAAACTCCAAGTCCACGCGTACGAAGTCGCGGGTAACAGCTAGTAGTTTAGAAAAGTTTAAAACGGAGATGGAACGACTTAAGTTAGATGTCGTCTGGATTAGTGAGATTAAGTGGAAGGATGCACAGGATTACTGGTATGGGAACACAGAATAATTTACACAAAAACGTCATTGGAGTTTACTGGTGTATTTTGTAAGGAATAAGAGAGTAGGGAAACGAGTGAGTTATTATGAATAGTTTAGCGACAGGATTATTTTGTTGAGGATAGAAACTAAACTCACCCCAATCACGTTAGTATAAGTGTATAACCCAGCATCACAGTAAGATGATCAAGAAATAGAGAAATATAGCCTACACCGAATTGAAGAATGATCTAACATGTGGAGGGGGAGAAAATCTAATAATCATGGGTGATTGGAATTTGATAGTGGAGAAGAAAAAGGGAATACTGTACGAAGTTTAGGTCTAGAAGAAACAAATGAGCGAGGTAGCAGGTTGTTAGAATTTTGTGAAAGATATAAGCTAGTTGTGGCAAACACATTGTTTGAGAACCATGTAAGAAGGATACACATCGGGAAACGTCCAGCGGATACAGGCAGATGTCAGCTATATTTTACCATGGTCAGACAGAGATTCGGGAATCAAGTTCTATACTGTAAAGGATACCCGAAGCAGAAGCAAAGTAAGACCTGGCAATAAGTTGAGTAATGAAGTGCAGGCTGAAATTCAAGTGAATAAGGTAGTAATATAGCAGAACAGACTGGAAGTAAATAAACTGAAATAATCTGGCATGAGAGAAAAATTTACAAAAATGGTAAACTTAGGTCTAAGAGGTAAGTCTGAAAGGAGCTCAACCAAGGACGAATGTAATACATTGAAGAGAGAATAATGAAAGCTGGTAAAGAATCATTAGGCTTTATGGAGCAAACTGCGTGAAAACCTTGGATTACAGAAGATATTTTGGAGCTGATGGATCAGAGGAAAAGCACAAAAATGCTCAGGATGAAGTGGAAGAGATCAATACAGGCAATTTAGAAACCAAGTAAACAGAGAAGCAAAAGAAAGAAGGATGCAAGAAAAGTGTCAAGTAGAAAATGAATTGGTGATAGGTAAAGTAATTTTGCATATAGGAAGATCAAACATAATTTTGGAGAAATGAAGAAAGAGGTATGAACATTAACGCTGACAATGGGAAACCTCTTTTAAGTTCAGACAATAGAGCGAACCGATGGAAGGAGTACATTGAGAAACTGTATGATGGTGATGACTTGAACAGTTTCGTAACAGAAAAGGAAGGTGATGTCGACATTGATGACTTAGGAGATCCTGTTTTGAGTACAGAATTTGATAGAGCTCAGAATGACTTGAAAGCAAGTAAGTCAATTTGAATTGCTGAGATGCCTGCAGAACTTCATAAATCCCGAGGAGAAGAAGGAATCAAAAGATTGCTCAAACTGATATCAAATGGTTATGAAACAGAAGAAAATCCAACTGATTTCAATAAAAATATCTTCACACATCCGAAAAAGCACAAACCAACTTCATGTGAGAATTATCGCACCATTAGTCTAAGATCACATTACTCAAAATTACTGTCCAGAAAAATATACATAAGAATGTAAAGGGCGGTATATAGATAGTAGTTGAAGATCAGTTTGGTTTTATGAATTACCGCGAGACGTGGAAAGCAACTCTGGCTTTAAGATTCATACTTGAAGGCGGATCAGCAGAAACAAATTTACCTTTATGGCGTTTGTTGATTTAGAAAAACCTTTTGATAATGTTAGGTGGTAAAAGATGTTAATAATTTTAAAGTAGTCAGGTCTAAAATATCGAAATAGAACAGCCCTTTATAAACTATATAAGAATAAATTTCCTTAGTTAAAATGGTGTGAGACAAGGTTGTAGTCTATCCCCGTTAATATTCAACTTGTATGTAGAAAAAGCAATAAAGTAAGTAAAACAAAAATTTTCATGTGTTCAATGAGAAAAAATAAGTATGCTACGATTTGCTGATGGTATTGTCGTCTTGTTAGCAGAACAGTATGACGAAATTGAGAAGTTACTGAATGGCATGAACAAATACTGAAGGATGAATCTGGACTGTATATAAATCAAAGCAGACAAAGTGATAAAATGTATCAGAAATTATATCGATCATAGTAGATTAATATAGAAATGGGATCGGATGCAATAGGAGAAGTAAGAAATTCTGCTATCCGGAATGTAAAATTACAACCGATGGCCGAAGCAAGAATTATGTTAAAAGCAGACAAGTACCAGCAATAAGTACTTTGATGAAAAAGAAAAATCTTTTATTTTCATATATTAATCCAGGCCTCAGAATTTTTTAAAACTCTATGTTTGGAGCAAAGCACTATGTATTCACGTTAGGAATACCAACAAGATGGAAAATTGAAGCATTTGAAATGTGGCGCTATAGAAGGATGCTGAAAATTAAGTGGACTGATAAAGTACGAAGCAAATGATTTTTGGAAATGATGGGCGTGGAAAGGAGTTTGTGGAAGAGTCTTGCAGAAGAGACAGGATGGTAGGTCATATTTTGAGACATGCTTGATTGGTTCACGAGTACAAAATAAACAATTCACCTGTTGACACGGTTGATTCCGTGAAGTATCTGGGGGTGATAGTACAAAGCAACATGGAATGGGACATGCACATAACTTGCGTCGTAGGCAAGGCTAATTCTAAATTACGATTCATAGGTCGTATTTTGAGGAATTGTAATGCTCAAACAAAGGAGATAGCGTATAAAACACTAGTGCGTCCGCATCTGGATACTGTTGTGGGGTTTGGGATCCGTATCGCAAGGTTCTGATTGACTCAGTTGAGAGGGTGCAGAGAGCCGCTAGATTCGTGACTTATTGTTACAGCCCTTATGAAAGTGTCACAGAATTGATACATAGATTAGGCTGGGATAGTTTGGAAGACAGACGACGTAGCTTGCGTTCGAATTTATTGGAGAACTAGCATTTGCCCGCTGCTTCACGCGCGCGTGCCTTGGCAGGTGTAGAAATTATTTACCGATTTTATTCTCTTATCAGACATTAACGTGGAAAGGCATGAACTGTTAATGTATTCTGAATAGTTTCGTTTGTTTCGGTTAATACGTTAGGTTCGGTTTTCATACTGATGTCAGAGAGTTGTTTTATTCATATTTTAACGTGATGCAATTGATTCAATAGTAGAAAAGGTTCCTGAAAAATTAACAGTAGTAATTCGTGGTTGTAATTATTGTGCGAAGTATAAACATTTATTGTTTAGAAAGGCTTTCACGGTTCAAACGACATTCTTTCTTCTGTGCGCTTTCAGAAGCTATGGATTTAGCGTATAGAACCCGGTTATAGGTCAATCGCTTTTCTCGGTGCAGGTTACTTTCATTTGCTCTAGCTATTTCATCTCGTTCTCTTTGACGTTGCAGACGATGTTGTCGGTCTATTTCACTCTCATTTAGCCGATTTCGGCGACATCTTTTAGCTGCAGAAGTTGACCCCGACAGATTAGATCTCTTTCGCAAGGGCATATCATAAACTTTTATACTTACCCAACTCACAGCACTAACAATTAAAACGTTTTCACAGCTGCAATTATCACTATGCGTGAACTTTGGCTGCGAGTATATAGATGAGCATAAACTTGGTTACAATATAGAATATCTGTGGTAGTAATAAATAATATTTCTGAAAGCAATATTTAACTCAGCTAAAACATAATATTTTTAAATGCTGATATGGAGGATTCCACGTTAACCGTGGTACCGAAAATTTAAATGGATATATAACAGTTGTAACGTTAAGAAAGCTGATATTATAATCATTATGTGTAATTTTTTTGGCGATTTTATGTGTAAACTTTGCCTGGGATTATATAGCTAGGTATAAGCTTTGTTAAGGATGTATCTGTGGATATAATGAAAAATATTGTTTCCATGATACTTAACTAAAAAAAGTTTATTTTTAAATGTGGATACCGAGGATTGCAACATAACCGCGGTGCCATAAATTTATGTAAATATAGCAGTAATCTACGACTTAGTCCTCTTGGAAGTGTGCTGAAATATAAAAATTCGTTACCAATAATCACAGCATCTCAATTTTTCTGATTTATTTATTTTTTGTTGTTTGGATATTGGTTTTATTTTATGTTGATACACCATCAATTATTCCTGCTTTAAAATAGAAATTTACGTGAATTGGAGCTACTCTTGATTTCAAATCGTCGTATCATTACTGTCATTATTTCAGTCAGATATAATTAATCCAAAAATGTCGAGATGTGATCATGGTACAGTTTATGTAGTAACGTGCATGTAACTGAAACAATTATTTCTGAGTGGCAACATTATCGCAAGTTGTGAATCGCTTGAAATGCAACCTGACAGCTGATATGATGCTTTGTTATAGGCCTAAGAGACGATGCCTGCAGCTTTATAATCTACGCGGTGTAGCATTAGGATATGAAACATTTTTAATTTAAGTTTCTTTCAATATAGCCGTATTTTCTATGTAATTATTTCAGTCGCATGTAAGTACCTGGCGAAACAACAGCCTGGACCAGATGACAATTGACTCGTTTTGTTTAGCATCAGGCATAACGGGTTTAGTTTTAAAATTTACGCGGTGTAGAATAGAATTTTAGGATGCCTAGTTATATTTGAAATAAAAATTCGTTACCAATAATCACAGCATCTCAATTTTTTCTGATTTATTTATTTTTTGCTGTTTGGATATTGGTTTTTATTTTATGTTGATACACCATCAATTATTCCTGCTTTAAAATAGAAATTTACGTGAATTGGAGTTAATCTTGGTTTCAAATCGTCGTATCATTATTGTCATTATTTCAGTCAGATATAATTAATTCAAAAATGTCAAAATGGATCACGGTACAGTATATGTACTAATGTGCATGTAACTCAAGCAATTATTTCTGAGTGGCAAAATTATCGCAAGTTGTAAATCGATTGAAATGCAACCTGGACAGTGATGACAGCTGATATGCTTTGTTATAGGCCAAAGGGACGATGCTTTTAGCTTTATAATTTACGCGGTGTAGCATTAGGATATGAAAATTTTTTTATTTGAGTTTCTTTCAATATATCCGTATTTTCTATGTAATTATTTGAGTCGCATGTACCTGAATTTTCGGATGCCTAGTTATATTTGCACGTTATAGCCACGAGACATATTAATCGAATAAAGTACTTCCAAATATGTGCAATTCCGCACAAGTCATTATGAAAGAAGTATGTTTTATTACTTGCTGATATTTATAATAGCTGTTTTTCAGACATCGCTCTTCGAGAAAAAACTGAATTTCGTATTAAGTATTGGCTTATTGTGGCTGTATTGTACAGCGTTCACGTAGCAATTTTGTTCCAGAGACAAACTGTATAACAGTCTACCAGAGACAATACATGTCTTCAATATTTTAGTAATATAACTTTTTCGTAATTCAACAGACCTGTTACGATTCAAGTAAATGCTGATTATACTTGATTCACGTATTCTTTTTATTTTGAAGTACTGCGGTCCAGAAAAATGAATCGCAGAAGTAAAAAAAAAAAAAAAAGGAAATCCTAAATTTTGTCAGGTCTCTTTATGAAAGGAGTGACCGTCTGAATGTGTATAATTATCTGTGGTCTACAGTTTCACATTTCTGAAGTTTTTTACTGACTTGCTTCTTCCCATGGTACATATTAGTCGTTAGCTACTTCTGCAGATGTTGATCAGCAACATTAGCTTTAAAAATTTGGAAACACCATGCAAATTGATGCGGTAGTTTTTGCGTTATTAGAGATCAAGCCTCACTACAAACGCAGCTTGCTTACAGATTTATAATAGTTAGATATGCGAAAAAATTTAAATTTCGAGTGCAATAAAATACTTCTTCCGCCAACCTATTTAGGTCGCAATGACCGGAGGGATAAGATTAGAGAAATAAGATGCCGTACTGATACTTATATGTATTCCTTCTTTCCTCTCACTATTCTGGATTGGAATGGGCGGGTTTAGGATTGGTGCTTAGTACCCTCTGCCACCCACAATGTTTGTGATTTCCAGAGTATGAATGTAGATGTAGATTGGTTAATTTGTTAGTGGAAGGAACAGTCGAAGGTAAGATCTGTATAGGAGGACAGAGATTAGAATATATGAAGAAAATAATTGAGGAAGTGGGTTTGTAGAGATGAAGAGGTTAGCACAAGATAGGAAGGGATTGAGGATTATATCAAACCAGTCGAAAACTGATGACAGCAAAAAAACTACTACAAATCCTATCCAGCAAGCTTAGAACTATGATAAAAAAAATGCAATATAAAAGAAAGATACATTACAAAAGCATTTATAAAAAGCGATGTAACGAAATACAAACTGTAAAAACTGAAAATTACAATTGTATTATAAAATATAGACAGCTATTATGTAAAAGTATCTATATGTAGGCTGGAGAGCACGCATCATTCGTTGTTAACCCAGCCCCATTCGGGGAGAAATGAACTGAGAAATAATTTTTTTAAAAAATAGACTACCGAAATTTCGCCAGAAGATGAGGTCGAAGTTCGCATCACATAGGAGCGCTCTCCCTGTGGTAATTTATTCGTTGGGGACCTGATAAACCGAAAACTCCTTTTTTTCTTTTGTTTTCTTCCTATCGTTTATATTCACTGTTCTACTTTTAATAAACTACTGCACTTTTATCTGTTCCTATATCTGCTTGTGACTGATCCTTCTTAATTTTGATGGAAGACGAAAAATTATTTCTCCGCCCAATTTAATTCTATTTGTCCAGTGACTTGTTGTTAGTTCCTATCTGACTTTTCTCCTTCTTCGTTTAACTGACCTCTATCCGTATAGCCTGAAAGGAGTATAATTATTACGCATGCCTAAATAAATGTTTTTTGGATAGTAATGGTAGGAATTTTTTAATCTTGCATTTGTAATAACATTTTAGAATATTTTTAGTTGTGAGATTTATCAGCTTGTGACTGTCGATCGAATGCTCTAGTCTAGAGTGACATCGAACAGATCATATGATTTAGTCATACACAGGGAACTGGAGAAGAATCAGTGATTAGCGTATTGTTTCAGAATGCTGCGGCCAAGAGGGATTATTCCGAGAGATCACAGTATTCTCATATGTTCCTAAGCAGATCTATTTTAAAGTACAAACTAAGAGTGATAGTCAATCGAAGCAAGCTGTGGGAGTTAGTCATCAATTGTATTTTGCTTCACACATCATCGACGTCGATGTTATTATATGCGGAACAGAATTGAATTCAGTTACGGGGAGGAATTTGGCCTTGGTTTTTGCCTGGCATGATTTTGGGAAACCAAAGAAAAACAGAAATCTGTAATGTAGGAATGGAAATTGAAGACGCATGCTACTAATCCCACGCCCCATTCTTATCGCGTACCCACCGCATTTTAATTTAATTGCGATGGGTAGCACTCTCCGGTGGCAATTTACATACACCAATTCTTCCCTTGCTTTGTTTCGCCTTCTTTTGCCCTCTGCAAATTTCAACTTCAAATTATTTCAGCATTTTTGGTAATTTATTCGTAATTTCTCTTGGTAACTTGGAACTCAATTTGGTAACAGTATTGAATTATAGGCAGAGGACGACTATAAGGCGTGAGAAAGTTACGAAGTCAATTTTTAGGAAGTTGTAATCAGAGTCAGTCGTCAGTGGCTAGCAGCCCATCATTAAGATAGACGTGGTAAATTATCAAGGTTAGCAGGATACATGTGGTCTACAATGTTGAAAGCCAGATGTTCGGCAGCAGATGTATCAAGGGTGTTCTGTCACAGTTTTCTCAGCCACTTAGGAGCCAGAAAAGTTCTGCCACAGTTTTTACAGCAAATCAGGCTAGACGACCTTCACGGCAGGTAGGTTCATAATGAGCTGGGCTCCATCAGCTGTCTCGTAGTGTTACTTCCTCTCACACAGTTAACATGGTAACTCTCTGCCATGTCTTCCCAATAGTTTGATCTTGACAAAGTAAGGATGTTGGTAATGTAATATTTAATAGTTATATTCCAATTAATTAGATTGTATTTAAGTGTTATATATATTTTTGTTTTCAGATTGTCAAAGTGTTATGAATATTAACAGTAAAGCAGGTGGGAAAACCCACAACCGAAAGAATACAATACGTTCCTTAAAACGAAGGGGAATGAATAGATGTAAAATCTACATCCTTAACGCTATTGCATAATTTGCTCGTTATTTTTTTCTTCGAAATGTATAATTTTTTCAGAGCTTGCTATGAACAATTCTGCAGTTCTGGAATTTGGCGTCTACGGAGTCGGGGTTGCCAACAGTATCGTCGGTGCAACCGAAATTATCAATGTGTCTTCCTCAGGATATACCGTGAGTGGGCCTACCACTTTCGAGTCTCAGAATTATTGGTGAGTTTTATATTATTTGTTTGATAAGTAACTTGTTCATTCGACTTTTTTCTGTTTCATAATCGGGTTTACAATGGCTTCGAAGGAGCAATCGATATAGAGTCTATTTTCAACATCGTCATGGCTTCCGTTAACGGGCTTACCAATATAGCTACTGACAGGGAGTATCTGAACGAATGGTAAGGTTTTTAATGTAACTACTTTATTTTGTAAATATGTAACGAGTTAATTTGACGTTACTACAAGACTGTTTCTGTTGTTACAGGGTCATCTACAAACTGGCTCTTCTGCTCCTCATGTATGGAGTCCAACAATATCTGTGAAGGACGTATACAGATCCAATCTTTAACAGTGAGGTCATCAGATCCTTCAAACGGTTTCCAGCCAATCACAACATTAACCAGTATAATCCAATTCGAGTGATCCATGTTAATTCTTGAAGAAAGAGAACCTTCTTTTGCTAGCAGAATATATTACGGGACCATTCAAAATTCTGAAAACTTTAGAAAGCCTTCATCAATGCGTGCTTTCAACTGTAGGAAAATAATATTCGCGACATGGTCACTAATCCGTCTACCCCGGCTGTAAAATTTCAGGATGGATTGATTAATGACTTTAAATTACAGAAGGAACAACATTTAGAAACCGCCCGAATGTGCTTTTCAATTAAGATGCTCAGATCACAATTACTTATATAGATATTTGGTATAAAGTCTATGTGCAGCCAGATATTATTTAAAAAAGTGAGTTTCAAGACAGAGAAAGTGGCAAAGTTCTTGATAGAATCACCAGACTCCGTATTAACATTTCAGAATTTGAACCATTCAATCGAAGGAATTCCTATGTTCCTCTGCCGCTCGATATCTATAGAAAGAATGCATTAGTCAATGTTGAAAACAAAGACGAAATATGCTCCCTATGGACGATTCATGGATCTCAAGTAAAAGCGCTATCTGCAAAGAGTTATTACATATAAAAAGTATGCTCCAATGTCCCTTTCGATTTCAGTAATACCGAGTATTCAGTGAAACTCTCAGATATACCGAAATTCAAGGGGCAGAATCCAGACTACACCATCAATGTATTCTGTATGGAGAAAATTAGTAAAGATCCTTGCATCTGAATGCAGACAAATTGGATAACCACATAAACATCCTGATTTCTGACGTTAGTGGTAAATATATGTCTGTTGGATCATGAACCTATAATGGTTAGTTAGATCATCTGTATCAAAGCATGAAGCTATTGTCCACATTTGTGATAGATATTTGCAAAATGTATGGAGTAAAGATCACTTGGAGTGCTATGAGATTCATTGCTCATGGTTGGACGCTGTCAGAGTCGATATACCCGGGAAGACAAAACTTTAAAGTTTAAGGTTTCTGTGCACCAACAAAGTGAACCATTCACCGTTTCGCTTATTTAGAATATTTGTTGAAACCCGTTGATACCTGCAGTCCTCACCCAAATTCATCCGACACTACAGCAGTCCAGAGACACAATCCTTTTGCTGTGGCATACCAGTCGTTTGCGCATAAGGCTACCAGCTGAAACGATTCGACTCATCCTTGGGGGAAAACCCTGAGAAGTTACTAGTAGAACAACTCGTTAAACTAGCCCGTGACTTTGGTGAAATTTGCAATGGGGTTATTCCTCTTGTAATGACAGCTGATGAAGAACCACAATTTAGCCCTGTTGCAGTATTCCACACCTGTGAAGGTATTGTACAAGGAGGCTATTAAGGTTCGTGATCATTACCACATCACAGATGAATTTAGAGGAACTGCGTATGACAACTGTATTTTACATTTCAGAGTTAAAGTTATGTACTCATCCATTCCATAATTAGATGCGCACTTGATTGTTAGAGCATTAACACAATTCGATAAAGGATGAGATGGACGTCGTGAGCATTTAATATCGATTTCTAAAAGATTATTGGTATGTCGAACACATTTTGGTTCCTGGACTGGTGCCGTTTCATGCAGTAACCATTAGAGAATCTGGTTGAAAGCCTTGAGGAACGGACTCGTGCATTATCCGTGCAAATTTCACGAACCTCAAGAAGTT
>JARYHS010008074.1:90860032-90895651 GCA_031002005.1 Vandiemenella viatica | reverse complement strand
TCAATCACAGATCTCTGGCGTTTGTGGTGGTATAACACAGAGTCACCTTTCGATCACAACAACGGCCGAATTTCAGAAACTGTGGTTGTGTGGGATATATGGTGGTTGTAAGTGGCCGACCAAGGATATTTTCGTATTTCGACGAAAGGCATGTGTCTCCGCAGATTTCACTTTTCTGCCATGACTACATAGCATAGAGCATTGGGTGTTTATGTGTGGTAGTAGAATCGAGTCTGTTGTGCACTATGGTTGTTAGATGTCTGTAGCTATGGGGGTGTGGAAGATATGGGGGATGAAAATGGTCGACCTGCGGCAATTTCAATATTTCTGCCAAAGACGCATGTGTCACGGTGTATCACTTTTAAGTGAAAACTATCAATCGCTGATTACCGGCGTTTGTGTGTGGTAGTAACACAGAGTCTCCCATCGATCACAACGTTGGCCGAAATTCGGTAACTGTGGGAGTGTGTGAGATATGGTGTTTGAAATTGGTCGATCATGAATATTTTCGTATTTCATCCAAAGACTTGTGTGTATCCATAAATTTTACTTTGCTGCCGGAACTACATAGCGCAGAAGACTGGTATTTGTGTGTGGTAATAGTATCGAGTCTCCCATCGTGCACTATGGTGGTTAGATGTCTACAGCTGTCAATATGAATACTTTACAATCACGAACGAAGTTGTGGGTACCAGCTATTATATTATAAATGTGGAAGTAAGTCTCTGCCTTTTTGTTACGTTTTGACGACTAATGGCTATATCAATATTGATGGAATTTAACAATGAAATATTGTAGGAAGGACACAGGACATTTTTCGGTATGAATAACAGTTTCAGTCACGAAATTTTAAGAACTTATCGAATGATGAAAGACAGACAGATTCGTGTATTAGTCTGTAATGTTACGTTGGTTGCTCAGTCGCGCAGTCTGTTAGTGTTTGATTTGTTAATAAATTCGATAAGAAACAAAATTTATTATTTAGTATAGAAGTCAATTTGCTCTGCACTGTACTATTCATTTGTGTCTGTATAAAAGTTTCTGGTACCAATTTGTCTTCCTTTTTGACATGCCTTACGGACGTAAATCTGGCCTAAGGTGCAGGTCCAGAAGACAATGTACTGCTATTAGATTATAAGATTCAGATGCTCATGTTGAAGAAAGAAGAAAAAACCAAGCTGAAGTAAAGCTGCCATCAGTTAACCCCTCCCCCCCACCCTCCCACACACACATCCCCGCACCTTCGCTTACTTTTCTGTTTTTAAATATGTTGTAAATTGATTCTCTTATGAGACAGATTAGACGATAGATGATATAATGATGGCTTTCCATCATATTATGTCGACTCGGTGTTGTTTGGGACAAATCTTACGTTACTAACAGTTTTCTATATCCAATTCTGGCAATGAAACTTCAAGTCCACGCGTACGAAGTCGCGGGTAACAGCTAGTGGTAATTGTAAATGAATGGTGAACGAATAACGCGCACGAATCGAAGTGGAACCACAGAGTAGCAAAGGACGTTATCGAGCTAAATCAGAGTTTAACATAGTCAAGTTTGGTCCCTTTCACCCATACATTTATTTGCAGGATATTATTTTATTTTTAACGTGATGGGATTTGTAGATTTCGATATTTCACTGCATTATATCGATATTATTACATCGACCATTTAAAATATCGATATTTTTGGACCGATATTATCAGTCGATCGATATACCGTTGCAACCTTAGACGCACGTATTCAGTCTCAGATACCGCAGATAATTCATTAAGTTCAATGGAATATTTCACTTCTTTGTGGGTTGCACTACATGTTAAGTTCTGAACACTATACTGCAGAATGATAGCAAAACAGGGATAGACAGGCAGTCAAATAAAGCGACGCAAAAATTGTTACAAATACTCACTTTCATCCTCGATCGATTGGATTATGGAATATGAAGGAAATAAACAGCACGGAAGAAGAGTTGTGGTGTTTGTAGTTGGATGGAGCCACCCTCGCTAGCCGTGTCGTCCCGTATCGATCGCCAGCCTCCAAACACCTTGCTCTGCTCTTCTTGCTGCCTGGACTCCTCTCTCAAGCACGCCTAGGACTCTGCTTAAAGCTGACCTAGCAACAGACACTCCAACGATCGTAATCTACACTTACCGTTCACAGTTTTTCCTTTCCCCTACGGATATGTAACTAACGATATCTAAGAAGAGAGAGATATCGTTTTAAACTCTAGCATTTATCTCATTACTCCGCAGTCCACAGTATTGTGTGTACTCGGGAAGAGTTGAAACTGCAGCTGAAGGCTTTCACCTCCTATGGTAGGAAAGCCCCAACTTTTCATTAAAATCGATACACCACCTTTCGATTTGTAGCAGCAATGAAAAATGAGGCTAACCATCTTTGGAATTTTTTTACAGTAATCGTAATTTTCCAGCGTGATGTGAATCTAAACACTGCTCTAGGTTTAAGTTTTTCACTGAATTAATTGCTAAATAAGTAGAAAGGTAAGTTGATAGAGAAGAATGTCCATTAGTCTGACAATGGAAACCAAGCTGCGAATATACAAAATGGTAATCCTTCCATACCTTTTATACGGATGCCAGGTGTGGGGAACGGTATCGAAATCCAACCTATGTCACATACAACGACTGCAAAACAGATTTCTTCGACAAATCTTAAACACCCCACGGTACACATCGATAAGGGAAATTCACAATTTGACTTCCACACCATATATTGCAGAAGAAATTATTAAACTGACATCGAATCTGCATACAAGAATAGAATCATTACGATTAGAAGAAAGAAGATTACAACAGATTGGAACATCAATTCCCCTACGAATACACAAGTTTAAACTGCCCTTATTAATTATTCAGCAACCAGTGTAAAATCAAAAAAAATTACTACAAGTAAAAAAAATGTTATTAACAAATATTAAATATAATCTTAAATGTTGAGGTTACATAAGTCCTCTATTACAATGGACAAAGTTTTCCCTCAAAATGTGCAAACAAAGTCCCCAAATTACCGAACCTGAAACAATAGTGTAGAGCGGCAGAAGGCTGTGGAACCTAAGAACAGCCACAGAGGCAGAGAAAATTTAAAAAATAAAATAACTAAAGAGATGAATGTTACCTTTTCCTCAGGTGCCATGTGAATCATTTTGCACTTGTTGCAACTAATCCTCAATATAAAACAATTTATTTCTGGCAGTGGTTGCTACTGTTCCCCCTTTTTTTTTTTTTTTTTTTTTTTAAAAAAAAAAAAAAAAAAAAAAAAAACCTAAACTGCAGTTTATGCGTTTTTATATAAAGATTCAGTCGAAAGTTCCGTAAAATCACCGCAAGGGTTTAGAAACTCTTTAAGGATTCAAATGACTGAATATAAAGGATAATGAAGGAGCACGCCTGTATAAATAACTCTTTTTGTAATTAATAACTGCTTGAGACTGTTTTTCTCTCGCTTTTAAGTTACACGAACTCAAGGAAAATGCTTTTGAGTGAGTTAACTATATTCCACCATTAACGAATAGGGCAATGCACTCACTACCCAGGTCTGAAATTAGCAAAGGAGACAGTAATTTTGAAGAAAAAAAAAACAGACTGGCTGACAATATTTCTTTTCATGTATCGTCGTTATTAATTAAACTGTCGAAAGCGCACTAAACTTCAATTAATGTATATTGCTTTCGAATGACCTTCCCTTAATCAAGGCGAGCAAATTTTAGCGGACTTCGGTATTTATATCTTTCAGAACACTATCATCTGCTAGCTCCTGAGACAATTTCGTACAGGTAATTGTGATTCACAGCATCATTTCAGTAAGATCATAGATAATACTGATAGAACTACCTATGCAAACTTTATTATTTATTAGTAATTAAACGTTAATGATACTCTCTCGATACAACGAAATTGTGGATATTGTTAGTAATTGAAAACTATCCATACTAAGACAGTAAAACCATTCCCGTTTCTCACAAATTGTTGGTGTAATGCGTAAATTTTGACATTAGATATGTTGCGTTATTAAATCACAGAGATAAAATTTGGTTGAACGGTAACATAAGTTGAGTTTACGTAGAATAGAAATTGTAAGCCAGTAAAATTCGTGACAAACCGAATTCGATTCCCTGTCCGGATATCCGGATTCTGATTTTCTGCGATTCCCGGGAATTACGCTAGTTGGATGCGGGTAACGTTTGTGAGTATTGGCCTTCACGTTCTTTTACCACAATCGTCTCCCGGCTCCAATGACGTCATCAACGAGGAGCCGTAAAGCCCAAGTTTTCACAAATAAACGTCTCTGAGAAGACCATAGATATCCCAGAACATGATGGCACAAACACGATGCCGGATACATGTATTTCGACTACTTCACATTCTGTCGGTTACTCCAAGAACTTCCAACTTCTAGATGGCTCAAATATTATCCTGATCATTCTTCCACTTTTCACCTCCGTTCTTCCGCCTACCGCATTTTTTGATTGCGACCTCAATTCCTTGTTTTTCATTACCATTTCTTTTCTCCCTTCAACATCTTCTTTGTTCGGTCAAATTCTTTCTCAATTCCTGTATGATTCTATACTTATAGTTAATCTTTGATTTTACTCTTTTTTGATTTAGTTGAACGTACAGGTTCCTGACTCTTTTTTAAACACAAACGTCATCTCGGGGCCAAAAAAATGTCCCATCGTGAGTGTAAACTTACAATCGAGCTGTTTTTCTTATTATTTTATTCATTCCTCTACCATATCTAGTTTTTCTCGGCATCTGTCTGAGAACTGCCATGCGGGTCATCCACCACGTAATCTTCCATGACTGGCGGTCACTCCAAGATTTTTCCTCCTCTGCTTATCTCCGAACAACTCCTAACAGTATCTTGTAAGCTATTTAATTTATAACTAACAGTAATTAAGGGCTTAATCCAAAAGCAGGATCGTGTCATCCACTTAACTTCTCATTACAGTATGGTCACTGGTTCATTTGAATGCTTTAGGAACTGCAATTTTGGTCACGGTAACTAAATGAGAAATTATTAGCATTTTGTAACAAACTGAATCACCTATACCGAGATAAAATGACTTTACATTATTTACAGAAGAAGAGCTCAGTTCATAGAATACCTCCGTGAATGAACTATCACAAAAGAACGGAACAGACTCGTTGAGTTGATTCTTGACGGCAGGAGCCGTGGAGTTTGATGGCGGGCAGACATACGGACCTGCGCATTGCCAGACACCGCAGCATGCTCATCCCGGCGTGCACTGCGCATGCGCGGAGGCATCCCGCCCATTGGCGGGGACGAGGATGCGCTGCACCCAGATAGCGGCTGCTCATCCCGCACGGAGCGTCCTCACAAAATGGCGGCAGCCCAAGCAGAGCAGCTACATCACTCAAACGTGTTTTCTACAATCATTGTTACGTACTACTCATCCCTTTCAATCACTAGCAGGGAGAAAATGAATATATAACACATTCCATTGCCAATTCCTGATTCTGTTATCTATTTCGTTTGTATGAGAGAGTGATCTCAAATATTCGATAAAAGTATGTAGGGCCTAATAAATAAATTTTGAAAATACTACCATTTTCCCAACGCTTTACCTTGGTATGTGTAGCAATACGTTTGACTTTTATTTTTCTTCTAATCACAAGAAAAAATACGTTTGTAATGTTTTGGCTTTCTATATCTAAATTAAATTCCATAATTTCGTTACACTTTTTGGAATATTAATCTTTGATGTGTAGCTTTGCATTTTAATATACTACAGTTCTGAAAACTGAATAAATAAATAATCAAAGTAACGTACCGTAGCCAAGAAACAATATTAACAAAATCCAAAGAGTGAATAGATCATCTGTGTTGTTGTGTGATCTTTGGTGGGTGTCTCGTAAAAGAGTGTTCATTTGAGATACAGTGTGATCTGTGACAACATATACGAATTACTGTGAAACAGGAATATATCCATTGATTGTGTGTAGTAATCTCAACCAATTTGATTGCTTTGTCGAAGAATCTCCTTAACATGAATTTGTCTTGTCCAGTCCACTGATTTTTAACCAACGGATTAGGATATGTGTTGATGCTCATTTCCCAATCACCAACGTATTTACGAAATTCATAGGTAAAACACCAAACGGTGTCTTATGGAAGAGCAATCCTAAGAGGCTAGCATTAATTCATCCTAATGTACAACATAAAAAAAACCCCACATTTAACACAAATCTTCACTACAACAGCACGAAAAACAAAAATACCTCCAATGAATTAGCAGTATGAAGTCAGAATCTAGATCTATAAGATCTACACCAAAAGAATGGCTACCTGTACTTTCTAACATCCCTCTACCAACCCTTCGTCTTAATGGCAGAAGTTTTTAAAGAATCCACAACATCAAATACATCAGGAATGCGCATATAAAAGCTCGGCACAGGTTGAAATCAAGGAAACAAAAGTGTGACTTCTGTGATATGCTGGACTAAAGTCAGTTAAATCTCACTGAAGGAATGCTTGAAGAATAGATAAAATCAAATCTTGACAAATGGGACCTATGAAGGATCCTGTAAGATAACCTTCTGTATTCATACCTGGACGTCGCAGAATCTAGTGTGAATAGGCCAAGGTAGATGTAACTGGTGAAGAGCAAAGGTGGAGAATAATTCGAGGAAACCCATCTAACCACCAGCAAAATATACATCACACGCACCACGGAATGGCCGCCCTTAACAGATACAGTGAATCTTCTCAGCTGCTCCACTGGGTAACTGAATGGCTGCAAGCCAAACAGTATAAACAATTGAATTCATAATTAAGTTTGTAACTGAGAATGAAATAAAATAAATCAGTCAATAAATACCCTAGATCGCATAAATTAATATTTTCTTCTTCACGTCAAGGATTAGGCATTAATACCTGTTCCGTCTTAACTTGTCTTTCTAGGTCTGCCAGCGTCTATGCTTCCCACTTGTTTGTACTGTATCGCCAGAAGAGGAATCCTTTCTTCGTCCATTCTTTCAATATGCTGTCTCCATGATTCTCTGCATTCCTCTATCCTTTCGTTTATATCGTAAATAACATTTTTTTTAAAATTACCATACTGGGAATCGATATGGAAAACCACTCCTTTTTTATGATGCCATACCCGATAGTAGGCGTAGGTGTTTACCATTGAGGATGTTCCCCTCCATGACAACTGTTTTGGAAAGATGAACTAGGTTTGATCCCATTGCTTTCCTCAGTGGGTTATCATATGTGTTATTGTAGACGTGGATTACTGTGGTATTGTGTGTGTTTAGTATAGGCCACGGTTTCTCAAACTTTTAACTCCGCGTACACCCTATAAAATTCCCCACGCAATGACGAACTCCCTTTAAAAAACTTGTTTTTCTTTTTTTTTAAAATAAGGATTTTTTTTTACAAGAGTAATACAGTGACAAAAAGAACAATGTTATTAATTAATGTGATTGATAGGCTGTTTCTTCCAGCAAGATAAGTCAATTTTAGGAGCATTTTACTCATGTTCAGTGTAAATTCACCACCGAGCGTGGTGGGTGAACGGTTAGCGTTCTGGCCTCGCATTCAGGAGGACGCGTGTTCGAATCCCCGTCCGGTCATCCAGATTTGGGTTTCCATGGTTTCCGAAAATCACTCCTGGCGAATGTCGGGATGCTTCCTTCAAATAGGCCATGGCCGAATTCCTTCCCGTTCCTTGTCCCCAGTCCCAGCCCGCCTCTAATGACCTTAGCCATCGACTAGGCGTAAAGCCATAAGTAAAAAAAATAAATTCACCTTTGTACGTGTTGGAAAATCGAGTCAGCCAGATAGCCGCCATAACGTAAATCTTGTCGCGTACTGGAGAATCCCTATGGGTTCGCGTACCCCCCTTTAGAAACTCTGGTGTAGACTATACAGTGTTGTTTATTTGTCTGAAATGAGAGAGTTGGGGTCAGACTTACCAGCCTACTCTTCCGAAAACATCGATTGGAACTCCAGGCTTAACGTCCCCATACGATTAACGAATCACCATTTACAGTGTAGTATATCCAGGTCTCTGGCGCACAATCTGGTGATTATAAGTTGTGCGCTACCACCTCTCCTACCCTGCCGGCCAATTTGCTTCCACTACTAGGACTTGAACCAGATAACTCTGTGTCAGCGTTGAACACCATCACAGTGCCGCAACCAACTGCGTTGCTATGTAGTGATAATAAAACAGATTGAAACAGTGGTAATCTATTAAACTCTACATTCGAATACTACACCTTTCCAGTAGTAAGACTCAGCTTTCTTTGCGGAATTTGACGCATTTTAAATATCAGTCAGTCGGTATATCATCGAAGCCTACACAGGATTACCGCCGAAATACGGGAAGGAAATTGTTAATATCGACAAATACATATCACGATTTTGGCGAACTTAATGCCTCGGTATTCACCCCGTTGGATCACGTCATTGTCGCTTTAAGATGATGTCCAACACTGTTTGAACCCCGGAAGGAGAATACATTTTAACCATTCGAAACTTAACCAGCAAGACAGTAGAAGCTGAGGTGCATAGTTCCTCATAACCGCAAGGAGGCGTCCATAAATTACGTGAGGTGAAATAGGGGTGGGGGGCGGATCTGGTGAAATCTCACCAAAGGGGGGGGGGGGAGGTCTCCGGAAATCTCACGTGAGATTTTGGAAACACTGTTGGACTGTAGAGCTAAAAAATAAAGGTCTACAAGTGACTGCAAAGTCGATTTGAGGAGGGGTATTTCGTCGAAATGTGGGGGTGCAACCGGCTTTTGGAAGGGTGAGACCTAAAAAAAAAAGGTCTCAAAAAGTTGCGAGGACATTTACTAGGGAGGGAGGGGACCACAGACCAGATCTCACCAGAGGGGAGGGGGTTGGGCCAGATCTCACAAAGTCTCACAGAGAGGGGGGAGTCCGGAAATCCGGAAAAACACCTGACGTAATTTATGGATGACGCCTAAGTGCGATGTTGAAGGAGTTAGGTTGGGAAGACCTGGAACACCGAAGGCGTTGCTCCTGACAGAAACTAATTGAAAAATTCAGAACTGACGTATTTCGGAATGACAGCAAACAAATATTGCTACCAGCAACATTCATATCTCGGAATGACCGCGAAGATAAGAAAAGAGAAATCAGAGCCCGGACCGATTCATTACTGTACTCATTTTTCCCACGAGCGATTAGGGACTGGAATAGAAAGGATTTACCGGTCGAGTAGATTTAAAATCCGACAGGAGTAGCTTTCGATAAAGCACTCCGACCGTCCTGGTCTGGGTTATCCATGGT
Organism: Vandiemenella viatica; assembly: GCA_031002005.1. Taxonomy (NCBI): domain Eukaryota; kingdom Metazoa; phylum Arthropoda; class Insecta; order Orthoptera; family Morabidae; genus Vandiemenella; species Vandiemenella viatica. The sequence continues at coordinate 90,886,349 of JARYHS010008074.1, read as the reverse complement.
TTTCCCAGACTATTCCAGGTGAATGCTGGGATGGTTCCTCACATAAGCCCATGGCGCCTCCTGCCATATCCCGTAAATCCCATCCAAACTATTACCCTTTAGGATAGGTGCAATGCACCCTCCGCCACACACTTTTAATGAATCGCGGAGAAATAGTAATAATAATAACCAGACTGTGCAACGAAATCTCGTGTTAAATCTGAAACCGCTGTTTATCTCGCGTGGCATCAGGGCAGTTGATGGTGATTCGTTCGTTAGATAGGGACGTTAAACTTGTCCACTCTCTTTGCGTGTTTCGAAATAATAGGCTTGAATAAGCAGTCACCTGATTTCATCTTCTCCCTTCATTTACAATACAGTTCACTCGTTACAACCAACCAAACAAAACATAAATACTTATGTAAACTTCCACACTGGTGAAACCAAATGTCAACCATGCCAGTAAACAGTACCCCGTGAGGTTTCTGTGTGTTGTAACATCCTATTTAACAGCATACTCAATAGAAGGATATGGAACTACGACACTGGATTAAACGATTTGGATTTCTAACTATTTTGAATATCAGTAATTGGGCATTGCCAATCATTTACAGGGGTGCTTTGACATACTAGTGACAACTTATCGTTTTTTAAATAGCCTTTGTCGCATTTTATACGATTTTGTCATATTGTATTTAGTAAAAAAATGAGTCTTCTTACTTTTGCTGGTTTCGGAGTTCGTATGATTTCTCTTTGTAGTCTTAATTCAGGTCGCAGGGACAAATGTCCCGTTCTTACCTCGTTCGGTGCTTTAACTTCCACACTTATTCATTCAACTGTCTATTCTAATAATAATAATGTTAAATATATATATCATTAATATTTATTCTCGTTTCACTCCATTAGTAACTATCCGAAGAAGGCAAGGGTCCTTTGCATACAGTAACTTTTACAACTCAGTTCAAAACGCTAGCTATTTAATGGTTTTTTTTTTTTTTTTTTTTTTTTTTTTTTTTGTAACTGCTTTACGTCTCTTTTTAACATCGAGGTCTTTAGAGACGGGAAAGGATGGGGGTTAAGGATGGGGGCAAGGAATGGGAAGAAATTCGGCCACGGCCTTTTGAAGGAAGCATCCCGGCATTTGCCTGGAGTGATTTGGGGAAACCATGGAAAACCCATATCTGGATGCCCGGACGGGGATTCGAACCGCCGTCCTCCCGAATGCGGAGAACGCTAACCGTTTACACCGCCCCGCTCGGTGCTATTTAATGTAATAATGCATGTAATATACACGTAATGTAATGTAATGTAATGAAACAAAACGAGTGTTGATGTATATTAAGCTGGCTGTATGGTATATCAAATCCTAAAGCCAATAAACAAAAAAAAAAAACAAAAAAACAAAAAATACGCCAGCTAAACTTTTCCTCTCACTCGCCTGATCTTATGATCTCTTGTTTACCTCTGGTCTCTATAGCTACTTATTTCTTTCTCAGAGTAATTATCATTCTCTGTAATGCTATAAACTGTGATCATTAAAGCTCATGTATACTGACGGAGGAAAGTAAACGTAGCTTTCAGTATACAAAACGTTTACACTTAGTATTGATTCGTATTGCGATAGTTTCCATAATTGGAGATCGACCCATCATTTACATATAAAATTTCCGAAAAGTGCTAAAAAATCTTGTAATCAGTCTTTCCTGTATTCTGCCTGAGATATATGTATTGGCGCCTGTGCAACGTCAACAAGCCCAGATCATCAGGTCAATAACACCCCGCCACACTGGAAGTCGCAGAGAAGATTGAGCTGTTGGCAGCGAAGCTTACTTGCTGGTACTCCCTCCTGACCCCGCCGAAGCTAGAAGCCCATTGAACGCCTGAAGTGACGCGTTAAGCCAGATTGGCTCGACCCACTCGTCTAGATCCATAATAAACCCAATGCAATGCCGGCCGAGCCCACAAAAGCGAGCCAGCCAGTTAGAAAAACGGTTCGAACGGCCGGCCTAATTGAACGGGATCGCTCGTCTCAAGGGCTCTCCAGGGCAAGGCAAGGGTAAGGGCCACTGTCAGCAGTGAGGCTTCACTCATCACCGACTCAACGACTCGATGGCTTTATAACGTACTTCATTCAATGTCAGCGCTAAGGCTTTATCTACCAACCGATCACTGAGGCATTCAACCCAACTACATCACCAGTTGACGTATGTTTTGTGCTAGTAATATGGCCAGAAAATTTGACTTACTCCACTTTATTTCATTAGTAAAGATCTTTTTGTTGTCTTCAGTCTTTTAATTGATTTGATTCAATCATCCATCTCTTCCTATCTTGCGCTAACCTCTTCATCTCAACATACCCCTTATACCCTATGTCCTCAATTATTTGCTCCATATATTCTAATCTCTGTCTTCCTCTACAGTTGTTTCCTTCGATTGTTCCCTCCACTAACAAATTAATCAATCCAGCATGTCTCAAAATATGACCCACCATCCTGTCTTTTCTTTCTGTAAGCCTCTTCTAAAAACTTCTTTTCTCACCCATTATTTCTAAACTTGTTCATTTCGTATCCACCTAATTTTCAGCATCCTTCTATAGCACCACATTTCAAATGCTTCAATTTTCTTCTTTCTGGCATTCCTAAAGTCCACGCTTCACTACCATAAAGAACTGTGCACTACACACAGAATTTTTTTGTAAAAAAATCTATACTTTCTAAGATATTTACTAATCCTAAACATCACCCCTTGGCCAAGAATCACGAAAAAATAAAACAAGCATATATTAGTCACTACATGCAACATAAAAAATGGTTTTCGTTGAAGTTGAATTAATAACATAATTATAGCTTTTGGTTGATCAAGGTGTAATTTAATCAGAGTAGTCTTTGATTCTTTTGTACATAATGTACTGTACATTATAGCTGGCTAAATTAATTGCCTTATTCCATCAGAAAGTAGATGTCCGTATCTACCTGATGTACAAAACATTTTGTTTATTTTTTTTTAAATTTATTTTGCAATTTAATCATTTATACATACAGTCATAGATAATGTAATATGTTGCAAAATTACAACGTCGTCTCCCTTATTGTATCTCGTCGTCCCAGATGGCCCGACAGCGCTTGTAGTCTTCATACACGTGTTTGGAAGCTGTTGCCTCATCTTCTGAGAAGCAGAAAATATTAATTTGTTATAGCAATCAATATTCTCCTTTGGACTTTCATGATATTAATTCTGACGAATGCTAGGAATATTTAGAGTATTTAAAAAGTGTGTCATATTAATTGGTAGTTGTATGGTCTCTTGTAGAAACATTTTCGCAATGTTTTCAATGTCGTTAACGTTACATACAGTATTTTCTCCTTAGTCGCACCGTAGAGATTGTATAACCTTATTTCTGTACAGTGTAAGAATACACAGCATCTTAGTTTTTAAATAATTAATGTTTTTTATATTATTTCAATGGGAAGCGTATTGATAGTGGTATTTTCGAATCACTATTCTTATCTGATTAATGTTAAACTGATTATATATGTATGTTGTTAAAAAAATATTTTATATCGTTTTATTAACATTGTGTCAAAGAAATCCATGCGCCGTTACCGAATGAACAATGTACAAATCTCTGGAATAAACAGTGTAGGAGGAAGATCTTTGACGTGAGGAAAAGATGAGAAGCAGAGATGGTATGTAGTACGGCGAAGTTGGATGAAACTGAGAATTGTATTGGTTAATGTGAAGCAACAATAAAGAAATGAAGGATGAATATAAATGATATAATTTTACAACAGCTGCGACGAAAGAAACAATGGAAAAAACTTAAATCTAGTTACTGTACTTATTAATCTTCTCGATGCCTTTTGATGCCACGGGAAAGTTGGTGTCTGAGGGTGAATGCTAGCGTAGTAGTGACCTGAAGTGCTGATACCTCAAACTATTCTCGATTCCGCATTTCCCTACGATCTCTTTTAAACAAATTTATTATATGTTAAACTGCCACGTTTTCCTCTTGTTATCCAGTCATGCAACAGTCTTTGCTAAATTAACTGTCTCTTCATTTCTTGGTGTATCTACATGTGCTTCTACCCATATGAATACAACTTATTTGTTTAGCCAAATCATTCTAAGTATATGTGAAGTAGGTAATGAGCAATACGTAATATCTGGCGTATTTGATACGATGATCAAACTTGGTTGTGTGAGATCAGATGCTAATTTATGGCCAATATGAACTGTATCTAATATCATTAATACTACATGAAACTAATTCCTATCATTATTTCCCATATAGGTTACTAGCAGTTGTCTGTGACTTCGTACGCGTGGACTTAAAATTTTATTTCTAGTATTTGATATAGAAATATGTAAATTGCGGAAAAGGTGTCCCAAAAAGAAAGGTGTCGGGATAATTTAACGGCGAAGCCATCACCATACCATTCTACCAATGAACCTGTCTCATGAAGAGAATCAATTTCTAATATGTAACTGTACTACCTATTTCAGTTCCTCCGGCAGATTTTTGTTTCTAGTTTAAAATTATGTAACTTTCTGGGGACTCATTACCGTTTTCTACGCAAAATTTTTGACTTAGCTGTCCTTTTCTAAAATGTATTTCCTTTGGGAGTGGGTAAACAGTGAGATAGCTACGTATAAACACAAAATAATAGTCTAGTGAAGCGCAAATCCATATCTATACTACATAATAAGTTGTGTCTGTACATGAGCAGATCATTCACAAACTGACTGCGAGAGAAAAGAAGCCTCAGTGACTGATATAACATTACAGAGATGCACGCTATCTGTCTGTCACCTTTCGGTTAGTATTCAAAATGTCAGCCATCCGGGAGAGATCAGGAGTCGGGCGGGTTGAATGCAGTTCCCGGTTCGAGGTAGATGGCTCAATAGCGAAGGTAGGCTGTGGATATCCCTCGGACAGTGGAGAGTAACTACGAGAACACAGCTGATACAAGGATGTGGTTTATTAGGCTCAGTCTCACAATAAATGTCTCACATGACAGATAGCGGAATGATGTTGTCTGGATGGTCAGGTAGGAAGAGAGCTCCGTGCGCTGTGCGCTGCCCTTAAGTAGCCCCTCGTAGGTCACCGCAGTCACTGTGGCATCCTGCTCGCTGCGTCTGTGGTGCCATCTAGTAGAGTAGCCCCGTACTCCGTATCCGACATGTAATTTATCCCAAAGAAGTATACTGTCTCTTTCCTAATGATACACAGTATTTCCTTATCAAATTTCATAAAGATTGGTTCAGCGGTTTAGTCGTTAAATCCTTACAAACAGACAAGAGACTTACTTTCACATTGATAAGCAATAGGGCTTCAAACCAACCATTATCAGCCATCGATTGCCTAAAACGGTAGGAAATTAAAATAATTGAGGATACGATGGTAGTCTCAACTCAAGATGCAACGTGACCACGGTGAAACCTCATTCGGATATGCAAACACATGGGACGTATTTGTGCGTTTTATTGCAAACTGTTTTTCCCTCTGAGCGGAGTAGTTGTCTTGACCTGTTCCGCTTGGTGGCGCTCGAGAATAAAGTCTCTAGATGTAAGCTGCGACAGCTCACGCTAGCTGCCAGTGCTGCAGTGGCCGATGGCTGGCGGATATCTGTTATGAGCGATGGGCCACCCGTCGGCTTATCGTCCTCGCGTGTCGCGCGGAGCGGTCGGCTTACAGGGGCTGCCCGTGCGAGAACTTCACAAGGAATACCGTATCTGGCTGTCCCTCACGAAACGGGTACTTTTAGCGAAGCTTTCATGGATATTAAGCGGTTGAGGCAGGTTTTAACTAATACAACAGATTTTCAAAATTAAACTGTAATTTAAAAACACGAGTGACCAAGTCAAAATGACCTCATTATAAAATAAGCAGAAATGAACAACTACCAACCGAAAATCTTGAGCCATTAGCGGGGTTAACGGTTTCGCACATGCTGATGGGTTTTCTGTGAGAGGCTCGTTCACAGGATATTTAAGCAGCCGTGCAGATGTATGGTTAACACCCTGCAAGGCAATCACGTTGAAAGAACTCATTATATTATTAAAAATTCACACCTGTATTTATACGAAAGTATAATATTAATTGTGTATTATTTATTAATTTGTGTTACGCAACAAAATAATTATGAATATTATTAATATTGAATATTAATAACTACACAGTAAAGATGAGATAGATGAGTCAATGAAAAAATATTTTAATGGACGTGCCTATGAACCATAGAGTTTGACCTGAGCAAAGTTTGAGTTCTATTTGAAGTCCATTTCATGCCAAACCAAAAATTGAGTCTCTTGCAGATACAACAGTTAAATTTTTATGGAAGTAAAAATAATACAAATAGTGTGAACTACGTTTTGCTGTATCCGTTAGAATCAGTAATACAATATAACTACTAAATGAAGTTTTAATTACAACTAACCACGTGGTATATTGCAATTACACCACGCGAAGTAGCTTGTATTCTTTGATGCTTCTGTAATAGTAAATATATAATAATAAGTGAGACGAATGTGATAAACTTATATTAGAATCTATTGTACTTTTATTACCGCGTGTCGCTGCCGCTCTATAGGAACCGGTCCCGTTGCTATCCACTGCAGCAGTCATCAGCGGCTGTCGCAGGCGTTCGACGCGAGCGTCTGACGCTACATGGGAAGCGCACCTATCCAGGGCTCGAATGTGCGTTTTTTCTGGCTATAACGACCTTCCTAGAAGGTACAGGATAAAAGACCCTTGTGCGCTTATGTTATCTGTGCGCTTTTAGTCGGTCATCGGCGAAAATGGGGCTACGTAGTTTATGGACCCTTACCTGTTACAAAATATGAGCAAACAATAGGCAGTGTTATTTTTTTGTCATAACAATGTTTTAACGACTGACATATTTTGAACTACTTAATGCGTCTGAAATAATAACCTAAGTAGTATGGCGTCAGTGAAATCAAAGTAAAATAAAAATAAATCTCAACGACTTACGTTATACCGCGTAATGTTAGTTTTAATCGCGTTTTAGGCAGCGCATAGATCGCGATCAATGTGGAACTACTTTCATTCAAATGTACTAAAGATTTCAGTAACATGGCCCTCATCAAAGTAAACTAAATTAGTTTTAAAAACTTTAATAAAAAATTCAATCTGCATTAACTTCGATTGCGAATGTTTCTGTTCGAATAATCGAAGCTTCAAATCACACGCGTATTGATAAATTCACTGCATCGCAATATAAACGTGATCTCATTTTTCTTACCTTACTATAACAGCGATCAGAAAATATAACTAAAACATCTACATCAAACGAGTATAAATAAACACAAAGCAACTGGTAATTAATATATTTGATTATTGTAGGCCATTTTCTTCTACAGTTGCTTGATAAATTAGTATTTGTTGTTTAATAATACGCCATTACAACTGTTGGATATTGTTTTTATTTTCCGGACGCGTTTCGCCTCTCGCCGAGGTATCTTCAGCGTACAGTTTTGCTGTAATATGTGATTTGTTATTGACTTTTGAAAACAATGATTTTTAGATTTATCAACATTAATCTTATAAAGGCAGCATAATATTACTTATATTCATATAACAGTTTGATTACTAATATTTTTATATCCGTTTTGGATTATCATGCAAGACGTTTTGTTTACATACGTATACTAGGATATGTTTTATATTGTAACTTACATTTGTATTTTGAGGTGTGGTCGTTACTCGCCTGCGACCTCAACCAGCATGTTGTTTTTTACACTATTGCACTTGGTGTAGTTTGCTCTTGTGACTTGACTAGCAATCAATTTTGAGGCAAAGTTTTCAATGCACGACATTGTCAAACTTTATGTGTGCGCTTTTGCTGTTTTGCTGTTCTGCTGTTTTCTTGACGGTGCTCTATCGGTAGTGCAGTGAGTGGCGAGTTTGAATTTCGTAATTGAATTTGTGTGTGTGTGTTTGCTCTGTTTTAGCCAAATGTGCATGTGTGGTGGATGGTGGAGACGCAACGTGGTATTATACTACTGTTGTAACCAACCAAACCTTGTTCAAACTAATAAAAATCGAAACTGACGTAAAACAACATCAAACACACAAAACACCACCACAACAATAGTATAATACCACGTTGCGTCTCCACCATCCACCACACATGCACACTTGGCTAAAACAGAGCAAACACACACACACAAATTCAATTACGAAATTCAAACTGCCGCTCACTGCACTACCGATAGAGCACCGTCAAGAAAATAGCAGAACAGCAAAAGCGCACACATAAAGTTTGAAAATGTCGTGCATTGAAAACTTTGCCTCAAAACTGATTGCTAGTCGAGTCACAAGAGCAAACTATACCAAGTGCAATAGTGTAAAAAACAACATGCTGGTTGAGGTCGCAGGCGAGCAACGACCACACCTCAAAATGTAAATGTAAAATGTAAGTTACAATATAAAACATATCCTAGTATACGTATGTAAACAAAACGTCTTGCATGATAATCCAAAACGGATATAAAAATATTAGTAATCAAACTGTTATATAAGTATAAGTAATATTATGCTGCCTTTATAAGATTAATTTTGGTAAATCTAAAAATCATTGTATTCAAAAGTCAATAACAAATCACATATTACAGCAAAACTGTACGCTGAAGATACCTCGGCGAGAGGCGAAACGCGTCCGGAAATTATAAACAATATCCAACAGTTGTAATGGCGTATTATTAAACAACAAATACTAAGGTAATTAATATGACAGTTAAACAAAATATCTACTTTTCTTTCAGTGTTCCGGATAATTATTTCTTCGCAGCTGTTCAATTAAACAGAACTGTTGTTAAATAACGTGCATAACCTGGAGTTGGTAGTAGCATCTCAGGCCCTTGTAGATCGCCAGAAGATTAGGTCATTAGATCAGGCTTTCAAGACGGACGCGTGGCGTCGCACAGAGAGTGGTAACTCTCTGGCCTCCATACAGGTGGACGTGGGTTCGAATATTCGCCGGGTCATGCATGGTTTCCCCAACCACTCCAAGGAATGCCGGGTTGGTTCCTTCAAAACACCATGGCCAAATTCCTTCCCGTTCCTTGCTTCTGATTGTTTTCCACCCGCCTCTAATGACCTTGATGACGACGAGGCGTAAAGCTATAAACAAAAAAACATGGAGTCCGCGTTACGGGCACGATGAGACTATGATGCTCCATGACGATTTGATCCTATTCACCGAGCGTGGTGGGTGAACGGTTAGCGTTCTGGCCTCGCATTCGGGAGGACGCCGGTTCGAATACCCGTCCGGGCATCCAGATTTGGGTTTTCCATGGTTTCCCCAGATCACTACAGGCGAATGCCGGGATGCTTCCTTAAAAAAAAAAAAAACAGCCATGGCCGAATTCCTTCCCGTTCCTTGTCCCCCATCCTATCCCGTCTCTAATGACCACGCTGTCGACGCGGCGTAAAGCAAAAAAAAAATCGTATTCCAGGAAATACAGAAGCAGTATTCCCTCGGAATTTAAAAAACAAAAAGACTCATTTACTTATCCTGCAGAACTAAACACCTTGCTGGAGGACAGACCAGTTGTGATTCAACTACATTCGCTCTTGCTTCGGTTCTGAGGTAAGATAATGAGGCCATGTCTCATCTGAAGTCAAAATATTCAACAAAATCTATTAGAGTCGTTTCAGAGAGGGCTGGATTGTAAGCAGACGTCTGCCTCCTCAATGTCTTTTGATCTGCTGTCAAAAGCTTCTGTACCCAACGGTTGGAAACTTTTCTTATATCACGGTACTGGAATGTGATCCTCTGTTGTTTCTGAGATACCTGATCAGTCTACTGAAATCTGTATTCATCACCGAATCATCTTCCCTGTTTTCCTGAGTTATTGTCTCCACTGACCTTCAAGTGGGGATCATCTTCTGTGTTTTTCCTATCACGTTTATATTTGTATCACCCAACTTTTTAATTTTCTGCAAGCAGGGGCTACCTCCAATAATATGGCCACCGCGAATGCTTTGTGGTGATATGCTTTTCTTAAGCAGATATTTGATCATTTCTTGAATTCATTTCAGATTAAAAAAAGTAAAGGTTCGTTCTAGCCAGTTGCAATTTTGCGAAATTTTCTAAGAAGGACAAAAGAATTACATGAATTTTTCGTAAAATTTTATGCATTTTTCGTATCAGTCCCCGAAACGACATTTCTACATTGGATCTGTTTTGTTGTTCAAGAACAGTACTTATGGGAGCTTGTTTCAATAAGAAAACTTTAGTGTGAATACCGCATCTGCAAACTGACGAGACGCCAGGTATTTTAATCCAGTTTAATATCGCCAATGAAGTATGTATGTAATATAGTCAACATCTCCGTGACCTTTCGTCAGTAGTGAAGGGCGTTATCCAACTCATTATAGTTTCAGAAAGTACGGAACATCGTAACAGAAAATTACCTCTTTAATCACGTCAATAATCACGCCATCTTCGACATGCCAGTAGCTGTAGTGGTTTCTGAGGGTAAAAACATTCAAATTTTATTTGCCGTTACTTGGTTCTCATTGGATGGCTGAAATAAATGTAATGACCCTTGAGTAAAGTTAGATTGTTCAATGCTTTTCTCTTACGGGGGTCAGATTTCAGTTTATTTTACCGTATGTTATTATTTATGGTGACAGAAGTTTGTTCTTCTAGGTATCATTTAACAACGATTAAGAGCATCAACAGTTACTAGCTTAGTCCTTACTTTCATGTAGCATGGAAGCTGCAAAAAAATTAGAAATTGTGAATTACTTAGATCTAAACTATTGATAGATTGCATTTCCATATGTTTAATGATTTTAAATAACAGAATTTTCACACATCGATTCTCATTATATCTTTCTTGTGAATCATCTATAAAAACTGAAATAACTGGTGATAAATATTGCTTATCCGGATTTTTTGACGACATGTAATGAGTTAATAAGAAGAAATCATGTTATGTGATTTTGGTGTCTACAGTTATTAGATATTTACAGTATAATACACTAAACCGGTAGTGACTATACATAACATACTGTTGCAGCGTACTTCTGCTGTAAGCAGTCACCATAATTCTAAATCGTATTAACCTTACGATTATTTAATGTCATTGTGGAGCAGAGTATGGAAATTCTTCTAGCCGAAGTGGTTCCACTGAACCCTTTACTCTCCGCTATGTAATGCGCTGGCCTACCCTTCAGAAGGACGCTGATTCGAATCCCCGTCCACCATCCAGATTTGGGTTTTCCCAGATCATTCCAGGCGAATGCCGGGATGGTTCCTTCAAAAGGCCATGACCTAATTCATTCCCGTTTCTTTCCCCCAGTCGCTTCCGGCTTCTAATGGCCGCGACGTTGTCGAGGCATACAGCCATAAGCAAAATACAGGGCGTTCGCCGGGAAACGCTACCCTCCCAGTCTGTTGCCGTCGGCAACTTGCTGGGACAGTGGAGCCAGCAACTCCCGCCACACGGCGCCGTGAATCACCGCACTGTTTAACACCTCCGCCCAACAGTGTTGTGAATAAACGTTTCTTTGTGGTTTGGCTGGTTTGGGGCTTCATACTCTTACTAATCTGTACCGTGTTTGAGTGTGAGTAAAATTATGGTACGTTACAGTTTGCAACAAAGAATATTTCTCTACGATACATATGTGAAGAAGAAGTCGTTTAAAAAGTGTCGCAGTAAATTTCGTCGCGAATATCTTGGCGCTTTACTGCCAGCTAAATCAACAATTCTGCGTCTGGTTAAAAAAGTAAGAGAAACGGGTTCATTTTTTAACAAAAAGAGACTGTCGGTCAACCGTATTCTCACAGAGGAGAAAATTGACGATATCGCTTTTCGACTAGAACAGTCACCCAAAAAATCATTAAGTCAGTTAGGGCAGCAGGCAGGCGTATCTAAGACGTCAGCTTGGAAAGTAACAAAGCTAGTTCACTTAAAGCCGTACAAAACAATTGTGGTGCATAAAATTACAGAAATAGACCAGGGGCCTAGGATTAGATTTTGCAACTGGTACCTGCAGGGTGTCCACGATGGTACTGTTGATCCGCAACTGACGTCACATTTAAATGCTTAGCACATACAAGTTTATGAAGCGTAATTATTATGAAATAGTCCGCGGCCGACGGTCGAACAATGCCGGAAGCTGACCGCTCGCTCGCCGGGAGCAGTTTCTTCCTTGTAGCGCTAACAGTGGGTAGCGTTTCCCGGCGAACGCCCTGTATATATACATATAATCTGCCGTCTTCGAGGTGCAGATTTTTTGTGCAAGCAAAGATGATAATTTTTACTCGTTTGGGTAAAATCATGAGACTTAACAGCTAAATGTCTACAGACAATAATGAGGAATTACAACTCTCTCGGACCACTAGCTGTCAGAGAAAATGATTCTTCGTCATCATAAGGGAGATACATTAGATTTATTAATTTCTGCCTGATCCTTAACTAGTGCAACATATTTTTACATGATGACCATACGTCTCTTTTTGGGAACTCTCTATTCAATAAAAACCTCTGAGTAGAGTAGGATTAAGGAGAAAATGAATTTCTCAGAGGTATTCAGATTATCGTCGTTATGTTTCTTCTGTTGACTCTTCAAATCAGTACTTTTCGTTTCACATAGTTACGGTCTTAAGGGTATTGCTACGACCTTTCATCTCAGCAGGAGACATTTGCTTAAAAAAATTCCAAGCTTCGAGTTGGGGGCATGAAGTCTTACTTATTCTATTTCATTGTAGTCTTTTTCCGACTTATCTGGTTTTTCCTCAAGAATTTCCATTGTTTGAATTATTTTGTAAAAGACTCCATGGTAACCGACTATAAGCCGTTGAGTAGCAACGTGACTCGATCTTGGTTCGCCTCAGTGGCCTTTTTCAGCTCCGCAGAGACGAAGGAGAAACACATTTGAGTAAACGACCCTTCGCATGCAGATATAGTCATTTGGATCGCACAACATTACGAATTTGATGGATTACCAACAGGTAGGTACTATTTGCTAGATTTTTAGCCTCGTGGTGGGTAAGTGTACTGAACCATTCCATCAGAACCTAAGAACACGACTTTCTCCGTTGCTGCGCACGTGGAGTTTTTGGGGGTTGAAGGATTGTTGTAGCATCGTCACCGAAGTCATCTTGAATATTACTAAAGGTTTCAATGTGATTGAGCGTCTGTTAATAATACGCTGTTGTGAACAGTAAAACATGGTTAAACTGCTTACATAAACTGTGATTAATCGTAGTTTATAATTGCGACTTTGTGATTTAAGTTTTGCATGATCTCATACCCGCTACTTTTTGTTTCATAATCTCTCATAAACTGGCCTCCTATTTAAAACAGTATGGAGTATGACTCGGGGATTCTACGATAACCGTGGCACCCTAAATTGATGATGGATTCTTATGTAACTCGACGAGACAAATTGAAAGTAAAGAACAAAATTTTTTGATATCTTGCTTAGTTCTCGAATTATAGTATCTCAAAATTGACGTGGTTAAGTTGAAATACGGCTTGGACCAGAAGAAAAATTACGCCATAGCCAAATTTGATGATGAATTCGTATGTAACTCGACGAGACAAATCGAAAATAAAGAATAAATGATTTTGATATCTCGCTTAATTTTCGAGATATTGTCTCTCAAAAGTGAGGAGGTGGACCAGAAACAGAAATCACCAAAATCACTATATCTACACGAGGGAAATGAACGATAGATGTTTTATTTTCTTACTAGTGGTTGTTAGGTTGAAATACGGCATGGACCAGAAGGAACGTCACCAAATACACAAGGAGCTATACCGGTAACTGATATGGACATGCTGTATCTCGAAAACTAAGCGAGATACGAGGGCGGTTTGAAAAGTTCTCGGAATCTAGCTAGATGTCAGTGCTAGAGTAACGAGGTTCCCACGCAATAATCACACATCCTTTGTGAGTGAACACTTGGCGCGTCAGTGCTCTAGCTGCAGGAGTGTGGTAATGACAACTCTTTGTTGTTGTTCCCCCGTAGTGATTTGTGACAATGGAAAAAACTGAGATTCGAGTAGTGATTAAATACTTTGTAAAGAAAGGTACGAAAGCAAAGGAAATTCATGCCGACTTTCAGAACACACTAGGGGACTCTACTCCTGCACTTTCAACTGTTGCCAAGTGGACCAGCGGAAGAGCTTGGATGATGACCCACGTAGTGGTCGGCCAAAAAGTGCTACGACCCCAGAAAAAGTGCATAAAATGGTCATGGAGGATCGTCGACTGAAAGTGCGGGAGATTGCTGAAGTTGTAGGGATGACTTCTGAACGGGTATATTATATTTTAACCGAAGAATTGGGTATGAAAAAATTATCCGCGGCTCTTGACACTGGACGATAAACGCACCAGATTGGAAATGTCCGAACAAAGTCTGGCCCGTTTTCAGAGCAACCAACAAGATTTGTTGCGCCGGTTTGTGACTACAGATGAAACTTGGGTCCACTGCTACACCCCAGAGACAAAACAGCAGTCAAAGCAGTGGAAACATGCTGATTCACCACCACCAAAGAAAGCAAAGGCAGTGCGTTTGGCCGGATAGGTCATGGCCTCAGTTTTCTGGGATACAAAAGGCATTCTGCTGATAGATTATCTTCCTACTGGCCAAAAAATCACGGGGCAATACTATGCAAACCTCCTAGACCAATTACAGGAAAAGATACGTGAAACAAGGCCTGTTTTGGCAAGGAAAAACGTCATCTTTCATCAGGACAACGCTCCGCCGCACAAAAGTGTTATTGCAATGGCAAAACTTCATGAACTGAGGTACGAATTGTTGCCACATCCACCTTATTCACCTGATTTGGCACCATCAGACTTTCATCTATTCCCCAAGCTGAAAAATTTCCTCGGTGGACGGAGATTTTCTACAAGGTAAGAACTGACAGCCGAATTGGAGAGGTATTTTGCAGGCCTGGGGGAATCTCATTTTCGAGATGGGATCAAGGCATTGGAACATCGCTGGACCAAATGCATTAGTCTACAGGGAGACTATGTTGAAAAATAAAAGCAGTTCCACCGAGGTAAGATACTTAATTCTAATACATTCCGACAACTTTTCAAACCACCCTCGTATATAAAAACTTTGTTGTTTATTTTCGAATTGTTTCGTCGAGTTCTTTAATGATTGATCAGATTGTGGCGCCACGGCAATGATAGAACTGTCTGTGACTCTAATGTTGAAAACTATTATGTATAAAGTGTTCAATTAAATGTAGTCCTTGTTTTTTATTTTTTTATTATTGAGACGAGGTGATTAGTGGTTAAACTACGAATGATAATAATAGTAAAGGGGTAACTTACTTACATTGTTCGAATCCTGTCATTGCAGGATAAATACAAGTTTAATCGTGCCTATAGCTCTGCCAAACCTAATTCGAAAATCGACTTATATCAGGAACAGTTTGTCTTTTGGGACTGTAGGTAGGCACCACCTCTCGTTTAAGAGAAAAAATATTCAGCTATATTAAATCTACGGATGTCGGAAACGCGGGTACGAATATAACCGTCATTAGTTGTTGTTACACACATTTCTAGTGTTATTTGAACTATAGATCTATTCTTACGATACTAGATCTACCACTGCTTTTCACTGGCAATTGCATATATAATAAAAACGGTTACAGCCATTTTTCACGTTCATTGGAAGCTAATACTTTTTTTCAGAGTTAAAGAACAGCTTTAACACTGAAACAGACAAATGAATCACCTTCAGATCAGCTAGCGAAATTATTCATAAGGAACAGATAATTGTATACACTACCTGAAAAGCATGATTATATGAAATATGGTTGAGGTAGTATTTTTGGTCAACAGTTTTGTCGCAAATACCATAATATTCATCTGTACTGTTTTTCACCTAATTAATAATTTCTGCTTAAGAATTAACGTATATATGTTAAAGTGACCTGCTACCCTAACGTTGCCACGGAATCTTCCATACATTACTTCCTTCATCCAGAACATCTTTAAATCTTTGTTTATCCACTTGATTCGCAATATACATTTACGTAATACATTTTTGTGAAGTTCCCCACACACAGTCTTCAGAATCATACAGTTCTGCTCTCTACACACACAATTTCTTGAAAATATTTCTGAGACCTACATTAATTTTTGCACTAATAAACTTTTCATTTTAATAAATGGCATTTTGGATGATTTTACTCAAATTAAAATATTTTATCTTCTATTTCATTACGTTTTGCCTGAATTCTCTTAATCGTCTTAACTGTATATCTTTCAGTTCTTACGTATTATTTTTCAATATTTTTATCACCTATTTTGCACTTCTAGATCATAGTGCAGACAAAACATGTCAATGGTGAATGTGATGACGTATCAAATGTTGTCTGAGGTGACAATGGCAGTAGTCTGCGTGTGAAGGATGAAATTTTGATGGCTGAGGCACTAAACGAGATGCTCATCAAGTAACGGTCGTTTCTCTGGAAGGGTTTGATTTTTTAACCAGATCGATCGGAACACCAACCGGCCGGCGGAGAACACAACAAATACTACATATTTGAACAGCAGTATCGCCTTTGTGACACCTTGTCTGCCTTATGAGGTGTGATTTCGTTCATATCATGAAGGAAGATGAACTTCAATTTAGTAACTAGCTGGTACCCATGACTTCGTTAGTGTTTATAAGAATTTGGGTTGACAGCTACCGACATCTAACCACCATAGTGCACGATGGGAGACTCGATGCTATTACCACACGTAGCGTGGCGGTGTAACAGTTAGCGTTCTTGCCTCGCATTCGGGAGGATGGCGGTTCGAATCCCCGTCCGGGCATCCAGATTTGGGTTTTCCAATGGTTTCCCAAATCACTCCAGGCAAATACCGGGATGCTTCCTTCAAAGGCCAATGGCCAAATTCCTTCCCATTCCGTGCTCCCATCCTTGCCCCCCATCCTTTCCCGTCTCTAAAGACCTCGCTGTTGACAGACGTAAAGCAGTTAAAAAAAAAAATTACCACACACAAACGCCAGTCATCTGCGCTATGTAGTTCAGGCAGCAAAGTAAAATACGACACACATGTCTTTGGTCGAAATACGAAAATATCCTTGATCGGCCATTTTCAACCACCATATCTCCCACACCCTCATAACTACCGACATCTAACCGCCATAGTACACGATATGAGACACGATACCACTACTACACACAAACACCATTGGTCTATGCTATGTAGTTGTGGTAGCAGAGTGACATATACGGAGACACATGTCTTTTGTCGAAATACGAAAATGCCCTGCATCGACCACTTTTAACCATCATGTCTCCCACATCCCCACAACTATCGACTTTCGGCCAACGTTGTGCACGGCAGGAAACTCCATTTTACTACCACACACGAAGACTAGTGATCTGTGCTAGGTAGTGGTGGCTGAAAAGTGAAATATAAGAAAACACACAGATTAAGCTTGTTACTTGGAATTTGGTGCTGTTCATATTCAGCTGTGCTTTTGAAGCAAGCCACCGTTAAATGGTAAAAAAAGAGAAAAAATACCCATGAACGTATTAAATACTAAACCGTGTGCTGACATCGTGAGCGATTGGCTATAATCTGAATAAATGCAATGCTGAGTTAAGAATTCATTATATGCACTGCAAAAGAAGATATGTAATGAATGCAAATAACTTTATTTAGAACCGATTTTTTGTCCATTACTCATTTTAATATTATAGATTCACTTTTTTGGTATCATAAAATCTGGGTGACATTTACGAATTACCGATACAGTCACCGAACAAAATTATATTAGTTGTTTTTGGCGTGTCTTTGGGAATGGTAGGTGAGATAGGAAATTGTTGTTGTGAACATTTAATGCTAATAACAACGACGATTTCTAATATTAATTATGCTTATAACATTATAATTATTCAGAATTATCGCAGACAAGATATATAGTTGACATTATTATTGCGAAAGTGGTTCAGCTGTCTTTATTTGTCTATTGAAACTTTTACACTCTCAATCACTTCTCCAACCTACTCATAACACTGCACCACAAATTAACTTAGCAAATATTGGCAGTATCAGACCCCTAACATAAACTTATTTTTAGAGTAGCTAAATTGCTTTACGATATTTTATTTACATGTTTTATTTCTATATTATTACTCTGTTGTATGCTACTTCTCTAAACACCCCTCAACGCATATTCACATCAATTATGACACTACTAGTTCCTGTATTTATTGTATCCTGTGATATATTTCCTGTATTGTCACAATAATCGTATTTACACCCGTTCGGTCGTACGCGATATGAAGGCTACAATCTTCGAACTTGAAATACTTATTTTGTTCCATGTTTAATTTGTAGAAGACCTGTAGATTATCTGCAATACATGGTGACGGCTACTAATCATTAATAATTTCCCTAAATAATCTCATGCAGTTTTTGATAAGTGAATTGTACTTCACTCTGGGTATAATGGAACTTACATCTTTAATGAACATTCATTTTAAATGAATGAGAAAAAAATTCAGTCTTTTTTTTTTTTTTTTTTGTGAATTGGAAACACTAGTTTTAAATACAACATTTATTTGCTGCTAAGTAAGTGATATATGTAAACTCCGATACGAAGTTAATTTTTATGGAACTGCTACTTCCAAGCAATCTAATGCA
Source organism: Vandiemenella viatica (assembly GCA_031002005.1). NCBI lineage: Eukaryota > Metazoa > Arthropoda > Insecta > Orthoptera > Morabidae > Vandiemenella > Vandiemenella viatica. The sequence continues at coordinate 90,867,706 of JARYHS010008074.1, read as the reverse complement.
AAAAAGTTAACATTAAATTCGAAGAGCAGCGACGGATAACTGACTATAATATCTGTTACACTAGGTCCGCCATGAGGTTAAGAAAACATTTTTAACAGAAGTACGTAATGGACCGTAATTGATTGCGTTCTTTTTTGTTTGCGAACAATTGCGATGCACAGTTACTGCACGGAATATGTCATTTCTGCCTTAAAAATAAAAGTTCCTGGCTTTTTATTTCCAGAACTGCCAATCTGTGCGAAACGTCGTTATTTCTAAGCGGATTTTAGTTTGTGAAACTTAGATCATTAGGAAGTACAGCAACTATTTTCTTTACCAAAAACTCCTTAGCAATGGTATGGGGTTTAGAGGAAACAAGCAAGTAAAATGATGAAATTAGAAAGAAATTAGCTGATTTCCATATAGAGTACAGAAAAATTACAAGAAGAGCCTTGAGAGTCACAATAATATTAATTAAACTATTGTCCGTAATCTAAAAGCTCCTCAACCTTAGTGGTAGGTGTTGTACTGCAGTTATTGATAGGCGTATATTAACGTAAATTTCAACTAAATATACCAAATTTAATTGAGTTAGTGAATAAAGCCTATCGAACAATGTGGCCTAAGAAATGTTAGAGTATATGAATCAAGATTAAATAAGATCACAGGGAGGAAGAGAAACGGATAGAGGAATAGAGAGTGATATTACTCCGAAAATACTTTGAATAACATCAGAGAACCCAACAATGTTATTTTTCTATAAAATTTGCGAACTAGAACATTTGTTTCTTCTTCTTAACATCCTAGATATTGTCACTATTTCTATCTCTCTAATATGGTAGTCGATTCTTCTTTTGTAGAGTCTTTATACTTAAATGTTTAAGCAGATTTACAGTGACAACATACATTCTGAATGCAGCATACCACGTTAGGAAAACGTAAGAAATTACTCTGGAAGAACAAACTAGGAATAAGAATGAATGATATAGCCAAATGCATCCAAGCCAAGAAATAAGCTTCTTTAAGATACTTAAATAAGAAAACATATAAAGACAAAATAGTTCAAAGAGTAGTAAGTAGGAGTTGATGTAAATTTGCTTGTAAATCAGGACAAGACAGTCAAAATAATGAGATTTCTTAGTAAAAACGAAGAAGATAAAGTGAACATAAATGTAATATAAAATGAAGAGTAGGAAATAATGTCAATAAGAACTATGGAATGGAGCTGTACAGAGATTAGCAAAACAATAACAGAGTCTGACCCACATGAAAAGCAGATAACAGTTGACGTTGTGTTTAAATAAGTTAATCTAAGGAAGTTTATTAAAAAATTACCTACCACGAATTTAGGATTTGGATCAAGTAATATAGACTTAGACAGGAGATGATCTTGTAAAGATCAATTCACGAGCTAATTAGTGGAATTATATAAGCTTGAAATATCAGAAGACAAAATAAAAATACAAGCTTTTATAGAAAAGTTTGATAAGACCAAAGGTAAGATCATAACGTGCAGGGAATCCCAATTAGTTGAAGTGAAATATTTAGTTAATTCGTACGAGGCTTTTTTTTAAATCTTTTTTCAGACAGAAGTGTGGAAATGTTGAAGATATATTGTTAACTAACTGTGTCCATAACTTCATCAACGTGGGATTTGTACTATCAAAACATGTTAGCTGGTTAGATAAAGCGTAAGAACAAATCTGTTTTTCCTCTTAAATGGAACTCCTCACTTCCTTCAGTATTTAAGTTGTTGTATATGTCATAAACACATTATTATTGATAATTTCTGTCACACCTTAAAACTACCACTAATTGTGAAGATTTTATGGTTGTGGACAGCCGACAGCAAATTTCATTACTATTCACTAGAATTTTCTGTAAGCAATACTCTAAATGGTTGGATCTGGCGCAAATAGGAGCTAGTTCCTTTTGTTGTATTTGTACAACTTACCATATAAAATCCATAATTGAATTGTCAGACCATTCTGTTATAGTCTGTGCGATTTAAACACACCGTCACGGTGTATAAGCTAATGCTACCACTATTATATATATATACTACTACGCTTCTCTTTGATGCATGTATTTTGTGGTCACTATTAAGAGAACTTTTTTTACATATATAAACTCTCAATGTACTACATCTAATAAGAACTCAAACATTATTACGAGCGAGGTACGTGGATTTGTGTGTGTGTCTTTTTAGGGAGCTATGTAAAATATTGGTACAGAAATTATCATCAGGACATAAGTTATCACTATGTGTAACCTCGTCGAAGTCCGTTAGTTAATTGTTGCATGACCCGTCAGCAGCGGATAAAAATACCAAAATATACGGGAACTTTGCAATTAATCGGGATAGAAAGTATCCTGTATGCCCCCCCCCCCCCCAAAAAAAATAATTTTTCATTATTAAAAAGGTATATGCCTACTTCTTAGTACTAACAACTTATCAGAAAAAACCCGGCCAAGTGTGTGGAGTTAGAATAATGGTTTCTAATCCTAAGTGGGCATACGTAAGCTAAAATAGGAGAAGGGGGAGGTCCAGCGCAATGTCACTAAATCCCACCAAATCTCACAGAAAGGGAGGAAGGAGGGGGGAAGTCGAAGGAAATCTCACGTCAAATTTTTATTTCAGATTTCGCCCTCCAAACAACAGTAGAGCTAAATAAAGGGTCTCCAAAATTACGAGGTCGATATCACGTTAAGTGAAAAAGGGGGGGGGGGAGGTGTCCCACCAGATCTCACCAAATCTCATCCCAAGGAGGAGGTCCAGATGTGCGTAAAAACACCTCACGTAATTAATGGACGCGCCTAAGAGGAAGTTGGGGGAGACATAGTACTTGTGGCAGTGTAGGGCTATGGTATCGTCCACATGGGTGGCGAAGCTATCTCGTACCCCGCGATCCGTCCTCCCCCCCACCCTTCCCGACAGGTCTTTGCGCCTTTCCAGTTTGGGAAGCTTTAGCCTACTGTAACAGCCCTCACATTTAGGCTTTAAATGGAATTGTATTTAATACAGCATTTGTAGCAAGCTAGAGTTTGATTGAATATGATATTGTATGTTTGTCTTGCAATTTACTGTAATTCATTGTAAATGGACTTTGTTTTGTGAAAAGAAATTATGTAAATACCATTTAATACGTTTAAGGACAGAACTATGCGAGAGAATTACTTAAATGTCTAAGTATATAGGCGAGCTACGATGTTTAAAGGATGATTTACTACAGTTTAAAATCATTTATGTGGATAATTGTGTGTTTAAATATCTTTAATTTTCATCTCTGACCATTTTGTAATGATTGTAAATGATTATGTATTAATTTTGATTGGTTTTAATGTGTTTTTAATTATTTAAGTATTGTTAAAGTTCGAGAAATATCTGTCGGAAGCCTTTGGATGTTCTAGAACTTTCGATGAAACATATATAAAGCGAGCGGCAGAGACTCGGAGACAGTTTATAGACACAGTTGACGTCGGCAAAGTCAGTTTTGAACGAACAGTTTTACATGTACTGCGAGAGTGTGTGAGAGTATTGTCTTTGGAAGAAGTGTCGAATGTAATCACTGGAGTTTGTGTATACATGTGACCAGTATCATTGAACTCCGAATGTCTTTACGTGAAATAAAAACAAGTTAAATTCTAAACTGTATAGTGGAATAATTATATTTCTTATATAATTAAACCACGATACACCTAATACTACATAATTGAGGGTAACCGCCCAAAAACTGCAAACACGACAGTCGGTACACGGGGATTATGGCTCAAATCTGGTGCCTTTGTACTCCCCCCCCCCCCCAACCATGTGTGCGTAGTCTTAACTCTCGAGCCACACTTGAGGGTACATTTTTATTTATATAAATTTGTCCAGATCTCATGGTTGAAGTAGACAAAACGTTTTTCTTTTCTTAATCCATTCAATGCCTAGTGGCAATACGATGTGCGGAGAAGCCAATATCGAATTTACATCAAATATTTCTGTGTTTAAAATAAGTGAAGGTTGTGCCGTGAAAATTGGTTAGATTTACACGAGTAGGGCTCAAATTCCAAATAAGCAGAGAATATTATTCTAAAGTTGATCGTCTTGAACAATCCAAATGGTCCAATCAACCTGCTGCAAGAAAGTACAGGGTTACTACAGAAGAATCATTCACTTTCAAAACCAGATTTATTCCAAAGTATTATACCTACAAATATGATTGATACATGAAAATAACCACAAAATATCCACGTTTTCAGTCCACAAATGTTCTATGTTCTTGGTAGCGTGATCGCGTCAATGTTCAGCCATGCATCACTGATCCGTCTCTTCAGCTCTTCTATGGTTTTTGGTCATGGGGATACGTAAAAAATTTCCTTGATGTGTCCCCAAAGAAAAAAGTCTCGCTTTGCTTCCATTTCGGGAGAGACTGAACTGAACTCGTTACAGATAGTGAAATAGTGCTGCCTCGCCACCTGGTGTACGAACTTGAACTAGAGCTGCCACACCTCCTGGAACACAAACTTGGATATTTTGTGTTTATTTCCAGGGAAAAGAAGGACCAGAGGCAATAAGAAGACTACCACGAGTGTACACCAATGCTACAGGTGCCAGAAATTTTGGCACAACGCCGCAGACTGCCGCTCTACCGAGCGTTGTGTCCGCTGTGGCGGGAGCCACAATGTCAAAGACTGCGGACGCTCGAGGACAGACACCCCAACATGTGTCAACTGCCAAGGGCCTCACTCCGCTGCATATGAAGGCTGTCCTGTGAAGCGCAACCTGCAAGCTTATGGAAGGCGAGAAACCAACAATGCCAAGACTGAAGAACTGCCAGCCAAGCGGAACAAGAACCGACGAGAAGTGATACTCTCTCGCCAAGGGGAGAAAGAGAGAAGCTCCAAGCAACAGGCAGACAGAAGACCAACTATCTCCCTACGTCACTCAACGCAACAACACGCACGAAACCCGTCAACAAGGAGCGACAACGCCTGCCAAAAGAAGGGGTGTTGCCGACACCAAGATTGGATGGAAGGGAGTCAACGAGAACAGCTGACCAAGCTGCTCCAAATGATGACAGAACTACTATCAGTCATGATCCCCCTGAGGGATTAATGAAAATCAAGGACTTAGTGTCCACAGAAATACCCAAATACATTTGTAACACATAATGAGTTAAATAAAGGTTAAAACCCAAAAAACTGCACATTCCCGATGGCTGAAAAGAGCAAAAGCTCTGTAACAGCCCGCCTTTGGCCCTCAGTCAAAGGAATGAAAGGTAATAAAAAATAAAAAAATAAAAAATAATTATAATAAAAAAATACATCAATCATATTTGTAAGTATAATAACTTTGAATAAATCGGGTTTTGAAAGTGAATGATTCTTTTGTAGTAACCCTGTACTATACCATATTAAAATTGGTGATGTTCACTACATCTCCTTCCCGGTGCCGAGTTCGTAGTGGTGAATACGGAGCTCTAGCTCTGCTAGCCAAACTCGTAGTCTGCGCCGGAGCGTTAAAGTGATTTAAGAGCGTGCAGCACCTTGGAGGTGAATTCCAGTTGGTCAGGCGCCTCGGACATTGTTCCGTCTTGCAGGTCAGCCGGAAAATTGCATGCAATCGGGGTCTCGTGCCGCTCAATAAACGACCTTATCCTTTGCTCGGACAATGGATTACTCCTCGCACGATAGCGGGCAGTGTTTTCCCGGGCGGTGTGTCGTGAGTGGCCACAGTATTGGAGTCGCCAGAAAAGAGGCCTTCGAGGCTCTGCCGGAAGCGTGTCGTGATCAGCGCTCCTTCTTTACGACCGCGTGGGCCAGATACCGGTGACATTACGGGTTCGCCTTATGCACGGAAACGGGCCGTCCGCCCCGCGGCAGGAAGAAGGGGGCTGCGGGAAATGAAAGGAACGCGCGAGGAATTCGTGGCAGCCGCATCAAGATGCAGACCCCGCTCTCATTACACAGCGCGCGCCAGGAAATTCGTCACGGCTGCCCGTGTGGTTATCTCCGTCACACGATACTCACCGGGCCAGGAGCATTGATGGGTATCTCAAAGCACTTTATTTGCTATGCAAAGCAGTCGCTTGAGGAATTTCTTCCAAATAAGTATCAGTGCGAAAATTTCACAAATAAAATACTGTGATTAGCGAGTAGGATGGAAGATGATCCGGCCCATTTGTAGCAATATCTTTCTGGTTTCATCTGGTGCATCTATCCTGCAGCCCTCTACTTCGATGTAAACAGCTGAAGCTATCCCATCCCGGAAGCCAAACTGTTACAAACCTTACTACAATACAACTAAGCTGAACAAAACACACACAATTTACCGATATATCTGTGATATGTAGCGACAACGCGATCAGTCCTTATCGATGCCATCGAAGCATCACGCATTGACTCTGAAATCTCTCATACGCGTGACCTTGATAGTTAATTCTTATGCCGTTTAAGGACTGAATCACGAAAATTCCTTTCTTAATTTATGATGTTACCAAAGTGAAGATCTTAATCATTAAATGACACCACTTTATCGACTTTGGTTACGCATGAACAAAGGTAAGCGATTCGTCAAAAAAAAAACACCTTTTAAGAATAATTAAAAATAAAATACCATATTTTTAAGGTTCTGTAGGCAATGGTAAACAGATGCCTTTTGCTGTTTTTACTTTGTCTGTCTCTCTGTCAAAGGTCCCAATCGGCATATGTTGGAGACTTCAAATCGTCACATTTTATCTGATGTGTTGAAGCAAAACGAAAAGTCGTATTAAAAGTTTTGTACAATTATATCGTGGGGGATTTTCGTAGAAATTAATGGCGTCACACGTGTGATATGGATGATTAGAGTTAGTTAAGTATATGCCTTTTGGGTGCGGTAGGGAGACAGTTGCTGGTATTATGCGTTAGACTTACGCATTAAGTGTGCATTAGACTTACGCATTAAGTGTGCATGTGCACTAAACGTTCTGCTCATGCGTACTAAAATATTTTTGTGCAAGCAGGAACTTATACTAAACTGTGAAAAATACAAAGAAAAAGTGTATTTGACAAGTTTCACTTCTTGCCCGTGTACGTACACACTGATACACGCAGTTAAATTTTGATGAAAATAAATTCGTGAGCAATCGTCAACTTGTAGATTTTCAAACACATACTGATCAGCCAGAACATTATGACTTCCTACCTAATATCGATATAAACCCGTCCTGGCGATAGCAACGTCACCTGACTAAGAATGACTTCTAGTCAGACAAACGCACGGTGCATTAGTATCAGTGAGTGTGCTATCCGTGTTTAGAATGTGGAAGCCGCGCGATATATCTGAGTTTGATCGAGGGCAAATTGTGACGGCCCGGAGGCTCGGCACGAGCATTTCGGAAACTGCATGACTTGTCGGGTGTTCGAGGAGTGCTGTGGTGAGTGTCTTCAACAAGTGGCGAAACCAAGGTGAAACCACGTCCAAAACGTCGATGAGTTGGACGGCCACCCCTCATTACAGATGTTGGACGTCGTAGGCTGGGCAGGCTATTAAAACAGGGCACGCAACGAATTGCGGCGGAACTAACATCAGACTTTAATGTTGGCAGATTACAAGTGTGTGAGAATACACAGTGTACCAAACACTCCTAACGATGGGCCTCCGCAGCCGATGACCCATGCATGTGTCAAGTTAACAGCACGACATCGGAAACTACGACTGAAATGGAA
>JARYHS010008074.1:90833031-90859032 GCA_031002005.1 Vandiemenella viatica | reverse complement strand
CCGACAATTGATCATTCGTCCGGCCTTTTGACACAATCTTATTAGTCCCGGGCCTCCCGCTGGTAACAATGGTGTGTTCAATTTCTCCGCACCGTCCGGTAATACCACGTATTAGGACAAGATGGATATTACAATATTTATAAAGGCCAATTACTTATTTAGAAGTTTGAAATCGGATCGACTGCAAAGTACTACCCTTGGGCAGGATATATATTTATTTCGGATGCCTTTATATCGTGAGAAGGATTTCAGGAAGGAATATTTAGTAATTGAATACAGATGGCCTGCAGTAATAAACCTTAATCAGAATCAACAGACAACAACTTCAGATGATCCTTTTGATTAGAAAGCGCCCAAAATCATCAAGTCTTTGTAAGAGGTATGAGAAAATGTGTGAATAGCCTATAAAAAATGGACGTGGTCTCTCGATAGGCAGCAAATTGAAATGAGAGTGCATTCAAGGAACTTACTTACTTGCAGGTCTCACGTCTGTAGATTTGACGCTACCTGCGGATGGTTGATCCAGTGGGAAGATTGTCAAATATGCATTGAAGTCTCTTTCAGCTTTCCAATTTCATAAATCCCCAAATCTGTATATGTTCCCACAATTTTTCGAATACACCTTCAGGCTATTAATCAGGATTCTTTATGATTTTCTTCCTGGTACTAAGTTCCATTCCAGTGTAGTCCTTTATTCAAAATTTATCTCTGGTTTCAGCTAGTCTCCTCATATATATTCCTACAACCTTAACGTTATCCAACAATTGCAATTTACTTCTTCCTCGCCAACACTTCACCATTCCTTATGCCAATTCTTTGAGCAAACATGTTTTTATCATAGTATACTCAATCCATTTCATCTTTCTCTTCCTGTTCTGATCTAGCTTACTCTTTTCTTTATCCAATTTATTCAGTACTTCCTTGTTCTGTAAGTAACAGACACTTCCTTAATACGCCTTCCTTTTTTTTCCTTATCTGAATCTCTAGACCTTTTATTTTTCGTTATCTTTACTTCGCCTAAAGTCCGTGTTACAATTCTGTACAATGTAACACTTCACAACAATGTTTGGTTTTTAGGTACTTCCTGACTCTTCATATAGTCTCTTCCTTGAATGCCTCTCTCTCAATGGATTTGTGAATGAAACTAAAATTTTAGATGTTGTTGTTTTCGGCGTAATTTCCAAAGTTACTAAGATAACTGTTTTTGTTGTTGGTCTTCCGTCTTGCAACTGAACATAATGTTTATATGGAAAACGCTATTCATTAATTAAATCTTCTTCTAATAATGTTCATTAATATTTTGTGAAATGGGTTAGTTTCCAATAGATTACTATTTACTTAAAGTTTTTGATTATGGATTAATACATGCAAGTTCAATACCAGCTATACGCCTCACACCATCAATTCTCTGAAATACTTTCATAATAAACATGCAGTCTGACATTACACATGACCATAAATAATGATAGTCAACTTCTAACTGTCTACAAACGTTTGTTACTGTGGTTCTGAAAACCACCGTGAGCTGAACTAGTATTTTGTTTCGAATCGTTAGTTATTAGTTATCTTCTGTTTTTTGACGGTATTTTTATTAGTTACAAGATAGAAAACTAATAAAAAGAGCCAACGAATCTGGCAAACCTGCCTAATATCGTATAGGGCACCAGCGAGCACGCAGAAGTGCCGCAACACGACGTGGCATGGACTCCACAAATGTATGAAGTAGTGCTGGAGGGAATTGACACCATGCATCCTGCAGCGCTGTCCATAAATCCGTAAGTGTACGAGGGGGTGGAGATCTCTTCTAAATGGCACGTTCCAAGGCATCACATATATGCTCAATAATTATCATGTCTGGGGAGTTTGGTGGCCAGCAGATGTGTTTAAACTCAGAAGAGTGTTCCTGGAGCCAGTCTGTAGCAATTCTGGACGTATGGGATGTCGCATTGTCGTGCTGGAATTGCCCAAATCCGTCGGAATACACAATGGACATGAATGGATACAGGTGATCAACCAGGATGCATACGAACGTGTCACCTGTCAGATTCGTATCTAGATGTATTAGGGGTCCCATGTCACTCCAACTGCACACGCCACCACCATTACAGAGCATCCACCAGCTTGAACAGTTCTCTGCTGACATGCAGGGTCCATGAATTCATGAGGTTGTCTCCAAACCCATACACGTCCATCTGGTCGATACAATTGGAAACGAGACTCGTCAGACCAGGCTGTATGTTTCCAATCATCAAGAGTCCAATGTCGGTGTTGACGGGCCCAGGCGAGACGTAAAGCTTTGTGTCGTGCACTCAGCAAGGGTACACGAGTGGGCCTTCGGCTCCGAAAGCCCATATCAGTGATGTTTCGTTCCATAGCTTGCACGTTGGCACTTGTTGATGGCCCAGCATTGAAATCCGCAGCAATTTGCGGAAGGGTTGCACTTCTGTCACGTTGAACGATTCTCTTCAGTCGTCGTTGGTCCCGTTCTTGCAGGATATTTTTCCAACCGCAGCGATGTTAGAGATTTGGAGTTTTACCGGATTCCCGGTATTCACGGTGCACTCGTGAAATAGTCGTACGGAAAAATCCCCACCTCATCGGTACCTCGGAGATACTGGATCCCTTTCTCGTGCGCCGACTATAACATCACGTTCAAACACACTTAAATCGTGATAACCTACCATTGTAGAAGCAGTAACCGGTCTAACGCCTGCGCCAGATACCTGTTGTCTGATATAGGCGTTGCCGACCGCAGCGCCGTACTCTGAGTGTTTACATGTCTCTGTGTTTGCGTACGCATGCCTACACCAGTTTCTTTGGCTCTTCAGTGTAAAAATTTCAAACTAAAAAATTATGAAATCCAAAAATCCCCAAGATTACTCGAAAATTCACCGGAAAACAAAAACTTTTGTTGATTGCTCCCTAATTATGGACTGAGGTATGCTGGTCAAAAGATAGTATAACCGTATCAGAGCAATTATTCTGCGATTTTTTGTGAAACTGAATAATGTAATTGATCGTTCATTATTACCAAACTTATGTGCAATCATTTTCGCGAACATACTGTATGTAACAAACATCTGGTGCACAATATCTAGGAGAACTGTTTCGAATTAAAGGAACAAAACAGTAAAAAGTCATGTCTATACTACATAATTATTATCAAGACATATTTTCATGTCGGTGAAATGATTGATGTTCACATTATCGAATTCATAGCCGCACCGAAATCCTGTAGAAAATAGTTAACCCGGCTTAAAGGGATCCCTATATGTCTTTTGAACTAACCTCTTCATCTAAACATACCCTTTAAAACCTACGCCCTCAATTATCTGCTTCATTTACTGTATTCTTGGTTCTTTCCTTCAACTGTTCCTTCCACTTAGAACCTATCACGCATGTCTTGAAATGTGACTCGCTATACTGTCTGCTTTTTCCTGTAAGACTCTTCCATAAACTTCTTTCTTCGCCCATTATTTCCAAAATACGTTCATTTCGTACTTTATCTGTTTTCAGTACTTTAAATTTTACGCCTGCATATTGCTGGAATACCTCTATGAAAATATTAATTAGATAGAAGAATAAATCGAAAAAAAACAGGACGAATTAACGTATATTGGTTTGAATTGATAGTAAACAAAAAGATTTAGTAATATGACGCTTAATACATTCCGTTTAGGAAAATAACATAAATTATTATAAATTGTTTTCAATATATTGTAATGATAACAATGTATCCAAAGAATGTAAATAATTTCACACGTTTGTGGTAAATAAGCCGATAAGATATCGCAGCAATTTGTTGAAAGTATAATTTTAATTTCTAATGTAGTTACGATGGAGCATATATACCCTTTGAGCTCATTTCTCAATCTACGATTTTTTTATCTTAAATTCTTCAGTGCAATACACACACACACAAAGAAAATAATCTGGATCACAACAACATATTGAAGACGACACTTTTGTTGTTGCACTGTAAACCAGACCTTGTAATTGCGGGATAAATGCTAGGAAGAAGACGTTAGCTGTTAATGAAGTACCTCTATAATACCTATTGCTTCTAGAAGAAATTCTATGAATTCCATATTTCTCAGAAACTCGTGACGGCGGGTGTAACGAAATTGACACAAAAAATTTCCAGCGAGATTTTCTTCCGAAGTCTAATTGGAGATAAAACAAATGTCAGAAAGCTATTTAATGTTTTAGACCCAGCAGAGCCGCCTAGATTCATCTTCAACGGTTCTTCATCGTGACCTGATGTGCAGAAAGCTGCCACGTTATTTACATCATCGTCCACGAAGAGGTCAGAGCCGTGGAGACCGCAGCAAACAGAGGACAGCCCGAAATTAAAGGAGGTCTGCGATGAAATGACAGCAAGGGACGGAAAAAAAACGGGTAAAAGAAGTGATAGAGGTTGATTGCGGCGGAGAGGTAGCTGCCGTCGATTCTCCTTATGTCTGCTCCCGCAATCCATTCTCTCTCTCTCTCTCATTCCCCGCCATATCGTTGTCTTTGTCTCTCTCTTCCTGCCGTCCCGAGCATTTCACCGGAGCGGAGAGCATTTTCCGGGCAGCGAGGGTGATGGCCCCCGACGAGCTAGAAGAAGAGGAAAGCGACCATATTTTACGGTTAATGGAATGTCGTAACATCGATTCAACTCGCGGGGGAGCCGAGAAGAGGGCTACCCCTTCCTTCTCCCCCTCCCCCGCACCTCGGAGGGGAGGCAGAGGAGGGGGGCGTGGCTGTGCCGCTGTGCGCACAGCCCGATGCGCGACCGCTTCAACTCACGAGTCCGCTCTCGTTCCCTTTTTGCAGTCGGCCAAAAATCGGGCCGACGATCTGCCGCGCTGATCCACAGCGCTCGCGTCTTGATCTTCGCATTCTTCCTCCGCCGCGAGCTGCCTCCCCCTCCACCGCCCGCCTCACTCTTGTTCTCTGTCTCTCTCTTTCTGTCCGCGTGTGCCGGAGCCTTCGCGACCCCTTCACCCTTTGTTTGTCGGTGTCTGTCAAGTGAGGTGTCGGCCGTCCGGTCGCTTGATGTGAACTGTCGATTGTTGTGGGGTCCACCGCCGCTTCAGTCTGCCGAGCGAGCTTCCGACGTGATGAGGTCCAAGCCTGTCGCAAGAAGGGTCGCGCAAGGTAGGCTGCGCCGCTTTTGCTGCTTGATTCTTGACGTATTCGCCCCATTTGACTTAATGCGGTCAGCTGATGTGGGGGGAAGGGGTGGGAGTGAGCAGTGGAGGGGGCGGTTCCGCATGCTAGCTCACCCCCACTGGTTTAATGTGCCAGCGCACCCCTGGAACTTTCCCTTAAGCAGTGGAGGTTAGAATCTCGCAGAAGGCTTCATCGCTTATTTGGAGACTCCTGTCAATGACTGCTATTACGTATAGGCAAGTTAACGAAATTTAATGTCTAGCTCACAACGTTAAATTCCATACGCTGCCCGTAGTTATATTAGACCATACCTGCTTTAATAATATTTCAACCCCCTTCCTTGCTGATAAACGACTTATTAGCCTGCTTACTCATTGGTTTGTATAGTACAGTTTATAGACGATTTTTCTGAAAACGCCGATGCTGCGTAGACTCGAATTTTCACTAAACAATGAAATTTTAATGAATTTTTAAGAATTCTGTCACTATTTAAGCTGGCCGTATATTTTATTGGCGAGTTAAAAAGTCGCACTGATTCAAAAAATATTTCACAATTTTTTTTTATCATTTCCTTACTTCCACGTTATAGCAAATACATTTCACGTAATACAAAACTAGCTTCCATTAGGTGTTTACATTATAAATTTTTTTTTTTATATAATTAAATGTTTACAACCAGCACAGTTCATACGCCCTTTGTTGATATACACTTGGGTCATATTTAATTTAGATCCGCTGTTGACAGCATCCCATAAATTTTGCCGTCTCTGCTAATGAATAGGGGGGAACAGCTGTTCTAAAAGACGGTGAAATGAAGCTCTTTCATGTTTTTACTTTCTTATAATTGTACTTTTATAACTTCAGATTATTTTCTTCTGCAGAGAATAAAAAAAAAGTACTACATATCTTCAACTCATATCCCATCAACTATGCTTACCAACTATTCGTATCTTATTTTGAAATTTTTTTCGAATTGCTTGTAGTATTTCAAACACCGCGAGAATTTAGTGACAAGATTCGTGTAATTCAGAAGCAGGAGTATATAGAAATAGTTACCTGAACATATGTTTCATCACAATTAATTCTAAGCTTTCTATTTGTTACTAAGGTTGAAAACTAGACCCTGTATTGTATGTTGAAGAAGTCTCTGCGTTTTGTTGTTATGTTTCGTGAGATGCGGTTTAGATGAAAGACTTATTCGTATTGTCAAGACTGCCATTGTCGGGTTTGAGAAGCAACTATTGCCGACGGCTTAAAACTCTATGAATGTCCATGAATGGCGATGTAATTAGTAGTATCGGCGGTTCACTTTTCGCGCACCTACTTGTAATAATATAAAAATCTTGACCAAAGAGAGTCCTGTAGCTTATGTCAAATTTATGTTGCTCTAAAGTACTGGGTACTGTTTATCACGAGATAGTAATATCTTAATGATAACTGTTGGAGCAAACTGACTCCTGTAATTAAGCCTCCTGTGAATACGATACATGATTAAAAAATAAAACTCGTATCAGTTGGGCCGTCCTACTGTATTAATTACTGAAGCAGTTGTGCCTTAAATAGTGGTCCAAATGAATCAATTAAAGTTATGGGTGTAAAGGCCATCAATTTTTAATTTATCTTTTTCAATATGAGTGTTTTTTTTTTAAATTTCCTCAAAAATTTTTCTTGTGCACTCATCGGTCATAAGTTTCCTGACAGGTATAATATGTGACGTCATCTTTTCCTATCCAGCCTGTCTTCATCCCCACTTACCCATAGCAATCCAAGTTAACTTTTTCAAACGTTCTTCCAAAACATTTATTTATATTTTCCAATAATACTTCTTTGTGCTCTCAGCTATCTTCAGTACATTTATATACGAAGTGAAACATTTAAACAAGAAAATTATATCAAAATTAGATTTTCTTGTTTAGACATTTCATTTTGTAGGCTACAAATGGACTGATGACAGATGAGTGCATAAAAGAAGTATATGTTCAAAGTAAAGTAAAAAACAGAGCGTAGAAAATTATCGTCATTTCCGTATTTTATGTATAATTGCTTCTGTATACAATAGTCGTTTTCCATATATCCCAGTGTAAAGGACTTTTTTTTTAAAGGGGTCAATTCGCAGCAAAATAATTACATAACAGAACATTTGAAGGTCTACACCAGACTGTGCACTGTCATAGGATAACTGTGCACTGTCATAGGATAACATATAGGCTATATTGATTATATCAACTACAGTTATACAAAGCACTGGCAATTACTGTCTAATTATGTTTGAAAAAATTATTCTATGTAGGTGAGGGAGCTATCAGTTAAAAATTCTTTTGAATTTGTTCCTGTATTTAATGTAGTATCCTGCCATTATTTAAGACGTGTTTGGGGCTTATTGAAGACGTTTGTCACTGAATATCTGACTCCTTTTTGGACAAATTACAACCACTTGCAATCATTTTTACTTTTTGTGTATTTTACAATTCGTCAGAAATAAAGCGAAGTTGACGATTATAAAGGATAGTAATTTATATAAATACTCGGCCACCAATGTTAAATTTCTTATTTTCTTGGAAGGTCTGCACAGGAAATTCTACTGCTAACTCCTCACATAATTCTTACTACTATAATTTTTATCGTTAAGGAACATAAATAAAATAGTTTCTTCATTCTGAGATCAAATCTGGCCGAAATTGTACGACAATTCTGGCTGCACCCATTCGCTTTAATAAGTAATAGACACATATACCTTGCAATTTAAATTATGATTCTTCATCATCATCATCATCTTCATTCGTCTCCAGTTTCCTGGGTACGGTTGTAATGATTAGTACGCAAAATATAAATTGTTGCTTCATCTCTTCCTATCCGGACTCAAATTGTTTGCCTACAAACACATACGGGTATTAGAATCTTATTGAAATCCTTAAAACGATCAAATTTGTGTCTTTTGCAAATTCTTTCATCCCAGTCTAGAAGTTCCACGAACACGCCCAGCCACACTGGTGGTTTGACGTAATATTAATTAACGATAAAATAGCGGCCAAATAAAAATTTTATTGTTTTTCTAGCAACCTACTAACTATAATAGTTGTAATTATTTTAGTATTTGTTGTTTTATTCTAGGATAAAGCTGTGGCGTAGCTAGGTCAACAAAGGCCCTGGTGCAAAAAAAAAATATTTTAGGCACTCATGGGTGATCTTTTTTTTTTTTAGCTCTGCCCCCTGAACTGAGATTGGGGGCCCCTGGGCTGTGGTTGGGGGGCTCCTAAGCAGTAGCGTATCTAGGTTCACAAGGCCCTCAAAGCTAAAAAAATAGGTCTCCCATTTTCCCTAAAGGCTCGTGGGTGGGCCCTCTGAGCAACACTTGGGGGTTCCCTGGGCTGCGCTTGGGGCCCCCTCAACGGCGCTTAAGGGCCTCATGAGCGTGGGGTCCCCATGTGGGATAAAGTCCATATTGGGGAAAATTTAAAGTACCCATGGAATACCATTTCTGAGACAGATTTTGTACCAAAATGGTCTAAATTATACAATTTTGACTGCCACTCACGTCTTGATTTAGCAGGGGGTGTTGATCGGTCCTGAACGCCTTCTAAATTTGCCTAGGACTAGAAACTACCCTATGGTCCCTTCAACGCTCACCGGTAGACGATACCACTCCGGTAAGAAACCACTGTTTTACAGGAAGAGACAAAATAAAAAGTCAACCATCGCTGCAGGTAAAAATTGCCCAGAGTGTAATTGGCAGAAGTATAGCTCTGAATTCCCTTCCCAGACCTCATTCACTAATAAAGAAATCATGTACTTAGCACCGCGGGTAGAATGCTTCTCCTTTTTCTTTCTTCTTCACCACCTTTTACCAACATTTTGCGACCGGCTGCCTTCGATGAGTCTTATTCATCATTGGCATGGTCAGATTTAGAGCTGAGGTTTTACGGTAGCATGCCTTTGCTGACACCTAACATCTTGTACCTACTACCATGTCGTACTAAGTACTAAGGGTGGTAGTGAAGTGTTGCCATCTGTGTAACTTACGGTTACCAGGATTTTTTCACCAAATCCGAAGACGCTTCACAACTTTTTCACCAAAATCCGGGGACGCTTTTGGCATTTGTCCTAATTACGCGTTGTACTTTTGTAAGTTATATGATTAAAGGTTGGGTTAACTTAAAAGCCACGTATTGTTTATATTTTGTATTTTAAATGAGAATCACAGACAGTCATGTTGCACACAGCAAGGAGACTTGATTTTCCAAAGCTGTTGTGTCCAAGACGCAGTATCCTTGTAATTTTCTTTTTTTCCTAGACACATACAAGGAAAGAAGTGCGCTTCATATCTCTTGCTTTTAATTGAATGCATTAGCAAATCAGAGCTTTTAAAGAAGTATCGTTTGATTTTTTTAAAAAATCTGAGGACAACAGTAAAAATCTGGGGACATTGAGGGGAAGAAATCTGTCCGGGTCAAAGAGGTAAATACGGGGACTGTCCCCGGCAAACAGGGAGGTCTGGTAACCCTAGTGTAACTATGATCAGCGCGTGATAAGTGTGTTTTTGGTTTGTGAAACGTGTAGTTTGGATTAGAGACCATCACGGCATTCACATTGATGGCTGCGATAAACCGCTTAAAAACCGCAGCCAGGCCGGCCGGTTTAAAATTTACAATTTTGATGGCTACTCTATAAAGTACACCCGGGTGTGTAAAAATATTTATATTTCTGCCATATCTATATTAATAGGGTCCATTTAGAAAATTTTCATTACTGCATTTGGTTTGGGTTTCTGAAACACATTACTTGTACGAATTTTAAGTCTGTCACTTATTCCGAATTACGATCTAGAGCAGTGGTTCCCAACGTGGGGCCCACGCCCCACAGGGGGTTAATTTGTTTTTTTTTTTTAGGGGGGCAATTTAAAAATTGACTTGATACGACTTTACCACTTTCTCTTCGGGTTATTTAAATGCAATGCTAGATATAGGTACAAAATATAGCAAAAAAGCAAATTCTTAAAACAGTGCTGTAAATAATTATTAGGTATAGTTTCGTTTGATGTTAGCAAAATATATCATCTGGATGATTTGAGTCGTCAACTTGACCTTTTTGGGATTCACCGCGTAATGTGCCGCCTGTCACGGCCTGTTATCAGTAAATGATTTACTGATAAAAAAAAAGAAATCGACTGGATATATCACAACGTGGAGACTTGAAATTAAAGCTTACTAAATTGGAGCCTAATATAAAATCTCTATGTCAAGCATCAAGCGCAAGGATCACACTAAATTGCCATAATAAATATTTATTAAAAATCTTTTGAATTTGAATTTTAGTATTTCATTATATGTTTCTAAATTTTACTTACTGTGTTTTATGACAATATTAAAGTGTTTTCTTTCAAAAATCATCCTATATGAGTTTCATTAATAACAAATATTTTTTTTATTTAAAATTATGTATGGGGGGGGGGAGCAAAACAAATGTTAAAAGTGGGACATGACCCAAGAAAGGTTGGGAAACACTGATCTAGAGACTGTGACTCACGGACAGACAACAATGGAAATCCGTTTCCCATCGGGTGAGGAACCCCAGAACGTAACTATTGTTTAAGTTTTTTGTTTTTGGCACTCTGTATATCTTTAGGCTAAAGATAATATTTACTTCAGACTCATGTGACCATCAAAAAGGTCAAAATATTCATGAAAATAAAATTTTTATCAGATAATTTTTCGTATGAAATCATGATGATATATCTCTCAGATTTTTAGTGACACATTAAGCTTTTCTATGATTCCAGATTATGGTTAAAAAAATTTAATGTTCAGAAAAGATTTGAAAACTCTTCTCTACCGCCACGTTAGGTGAGACATACCTCATATTCTATTACAGAACTTTAAGCTTTTAAACTGTTAAAATACCATCAGCATATGTTCAGTAGTTTTTACGTGTTACCAAAAGAAACAAAATAATTGTATAAAAAAAATTATTTGGTAACAGGGACGTTCAAACAGTCGATCGCAACCGTTTTATTATTATTTTTTTCATACAGTTTTTACAGAGAAAGCAGGGATTGTGCATAAACTACGTGGCTCGGACTAGGGGGGGGGGAGGGGTTGGCTGGAAAGCTACGTTGAGCTACGTGGGGGGGGGGGGTGTTCCGAGCAAGGCCACGTAACTTCTCTTTCATATTATTTGTCACAGTTAAAATGATATACAGAACACACGGAAGCATGTAAATATTTATTTCCGTCATTTAATTATTCCCGGATGTAATTTACGATAGTCTGACAAGAGAAAACAGTACAAAATGACTTCGGGAATCAATATGGAAAATAGCTACGTGGGGGGGAGGGGGGTGTAGAGACAGAAACCACGTCGGGCTACGTAGGGGGGAGGGGGGTTCACAGGAAGCCAAAATGGAGCTACGTGGTTTATGCACGCTCCCTTACAGGCAATACTAGATATTCACATTGACCGGCTCCTTCGCCTATGAAGGAGACAGAGGTAGAGCTCCTTATTACGTTTCTCTTCCTTGGCACTGGGGATTGGGATGGAATGTCCTGTTTCATGCAGCGGCCGTTTATCCTAAAGTTTTCGTCCTGTATCATCACTGTGCATATAAAGAAGGTTTGGCGGCCGTTCCGGATACCGAGCGTGGTGGGTGAACGCCTCGCATTCGGGTGGACACGGGTTCGAATCCCCGTCCGGGCATCCAGATTTGGCTTTTCCATGGTTTCCCCAAATCACTCCAGGCGAATGCCGGGATGCTTCATTCAAAAAGGCCATGGCCGAATTCCTTCCCGTTCCTTGTCCCCAGTCCCATCCCACCTCTAATGACCTTAGCCGTCGACGAGGCGTAAAGCCATAAGGGAAAAAAAAAAAAAAAAGAAAAAGGGAACCACTCCTGCGTGAGACACTGATTAAGAAACATGCTCTAATCTTAAGAGCTTATAATATAACAAGGCTCCTAGTAAAAGGTTGTAGGTAAAAAGGAAAATGTTCTGGGTAATACTAAATTTTCTCGGCTACAGCTACTTTTTTGCGTATAGTTAACCTTATTGATGAAACGTCACTACAAACCTCTTACTATTATTATTATTGCCATCTCCCTGTAATTACTTCATAAATACAGTAGATTTAGAGATCATATGAACCTATCCTCTATTCAGCTTTTCGTGTTGCATAGCACTTTATTTACTTATCTTTCCAACGTATTGCGTCATAATCTAAGAAGCAAGAAATCATTATCACCAGTATTGTATACTTCAAAAGAACCGATGCTCTGTCAGTAAACCTAATGTCATTTGCTTTTACATCAACTCCATAGCTTCGGAGATGGTTTATTAAAAATCGTCTAAATCAGCTTTTTCTCAGCCCTAGGACCAGTAAAATGTCAAAAAGAATTCTACGGACCACTGACTTATATGGGATTTTTTTTTTACCTGCGTGTGTTATTAATCAACCCTACTAATTGTTATCTATACATACTGCAGCCACTTAAGACCCTCATTAAACTGTCATTAGAGTAAATCATAAAATGAACGCCGCTCTTTTTAGTGTCGACTGTAATTTTTTTTGCTGTGGTCATTCTTTCGACTAGTTTGATGCAATTCTCCACAACCTCCTATCCTGTGCTAACCTCTACATACCCCTTACAACCAGGGGCGTAGTTAATATGGGGCTAGGCGGTGCAGTGCACCGGGGCCCCTACGCTCAGGGGCCCCTCAAGCATACCTCTGGGGGCCCCCAAGTGCAGTTAAGAGGCCTACGAGCCTGGTAACCTTTTTTATTTTTTTTTAGCTCTACAGTCGTCTAAGGGGGTCCCTGAGACACAGGAAGCCCCTAACTAAGGGCCCTCTCACTGCTCAGGGGGGCCCCCAACCATTGCTCAGGGGGCCCTTACCAGCAACACAAACCAAAAAAAAGTCGCCCATCTGTCCTGGGTGCCCAAAATAAATTTTTTGCACCGGGGTCCTTGTTGACCTAGCTACGCCACTGCTTACATCCCATGTCCTCAATTATCTGCTTCATATATTCTAATCTCTATCTTCCTCTACAGTTCTTACCTTCGGCTGTTCCCTCCACCAGCAAATTAACCAATCCAATATGTTTCAAAATATGACCTACCAGCTTGTCTCTTCTTTCTGTAAGCTTCTTCCATAAATTTCTTTCCTCGCCCATCATTTCCAGAACTCGTTCATTTCTTACTTTGTCAATCCACTTAATTTTCAGCAATCTTCTGTAGCACCACGTTTCAAATGCTTCAATTTTCTTTCTTTCCGGTATTCCTAAAGTCCATGTTTCGCTACCGTAAAGTGCTGTGCATGACTTTTAAAAAGTTATTTCTAATTCCTAGATCAATATTTGAAACTAAAAGGTTTCTCTTTTTCATGAAGGCTCTTTTTGCTAGTGCTATATTGCTTTTAATTGTAAATTTATATTATGATTAATGGTGGGTGAGCTGAAACGTCCTGGCTTCTCATTCGGGAGGATACTTATTCGAATCCCAGTCCGGCACGTCCAGATTTAAGTTTCCCCAAATCACTCCAGGCGAATAACGGAATGGTTCTTTCAGAAGGCCATGGCGGAAATCATACCATTCCTTGCCCTTCAATCCGCTTCCGCCTATGAGTATCTCGACGTCGATGAGGTGTGAACCAATGAGGTAACAATGTAACAATATCTTCATGTCCTGGAAATATAACATTTTTGCCTGATCTCGCTTATAGCCTTATGCAGCACGAATATGTGAACAATTTTTACTAATTTATATTTTGTTGAATATTCTTTCTGTGGACCATCTGTCCCAACTTCGTGGACAACAGGTTGAGAATCGCTGGTTTAAATGATGTTCTGTGATCGGGAGATACAACGTATCGTTGAGATAGTTTTATTCCACGTACAAAAGCCGCATCCGAAGCGTTTTGGTACCATGTCATTTTATAAAATGTCTCACCTCTAATCGGACTATTGGAGTTCAGATTCACCATATTCACACAGCCTGCTGTAAAACAAGTGCCCAGGGGCCCAAATTATCTCCCATGAGTAAAGCAGTCTAAGGAAATGCCAGTGTGGCTCAGTGCACATAGGCGCCGCGTACTGAATCGGGGAGGTACAACGGGCCGGGCACGAGCCCACTAGGCACTTTACCACAGCCGTCGGTGCGAATACCGGGATGGTCTCCAATCCAAACTAAACGTTTCACAATTCACTTAAGGAGCGTCCATTAATCCATTAATTACGTGTGGTGAAATGGGGGGGGGACGGCTAAATCTCATGTGGGGGGGGGGAATCGTCGAAAATCTCACATCATCTTTTTAATTTCTTGAAGAACATTAGAGCTTTAAAAAAGAAAAAAAGAAGATATATCGGTCAGCAGGGAGTGGGGGGGGGGGGGCAGCCCTCAAGATCTCACCAAATCTCATCGCGAAGGGGGGGTGGGGGGAATGGGGAAGAGGGAGCTCAGATTTCCGGAAAAATCGAATAATTAGTGTCATTATATCGATCTTAGTTCTATAACTAATAATTTGATTACATTTTCGTGATATTTATTTGTTAATCGAACTATGACCATCATACCAATACTGTTAATGTCTTTTCAGAATATAATTTTAAAAATCTGTTCTTGTATTTCAATTCTGTCCTTTTTAGGAGGGCGCCATCGAATCACTGTTTTAATAATTGGTTTATGACCCCAAAAAGTTGGAGCACTTGGATTGCATTATTGATTACAAGATTACAAGTCCGTATATTGTTTTGTTTTTTCCTGGAGGGGACTATACATTTATTTATTTTTTTAACCGGGGTGTTTGGTTGGCCAAAGTAGGGTACGAACCTATGCTTTAAACTTTACCATTTTATTCATCTCATTTAGTAAAAATCTTTGCGAAATTTTCAGATATGAATTGATACATATTCGCTTCTATAATTACTCAGACCGTAATTTAAAAAATTCTTCTTTCCGCATTCAATATCTCGACTTATTGTATGGAATACTCTGTCTCACCCTACAAATTACTTCTTAACACAATCGTTACAACCTACGTTCCCAATTATTTACTTCATTTATTATGATCTTTGTCCCCTTTCTTTTCCTTTGTAAAGAAACATTTTTATCATAATATTACTGCTTTACAGAGGCTCGAATACAATTGGCATTTAAATCCCATTAAAGATAGCGTAACTCTCTCTGATTGCTGTAGTTGAGAGCGACGGGCAATCAGCAAATTTCACGGCATTGTTCTGGTAACTGCAATAAATAACTGTGCAGGATACAATGTTAAACGCGGACTTCTCATTAGTGTGGTAATTAAAACTGTAATTATTTGAGTATCGGTTTGGAATGAATTAAATTTGCCTTTGCCGACTGTTACACCTTATTATCCCCTCTGTAACAACAATGTGCCGACATAAGGAGTTTCATGTTCATAGCTTTACGATTTCATTTCACTAGTTTGTCTTTCGCTATTATACTACGCAGTGTAGAGGGTGAGCAGTAACGCTGTGGCCTCGTATTCAAGAGGACGCCTGCTCGGATTCCCGTCCGGCCATCCAGGCTTTGGTTTTCCATGGTTCCCCGAAATCACTGTACCCCCCTTCCACCACGTAGCCTGTCGTGGCTCCCCGATCCCCCCCTCCCCCGGTGTGTCACGTAGATTTTTCTCTGTTAATTTCAGAAATCATTTTCTACAGATTTCTCTTAACAGACAGTTAATTAGGTGTCTCGAGTTTCAATTAATATATGAGAAATAATTAGTCCACGATACAGTTCAAGTTTTAACCTGTTTTTATTTTTCATAAAGCAAACACAACTGCAAAGATGCTGGTCACATGTATTTACAAGCTACAGCGATTACATTCGACACTTCTTCCAAAGACAATATTGCCGTGCCATGGAGGAAGGAAATATATGGAGACGACGCAAGAGACCTTCACCACGCATTGGAGTGAAGCAGGGCGGAGGAGGAGTGGAGGGGGCATGGCCGCTTCCATACAGACACGGGGAATATGTACAAAAACCTCAAGAGGACTCTAGGATAAAGGTGTCGTCGCAATCTGGTGATGGAGTATTATGTAACTCGATATGACAAATAAAAAATGAAGAATAAATTTTTTTGATATCCTGCTTAGTTTTCGAGATATTCTGTCCCAAATGTGAAATGGTTTTGGTTGAAATTCAGAAGAAAAAATTGGTCAAAGTCAAATTTGATGATGGATTCTTATTTAAAAAGACGAGACAAATGAAAAATAAAGAATAAAATTTTTTGATATCTCACCTAGTTCTAGAGATATACTGTATCAAAAGTGAGGTGTCTTGAGTTGAAATGGAGAAGAAAAATTTCGCAAAAGTCAAATTTAATTATCGATTCTTATGTAACACAACGAGACAAATCGAAAATAAAGAATAAAATTTTTCGATATCTTGCTTAGTTTTCGGGATATACTGGGAACATCGCAATGTTTGGAAGCGCAATACCGCTGCTGCCGCCATGCGGGAGAGCTTAGAGCAGTGTTTCCCAACGTGGGGCCCACGCCCCACAGGGGGGCAATTTGGTTTTTTTTAGGGGGGCAATTTAGAAATTGACTTGATACGAGTTTACCGCTTTCTCTTCGGGTTATTTAAATGCAATGCTAGATATAGGTACGAAATATAGCAAAAAAGCAAATTCTTTAAAGGATCACACTAAATTGCCATAATAAATCTTTATTAAAAATCTTTTGAATTTTAGTATTTCATTATATGTTTTTTTTTAAATTTTACTTAGGCCCTACTGTGTTTTATGACAATAGATATTAAAGTGTTTTCTTTCAAAAACCATCCAATATGAGTTTCTTTAATAACAAATAAATTTTTTTATCCAAAATTATGTATGGGGGGCAAAAAGAAAAAAAAATGTTAAAAGTGGGACATGACCCAAAAAAGGTTGGGAAACACTGGCTTAGAGCCTGCTTCACCGATTTAACGTCACTTCTCCTCCATATATTTCCTTCCTCCATGCACAGTACTCGTAAACTCTGTCCATAAACTGTGTCGACAAACTGTCACTGTAAAACTGTTTCTGAGTCTCTGCCGCTCTCTTTATATAAGTTTCATCGAAAGTTCTAGAACATTTCAAAGGCTTCCGACAGATATTTCTCGAACTTTACTTAAACAATTAAAAACGTATTAAAACCAATCCAAATTAATACATCATCATTTACAATCACGACAAAATGGTCAGAAATGAAAATTAAAGATGTTTAAACACAGAAGTATCCACATAAATCACTTTAAACTGTAGTAAATCAGCCTTTAAACATCGTATCTCACCTAAATATTTGGAATTACAAACATTTAAGCAATTCTCCTGCATAGTTCTGTCCTTAAACATATTAAATAGTATTTACATAATTTCTTTTCATAAAACAAAATCCTTTTACACTGATTTACAGTAAATTCCAAGACAAATATACAAAATCATATTCAGTCAAACTCTAGCTTGCTACAAATGCTTCATAATATACAATTCCATTTAAATTCTAGATTTGAGGGCTGTTACAATATCCTTAAAATCATGGCGTATATAAAGTAACACAGCTGATATTTCCGTTATTTATTTTCTATAATTATAAATATTCATAATGAAAACCTCTTTCTCTGGTATAGTCAATGATCGATTCCTTCTTGATGTGGTACTAAAATTATTCTCCTTTACTCAGTATACTACGGTATATCTGACGCGTAAAAAAACTAAGAGGAGCTACATTTTTTTTTATTTATTTTGGTGCAGCTCTGTCACCTTTCATTCTAAATTAGGTGGAAATGATTCTTTGATGTGCTTTAAAAGATTTCTATGACTAATTGGGTAGTGAAACCGCGTTGAAAAAAACATTTTCGATAAGCCTCGTAAAGTTTAATGTACAGTGCCACTTCACACCACACTTTGAACTTGAAATAAAACTTCAGCTAACACTATAATTAAAGTTGCTCTGAAGTTCACTTGACAGAACTAAATTAGAATTATTTTATAAGCGAGATGTGTGGTCATGAGCCATCCATTAATTATGTGAGGTCAGAATAAGGGGGGGTCTGGCAAAATGTCACCAAGGAAAGGGGAAATCGATAGCAATCTCATGATTTTTTTTTTGTACCAGATTATAGCCCTTCAAAGAACTAGTAGAGCTGAAAAAAAGTCTCCGAAATTACGCGGTCAATCTCACGTTAGGGAGGGGGGCGGGGAAATTGAATATATCTCGCCAAATCTTACCAACGTCCAAATTAAAAAAAAAAAAAAAAACCATAAATCACCTCACGTGTTTAATGGCCGCCTCCTCAACTGCAGGTGTTCTTAATCAAAACAGCTTTATTTGGAACCATCAAAACAATACCAAATGGAACCATCACTCAATTTAATTTCCTTACAAGATTCTTTTAATGGCTTCTTTTCTCCGTAACGTTTGCAGAATATGTTTTAACATCATCCCACATCATCTTGTTTCAAATCCACCAATGAGCGTGGCCGGTGAGAGATAACGTTCTGGCCTCGCATTCGGGAGGACGCGTGTTCGAATCCCCGTCCGGCAATGAAGATTTGGGTTTTCAAAGGTTTCCCCAAATCACTCCAGGAGAATACCGGGATGCTTCCTTCAGAAGGCCATGGCCGAATTCCTTCCCGTTCCTATCCACCAGTACTTCCCCACCACTAATGGCCTTGTATTCTGTAAGATCAGTGTATTTTTCTTTGTGAAACGTTTAATATTTGAGGCAGTGGTTAGGGACCATCCCAGCATTCGCCTTGACGATTGCGGGAAACTGTCTAAAAATAGTAATCAGGAAGTCTTAAATGCGGGGACCGGGATTCGATCCTGATCCCGTTGTACCTTTCGGATCCAGTGTGGTTGCGCCTTAATGCGCGCATCAACTCCGGCTAGTCGAGATCATTATTACTTTCGTTACAAAACCCGACTCATTAATTCAGTGCTCCAAGCATCCGGCCTTGTTCTCCTCAGATCCCACACATCATATGTCATTTATGATAGAGTCTTCCGATTATTCGCTTCGCAGCTGGAAGATTTTATAGTGATATAGACAAAGCTAATTCATATTATAGTAATAACTTCCATTAAAGTTGAATAAACCTAATATCTTACATTAAAGTCGAATAAGCACAGGTTAGTAACCGAAAACTGAAGTTATCGAGAAAGTCGTTCTGCAGAGCTAATTATGTGCAGTTATAGGCCCTACATTAGTACCTTGTGAGGTGAGCATTAAATCAGGGGAATTAAATATGAACCATTTTTCGATCAGAGTATTATCATCATTGGGGACAATCTTTCGTGGGTGTGTGGTTTATGAGTCTATTCCATCTATCGATGTAGCTAGATCTTGTACCCCTAACCCACTATATGCATTAAATAGTCTCATTTTTCTTTTCTTTGGCGGGTCATCTATTTCTCGTTATTCCTCTTGCTCTGGTGGCTTCCCCTTATCTCTCTCTAGACATTAATATTACCTGTCGTGAATATGGTTACTTTGCTTCAAATACTCTACTCCTCTTGTTTTTATCCAATGAGACTACGATATTCAGAATATAATGTAAGAACTGTAACATATTTTTAAAGCTTTACACCTCTTCAGCGTCGGGGTCTCGGGGCAAGAAATGAGCAGGAATTCTGCAATTGTCTTTTTGTGGGGCCATCCCCAACATTCGCCTAGAATGATTTCGGGATATCAACGAAAACCGATATCATGATGGCCGGCACGGTATTTGAACCCACGTCTTCCCGAATACAAGGTCTGACCATTACCGCTCACCCACCAGGCTCGGTAATTATCATTTTAACAGTTTCATCTCATAATTCTGTTTCATTCAATAGAACAACTAAGGTAAGACGTATTGAAGTAGCATAAAAAATTATTTTCTTGATTAAGGACTTATTTCCTTAAAAAAAAAAGGCACGTCTACTTTTAGTATTCTTGAAATTAATTTGTAGAAATCGCAGTAATTATTAGATTTCTTCTTTTGCTTTTGCTAGTCGTCTTTTGATTCTGACGTCTACAATCATTAGTTTTTCTTAATTTTTTATGCATTTCTTCCTGTTGCTGTACTATTTGCAATAGATTTCTCCATCTGTAAGTGTCAAAATGTGATTTGTCAATCTTCTTTTGGTATCAATTGTTGCGGTTTCTCTGGAAACGCATAACGTAATCATTACGCATTCCGAAAGTTTGTTACCAACTGCAGCGGTACCACAGACCACGTGTCCTGAATTATTATACAGTACTTCAAAATGCTCACATCGTTCAGAAGGATCTAGTAAGTGAATTTTTTTGCTATTATTATTATTATTATTGGTGAATTCTCCCAATAAATTGAAGACGTTAAGCAAATGACCCAATCAAGTTATCTTTGAGTTGTTGTTCCAGTATGCTTTCATTCTTTCCGAGAAACTTTGTTTGAATTGTTTTTGTTTTGGTTGCTCAGTTACAACTTTCTATTTGTCTACGTTGTGTCTGAAGGTGTCCTGTCGCTGATATATATTCAGCCAAGGTGTCGGATTTTTAAGTGAAGTTACATAATCTATTATCTTTCTTGTCAATCGATTTTCTGGTAGCCTCTTCAGATGACCAAAGAGTTTCATTCACCTTTTCTTGATGTCAATTTCGATGTTTGAAAACTTTATTATTATTATTATTAATTTTCGATTCACTGAAAGTGGGTGGCGGAGGGTGCATTGCACGTATCCGAAAGTGTAATAGTTTGAAAGGGATATACGGGATATGGCAAAAGGCGTATCCGAAAGTGTATTGGTTTGTAAGGGATATACGGGATATGGCAGGAGGCGCCCATGGGCTATTTTGAAGAACCATCACGCCATTCGCCTCGAGCGATCTGGGAAAACCATGGAAAATCCACTTCAGGATGGCGGAAGTGATTTATTGAGAACTACTCCTGTCGCATTTTAAGTTTACTCGCCCGGTAAAATATTCCTATTCCATTCACTATTTTTTTTTAACTGCTTAACATCGCTTAACAGCGAGGTCTTTAGAGACGGGAAAGGATGGGTGGGCAAGGAATGGGAAGGAATTCGGCCATGGCCTTTTGAAGGGAGCATCCCGGCATTTGCCTGGAGTGATTTGGGAAACCATGGAACACCCAAATCTGGATGCCCGGACGGGGATTCGAACCGGCGTCCTCCCGAATGCGAGACCAGAACGCTAACCATTACACCACCCCGCTCGGTGATTTATCATTCACTAATCGAATACAGAATACAGAAATTTATCGGTTCTGGCCCTGATTTCTCTTATCTTATTTTCGCTGTCATTGCTAGATAATAATGTTGCTGGTAGTAAAATTTGTTTCCTGTTATTCGAAATAAGTCAGTCGAGAATTTTTAAATTTAGCTCCTGTCGAGAGCAACGCCTTTGGTGTTCAGGTCTTCCCAATCTAACTCCTTCAACATCACACTAACCCTTTCCCTCTAACCGTATACACCTGTCACGAATCGGGCGACTCTTCTTTGGTTCTTTTCCATTAACCGTTTTTGATGAGGACCCTATACAGAGCAACAATATTCTAAGTGAGTACACACTAGTGCCTTGTATACAATCTGTTTAACTTCCGGAGTGCACTGTTTTAAATTACAACCTAGAAATCGGATCATACGATTTGCTTTCCCAATTACCTTCTCTATATGTTCATTCCACGACAAATTGTTATGAATTGTTACCCCTAGCTATTTAGCGGAATCTACTGTTCTAAGGACAGTGCGATTCATTGTGTGGTGTCACCTTTATACTTAAATTCTCTTGGAGATTAGGCGGGAACCTGATAAAGCGTTAGTGCAGGACGATTTGCTTCCTATTTCTTGTCAGATATATCCATTTCTTATTCACTGTATAAAATTAAACTTAAATTGCTTATTTAGTGGTAGACTAGACAATTTGTACGGATTTTCTCTCAATTTGCTTTCCTACTTTATAAACTTTACGTAAGTTTCGCTGCAATTAGATAGATAGTTTTCTGTTATACTATGATGTTGCTCTGCTCTGCTGGTTTTCAAGTTGAGTTCTACCAGGGGAATGAGCAATATTAATTGTTTTCCCAGTGTAGCGTTGTGCAAATGTTAGAACAATACGTTCTTCGAAAAATCATAAAGTGTATGCGACTAGTTTTACGACGTGAAGAGTTTCAATTTACCAGGAATTCAGCTTTTGTCATGGATAGAATTACAGTTTAACTGGGATTCTTAATCACAGACTATTCTAAGACCGGGTGCATCATTGTAACAGAAACTTTTAAACAAGAATAGTAGGTACGTAGAATCGGTAAAACCATATACCAGCTGCTTTTATGTACACGAAAAAAATATCTACTTTATCCATCATTTACTTGGCCTTCTCCTATCTCTTCTTCCTTTTAGTTATCTATAGAGTTATTTCTTTAGATGTTCTGACTCTATTGATCTTTATGAGATGCCAATAATATTACAGTCCAAATTATTTGACGACATCAACAGGTAGACTAATGCTCAATCTTTCCCTACTTCCTTCATTCATAATCTCATCTGTCCACCAGACATACCTTTCGTCATTGGTGAAACTGCTGTTTTAATTTTTGATAGTTACCTTCGACGGTTCAATTGTTTGGCTTAAAACAGTGTTTCGCAATTAGTGGTACGCATACCCCATGGACTACGTGAGGTTGCTTGAAGGAGTTCGTGCTTTTATCTCTAGGCTAAGGTAATCACTGAGATACGAGTAATTACACTGAAGAGACAAAGAAACTGGTACACCTGCCTAATATCGTGTATGTACCCGCGAGCACGCAGAAGTGCCGCAACACGACGTGGCATGGACTCGACTAATGTTGTGTTTGAGGTAACTTCTCCAGCATTACTTCTGTAATTTATTGCGGTCTCTGACTCCCTTGCCTACCAAAGAAAAATCAGTGACTTTCATAAGTACGAAATTAATGAATTCCTAAAGTATAAAATTAAGTGCTAGTTATGATCACGGTCATTTCTTCCCCTTCAAGTATCACTACTAACTGTGTTGACATTAAAGCAGGCCTCGTCATCAGTATACGCATTACACGTACTTTATTTAACAGTCGACTTCCAGCAACTTCCATCCAGTCTCTTTTATCATATATGTTACTGATCGTATCAAATTTCCACTAACACATATATACCTGCTCTCCGTTGCACACCTGCAACTCCCATATTTCATAGATATAATGTGGTTCCTGTACTATCTTACCATACTAAAGCAGCTTCCTCGCATACTTGGTATACACATCCTCTCTTCATAATGCTGGAATTTGTGACATCTTCGTACTACATTCTCTGTGCGTCCTACATTATTTTCAAATGATACAGCCAATCAGAAGGTACCTGGTTCGAATCCCTGTTTTGGCTGGAATTTTTATTGGCTCTAAAACAGACCTTCACCTCTGGCACAGCTTCCTTTGTAATATGAAGTTCTCCAGAAGCTTCCATCGTCTGATACCATATTAAACTGTACGATCTACCTCCAGTACCAGGCTACGTATACCTCCTTCGGGTGAGTCCAATCAATCTTCGGGTTGAATTACAGCTTAGATTTTTTTCCATTTTCATTTTATATCTTCACCACGCAACTCTTCCTCCAGCTTACAAATATAATCATATAAAATCCTTATTTGTCTGTCCATGTACCTGTCAAGTTTTTTTTTTTCTCTCCCTGTGATCCTCATTACATTTACCTACCCAACTAGACATCCAGATCCCTTCGTAACTGTTCACCACCGATCGTGGTGGGTGAGCGATAATGCTCTGTTCTTGCATTCTGGAGGACGTCGTCCAGTCATCCATAATAATAGTGAAAATAACCTACTAAATTGGTTATACAGTTGTGGAACAGACAAAACTTGGAAACATAGATGTGGAAACTTCTTTTAGAAATTCTAGTTCAGATAGAATCGATATTATCTCACCGTATTTGTTTTCAGTAATCAACCAACAGATAGGTTTTTATTTTAGGTTTTCACAGTCAAGGCCGCTTCGGTAATAACATATTACGTTCCATTTCTTAATCCAAATTATAATCTATAATATATAATCCACGCTGGAGTATCACTCGAATACTTTCTTTCGTGTTGTTCGGTTTCCCTACTATTGTAACGCTAATCTATCATATTTAAACGACACAAGGCCTAATAAACACCAAATTCATCAACCGCCAGTGTGGCTTTCAGTTACTACCACGCATTCGGGAGGACGGCGGTTCGAATCCCCGTCCGGGCAACCAGATTTGGGTTTTCCATGGTTTCCCAAATCCCTCCAGGCAAATGCCCGGATGCTTCCTTCAAGAGGCCATGGCCGAATTCCTTCCCATTCCTTGCCCTCCATCCTTTCCCGTCTCTAAAGACGTTAAGCAGATAAAAAAAAGTTACCTCCACACTCGATCTGTGAGCTACAACGGAACGGGACCTGGTTGTCCGTCGTTTCTTTTTATTTTATTTTTTTTTATTTTATTTCTTGACGCCTCGTCGACGGCTAAGGTCATTAGAGGCGGGATGGGACTGGGGACAAGGAACGGGAAGAAATTCGGCCATTGCCTTTTTGAAGGAAACATTCCGGCATTCGCCTGGTGTGATTTGTGGAAACCATGGAAAACCCAAATATGGATGCCCGGATGGGGATTCGAACCTGCGTCCTCCCGAATGCGACGCTAGAACGTTAACCGTTTACCCACCACGATCTGTTTGGCCGTTTTGATGGATATTTTTAGACAGTTTCCCACAATCATTAAGGCGAATGCTGTAATGGTCCCTAATCTCCACATGATAAACTACACATTTCACAAACAAAAATACGCCTATCACACATTTACACGTTTCGCAGACGTATGGTAACACAATATTCCTCCAGTAGAGTAAATCATCTGGATCTGTTAAATCCGATTATATCACGACTTGGGCTCATGTACTCACACCCTCACAATTACACACCAGAAGCCTGTACATAAGTACCGATACGAGAAAGCAAGAAATATTTATTCTCCTGTTACTGAATAGGAGTCCCTTTGACTGCGTTGGATCATTAAATCATCATTGTTAGAGTGGAACTATTCTGGGTATGGAAGTGAATGTACGTAAGTAAGAAGACACACAGTTGGAAAGATATAAAGCAAGCCCAGACGATCACGCGCAGAACGTATTTACACTGATGGAACCAAGTCTGCAGAAGCTACCGGCTGTGCATACATCATCCCAAGGTCGGTGATAATGGTTTGATTGTATTACAAGCAGAAACTTCGATTAGGATAGCAGAACTAATATCCTGTTAGCGCCCAAATATCCGATGACTGCACCCTATTAAAAACATTTAATTTTACCCTATTGCGAATCAGATGTGACGCTATTGAAAAATGAGCACATACGAGTTCCTAACGACACACCGATTTTGTTCAGGACTTAAAATGTTCGAACAAGTGGATAAAATTTAAATAGTTAAAGGCATACTTTTACTTGACAGTGTAGCTCAGTGCGCTGAGGTGCCGCACTCCGAATTAGGGAGGTACAACGAGACCGGGCACGATCCAAGGACTCCCGCGTACCGGCAGTCCTGACTGCTGTTTTAAGTGGTTTGCCACAGCCATCAAGGCGATTGCAGCGACAGTCCCTAGTATCCTTTCATAAACTACAGATTTCACAAGCAAACATACACTTATGAGATTACACACAGAAAATTTCGGAGATAGTAACTCTTCATTTTCTCCGTTAGTACGTAGTACGAGCTGGCAGTAAGTATAAAATTCTCTGAGTCAACAAGAACATGCGTCCGTAAAATGGTAGCTACTAATTTGATCATGCCAGGGATGCGTAAAACTCATCAAAG
>JARYHS010008074.1:90802050-90832031 GCA_031002005.1 Vandiemenella viatica | reverse complement strand
GCCACTCCGGATATTTTTCTGTTAAGTAACGTTCTGTTTAGTAGTGTCAATTCCCACGAGTTTGTGCCTTGAGTATGTTTAACTCCTCCAAATGTTTTTCTAATTTTTCACTAAGACGTTTGTTACGTTCCTATATCAGTTGAAAATGAACCATTGGTACAAATAAGACAGTTCTTCTGTTATCCTGGTACAAACTCGCTATCCATCATATTTTATTCGCGAAATTTTCGCACGGTTTATCTGCTATTTAGAGTACTTTAAGATTGCTGCAAATTATTTAGCTGTTTTTCAGTTTTTAAAATTCCGTTTCTATGTTTCAGTTTTACTTCATGTTTTTTTCCTTATGTCTGTACGTCTCGTCGACGGCGAGATCATTAGAGGCAGGAAAAGACTGGAGGCGAGGAAGAGGAAGGAATTTGAAGAAAGTGAAGTGATTTGAGAAAACCATGGAAAACCCAAATATGGATGCCCACACGGGGATTCGAACCGGCGTCCTTCCTAATGTGAGGCCAGAGCACTAACCGCTCAGCCAACATGATCGTCAAACTTTCCTGTCAAATGAAAAGCGTCAATAAGGTCAGTTTTTTCATTCATTTCATTTGTTGAAAGTAGGTTTCTTTTTTAACGAGGAAAACTGAGAAATTAAGGTGATTTAGTTCAACGAGTTTAAACTAAACCACAGGGAAAAAGAGAGAATGAAGAATATTGATGCTGCTTTTGGCAAAAGTTTAATAAGTGAACGAACAAGGCGGTGTTTTCTAAAGTTTCATATACAAATGAAGTACAAATGCTATTATTTTTCGGAGTGGGCTTTCACCTTCCGTTATTGATGATGTTGTAAACGAGATAACTGAACAAACTTCAACAACGACAGTTTATGAAAATGCAGCAAAGTTAAATATCCACACTTCAACAATCTCACACAACAGACATGGGGTTACTGATGCAGCATTACATAACAAACCGCAATCCGCACACAGACCACCAGGTTTGTTGTTCTCTGGAATTTGCCCCAACTGATTGCCATTCTTTTTTTAAATACAACATTTATGACCTTGCTGCGACCGTTACTTATATTTCTTTAATATGTGAACTCCTATGATGAAACGAATAAAAATCGTCACGGCGGAAAGAAAAATAAATAAATAAGAGTAAAGGAAAAGAGATAATGTATTTTTGAGTACTAGATGTCTCTTGTGCAATGGGAATGAAAAAGTGTAATGAGTAGAAAGTAAATAGTACTTTGGCAACTGAATTAAAGAACAATACATCATAAAGGCAAATTGAATTTATAGATATTAGATACTGTGAAATAGTAAAGCGATTACGGAAAAACAGAAATTAAGTATATATCTTACTAAAAACTTGAAGTATTGTAGAAGTCAGAAGAGTAAAATGTCATTCGTTCTAAATGACTTAGCGCAGTCTATACTTGCTTAAAAGCGCCTATATTTGTGACATGAGAAAAAGACGAGCAATCAACTTTGCTCAAGTTCACCAATACAGCGCGTTACCGATTGGCTAACACTCCAGCAATCTGAATTCATTTTAGTCGAGAAATACTGTAACACAAATATCATCTACATCTACATATATACTCTGCAATTCACAAAATTGTGGGTGGCAGAAGGTGCTCAGCACCAAATCTAATCTCTTTGCTGTGCATTCCAATCCCTAATGGTACGAGGGAAAAAAAATTAATATAAGAATCAGTCCGGCACCTTATTTCTCTAATTTTATCTTTCCTGTCCTTCCGACTCAAATAATTTGGCGAAAGAAGTATTTCACTACACTCAAAAGTGAAAGTGGGAGTACGCATGTTTACCAATAAGTTTAAACGAAACGTGTGTCGTCTATCTACCAGAGACTCCCAACCTAGTCTACTAATCAGTTCTGTGACGCTTTCATAAGGACTGTAGCAAGAGGTCACGAATCGAGCGGCTCTTCTCTGTACTTTCTCTATACTTTCGATCAACCCCTTACGAAACGGATCCCAAATGGCACAACAATAGTCCAAATGTGGACACACAAGAGATTTGTACGCTATCTCCTTTGTTTGTTCATTATAATTTTTCAAGATTCGACCTATGAATCGCAGCCTAGAATTTGCTCTCCCTACTAACGAATTAATGTGTATGTCCCATTTCATGTTCCTTTGTACTGTTACTCCCAAATATTTCATAGAATCGACCATATCAATAACTATATTGTTTAACTCGTATTTCTGAACAATTGCATTCTTTTTGTTGGTTATGCTCATTGTCTTGCACTTTTCACAATTTAGAGTAAGTTGCCACTCAGCGCACCAAGCCAAAATAACATCCTGATCGCGCTGAATTTCTAACCAATCGGCCAAATTTCTTACTTCCCTATATATAACCGCATCATCAGCAAACAATCTAAAAAGGCTTTTCACTTTGTCTCCGAGATCGTTTATAAAAATTAAGAAAAGAAATGGTACTATTACACTTCATTGAGGTACACCCGATGTAACATCTAGATTAGAAGAACTTTCTCCTTCAACGACAACATACTTCGACCGACCAGTTAGAAAATCCTTTATCCATTCACAAAGCTGATCCGATATAACGTACGCTCGAAGCTTCACTAAAAGGCGGTTATGTGGCACAGAGTTAAAGGCTTTCTGGAAATCTAAAAAAATTGCATCTACTTGTGAACCTGCATCGATAACTTTCATTACGTCGTGTGTAAATAGGGCAAGCTGTGTTTCACATGATCTTTTCTTCCCAAATCCGTGTTGATTTGTTGTAAGCAAATTATTATCATCTAGAAAATTCATAATGTTCGAGCAAATAATATGCTTCATAACTCTACTAAAAACAGATGTTATAGATATGGGACGACAGTTTCCAGGATCACTTCGATCACCTTTTTTGAAAATCGGAGTTACTTGTGCGATTTTCCAGTCTGAAAGTACTTTTCGCTCTTCTAATGATTTACTGAATATATCAGACAGAAATGACCCGATTTCCGCCGCATACTCTGAAAATACTCTTACTGGAATTCCATCTGGGCCCGGTGCTTTCCCCCACTTCAGGAGCTCTAATTGCTTAACGATACCTGCAGTATCTATCCGCAATGATTCCATCACCGACTCGCCACGGCGTGGGAAAACGGGAATACTATCCTTATGTTCATTTGTAAATGAATTTTTGAATACAGTATTTAGTACGTTAGCTTTATCGCGGCTTTCATTAACCTCGGAACCTTCACTAATTAGTGCTGGAATATTGCTGTTGGTATAATTAACTTTTCGTACATACGACCAAAATTTCTTTGGGTTTTCTGTGAGACTCTTAGAGAGAAAGTTGGAGTGAAAATCATGCGAGTGAGTTGTTAGTTCCAATGCGTGTTCAGTTCTGGAAGAAGTTTGAACCACAGGTTCTTTCAACAACAATTCAGTGATAAATGTAACTATTTAGATCGGTAACAAGCGGTAATTCGTACCACTTATTGGCAAACACTTGTTCACATCTGATTTACTAATCATTACTTGCTGTTGGCAGTTCAGAAATAAAAATGATTGCTGCAGAAGATTAAAACGATTATTTGAACCTCTCCGGCATTCGCGGGAATCCATAAACTGAGGGAACTGAGAATCAATATATGTGTAGTAGGAATAGAAGCGAGTCTTCACTAATGTTTTTCAAACGATTCATATCAACTCCCAACTTCCATCAATCGCACAGTGGTTACACAATCTATCGTAGTGAATGTAGAAGGAACATGGTTTCTACTAATTGAAAGTTCTGTGTCAAAACGATAAATTTACTTACTGACAAAAAATAAATTGTTATTTACTATAGTTTGAATACTGAAGTATTTAGTACAAGAACTGTAATAATATCACACTTTAAAAAAAAATACTGAATTAGAAATGAAAAACTTAAAATATTATTTTGTTTCCTGCTCCCTCTTCGAAGCCAT
Source organism: Vandiemenella viatica (assembly GCA_031002005.1). NCBI lineage: Eukaryota > Metazoa > Arthropoda > Insecta > Orthoptera > Morabidae > Vandiemenella > Vandiemenella viatica. The sequence continues at coordinate 90,828,083 of JARYHS010008074.1, read as the reverse complement.
ATAAAGTTCATATAAGATACCGTCATACTTTTAATACCGGTTAAATATTGTTCGAAATGTTTGAATAAATGCACCATTGTATCGGTAAATCAGATCCCTAGAAAGAATTACGATGAAATGAAAGTAATATTTAATCAAGATAACTTCATTATATGATATTTTTAAAAAATGGTACCTTATGTAATATTGTAAAAAATAATGAAAACTTGAAGGAAACAGCTATATAATAATTCCGTGTGGTCGTAATAACTTGGTTACAGGGTTTCTGTCGGCTGCGCTTTCCGCCCTTCTTGTAGCACCTTAACCTAACCCAGTAGTCCTACCGGTTACAGGGGACCTACAACTTAACGTGGAATGCGAACCACGGAAGCGTACCTAAGGTGAAGGTATGGTTAAGGACCTATGGAAATCCGTGCCGAGACAGGGATTCGAACTGGGGACCTTTCGATCTCCAGTCAATCACCTCAACCATTGAGCAACTAGACCGCTCAAGGAAACAGTTGAGAAGACAGGACTACAAATATCGTTTGAGAAAACTGAATACATCAACATAGACGCAAGAAACCAGACCTGGACAGTGAGGACTGATTATTAAAGAACACAGAAGTTCAAATATTTTGGTGAAATTTTGACACCCAATGTTAATGAAAAGGCTGCAATTGAAGTTAGGGCAAGAAAGATGGAAACAGCTTTTAGGTTATGTCAAAAGACACACAAATCAAAATTACTCTCCTATCAGGCGAAATACAAACATTATAATACCGTAATGAAGCCAGAATGTTTATACGTAGCAGAAACATTAGCCAGAAGGGGACTGACAGAAAGAAAAAGAAAGGAAGAAACTTCCTAATTTAATTTACGTTTGAGATCAAACCAAGTATTATACCATAAGTATGAAAAGGTAACAAACACAATTAATAAAAGATATTAGCTTTCTATGGCCACATCAAGAGAATAGAACCAGATATAATGGCAAAGAAAATACTCAACCTTCAAGAGAATAGGCAGACTCAAGTTCCATGGGTGAAGGAGGTCCATTAGGATCTGGAAATGTGTGGAATCAAAGTGGAAGACATGGAAGACAGGAAATTATGCAGAGGAAGAATTGCGGAGATAAAGGATCTGACCGAACGAAAACCAATCAGGAAAAGGAGGGTATTCTCAGAGGAAAAAAAGCTAGAGTGAGCCAGAGAATAAAGGAATACTGTTGATGGAGGAAGGAAACTCAGAAGAGGAAATGAAGTAGCATAATCGTAGTCCATAGATGACTAAAACGAAAAGGAAAAAAAGGAAAACTGAGAGGCATTCTTTGGCTGCAAAGAACAGTGGACTTTCATTGGGATACATAAATTTTTACTCATCTATAGAGACATTCAGTTGTTGTGTAAACAGTGGTGAAAGCACATAGGATTTCCTTTTATTACGATATAATAGAACAACTTGAGCAGCATTAATGATTCCTTTATTTTCCCCCTAAAGTTAAGCTTTTTCGAAATCATTCGAAACATATGATAAGTTTTACCATAGACATAGCACAAACATCCACTCTTCTATGTATCAATACAGAACGTCCATATTTGTTGAATGCTATTTTATCTCTTGTACGGAGGGCGCTGTGAGTATACCACCATGAGGATTAAATACCAGCGAAGAACGCTTTCCGGAGGTACTCTTTATCGTTTGTGGTATTACGTGGTGGTTATTACAATTCCTGGGGGTCGCAGGAACTGGAATACTATATTATTCGACAATGCTGGAGACATTCCAGTAAAACGGGTTCAGAATTTTTTGTCATACATTAAATTTTCCAACTGCCTGGTCTCTCGTAAGGGCTCCTTGCGATTTTTTTTCTAAGTTTTTCATTCCCTCCAATTTAAGTCACTTCTTCCAAAGAGACCCTCTTGAAATAGTGGCATTGTTCCCAGTACCAAAGAAGGTATGACTGTAATAGACCCCTACGAGAGTAACTGAATTTTTCCGGAACAATGACATCGGGCTTTTTGAAGAAACTTTGTTATTAACTTGATTCAATTGTCTATAGATGCAAAATTATAGCGGTAAGACTTATAGATTTATCAGACTTTATATTTACGGTTTTTTTACTCTGTGATACACATTAAAATTACGGTGAAGTTTGATCATCCAGAACTATCGCTTTTTCCAAACAAAAACAAAAAATGGTGAGACAAGGTCCCCTTATTATTCTTTGAGCAAACCACTTTCACATTGCCGGAAGTGAACTTGAAATGTATAACCGCGGAATAGCGATAGGTTCGTCTCTTCACAAATTAGACACGTTGTTTCTGCTTTAGTAACTATTTTGAATTTCTTATTTTCAGTGGTAAAAACAAATAATTGAGTTTTATCTTACTATTTGACCTCTGTTACTGATATTAGTTTTGGTATCATCTCAAAACTTTTCAGTGTTCGCAAAATAAAGTTTCATTTTCCAAGGATTACCTTTTCAACCTAAATAATTTTCTCAAAGTACATCAACATTTCGTTCAGGCATTATTTTTAGCAAATTAGCCAGTCAAGTAAAGTTTTGTTTTCTTTTCCTTCTATAAATGTCTTCTATCAGCGCTTTTTTAGAATGCTTTATCTATTATCTTTCACAGTAGTGATTTAATTTTCAATTTACTTTGATTAATAACTCGTTCCAAGAATTTTATCAAATTTTCAGTTTTACACGCTATTGAAGAGAATTAGTGATTGGGTGGTTCGGGATATAACTTTCAGCTATGTCCGCGATATAATATTACCTACTGTTCAGTTCGAATTGAACGCCTTCGATACAAGCGACGGATTTACGAAGATCCCTTTGTCACGTTATACATCATCGAGAATATGCAGTAATGGACGTAGTATAGATTACTTAAAAATATCATTGTTTTATTCTGAACGACGTAGTTTGTGGATGTAATTCCGAAGAGGAGCGCATCGTCGCGCTGTAGTATGCACTAAGCCATGTATTGCGCCTTACAGTGCCGCTACCCAATCAGCACTGTTGCTCGCCTGGTGGCGTCTGAGAGGGATGTGCAGTGTCGCATGAGACTGCGGTTAGCCGCGCCGGATTGGTCGCATGACGGCTGACGTCACGGACGCTGGTATTGATTCTGCGGCAGAGCAGTCGTCGCGAAATAATGGACAGACACATGACTGCCGGAAGTCTTCAGGGGTGGGGTGACTGTCCCGCCATCCACTTGTCTTGCTGTTCTGAGACAGGGGAGGCCAGCAAAGTAGAGGCGGTGCGTGTAACAAGTGTTCTACATACACGTTTTACACATAATCACAATTTACAAATATTTATTGCTGTCCCAATGCATATTTATTATTCACAAGACTATAAAGAACATAAGTGACAGACTTACCGCAGCGTTAGAATCATAACATTAGGGCACATGTCGAGTTCCATATGTCATTCTCTTTTCTTTGATTAACATATAGAAAAGTTACGGTTCAAAATTGAAAATTCGAAATTGAAACAACCTTCACGATCTGGGATTTGGTGCCCTTACTTTGCCCTCTTTAGTATGATCCTTGAATCGAGTTTTGATGAGGGGTAATTCGAAATTATTGATTAGATTTACGTAAAATTTCGTATTTTGCTAATTTTAGCGAGCTGAACGTTAACCGATGGCCCTGACATTCGAAATGTTTTCCATGGTTTTCTTAAATATTCCAGGCGAATGATTCAGTGGTTCCTTCACTTCAAAAAATCCATGCCCGAATTCCTTCCCCCCACTCTTTTTTTTTGGTATAAACCCATTAGAAAAAAACTTTGTTGAGTTACTATATTAAAAATCTTATATTAGAATCTGATTTTTTTTTCAATAACTCTGTTGAAATGTTACAATAGGTCTGTATGAAATTTAATTTTCAGGAAAATTTCTCCTGTAGTGTATTTAACCCGTACTAGTGCTTAACCTCAAGAAATAAAAATTGTTACAAATATAACCGTGCGATCTTTGTGAAATTTCAAATTCATTGCCTGGCAACTGCTGTCTGTATGTACCTGCTTAGTCTTGAGTAAATAAAGCCCGTGACCGTTTCTTGCGTATCGTCAAGGGTCTAGTATCCTTCCACAAGATTGCGACAGGTTGAAGTGATTTTTCTAAATATAAACTTGACCTGTGTTTCAGGTTGAATAAAATCGGTTTAGCTTGAAGAAATCAGAAGCATTAATAGAGGTATTAAACACCAACAGGGACGATAATGCAATCGTATAATTGTTTCAAAGGTTATAGACTCGAACTTGCTTAAATACAAACTTGACTTGTATTTGACCCTTAAAGTTCACTCTGCAAAATTTTTAAAAATTGATGTTTAATTCGAAAGCATCAAGTTGTTTTTTAATGAGACTGGGAAAACACTCATAATGTATTCATTGGTCTTTAACGGCCAGAAAACATAATACACATTCCATATTATTAACAGTTGAGCAACTCCGAAGAAATGAATTGCCAGAATACTCGATTTGGTAACATATTTCGTCTGATGTTCTCTTTAAGGGGACTTGTATGTGAATAAGTGTCAAAAAATCGATTTTTCAATTTTTGTTTTAAAAAATTCTCTGTAGTTTTCTGAGCAAGAAAAAGTTTACTTTAAGGAAATTGGACCAAAATAAGCCCCAAAAATACAGAAATTGGAAAGTGGCTGCACACACGACTACGTCCCGGTGCCACGCAGACAGCTCTGTCAAAAAGAGAATTTTGGTATAACTTATTTTGTACAATGAAATTACAGACTTTTGTAGACATAGCAAATGACAGTATGAGAGATGCTGTTCAGGAAAGTGTGGCCATGAATGATGGCAATACATGCATAGCTGCAGCCTTAGGTGCATCCTGGCAACGAAGAGGCCATAGTTCTCTAAATGGTGTAGTGACAGCTACCTCCTTGGACAATGGTAAAGTCATTGATGTGGAATGTATTATCAAGTACTGTCATGGCTGTATTAGTGGAACTGTAAATCATAAATGTTTCGTTAACTTTAGTGGCTATAGTGGAGGGATGGGTCAGAAGGTGTGAAGATATTTCACAGGTCATTGGAGAAATATGGTGTTATTTATTCAAAAGAGTACCAAAAAGTACCAAAGAGTACCAAAAAGTATGTGAATCCAAACCATATGGAGACATAAAAATTTAAAAATTGGAATGTGTTGGACATGTTCAGAAAAGGTCAGGTACAAGATTGAGAAATTTGAAGAAGAATTTGAAGGGAAAAAAATTATCTGATGGTAAGTGTATTAGTGGACATCGTTGGCTTACAGATGAAGAAATAGACAGGTTGCAGTATTATTATGGACAAGTCATAATACAAAATAAAAGCAATCAAGATGAAATAAGAAAGGCAGTTTAGGATACTTTTTTTCATAAAGGCTCCACAGATGACAACCCGTGTCATGCATTGTGTTCACCTGGCTATGAGTTATGGTGTGCCTACTAGAGGGCTCTCATTCAAGGTGAGATCTACAAACATAAACACTCTTTACCCTTTGCTGTAATTGAAGTTGTAAAACCTATATACAGGGATCTTAGAGACACAAGATTATTAGAGAAATGTTTACATGGGAGGGCTCAAAACCCAATTGAAAATGTTAACAACTGTATGTGGGAACGGATACCAAAAACTGTTCTGGTAGGACTGAATACTTTAAAAATAGGTGTCCTGGATGCTGTCCTCTGTTTTAACTATGGTGCAGTCTCAAGGTGTAAGGTAATGGAATTGATGGGAGTGCCTGGTGGACTAAATATACATAGAGCTCTAATTGCCATTGATCACAGGAGACTCATTGAAGCAGAGAAATCAGTATTGGGAGTCACTAAATAAGCAAGAATAAGAAGAAGAAGTCTGAAAAAGAGAAGAGAGGAAGAACAACACAGGAAACAAGATGAATATGGACCTGGGATGCATTAGTGCTATGCAAGTTTAATAGAAAAACAAGTTTTTACTTTAACTTGAATTTCCCGTAAGTTATATTTTTTAATGTTCTGGTACACATAAGCTGAAAACTATTAAAGATAGGTAGCTGGAATTTTTTACACTGTTTTAAATCATACTTAACTAAAAAGTAGACCACTCTTGTTACTTAAGTTAGAAAATTAAATATTTTTTAATGAAAAGCTATGAGTTCAAATCTAACATTTTTCAAAGTCAAATTTAAAAAATTTATTAATTAATAACTTATGACAGTACAATCTTTATAATGGTCTATTTTAAAGATAATAGTGTAAATAAATTCCAGGGAAAAAATCAAGCTTCTACTCTGTATATTGAGATATGTGTACCTATAATGTGTATAAATAATTTAATTGCTTTATTTCACATGCGACACAAAATATAATTAATAAAAAAGTTTCAAACCAGATGCTGTAGTTCATACATCAAAATTCTCCCAAAAGTTGTTTTAAAATATGGTTAACATTTCATAGGATTATGATGAGGTTTTGGTTAGCTACACTATTTAGAACACTGACACAATTTTCAAGATTTTCACCTGCTGTTCACAGACCAGTCCCCTTAAACAATCTAATAACTCACGAACAGCGAATATGAATAAATACCATTAACGAAAGTGGTCAATGAAACACCTAAAAAGGAAATGAACCGTAATGCATAAACTCTGGTCAAGTAACAACATTAGTGAAAATTGAAATTTATCCCAAGCCAGAATGCGATTACAGCAGAGACCATGAGTAATTTATGTTTTATATATTTTATTATGTTGCTTTAATTAGGAACATGTTACTGAAAAGCAGTTCCACGTTTTTTCAGCCGTAAAGTTTATCGATATGTTTTTTTAACTATGAAATGCTATGAAAAGAAAACTTAATGAATGTATTTTGGCAATTAATTTGTTAGCGGTTGCTTAGCTATTAAATTGTCAACATAACTTCGAATTTCTTCTAATGGTATCCCTGGTCACTGTTTTTCGAGCGACGGCTGACACGTGACACTGTTCTCCAGCCAATAGCTATCGAGGTGAGTGAATTAATAAGTCAACTTAGGAAAGTATATAGTAGACAACTTCTTTGATGAGAAAAAGTGATATGGTAAAGTTTACTCTAGCTAGGGCGTGGTAATACTTCACGACGTCATCGGAGGACAAAAAAGAAAACATGTGTATTTTTATAACTGAGTTTCAAGTTGCTGTGTATTCTGGCTCTGTCCAAGATATATATCAATTTAACGCTGTATCGGAAGAAATTATCAAATTTCTTATCGTATTTCACATGCACAAATCAATCTTTGCCAAAGATCAACGTTAGTTCAAGTGCCCATACAATTAACTGGCTGGGGCCTTGAATTTTCAAGACAGGGACTTAAAAATGACCTACGGATTCCTCATCACGTTTGCTGAATGTTATGTCAAAAGACTCTCTGATCATCTCTTCTCTTACTTGTGCAATTTTCAATACCATTTATATTTAAATATAAACAGGATTACTCTACCCAGCTAAGGCTTGTTCGGTTCTAACCGGCGACGACTGCATCTGTAGTTAGGCTGTTTCTACGAGTGTCATTTTTGTGCTATCTTCTGATTAAATGTGGAGACATAAGAAAACATAAATGTTACGGTGAAACACCGAAATCTGGAGAATGTCGACATTCACCGGTGAATTTCAACATTCACATAGTCGCTTGGTGTATGTCCGAAATATTTGCTGAATGCCCTTATTTCTGACTTTCACCGGTGAATGTCGACATTCACCATGCACTAATGGTGAATGTTGAACATGTCCGAGATTTATATTTTTTTCTCCGTAATTCAGTCGCGATAAATTTTTCGCCTCCCTTTCTGAGAAGAATAACTAAGAACTTAAAACACACAGTACTTTCAAAATGAGAAAGGAAAATTATAGAAGTTAAAAACTTACTTAATTATACAGTACATTCAAAATGAGAAAGGAAAATAATAGAAGTAAAAAACTTACTTAATTATACAGTACTTTCTAAATGAGAAAATAAAATAATAGTAATAAAAAACTTACTAAATTATGTGAATCAAGTCTTATTTATTGCAACAACTTAAACTATTATGATACTTTGAATTGCATAAGAGGCCCTTGCTTTTACAACTGCATTTATTTGTGGAACACCTCCTTTTGCAATGACAGCGTGTATAGCCTTGCCCACCGCTTCTCGAATTAGCTGCAGCTGCTTCTCTCAGTGAAATTTCTTGAAAAGAAATCTTATCTATGGAAAGGAGCTTTTCTTTACAAATTTCGAACTGATTACGTGTGTAAAGCTGCTTGAGGGTACCATTTTCATTCGCTAGTTTATAGAAGTCGGAGTCTTCTATTCCAACAACAACCGCTAACACATTTCGGTTATCTGTACGACCACGGTCGACATCAGGGACTTGTATACGTACAGTATCACCAATTTGAGCAGGAGGAAATTAATTTTGTGAGGTTCGCAACATTTTTGTTGCTTGCAGTAGAAGATTCTCTTTCGCGGCCGCTCTTTTTATAGAAATTAACTCGTGTTTTCATTCAGAACTTGATGTGAAGACGTGGTAGATTGCAAGTCCTCTTCAATATTTTTCTTTGGAATTTGGTTTTCGGTTTGACCACCGCTGAAATTTTTTTCAGAAGTGTTACCAGTTTCTTCAAGCTGTTCATCGGTTTCAAAAGTATTGGCGATTTCTTCAAGTTGTTCCTCAGTTTCGATACTTGCGATTTGTTCGCTAGGCAAAAAAGACGATGCTATGCCTCTTTTCGCTTTAATGCCAAACATGGCTTCATAAGGACTTTGGCGTATTCCTTCGTGGTATGTAGTGTCCTTGGCAAATTGAACAAAGGGTAAACCTTCTGACCATTTATTTGTATTGTTATCGTTCATCCATGCAGTTAGCATATTCTGTATATCCTGATTGGCCCTTTCAACTGAGCCTTGTGTTTGACTGTGACGAGGCTTTCCATGAACTATCTTAACATCTTTCCACATAGCGCATATTTCGGATATGACTTGATTACTGAATTCTCTACCATTATCTGATTGCAATATTGCTGGAGCACCAAATGTTAAAAATATTAGAAGAACGTGATACGCTACTTCTTCAGCCCTCTTAGTTTTCAAACTTAGTTTTCAAACTTGATACACCATTATGAACTTGTATTCACCATCTGAGTTTGACTGCAGATCTATCAGATCAACTTGACATCTTGAGTTTAACTCAGAACTAATCATTGGTTTCACAACAATAGCTTTCTTAGGTGCACTGTGTTTCATTTCACCCTGTTTACATAGATTTAAATACAACATTACAACTTCATATGTAATATTTTTGTATTTATTTTGCAACTCTTTAAGCATACGTGTTCTTCCTCCATGGCCTATCCTGGTGTGAGCTTCATATAGTATACAGAACAATTCGTCATTGGTAACATAACACTGTATATTCGTTTCTCCTGGTTTTAATGGTACAATTAACTTCTCTTCATCATTAATTTTTAAAATGTCAAAACGTTTTAATCGTCTGTAATCCAAAGGTGTGTTGCTCTTAGTTTTAGCAGAAACCACTTCAGAAAGTATTTTAGAGTACTTTTCTCGAGAAAAATAAAAGCAATTGTCTTCTCGTTTACCCGCAATTAATACATTTAACTTTTCAAGAAAAAGATCACGATTCACTGCAGTATCCATTCTGTATAAAACAGGAAATCAGAAAAAAAAATAAGAAAACTTTGCTCTCACCATCGAACCTTGCATATGCATAAGACTGACAAAGGTGACTGACTCCACCAGCACAAAGAATTTGGCTGGAAACAGCCAGTCGCCAGGATTTGGCGGGAGACTCCACCAGAAAAAAGGATTTGGCGAGAAACAGCCAGTCGCCTCTTTGTCGGCTCCTCTCTTTTCGACCTCCACCAGAGCATATCTGTGATTGTCGACATACACTGGTGAGGGTCCGAATGTACAAGATTGTAATGAAATATTCGATCTTTCACCGACGTATTTGGTGTTTGTTGACATTCACCGGTGAATGTCAACATTCTCTGATTTCGGTCTTTCACGGTAACATAAATACTACAAATTTTCGGTTGTTTGTGTGTTCACCAAATGAAATTTGGTAATGCTTTGCCAACTCTAGTTCTTACGGTGTGATATCTCAATGATGAGGTATAAACCAGTTACAAGGCTGTGTTTTAATCTAACCATATTTTTTTAGTTCCATAGCTAGAAATATGAAGTTTAAAATGTATCGATTGCTGCTTAAAGTTCTAACTTCTGAATTCTGAGAGAGTCACATTCAGTTTTAACTCTTAGCATTCGCATCTGCCTGACATGAACGTGTAGAACTAATGTGTTCTACGCCAACAATGTCACTATTTATTTAGAATTCGGTATTGCGATATTTCAAGTTTTCTTTTGAAATGAAAATTATTATTACAATTTGATTCATGTACTTTATGGATAACTAAATAAAAGTTTGGAAATTCCATTATACATTCGGAAATGTAATGAGAATACACATGCTAGATTTCAAGACACGTCTCAATATTGCTGGCAGGATTATCATATTCGTAACATGTTAACTTAACTTCAACTAATTATTGTAGAAATTGAAATCATCTTCTTTTCCTACGGAATTAACTCTTCACTTGGGTGTATGCTAATTCGGAGATTAAAGTGCATTCATCACGTGTTTTTTAAGTATCAAATAAACTTTTCATAAAAATAAGGCCTAAAATTCGTCAAAAATAACAAAAAAAAAATATAAAGAGATCGCAGGGTTATAATCGCACATATTTGTGTCACTGATATTTATGTTACCCTGTTCGCATAAATTGTTTGCTTTTAGACTGAAGAAAGTGTAAAGAGAAGATGTGGAAAAAATTGTCAAAACGTCTTCAACGAACATAAAACAGTGAAAATTATACACGCTTATAAATTTAGTGCTTTCCCTACAAGAAAGTAAATTTAAAAAGTTAACAGTAGTTTGTTGTATATACAGTAATTGTAATTGACTGTTATATAATTTGCTTGGCTTCTCCGTAACATAGATCAAAGTAAGAAATGATCTAATTTTGGGAGACCAAATTGTGTGAAACATAATTGGTTCAAGATGCATAGCGTCACACCACCTACACAGGCTTGCTCCCTCCTTTTGGGGATTTTAATCTGTAGGTGTACTGACAGCGCAGAAAGTGGACGATAAGTCAATCAAGTTGGAAGCAACTCTGTTCCACAAGACTGCAGCCGACAACGGCTGATTTCCCCAGCTACAGACACGAGATTTTTTACATCTTGTCTCTGTTACAGAGTCGAGTAAATCTTTCCACTGTAATTTGTTTCTTCTATCACGAAACGAGTTCAGAAACTGGATTTTTAGTGCAGATTGGAAAATGGTAGCGTTCTGATGTTTGAGCATCGGTGCTGTCCAACTTCCCTAAGCCAAATACGTGACTATTGACTAATCATCATATTTATGAAGAAATAATTATTTACGTCCCTTTTTGGAACAGAATTACAGTGCTATAACCTTATAAAAGTAGATTAAATATGTATGACACACTTAACCGGGAGTTTCCGAAGGATAACTTGCCCATCCGGAGTTTTAATTAACAGTGGAATCCTCCTTGTCATAGTCACTGAAGACCTACTTCTTAAAGTGAAATCCGAGACACTGAATCGTTCGCACACCCAGAGCAAACTTTCACATTGCTAAATTTCTGGGGCATATGGGATCCTTTCGAACCTTCGTCGTACATGTTATCACGGAGCTATTACACAGCTTGATAAGTAGCTCGCTATGTAGTTCTCTAAACTGATTTATGAAGATTTACAGGTTTCTCGGTCGCCAAGTGTTTTGTACTTTCCAAAGTATGGAACTGAATTCCTTAAATTTCTCAATGACTGGCAGCTTCTTAAATACTGTCACCGTAAAAAACTATTTGCTTTACTTTTATTTCGTAGGAACAATTCAGGAGAGCGTAATAGAAACTTTACGTCAGACTTCGTATTCAAAGATTGAAGAACATTACAATAAAGTAATGAGGAAAATTTCGTCTTAAGGCTGTAGCGAGCGAGCTTATTCTGTAGCGATTATCTGGAGCTAATATACACATCATAAAATGTTCTTGAAAATGTTCTGTACTTTAGCAACTAATTCGTTAAAATATTCATATTTACTTTAAATCGTAAAAAAATCTCTTAAATAAAAATGGGAAATATTTACAAGCTTTTTACAGAATATTTACAAATTAAACGTTAATTTAAAATATTCATAATTACTTGAAATCTTAAGAAAACACTTTTAAATAAAAGTGTGAAATATTTACAAAGATTTTACAGCATATATGCCACATTAAAAATTTATAAATAGTCAAAATTTTATTCAAAACATATTTATTGGTACAGTATGGCCCATTACAGTTATTTTAATTAATATAGTTACAAAAGTCATTCAGTTCATTTTCAGCACTTTCACCCATCAAAATATCACACATTCAAAAAATAACTTCACGAATATCAAAACAATCAATTCGCTTCTCTCCCAAACAAGAATTCATTTATTTGTAGGGATTGCAATCAGTAGGAACCGGTCTTAAATCTTACCTGTTGGAAGCTGAGAGCATTAAATTCCATTTTAGTTAGGGGAGAAAAAAGGATGATATCGGGCACTATATCAGAGCCGGATTAATACAGCGTGGATCCTGTAGCAAACGCTCCTGGTTTATTTCAGATATTAACGTTTAGTATGTAAAATGAAACAGCACATTTACAAAATTCCTTTTTGTGATTAAATGTGTGTAAATTTAGAGATAACAGTAGCTGAATCAATACTCTAAGTAAATCATTTTCTATACTCAATAAAACCAGATCATTAAGAAGCATAGGCGCGAGGCCTCCCAAAGGCCCGGTGCCCTTAGCTTTTTCTTTTTAGCATCCCGGCATTTGCCTGGAATGATTTGGGTAAACCATGTAAAACCCAAATCTGGATGCCCGGACGGGGATTCGAACCCGCGTCCTCCCGAATGCGAGGCCAGAGCGTTACCGCTCACCTTCCACTAGCTCGGCGGGCCCGTAGCATTTGTTAACTTTTGCTACGTGATTTATCCGGTACTACGCTATATCACCATAAACGATCCATCATTGCTATACTTATATAGTTTCCGTCAGTTGTACGGGTAAGTTAAAGAAGTACGGTTTCGGTAGGAGCAACAGAAATCGTACTTCTTTCAGTTTAGGTAACCGCTAAGGAAAGGAAGTGATTGTCACCACCTGTATATAAACTACATTAGCTTTTTATTGGTGAGTCTTCCATAGTTCAATTTGAGGAGCCTGCAGTATTTGTCAGACAAAAATCAGGTATCAATTTCGCCGCTTAAAGCCGCGTTCGCACGATCCGCACATTTGCAGGCCGAACCTTTCATCTTTATCGCGTCAGTGAGAATGTCATGCCGCCCCGTTCTTACATTTTCAAGTCTAGTCATCGAAATTTCGATTTTTTCATCGTTTCCCGAAACCCCTCCAAGCAAATTGATGACTCTTCCAAAAGGTCATGACCGAATTCCTTCTCATTCCTTACCCCTGTCCTTTTCCGAATCGGAAAGCCCTAATCAAGGAAAAAAACTCTCATCCTCAAAGAGATTTGGAACGCATTGGCACAGCCCATCAATAAACAACTCGCTGTTACAATTAATTACTCAGTCCCGTAGCGAAAAAATCGCCATGCTAGGCCACTCGGAACTTGTTGTTTTGTTAACTGGTTTACGAAGATTTATAAATAATTTTGTCAGGTCTCCAGGTAATTTTAACTTTCACCAAAGTATGTACCAAATTTCTTATACTTTTCAATGATGGATAGTTTCACCATCGATTAACTTTTTACTCCGTCGAAACACACAGAAAAACGCAAATGAACAAAGCATCTGACTTATTTCAAAGATACAACAAACAAAAAAGATTCATAAAATGAATTAGCTTCATTTAGCATAGCTCTGAGCGATCTTGTCCGCTAGTAGTCTCGATAGCTTTAATAGACATTGCGGGATATCCTCGAGCATGTTAAAAAGGAATGCTGACAATCACTTGAACTATAGAAATACTAACAAAAACAATTATAATGTGTAAAAAAAATTACTCGGAGTTATAAGGAAGTATTTTAAAATGAAAACAGAAACCATTTACAAGCTTTTGAACCTGAAACAGTCAAAATTACACATTTCGAAACATTTTTAGCTTACACAACATTCTTAATTAGTCTTTTAGTTAACATTTCAGACACTGTACTGCTTTTGAATCAAATTATAATTCATGTTAACCATTTTCATCCATCAAAATACTACACATTTACAGGAGAAGTATACAAATTTACGGATATCTCTCTCCGATACCAAGATAATTAATTTAAAGGATTGAAATTAGAAGGAGGCTGGTCTTTACGGCATCCTCAACGAGACATTCTTGTAGAATGGTAGAGCTAAAAAAAAGGTCTACAAATGACACAAAAGTCGATTTTAGGGGGGTTAAAAACCGACTTTTGGGGGGTAAAACCGCCCTTGGGAGCATGAGGGGAAAAAAATGTGTCAAAAAGTTTCGAGGTTCATTCGTAAAGGGGGCGGGAGGTCTCCGTCAAAATCTCACGTCATTTTACAAGGGGGGGAAGGTCCAACCAAATCTCACGAAGTCTCACCAGAAGGGGAGGGGGGGCGGAATTCCGAAAAACACCTCGCGTAATTAATGGACGCCCCTTATGCTAGCGAACTGCTGAGGTGTCACTATAATTATTATAATCGCTGCAACGGGTATTATTCGTCTGTGTAGTAGCACCTTTTTCTTTGGACATAAATTTATGCTAAACAAAACCTGTTTCGCGTTTGGTGTCTTTTTTCTGTTACATCTGGGTTAACAATAACACAACAGTGCCATTCTGTCACTTTGCTGTAATGAAGCCTTCTCTTATGATGATCTATTATTCAGGTACTGTTATCTGCACAAAAGGCGCTCGATAAAGCCTCTGTTCAAATTGCTCTGAGGTATTGTACAATTTCAGGAAAAAAATTAGTTACAGTAATAATAATGGTTTTGCAACAAATAATAATTGTTTCGGTATTTGGCGTATTGTCTGGTTCCATCATAGTATCGATTATGTTTTCAAACTAGCACCTTGCGGATTTTTCTAACTCTTGACGGTAGGGTGTTTCCCCAGTAGTATTCTGGCCAAGTGAATCAGTGAGTGTTTGGAGGCGCTGTCTGGATAGTGGGGCCGAGGGTTTCTGCAGCCGCTTCCGATTTATCGCCTCTGGAACTACGGGCCTTCCGGCCGAGGCGCTGGAAATTGGAAACGTGCCCCGACTACGGTTCTTCCGCAGCACTCCACAAACTCCGAACCCGGTTACTGTACCTCAGTACCCTTTCTAGGTCTCTGGTAAATAAATAATTACCCATCCAAGTAAAAAATTCATTATTTAATATGCCGCGAATAACAATTCTACGTTTAGATCATATCAACACTATCGGAATTTACGGTATGGTGTTAACAGCAGCTAATGTTCCTTGAATTGAATTCTTTGGATATTTACCAATCAAATTTTGCGAAAATGTTACATTTACCAATTTATTCTCATTGTTTTGAAACAATTAAATTACTACAATTTTTGTTGATTTCAAATGAGAAGAATGCATTTTACTTTATTATCTATGCAAGGTTTCCTCTTCAAAAGTTTAGTGTGAATTATAGTTTTTTTAACATGCTTTTACTAACTTGACCTGTATGTATGATTGAATGTAAATTTCCGGGAAACTAAAAAGAACTGTTTATTGAGCATGCTATATTAGTTTTACAAAAAAAATATTATTATTACAGTTTTGTAGGATATAGGCTGAAGGATCTCTTCTGGAATATAAACTTATAATGTTTGCCAGTTTCGTAAATATAAAGCTTTTTTTTACCGTGGAATGTTTTCCTTTTCCACTAATTAGAATGTTTTGGTAAAAAAGAAAAATCAGGAAAATGTAGTTTTAGTTTTATTTTGTCGTGTTTCTTTATGAAGATATACTCAAGATAATTTTCCATAAATTTGATCTTATAGCGTGTGCTTGTTTAATAGATACAAAAATTCTTACAATTGTGAGATTATCCCTTTTACACTCATTAGTATTTTTAGGCAAAAAGTTCTGTTACATATATTATGTTGTAATTTACTATACTTATGAATATAATGAGACTTCTTTAATCTTAAGGACTTTTTATAAAAAATGACGTATCACTTAGCTTACAATGTTTATAGAAGTTCATATTTAAGGGCACTTCAGTCTTCGACTGTTAGCTACCTTAGAACTTGGTCGTTGTAGCATATTTTCATAAAATACAGGGTGCTCTTGACGAATGTATTGTATGACTTTATAGGATTGATGCAACCGTGTTAATAGCTAAATGAATACCTTAATGAACAGTGAGCGGGAAAAGATAACATTCCAGGAATGTTAATTCACTCTGGATGAATGCCGTGATGGTTCCTTAAAAAGGTCATGGCCGAATTCCTTCCTGTTTCATGCCCCCTATCCTTTCCCACCTCTAATGTGCTCGACGTCGAAGAGGCGTAAAGCCATAAGCAGGAAAAAAGTTTATTGTTAATGGTTCCGTAATTGCACTCAAAAAACGCTCCATCCAACCATATTGATGTCACAAGACGCATAACGACACTCATATGCGGAATATTTTTTTTCCGAGTGGATATTGTAAGTGCACCTATTCATGTATAATAGTTAGAAACATGGCAAGTCGCATTAAAATTGTTTTAAACAACTGATCATATAATGTTGTTCTAACATTTCATGGGTGACTGTGGCGCTTGTTTAATTTATTGTTCACGCCGAACATGAGGTTGAAAGAAGGTAGGGCTTGAAACATTGTGGGGATTAGTTCAGGGCTGCCTTTACAAGGATCTACTATGCTGATTTACACATCCGATGGACGAAACATCACAAATATTATCACGAGCCTGTTACCGCTTTTGGGATTAAAAACCTGATCCCAGTCATTTCGTGGATAATCTGGCGATGGGTAATTGAGCGCCACTACTTTACCCAGGGTTCGAACAAGCTGATCATCAAATATGCAAATACTAATGATTGTATCACTCAAGTAATATTCAGTTACTCTGCGGTGAAGTTTAAAAAATTTGGATACGCCTTTCAATTCAATTATTCATGCTGAATTGTGGGTCCATTTTATTTAAAATAGGTCGCCAGTGCGAAAACTTCGAGAATTATATATAAGATGAAAAGGGACGTTGATGGTTTTTAGCAGGATGAAACAAGAGCCGGCTCATTGTTGTGATTGTTTATTTGTCAACTGAAATAGATACGTAGCAAACCACAGCTTCTGACGAAACAATTAGAAATGATGATATGTTTCCCTAACAGAAACAAAATATCCCAAATGCTCCACACTGTATACTAACATCTCTGTGATTTAAGGTGTTGCTATCTAGCGGTAATTTTATCACTCATTATCGACGCCAGCGAAGCCTAGCGGCTTGACTCTGAACTATCGCCCACACATGACCTAGATTATTTATAATTTTGCCATTTACGGATTTAATTTCGAAAAATTCCTTTCATAGCAGTTAATCTTGAAAATGTTACATCATTTATCGGTTTTGGTTAAATATGAAGAGAGAAAAACTGCTCATCAAAAAAAAAAACCTTTAAAAATAATATACACTGATCAGCAAAAACATTGTGACCACCTGCTTATTAGTGTTTTGGTCCATCTTGGAGCGCAATACATCAGCGATTCGGCGTGGCATGGATTCTAAAAGTTCTTGTTAGGTGTTCGGAGTTGTCTGACACCAGATGTCTACGGACAGGTAGCGCAGTTCCCTTAAATTACGGGCCGGTGGTTTGAAGGCGCGGCGACTGGGAACGAGCATCTCTGAAACGGCGAGAATGGTCGACTGTTAGCGTGTTACTGTAGTGAGTATCTATGCAGAGTGGTTGAAGAACGGTAAAACCACGACTGGGCGACAAGATGGTGGACGTCCATGCCTCATCACAGAACGTGGAGGTCGGAGGCTTGCTCGCTATGTAAAGGGGGATAGGCGGCGATCTGTGGCAGATCTGACTATAGAGTGTGCTCCGAAATACTTGTGCTTGCACTAGCATTATACTCTGCTGTCAGATCTGCCACAGATCACCGCCTGTCCCGCTTAACAAGCCTCCGACCTTCTGTGATGAGGCGTGGACGTTCACTACCTTGTCGCCCAGTCGTGGTTTCACCGTCCTTTAACCACTCTGCACAGATGCTCACTACAGTAGCACGCCAACAGCTGACCAGCCTTGCCGTTTCCGAGATTCTCGTTCCGAGCCACAGTGCCCCCAAACTACCGGCCCGTAATTTAAGGGAATTACGTGACCTGTGCGTAGACATCTGGTGCCAGACAACTCCAGAAACCTAACAAGGCCTTTTCAAATCCATGCCACGACGAATCGCTGCTGTATTGCGCTCCAAAGATGGACCAACACATTAATAAGTAGGTGATCATAATGTTTTGGCTGATCAGTGTATATGATGTGTTTATAGTAATTATCATTGTGGTGTTCATAAACGTAGCAATTGTAAACCAACAAAGCTGAAGCTGATAAAAGCTGTTTGTGAGAGCAAGGACTGTCCTTGACATTGGAGTGTTGCGACTCCATCTGTACACGGCGGCGCAGTTATCACCGCTGATATGCTGCTGGCATGTCTGGAGGCAGTCACCAGGCAGGGAGTCGAGCGTGTCGCTACAAGCGGTCGCCTGCGATATACATCTCTGTACAGCCGATAGCCGGCCAGTGTTTATGCACAACCAATGTTTATAAATAGGGACACAATGTTTATTCCATTCGTGCAATCATACCTGCCTGAAGCACGGAAAATGCTGGCAACTGGAACTCCGGTTTAGTTCGCTAACAGTAGGTGCTGTGAATTCGTAATACGCTTCATTTTGCCCCTTAAGTTATTAACATACAGAAGTGAGAGTAGCTACAGGTGCAACCACACTATCTTTTGTGGATCTGCATGCTACGATAAATTAATCATACACTTTTCAACGGTTTTTGCTGTTACCTGTGTCCATAATCTCATTCTATGGTATTACTGCAACCGTTGACTTGTTGAATATAACACAAGTAAAACATTTTTAAAATTATTTTTAATAGAAAATCATCTTACGTTCCTTCGTGGGTGTGGTATGTGTCTTCACGTAGAAATACCGCACTGAATTAAATAAATTCTGTTATTTTCTGAAATGGCGTCGGTTGTATTCAAATTTGGAAAATAACTAGAAATTGAGTAAATAATTCCATCTGACGTATTCAGAGATGGTTTTCAATAGAAATTAAACTGCCTACTTCTTTCGATTAACCATTATATGCGTTTCAGAGCTGAGCGGTACGCTACTATCGTTTACTGGAATACGCCGCATGGTACTCGAGGCCGCGTGCGGGATCAGTTACACTAGCCGAGCGGCTGGATAGTCGACCTTGTGCTACATACGTGTGAACAAAGCAAGAAACTGAACTGGCATCCGCATTATATTTTGAGAGCCTTTATAAAATGAAGAATTGAGGTAGGAAGAAATTTATTGCAAGAGATGTGGTCCGAGATTTGCGGTGAGCTATATCATATACTACGAAGGGCACAGGCTATAGCTGATCATGTCATAGTCACTGATGCTATCTGTCTACTTGCATCGTAATCTTGTATGCCATTCATTAATCTGAAAGTGAAAAGATCACGTAAAAAGCACACCGAGATTCGGCCAAGCTAGTGACAGAAAACGTTTAGCATTCAACTGAGAATTCGTGGGGTGAAGAGAGAAATATAAGGAAACTAAATAGTTGCATGTGCATCACATATAAAGATCTTAACCTTGAGTGGAAATTGAAGTTCTCCCAGTTAATTCTAGAATCATTTAAACTAACAAAACTGGAACAAACTATTGTAAAGTCAGGAGGGTGGGGGATTTCCATAACTGTCACACAAATGTCAAATGTAAATGCTGCTAGCATTTTTCCATATTATCAAATACAAAAGTGATATTGAATTCATCTGTACGTGGAGCATTTTTTTTATACACAAAAACATCATAAATAATTAAATAAATGTTGGTGTTGCTTGCGTAACCACATTGGTTGTATTCAGATCACTTAGGACAAAACTAGAGGTATTGATATGTATGATGGAACACATGCTGTATTCAACGTTTTCAGAGCACTAAGATACAATTTAAATGATATAGTTAAGAAATTCTACGGATAAAATTAATTACGTTCACGGGAGCGGTGGCGAGGATAAAACAGCATGTGAAATCATTCTCAGTATATTATCAGCGACAAATTGCTGACGAACTGGCATGGTTTCTTCAATGTGGCGAAAAGATTCCAAATACCATAGTCTCCATTTCCACGATCACAGGATTAAATAGACGATCATGGAGTTGTCTGGGATGGTCTCCTCTAAGGAAAGTTCGAAATTCCAGTGAATGTCGTACTATATTAATAATACAGAGGTAGGGTTATTGGTTCCTTTCGTGTCTGTGTTGAATCTGTGTTAAGTGTAAGGTTTGTTCATATTGTTCATGAGATGATATAAGAGAGAGGGTAAATTCCAGTAGCAGTCCTTCAAGCCTGTTTTTTTGAAGGATACCAGAATTGCTGCCAGGATGAACTTCCAAATGCGACTGTCGAGTCATAGTAAAGAGTGTGGTATTCCTTCATTCTACACCCTCTTTGTAATGATTTGGGTTTCAATACAGGTTTTTGATACAAAATCTGTTGACTAAGAATTGTGTATTACCATCTCTATTATCATCTCTTTTTTACTGTTGACCAACAACCAAATGGTGAAAATTTTTCCAGTGAGACAAGAATCAGCTGGCCCCTTGTCGAACAACAGACATAGGTTAGACACTAGGCCATCAAGAAGGATATTAAAATAAATGAAACGAAAAATACACATTTTATAAGACAGTTTATTACAAATGCTTATTGTTTCATTTGACACAACATACATTTCTTCGATAACATGATACTCTTGTCTCGTCTACAAAATTTATGCAGGAGTATAGGTCTTTCTGCTCACACTATTGGCGCAGATGGTTGTGATACCGTGATTGTGCCCACCGCTTGGTATGGGGTTATCTGGTTCCATACCTTTTGTATTGGAAGAAATTTTCATCATCGGGTTGGCCGGCAGGGTAGAAGAGGTGGTGGTGCACAACTAATCACCAGATTGTGCAGCAAAGTCCTGGGTGAAATCCCAAATCTGTGCTCAGTGCGTAGTTAGCAGGGTTGATGTTTATGACCAAAAAACTAGAGAGATATACATTCAAATATAGCCTTAAAAACGGGTAAATATAACCTAAAAATGATCAAATATAACCAGACATTTAAAATTTACATCAAAATATGCTCCTTCATACATCATTTATTTTATCCAGTAGTGTCGTTTTCATTTAGACAACATAATTTTTTTTCGTCCACTCATTGCACCATTGCAAAATTAAATTTCAAATCGCTTTAATTTCACATAACTTTCAGAAAAGAATTATTTCGTCTGTACTAAAACACTCCTCTGCAAATTCCTTTACTAAACTCCGTGACTTCGCACTTTTAGAAAATTTCGCTTTCAGCATGGCGGTACTTACTGGTCCACTGCAAAATTTAACACTGACTGAGGATTATTTTAAAAAGTATTGGTGACAGTGAGACATTGATTGACGCGACTCGACACAGGCAGGCTGCTGCTGCATCGCCGAGATTAAAAGGCGGACAGAACATTAATGTTTTAGAGAGTGGCAATAATTTATAACTTTAATTCTTGACTGGTGAGTTCTGACCAGTTCAGTGACAATTAGTTTGTTTTTTTTCTCCAAAGTATAATAGGAATATAGTTCTGTGAATACTTATCTTAATTTTTCTCATCTATAACTTCCAGTGAATTCCCGGTACTATTAAAAAATTCCTTCTTTTCCTCAAAGTATGACGATAAATATTATCGTAATATGACCAAAACTAGGAAAATGGTCAGAATATGCTGTGTAAAATATATTTAAATACAATCAGATACGTTGAATCAGTGTTTAATTTTGCATTACAGATAAAAAAGAATGCACGAAAAAATATGAATTGTCCTAAAGATCCGAACCCTAGTAATGAGTGACAGCATACGATATTGTTGATGATGATTCGCCCCCCTGTTGTCTTTCGGAAGAGTAGGCCTGACTGTGCCGGCACCGGGATCCACCCTCTCGTTCCTTCATCTTTCATTCATTCACAACGCATAAAAAAAGCCTATACCCAACGGACACAGTTGTCACAGAAAAACTTCTCCCAGGACAGGAAAATAGCAACTGAAGCAAGAAAAATTGGGAGATTTTTTCTACAACCTGATCAGTGTTAGAAGGACTAGTTACAATCTTCTAGTATAATTCAGTACCTCCCATTAAAATAATACCATCATAAAACATTACACGTCATTTACCAATTTTCCTTACTGTCAGTTTAACTGTATAGTAGTTGAATCCAGTGTACAATAATTGTTGTCAGCGTGTATTTGTGTGCACGTCGGTGTTTAATTAAGCACGAATTCTCATCGTGGCAGCACCAGCTCCTCTCCTGCGAACGCCATTAAAAAAACAAGGCACGCTCGAGCTGCGTGCTCGCGCTCGTCGTTGCGTCATTGTTCGTGTCCTCTTCCGCCATTCGCGGCAGCGCGTGGAGTTCGTCAAATTCCGAGGTGCGCCATCATTATCTTAATCACTGCTCGCAGCATTATTATTATAATGTCGACGACTACTACTCCTATTTTGAAAATGCGCTGCGCCATTAACATCGCAGGCCGTGTTTATTATGCTCCCTTCCGATTTTTTTCTTCGCCATTTTTGTCTTGCTATAACCGTTGTGTAGTTCGTGTCAGAGCACAGCTTTTTTAATGACGTTCTGAAAGTCAGTGGGTTTGTCTCTCTGCGAAACCGTGTGGTGGTGCTTACTGCGGCTTTTGAGACGTATATTGTTCACAGTGATGGGTATTACGGGTTAAAATAATTTTTCAGATGTTGGCATTCACTTACCGATGTTTGACCTTGTGGACTTTCCTATATATGCTTTGTTCACTTACCAGTAGATCTTATTTCAGCAAGCTTGGCTGTAATGCAATGACCGCATTGCAGCTGTTTTTTTTTTTTTTTTTTTTTTTTTTTTTTTTTTTTTTTTTTTTTTTTAAATCTTCATCGCTATCTTTTAGAGGCGTAGATAGAGCGTATTGTTATTCATTTTATAATATTTTGCTGATATACCTCGTAATATAAATGGCTTACCTTGGTTGTTGGGGGGATATTACAATACTGTTAATTAATTTTGGCCATCTTTTATAATTAATTTTAACAAACAGGGTTAACTTTCCTTTTAGATATCGGCAACAGATTCATAATATAACATCTGCAAACCTTACAATTTATTACATCATTTATATTTGAACAAAAGACAATTACAGCTGAATATATCTGGCACATACAAGTTTACAAAGAACAAACAATCGTATGGAAATTCCATGATTAGCAAATTGTCTAACCGAATTAAATTTCTACTAGCTCAAGAGTACTTGTTTTGCACATGAGTTTCTCTACCTCTGGAAATAACTTTGCGGGTCGGTTTTATGGGTGTCTACAGAATGAACTGGACGCTTCCAGAGTGCAAGTTACTAACTGTTGCGCTTACCTGTTCCCACGGCACGTGGTAGGCAGTACGCGCCTTTCATCTTCTACCGCCTGGCGGTGGGTCGAGGTGGCAAAGATGACAGGCGTTTCTTAGCACGCGTCGAGGGACGCACCGTGGGAACGAGCGTTAGAAGTCCACGTGGTCTTGAGGATACCACTATTTTCGATGCACTGTATAGTTACTATCTGCAACTAATACCTGGAGTCCAACTTTAGATTCAGAAACAGCCTAATCATTAATAGAACGCATCGAGACTTTAGACATAGCGCGTCGCTACGAATCCTTCACCATCACTTGTCAGAGCGGGTCGCTATGTTCTCTGCAGCTCCCAGGCACATGATGTCCTCTTCTCGGGGTACAAAATGCTCCTCAGCCACTACCGCTTCGTTTTTTTTTTTATTTCCAGTCACCAATGTTCTTGCTTGATTTTCCCTCGGGTACAACATGCAACATTGATCCTTCTGTTAGTAACAGATATAGATAGTACGTGTTCATTGGTCAGTCACTCAACAGTTTATCCCGCCATTTTCGGAGCATCACGAGTTTCTACGAAAACAGAAGAACATTTCGCCAAAAATGCTTATGTCTTATGTCCCACCTCCGTTGTATCCCAGCTGATTCGGTCGCTTTCGGGGTGGGCTTTCCCGTTGCTGCCCGTCTCTGCAAGGTTTTCGCGTATATGGCCATAAATGTAATTGGACCCGAACGCAACCCCCTAAGAGCTGTTGTTCGTTATTTCTGTTTCTGACGGCTACCACCGTCTCCATCCCTTTCATTTATTTTCATTTGCCGAATATGCCTAACATCTTACGCGGTACACTAAATGTGTCGATCACATCTGTTACAATCTCCAATCGTATATTTCTAGCTTAGCGATTAAGTTTAACTCAGCTGTTCGCGATCGTTTTCTATGATACTCTTGAAATGTTTAAATATTCGAGTACGAATAGTGACTTATATATCAAGCGATGTATTCATTCAAATTTCGAGAGGATTTGAACAGATCTGTAGGAATTCCGTGGCTAACATTTGATTTTTTCAGGTTTTGTGTCTATCCTTTTTCAAGTGTCTATGTGACAGATAAATATGATGGTGATGATTTGATTAATATTTTCATGAAATTAATAGCTTTATTTCTATAGTTTCAGAAATTAATTTTGATGATTTGCCAGGTATTAGAGAAACGTGGTCAATAATATATGATAATGTATGATTTATAGACTTTAATAATAGTGATAAGTTTGATATTGAACGAAGGAGTAAGGTCTTGTTACTGTGCTTATTTGTAGCTAGAGGTAAGCTCATTTGATTTGATTTGATGTCTAGGATAACAACAATCGGTTTGCTGTGTATATCAAAGTAGGTGAAAAATAATCGTGGGTCCCGGCATTCCGGAGATCGCGCGTTGAAATCTCCATCCGGTCATCCAAATTTCAGTTTTCCATGGTTTTCCGATATCACTACATATGAAGCACCATCACCATGCTCCTCCTAGGGAATCCTTTAGGGTTTTTAATGTGGTGGTTTCCCGTTGCCTTCTACGTTCTAACGTCGTTGACCATCTACAGGTTCCTCCGTCTTTAGGGATGATTTCTCCTCCCTAGGCAAGAGATTTCCCTGGTTCTTTACCTGCTCATCCGCCCTGCAAGAAGCTGTTGGCACTTGGTAGAGGGTGTCTTCCTATCCCGGGAGCTACTGGGAAGGCTGCTTGCCTTGCTAGTGCAGGTGCTAGTTTTGGTCCACCCCGGGTATTTAACTTCCCCGGTACCACCCACATCTGGGAGGCATTCCCCAATCCACCACCAGGGTAGGCGCCCGATGGGGACTAGCAACCCCCTCACAGAAGAGGAGAGGAAAGGTCCCTTAGAAAAACAAAAAGGAACTGGATTGGTCATGTGTCGAGGAATGAGTTCCTTGACTGCCTGCTTAAAACTGCTCTGGAGGGGATTGTAAACGGAGGGAAAAGTAGAGGTCGTCAGAGGAAGAAAATGATTGATGACATCACGGTGAATGGGAAATATATAGAGACCAAGAGACTGGCGGAACAGAGGGAGGCTTGGAAGGGTGTCACTGTGCATGGATCTGCTGAGTAGAAGGAAACCTTTGATGATGATGATGATGACTACAGATGAAAACCGCGATGGTTCATTCAAAATACCTTGACCGAATCTTTTTTTTTTTTTTTTTTTTCGTTGCATCACAACATCTCCCGGCTCTAACGGCGTAGGCGTCAAACAAACTGCAAACCCGAAAAAAAATCAGCCAACATTTGAAATCTATTGGACTGTAACATCTTAAATTTATTGACGATTTAGAA
>JARYHS010008074.1:90598419-90801050 GCA_031002005.1 Vandiemenella viatica | reverse complement strand
ACTTAAACATAGGATATATATTTTGTTGTAGAACTCTGAGTTGAACCTTGGCTTCCATCTGAAGAATGTTAAGAGTAATGGCTCTTGAACTTTTAGTACATGTTTTTAAATCCTTTTTTTTATGATAACCTATACTTTGTCAGAATATTTTTGATTTTGTATTAGTAATAAGATTGGTAATTTTGCAACTTTGTATTGATTTGACACCTTCAGTGTAGTTTTAATTTTGGGTGAAGAATCATAAATCATTGTAAATAATTTTGTTTAAGAACATTTTTCCATAATTACTTTGTCAATATTGGGCATTTATTGTATTTAACCCAAGAATCTCCAAGTGATTATTATTCACATTGTTTATTTTTTTTTCTTCCTTTCTTTTCAATTTCAATATTTAACATTGTTATATTTTGCACTGGTAAAGTCATTTCTACTATGTGTAGAGTTTAATTAGATGTGCTGATAAGATATTGATACTGGCTTGTATTTGACAGGTTGCCCACCAGAGCATCTGCTGACTTCTTGCTGTGCAGGATCAGAGATTATAGGACTTTCGCTCTGAACTCAGGCAACGGAGGCATTTTTGTATTTAGTTTAGCCTCAACAGGTGTCGACCCATGCCAGGACTAGGTGAAATTTTCCCTTTTTAGTGTTTAACAGGACTAAGGTCGAGTTATCCCTTTTCAAGTGTTTTTACAATCTCCGGATGCATAATCTATATAATTAGTGGAAAAGTGGTTTGAAAGATGGACACTATAAAAGTGACAAACATCTATTTCAACAATACATTTCTCTTGTGTCATTTGGTAATGATTTTGATATTTGTGAAAGACTAAAACAATGCACAAATGTTACACATGCTAAGCATATTATGGCAATTTTCTCTATTTTTCATATTTTGTACTATTTCTACACATTTTGTAACTTTTGCATTTTGTTCTATGTACATTTTACATACTTTTATTGAATTTTGGGCAGGTTTCTTGTATTGTTTCTATTATAAAATTTGTACCTAAGGTAAAGTGAACCGGTACCAGAGAGAGTAGGAGTTAATAATTATTTTGGCAATTTTGACATTTTTACATTAATGTTTTCAATTATTACAAGTCATTATCAATTCAAATATTTTGTGAACTTTGTTTTGTGGCATGAGTGAATGTTTTGAAAAGTTGTATAATGATGGTGTGAGTGAAGTCACATATGGACCAAATTCCACGAAGGGGAATAGTTTTCTTTCCATTTTCTGAGAAAATCTTGCCTCGTTCTTTCTTCTAAAGAAGAGTCGCGATTTTACAGGGGCGTGTCAGGGCCTAGCATCCTCCCTATACCCCTAAACTTACTTTCAGTTAAGAAGAGTTGAAGTCGCAGCATTATTTTCAGGTGTAAAAGAGTAGAAAGATGTTTTTAGTTTGGGTTTTCCATAGGCAGGTAGCTTCAGGCAGTAGCCACAGTCATTTATTCAAGTGGGACCGCGTAAGTTAGTTTAACCAAGAAATCATTTCCGATTAGAATTTGTTAACTATTATTAGGGGAAAATTCAAGCATACACTGGTGATCTTAGATTTGAAAATCGCAATTCTGCAAGAGAAGTTACTTAATTTAGAAATTATATGAAAATATCGGCCATTTATAAGCAAGACTGTTAAAGACCACGAGTTGGTTTCGCGCCAAAGAACACATGCTTCGAGGAGAGAAAATAGTTCCGGGGTCACATCAAATAAATCTATATGAACAAGTTATATAAAGGGGTGGATATTTTGGTAAGTTGATGGCAAGGGAAGTATCTGAGATTTTATACCAAAGGAAAGCTATCTAGGTGACGCAAAAAGAATTTAGATTATGAGATTTGATTGGCGCGTAGTGATCTGAATGTCGCTAGGAGGCTATTTAAGACAGCGCGCGTGCTACACATGGTCTATTTGTCGGTCGTCTATCGTCGTGGTTGGTCTAGTGTGGGAGGCTCATGGGTGTTGGGTAGCAGTTATCATGTTAGAAGCAACGTGGAAATATTTTAGGGACCAAGTGATGATGCTGCATGTCTGAACTTTGCAATCTATTTTTCGGTGAAGTAGTCTGATTGCCTTTAAGGTGTACACGCTCTGGTACTCGGGAATTGTATATATATATTAATTACTTTGAACAATATACTGTGTGAACTTTTTAAATGACGATTCTTTATTTGTAGTCTGCTCCTCCCAGTGTGAACTGTTCATATATTAGTGTTTTAAACCCTTACTGCTTGGGGTAATTCGAGTAGTTGGCGACTGTGTTAAACCCCGAGGCCAGAGTAAACGGTCAAAATCAGTAAAGCTTGGTGCTGGGAAGAGTTGGTCCCCGGCAAGCAAGTTTTCTGACACTTTCCAGCTGTAACGAACACGATCGACCACAAGGAAAAAACTAACGCTACTGCACTCGTTTTGCCAGCAAACCGTTTGTTGATAAATTATCTGATCTTCCTTATCTCCACCCTAGATTTGCCGAGCTTATAATCACGTAAACAATAAAACGAAATTTGAATTATAACTGAAAAGATTGTATGGTTTTAAGATGGCGGTGACGTAAAAAAATTACATTAAAATAAGCGAAATTTTCTGAGATATCACGGGGTAGGAAAG
This sequence comes from Vandiemenella viatica, assembly GCA_031002005.1. Taxonomy (NCBI): domain Eukaryota; kingdom Metazoa; phylum Arthropoda; class Insecta; order Orthoptera; family Morabidae; genus Vandiemenella; species Vandiemenella viatica. Next base: position 90,798,438 of record JARYHS010008074.1, on the reverse strand, counting down.
TGAAATTTATGGGCTGGTGTCACCCAACCCGCCACCCCGCTGGCGGCCGATAAGGCCCGGGGAAAGAACTTAATCTCGCAGCCTAAACTCCTCTAAATAAGGAGTTGGCGTAGGCGATTGAGCGTATCTAAGTATTCTTAAAGACCCATTAGAAGCACTTAGAGGCGAGCTGAGGCGACGGCAGCGTGCTGCAGATAGTGGGACACGGCACGCACTGGTAATCGGGTCAACAGCAAGTGGCTGCCACTGTGCACGGAGCAGCTCCGTTAAACTGACTCCCATTCGCTTTCCTCTTCACGATAACACCTTCCACACGCTGGTCAGCGGGACAGGAGGGCACTGTGCATTTCAAGTATTGCATTTTTTTTTTAAATGGCTTTTGGCAACTAAGCCATTCAGCCAGCTCAATGTGTTTTATGATATCTCTTCCAGTGAATTAGTTTCTCCAATGCGTTTTTAATTCCTAAGTATGAGTATGGACACCACAGGACGGACAGGACGTTCACAAAGACACACAACACTTAAACATCCATGCCCGTGGCCAGATTCGAGCCGGCGACCTACGGTACGTGGAGCTAGCACTATAGCCCCTACGCTACCGAGGCCGGCCATAAGTATTGCATTTAATTGCGACGGAGTGAATGCTATTGTAACAATTTCCCTAGTCAATTAATTATGCCTACCTTTATATAATTATTATCCAAATTATTATCTTATATGCTTTGAGTGTTAAATTCCTCTACCCATCATCTACTTTTGACACTTCCGAAATTTAATTTTAAATTCCTTCAGCTTTTTTATTAAATTTTTTATCACTTCCCTTGGCAACTTACTTCTGTCCCTGACAACGTTTGTTAACAAAAGAAAATTTTCCCACTCGATAATGCATGAAATCGAGTTCCAGCTTGTGCACACGGTCATCTTTTTTTTATCTGCTTAACGTCTCTCTAACAGCGAGGTCTTTAGAGACGGGAAAGGATGGGGGACAAGGAATGGGAAGGAATTCGGCCATGGCCTGTTGAAGGAAGCATCCCGGCATTTGCCTGAAGTTATTTGGGAAACCATGGAAAACCCAAATCTGGATGCCCGGACAGGGATTCGAACCGCCGTCCTTCCGAATGCGAGGCCAGAACGCCCACGGTCATCTTTGTATGCACTACTCCCTACTCTTTGACCAATATCCTCCAAGCCCTTCTCACCAATATATATCTTGTAGGCTCCCAGCACTATCTTCATCCTCCTCCTGTATTCCAATGACTTCCAATCCAGCTTCTTTATTGCATCAGTTACTGACTGGGTCCGGTGGTAATTTCCACAAACAAATCGATGGTCAATATAATATTCTCGGGTGACTGGATAGTGTTGTATAAACACGTTTCGACAGCTGATCTGCTGTCTTCTTCAGGTGTCCGATAGCTTCAGGTGTTATAACAGAATGTCACCACCTAGACTGGCTTAGATTTTGACCAATAACTCCTCGGTGGTCAAAGTAACTGCTTCTGCTATGTGACATCCAGCTTACAACACCTCAAGCTATTCGACACTTGACGAAGACAGCAGAGTCAGTTGTCGAAACGTTGTATTTTTACGACACCATTCGGCTGAACATCCGAGGAGATTATATTGCGTCAGTGCGCCGGAAAATCTCCGCTCACAAAACGATTATAAATTATATTGGTTTATTAGATTTCGTTGTAGCAACTGACCAGAAAGTAATGTAATGGAAAGATGGTATAATAGCAAGATGAGAAGTATTACAGCCACATGACATTATATAAAAACAGTGTGGACTACATATCAGAATACTCTGAGCTACTAAATCGTCGAAGACACCAACAACGACAAAAGCGAGAGTACTTTCGGGAGATATGAAATCAACATTTCTGCTGGCCACAGTTCATTCGCTAATCTGCTCCCTACACATATAGTGCGAAAAATATAATAAAAATCAAAATATGATTCGAAGAATGCAGGCGCCCCCATCATCTCACGATTTTCCGTGGATCCTTCTATTATTACTTCCAGAAATGGTTATCTATGTCGTAGATTCATAACTATCATTAGGTTGGAGCGTAAATATCATCATCCATCTGTGAATAGGGTTTGTTCTTACTGTGAGTATTAATTTATGCTCTGTTGCATAATTCACATTAAAAATTCTAAAATTAATGCCAAGAGAATTTGGAGTGCTATACGGAGCTTGTACCTTCCATGAATTATAAGACACTAGCATACTTCAGTTGTCTTCCTTTTTTATTCTCGATTGCGGCGCCTAACCAATAAAAAATTTCCTGCGAATCGCCGGTTCCATCCCAACATCGTTAACTGGAATTGCTAGTCAAACTTTGTGTTATCGTTTGTGAATGTGTTTTGTTTCAAAGAAGCGTTTTGCGTAATTTGAGTTTATACAGTCTTTATGTGCTTGAAACATTTCATAGTGTGCTTTTCCTACACTCACTTTACAAGCACAATACTTCTGTTCGAATTATGTATCATGTTGTCATCACTTTTTGTCACTGGCTGCTTTTACGATCGAGCTATGTGTATAGGAGTCACCGGATAGATAAGATCAAGGATATCAAGTCCCTTCAACATTTCCTTTGTTCCCTAGATTACGCTACTGCTCGCTAGTCATTGAAATGTAAACGGGAGAGTGTAGATTTGGTTCAAAACATTCTCTGCTGTCCACTGTTCTATTTAACATGCATACCAGGCATTCAGACGTAGATGCAAAAGTGCCTCCTACATAATCCGTTTTATCTGAAAGTAGCGTTTCTCGCTTCCTGCCAAGAATCACAGAGACAGTAAACGTGGTCTGTGTTAGGTGTACTTTCTTGTACGAATTTCTGTACATCGATGAGTTAATATTTTTGATACTGATTACAGAACTATGGGAATTGGATACTAGTTATTCAGTTCCGTACGTCAGATCAGCTTTGATTGTATACAGGGTGATTCAGGGGAATGTTAAATACTGAAGGAGGTGGCAGTATGAACAATATTGAATAAAAAAGTTCATTTAAACATGTGACCGATTTCCATACGTGGTGGGATGTTTTGCATGAAATAACCCTCAGAAAATGATCAAGAGCTCACAGATAACTTATTGAAGTACTTTTCTCATTCAAAAACAGAAAAGACGAATTACTCGTTCGCATTGCAAACACTGCTACCCTAATAAAACTGAACCAAGACGTACAAAGAAGAACTAGACGTTCTGTTGCGAATAGAGCTGAAAAGTGTATTGAAGTCGATGGTGGGATCTTCAAACATTTAACTTAAACTTTTGTAAAATAATCGTATGTTTTTACATGATTAAAGTACTTCAATAAGTTATTTGTGTGCTCTTGATCACTTTCTGAGGTTTGTTTTATGCATAATATTCCAGCACCTGTAGCTCCTAAATGGAAATGGGATACATGTTTATATGAACATTTTTACTCAATCCTCACCTCCACCAATATTTACCATTCCTCCTGATTCACCCTATATAAAATATTTGCTTTCACAATTCCTAATTTCATTTGACAACTTGTTAACATCCAGTTCTCCTACCTCGTCATTCCCCCAGATCACTGGTATAGACAAAAGTTTATCAAAGTGAAAGCAGATTGATCACTGAAACCTGCATCTTATGCGTCGCCACGGAATGAAATACCCACATTAATGTAATGAAAAAACTAAACATAACGAATTATATGTCTAGACGCCGAAAGAAGTTCCAATCTGAAAATAGAAATAGTAATAATGTAGTTTCTGGGTTAGAATCATGCGACAGCAGTGTCTTCAGTATATTGATTTTAAACTTATGTATCTCTATTTCGTAAGGCTATATACATAGCTTGTTGCAGACTCGGTGAATACAATTCTCGAAGAGAATTTGAGGCGACGGACAGGAAAAAAAAATGGTGATGGTTTTTATCAAGGAACCATCTCGGCATGTACGTTGACTGATTTCCGAAAACCATGGTACTTGACCTAGCCGGGGATCGAAACTGCATTCTTCCGAATGCCAGCATCGAACTTTCTGCTCACCATCCAGGCTCGATGTTTGCAAGATCATTACGAGTTTTGCTCTTCTTATTAAATATGGTTTACTTTGATCTCATGCGATAACAATCTTGGCGATGTGAAACAGTTCAAAATAATATTTTACAAGCCAACAATATTTCCACAACTGGTTGCAGGTTACATAAGAATAACCAATTTACAGTGCTGGCTACAAATACATAAAAATCCATATCAGTTAGTATATTCAATTCAGTTCCCAGAGACCGTATACCAGGTCAGTGATCGTGAATATCTTTTGTCACTTTTCCATTCCAAACCCCAAAACAAGTTATTTTCTCAATCATCTCTAGTTACTGAATTCCTAGAAGAAAATTCTAAAGCAAAATCTCTTTCAGTTTTGATTTAAATCTAGCATGTTTTGTAGATAAAGTTTTATTTACTCTGGGAGTACTCTGGAGAAATACGCTGCCTAAGAATGTTACTTCTTTTTATACCATTGACAAACAGTTGTAATCCTCGTGTAAGTTTGTTAATTTATAAATGTATAATAGTATAGCTTTATATGTTGATACTGAAGTGTTCAGGCTCTTCTACTACGAAAGACGGGCATGTTGTATATGTATTTTGCTGACATTGTAACCATACCTAGATTTCTGCACACCGAGCGTGGTGGTGTAACGGATAGCGTTCTGGCCTCGCATTCGGGAGGACGGCGGTTCGAATCCCCGTCCGGGCATCCAGATTTGGGTTTTCCATGGTTTCCCCAAATCACTCCAGGTGAATGCCGGGATGCTTCCTTCAAAAGGCCATGGCCGAATTCCTTCCCATTCCTTGCCCCCATCCTTTCCCGTCTCTAAAGACCACGTTGTTAAAAAGGGACGTTAAACAGTTTAAAAAAAAAAAAAAAAAATTCTGCACTACGTCCGTCGGCTTATCCCGTAAGGAAATCGTAAGACATGTTTGCGTACCCTATGTTCCATGCGCGAGCAGAGTATTTACTGCAATATCGCATTGAATCTGCCACAGTGACTCCTACGAAGCAATTTCTTCTTTCTTTCCATTTCAGACCTTTCAAAAATTTGTTCTTTCTAACAGTTAGTTACAGTGTAACTGTCCTACTGAAAACTTGAGTGCGTGCACCCATGCCGTCTCTCTCCAGTTATTTATTTCAGTCCATCGATGATTCTTAGTATTTGAGGCTGTTTTTTAAGCTTTAAAAACAGTTCTTTCGTTAATTCAGCCACGCTTGATCAAAAAAAAAAAATCCTGTTTACTGATCCTCTATTTTGCGACTTACTTTTGCAAGAATGTGGATTTGAATCCCAGCTCAGCCATACAGTTTTCGATCTTAATGGTTTCCCCAAATCACTACAGGATCAATGCCGGGATGGTTCTTTCAAAAATGCAATGCCGAATTCCTTCCCGTCCCTTGCCCCCGGTCCTTTCCCGCCTTTAATTATCTCGACGTTGACGAGACGTAAAGCAATAAACAACAACAAAGGCAAAAGTTCAAGGAAGTGCAAACATCATTTTCAGATTAAATGTTGCAAAACTATCATGAAAACTAATTCCATTGTCCACACAACTTTTTCGTACTTCACAATCCTACGACAGGTGCCACACTTTTTATTGTTTATCAGTCAATTAAGTAAACAGATGCATACATACAACAGAAATTTTTTTTCTAACGGCAACTAATATGAAATATCTTTCTGTGTTAAGCAAGAGAATTTTCTTAATGTTTGCTTTGCCTTGTAACACCAAAGAACAATGCAAATTCGTGATACAATGTTATTTCCTTCATCGGTAAAAACTATTCCTTTGAGACGTTATTAGTAAAATATAAACAAACCACGTTAATACAATCAGCACCGAATTGAAGTAATTAAACCATAATTTTACCCTGACAGTGTAGACCACATTCAAATTATAACAACGAGGTCACCAGAACAACAATTCTTACACGTTATTTAAAAATAACTAACATTTTCAGGTAGCTTCGAGCGCGTAGACCTATGAGTACTCCTATAATACGGTAGACATTTGGATTTTCAATCAGTACCCTCCATCTTTCCGGGAACCTTGTAAATTACTCACTAACTTGTTTCTGTATTATTCTCTTCGTCATTTGTGTAATTTTGAGACGAAAGTCTGATAACGTCACAGCAGGGCTTGGATGTTTTTCCTGTCAACTGCTGTCAAAATTTAAAACTACAACCATCTTAGTATACACAATACAAAAAAATAAATAAACAAAAATATGTACAATCCAAAGAACAAAATCGTTTTTGTCAACAAAAACCGAAAGTTAATTTGACGAAATTTTTTTATCAAACTAATGTTGTTGTAACACACACTGTGGGCGACCTCTGAATTGTATTAACAATCTTTGTTATCTATCATGCAGTGTGCACATTCTGAATTGTATCACAAATCTTTGGTGCATGACTTGTAAGGCTAACAACATATTATCACTTCTTGCTCCGGTGCTTGGCCATGTAGGATCTTAAGACATACGAGTTCAGCAGATTTTAAAGCAGACCACAAGCTTTCAAACTGAAAAAACCATTCTTCTTAATCAGTAATGCCACTACAAAAAGAAACAAACAGACTCAGCACGCTACAAATTAAAACACGTAAAAATTTAGACTAAAAGTTTGAAGAGATTGCTCGATTTTTCATGTATACGAAACCAGAGATATTCATGTGACATGTTGATTTCTCTGTAATGCTGTCAGTAAGGAACGACTGACGCAGTAGAAGAATAAATAACACTACGAAGAAAATAATATGGTAATAATTCCAGGCGGTTTATTATTTCAGAGAACTGGTGCACTGTGCAATAGGCTATAAAGGACGGGACGTGTGGGAGCTGTTTACAGAGAGACGCCACATCGCTCAGGCCTGTGGAATGCCCCGCCACTGGGGCGTGGCTAATGTCTCCGAGAAGGCAGACAGCACGACGCAAGAAGCGCAGTAAACACTGTGTTTTAATGCGACCACTGGACGACAAGTTATTGTCGCCGGCGACTCTTCCCGGGAGACCGATGGCGCCAGAACAACTCTGCCCGCTCGTAAACAACGCGTCTTATTCGTCGCCCGTGACAGATACTGTTCCGTTCGGCTATATGGAGCACACCGCTCAAAAAAGAAAACTACTTGTTCTTCTCCGTCAATAGCAGCTCGGTGACGCGACGTGGCAGATTCGGCACCAGTGACTAAGGCTTACCCGCCGGAGACATATACGAGTTTGGAGATCAGAGTATCAGAAAGGGTACAGAAACATGTACCCTACTAGCCATACCGCATTAACGCTGTTTCTACTAATACATTAAAATTTTAGACTCGTTTAGGTAGGTGTGAAATGAGCATATTGAGTGTAGCTCTGATTAAAAACAGTGCACAGTGGAAGTTAAATCGATTGCTTACAAAGCACTGGTGCGACCTCGCTTAGAATATTGTTGTTCTGTATAGGACCCCCGTCAAAAGGGGTTAATGGAGACATTGGAGAAGGTCCAAAGAAGAGCCGTCCGATTCGTGACAGGCATATATAGCTGAAGGGAAAGCGTAGGTGCGATTTTGAGGGGGTTAGGTTGGGAAGTTTCGGAACACAGGAGGCGTTGCTCTCGGCAGAAGTTAATTGAAAATTTCACGACAGACATATTTCAGGATGACAACAAACACATATTACTATCAATAGCATTAATATCTAGGAACGACGGAGAAAATTAGATAAATCTGTGCCAGAACATATTCTTTTATAAACTCATTTTTTCCACGAGTGATAACGGAATGGAATAAGAAGGATTTATCGAACGAAACTTAGACCCCGACAGGAGTACGTCTGGATAAACTGCTCCAGCCATCCTCATCTGGGTTTTCTAATTTTTTTTTCCAGATCCTGCCAGGTGAATGCCGGGATGGTTCCTCAAAATAGCCGCCATATCCTGTATATCCCTTCCGACGCATAACGAACACACGTTAGGATAGGTGCAACGCACCCTCCGCCATCCAATTTTAGTGAATAGTGGAGTAATAATGATAATAATAAAAGAAACTCAGAAGCTCGATACCAGTCTGTAACAAAAGAATACCCAGAGTCAGTATAGTTCACATATCTTCTCTGTGTACAAATCTGTTGCTGGTGTGTCTGTCTGTTTGTTTGAAATGGCGTCATGCAAAAATGACAGAACCATTTTGGAATGGGTTTTGATAGTCTGAAAGCTTATGGTTCAGCTTAAAATCTACTGCGTATGCGTGAACGGGCACTGGAGAAATAAGTGATAAGATATTCCTAACCTGAAAATATATTGTTTATACAATATCAACCAGCCACATCCAAGATAAACACTCCAATTACCATAAAAATTTTTAATGCAATTTATCTTTTGTGCTGATTTTCGTTATCTTTAGTATTAAAAAGTAGCTTCACGGTACTGCGGTTAAGTTGACGGGTACCGGGGCAAGAAATGATTCTATTCCTAAACTGAACTGATATGAACCAGAGATTCTTAATACAATTCCGAGCAGAGATTATGCACTACGTACAAGATAAACCTTTCAATTGTCCTAAAAATTCGTAATAATACGCAAATTATTTCTTTGTGCCACTATGTGTTGATTTGGGTATTAAAAATCGTTTAAGATTTCACGAAAGTGTGATTTTTCGCAAATTATGCTAATGGCAAACATTCCTGAACGAAATCATGAAATGTGTGACAGGAAATCACAGTACCAGACCTAGGGCTGAGTTAGCGAAGCTTAGGCAAATATTAGTAAAGTTATTTTTTTAATAAACATTTTGTTTGTGATTATTTGCGTAATATATGAGTTTGAGGAACAATGTGACTTATAATCAGATTTTAATTCGTGCGTGGTAGCTTTCAGTTCCACATAAACTACGTAGATCTTGAATAATGTAAATATTAAAACCTTTATTAGACGTTTTATGATCATCAGCATTCCGACTGATTTCACCTATGATTCATTCCATGTTAACTTCATATTTTCTACATAAGCATTAGACTTTTTCAGCTTTCTTACTGTTACATACTGACATACTGTCTTCATTAGCAAATCTCCTCTTTCTTTTGTACTAACAAACTAACTAGGCCTGCAAACGTCCGCCGCAAGCGGAAAGCAGTTACTAACAGCCTGTGAATTTTGCGTGATACTAAGTGCAAGATGTTCTATGCGAAGAGTACGTGAAATTATAGTTAAACCTAATATTTGCACAGTATTAATTTTCGAATTCCCTATGACTATTAAGATTTCGGTTTTCCATGGTTTCCCCAAATCATTCCATACGTATGCCGGGATGGTTTCTTCAAAAACGTCATAGCCAAATTCTTTTATGTTCCTTTCCCAGTCCTTTCCCGTCTCAAATGACCTCGACGTCGACGAAGCGTAAAGCCATAAAAAAAACACAAGTCACCATCTAAATGGAATAAGCTGCGACTTCAAATCCGCAAAAGCCATTTATTTATTTCACAAAAAACGAATATTATTATATTAAAAAAATTGTTTTGCTAAATTATGTCCAGGATGGTTTTCGCAGAAAGGAGGAGTCGACTTTTTTTTTCTGGGTGGTGTATAGATATTCAGATCTCTGCTGAACTAAGATTTTTCAGTTTTTTTAGCAGCCCTCAAAGTTGCCAATTTTTTGTAATTTTTGTTGCCGGGTTTATCTCAAATTATTTTGGAATATTAAATTTGTCCCAAGTCCTGGTCATAACCTGTATTTAAACAAAAAACACTAAAAATATCTTCATCTAATATATTTTACTATTTCGAGCAAAACAGATAACATTTTGATTACACATTAAAATACCTATACGATATTTTATTATAATCGATCGAAAGCACTATTGGTGCTTTCGGCGTAGTGACGCAGCCTTTAGAGCAGTGAATCGCACTTAATTTTCTACACTGAAAACGTGTCAGGCATTTATTTTTGTGGCAAGCGACTACTATCTGATCTGCCACGTACAATTTATCAATTAAAGTCATTGGAGTAAGAAACCTTAATTACGCATGAACTCTATTGTCACTTATCTGATTATTTAAATATGGAGACACAACTGATTACGGATCGATGAAATTCGATTCCAGAATGGATTAATACCATTCTCTTGCATTGTATATCATGTATTTATCAAAGTAAACTATTAACCGAGTGAAGTCTAAATGAACGGTGTTGTATTGTGATTTTGTGTTTTACACTACATTTTCAACTTTCGGGATATTTGTAACCATGTTTGGAAGATGGTCCAAAAATTAAGAAACCCGTTTATCTAGGTGTGTCAGTTTGATAAATTTTTTAAATGCCTCCACATGGAAACAGCTTTCATGTGTCGTTCTTTCTTGTATCAAATCCTTCATGGCCACCTTGTTTGTGGGAAATGAAATTCATTGTTTAAACTGCTGATTTGATAAAAAAATACTACCACAATTATGTGTTAAGATAAATGATTGCCTATGACCGGACTCTTAATAAACACTGCTAGTCAAACAATGTGCGTTAAATTTAATTAAAATTGAGCAGAGTGATAGACTTCAACAATGAACAACAGGTGGACCTTAATTAAGCAGAATTCCGCAATGAATCACTCTACAAATTAATTACCATACCCCTACATTTTTCCTTCCTATTCTCCAGCAAATGCATGAAACACTTGTATCTTCTCAACGTTTTCGTCAGAATCTTTGCTTGATAGTAATGCTCAACATACTAGGGCGTCAGAGCCACCATGGGGGTATCAAAGTTATTCCCTTGCATTTCCCAGTGACGATAGTGTATGTCATGTGGATAACTGTAATGTGTTTATGCTATTAATTAATGAAATATGAAGGAACACAGAGAGTGTGTAACCGCTACTGACCCGTCTATGCCCACTCTTCCGAAAGATACCTGAAGCCTGCACTCCGTTTACTTCCTAATCTGACGTACAAATCACCAAAACTGTGTCATATGCCCTTAGTCAATACACATTGCTGAGAGATTTGGGATTTAACCCAGGAATTTGGTATGTATGCTTCACCATCTCCTTGTAAGGGTCCAATTCCTTATATATTTATTAAAAACATAAATATAGTTTCCAATTTCCGGTGTAGGGTTAGTATGGTAGGTTTTTATTATATACCTCTATATCAACGCCACTGCTGAAAATATATTGTCTTTTAACTAAAGAAAAATCACTTCTCTAAGATCAACAAACAAGGTTTATTAACATCCATACAAAAGAGAAGAAATCAATCATCATTTACTTATAATATTGTTTCATTTACAATAATTTACTCTATTCATACACAATCTTTGAAATTTATTTACGAGTATATTGTTCCTCTGGCTTATTTTCTTGAATATCCAATTTATAATTATATATCCATCCCGCCAGGATTAGATCGTCTTATTAATTTCAACTTCTCCAGCCATCTTTTTCTCATCAACTATTTTAGTAACCAGAGATCCTTCTTCACTTCCTTCGGTCTGGTTTGACTTTCTATGACCTTGAAAAACTTTAATGCCAAAGGCACTACACATAAATTATTTAATGACAAAATATGCATTAACAGTAAATTACATGATTAGTGAGGTTGTGTACCTCACATCCTCTCCTGGCTTACTGACAATGTCCTCATGACGACAATTTCTCCCACCAAATAGACTCAGACCATTTAACCCCTGGTCAATCCCCATCACTTTGGAGCAACCACATGGGCGGTGATTCTGAGCTTAAAGAAATAAAATTGAGGTTATAATAAGATAGTTATTTTCAGACAAAAATGTAGTATATCACATATTGTGATGTTTCCATTGCTACTATGTAAAACTAAATCATCTCCGTTCAGTGGCGTTGCTAGGTTAACAAGGGCTCAGGTGCAAAAAAAAAAAAAAAAAAAAAAAAAAAAAAAAAAAAAAAAAAAAAAAAAAAACGGCGATCTTTCTTTTTTCTTAGCTCTACCAAGTCTACGGCACCGCCTAGCCTTCCGATAGCTATGTGTTATGTGTGGTACAGTGTTCAACCAATTACGAAAGTGAAATGACAGCCCGATTGAAGCAGCATATAAAAACAAAGGGCGTTAATTGTGTTTGTGCCTAGTAACAGAAGAAGCTGAATTGACATTGTGAACACTTTCTAATAGTGTCGCGAGATTTGACCTGAGATCCTGCGGCATTTATGATAGAGTTTAATCAGCCGTTTACAGGTTCGCAAGGAATAATACGAAAAATAATTGAATGAAACGGCGAGCAGATTAATTTAAAATAGTACGGTCATCAACCCTCGTCGTTCAATTGTTGTTCTGATGCAGCAACCAAATCAAACGGTAAAACATTGATAGAAATCAGGTGGGAACGGATATGTGAAAACTGCGACCAGTGAAATTTGCGGCCAACCGAAAATCTGCGAAATCTGCGGCCAATACCTCTTCTCTTTGTGTCACGCCGCGCCGTCCTAATCACTCTAAACGCCCCTTTAGACGACCCGACCTCGTCTCACTAAATCGTGGCCTGGAAGTTGTTACGTGAACAAATCATTTTACATTACACGCCCGAACCAGCCAAGCTAGTTTCTATATTTTTTTTTTTTTTTTTTTTTAATAGACACGCAAATGTTTCACACGTTAAGTATTCTTTCTTAGACTTTTTTCGCACTCGTTACTGAAAGCTGAATTTTTTGCTGATCTGCAACACTGTTCGGAAAATCCAGTGCGGTACTAACTAGATCGGAGTGGCCGAGGTCGTCTACAGGCGGCCATACACGATCGCTCCATCCGTCCAAATGGAGCGATGCCACTCCATTATCGTGTCGTCTGTGGGGAAATTTGATGTGGATGACGTTAACCCACAACTGCTGATGGTAGAATATTTTTTCCTGCACTAGTTTCTTATCTGCTTAACGTCTCTCTAACAGCGAGGTCTTTAGAGACTTGAAAGGATGGGGGGGGGGGGCAGGAATGGGAAGGAATTCGACCATGGCCTTTTGAAGGAAGCATCCCGGAATTTGCCTGCAGTGATTTGGGGAAACAATGGAAAACCCGAATCTGGATGCCCTGACGGGGATTCGAACCACCGTCCTCCCGAATGCGAAGCCTCCTGAACTAGTAATTTAATTTAATTTCAATGGAGCACAGGCTCCGGTGGCAATTTCCCTACACACCCATCTTCCCCCTATCCTGCACCCACCTACACTTGCCCTCTACAAATTTTATCTTTAAATTATTTCAAAGTTTTCGGCAAATTATTCATCATTTCTCTTGGTAACTCATTCCAATCCCTGACACCCTTACCTAAAAAAGAGAATCTACCCACACCCTTGTGCCTGAAATCGAGTGCCAGCTTGTGGTCATGGTCATCTTTTCCCTTCCATGCAGTACTTTTCATACCTATTGCAATATCTTTCCATGCCTCATCGCCAGTATATGCCCTGTACACTCCCATGACCCTCCTCATCCTCCTCCTGTCTTGCAATGAATCCCATTCCAGCTCCTTTATCATATCTGTCACTGATGGCATTCTGCGATAATTTCCAGAAACAAATCTAGCAGCCCTTTTTTGCACCCTCTCCAACTCCTGTATTTGATACGTAAAATGAGCGATAATTTCCAGAAACAAATCTAGCAGCCATTTTTTGCACCCTCTCCAACTCTTGTATTTGATACTCAAAATGAGGGTCCCATACTACACTACCATATTCGAGCAATGGTCTGACCAATGTTTTGTAACCCAATTCCTAGACTTCTCTCGTACATCCCCTCATCACTCTCTCCAACAAGTGCAGAACTTTGAAACCTTTTCCTACCACCTGTCTTATGTGTCCTGCCCAGTTAAGTTTGTTATCAAAAGTAATTCCAAGATATTTACATTTCAAGTCTTCAGCAAGCAACTCTTTCCCCACCTTATATTCATAATTAACCTTTTGTTTTTTATTTGTGTATCTAATAAGCTGACTCTTCTTTGCATTTATCTTCATTCCATGTTTACCAACCCAATTAGATATCCTGTCCAGATCACCCTGCAACTGTTTACAATCCTCTATCGTTTGTGAGGCAAAGGGAGATTTTGCATGAAATCTACTACGATTCTGTAAGTATCTGCCTCGTTATTACAATTATTTTCTACGTCTTTTAAGCAAGAATAAAACTTGTATTTTAATAACAGTTATAAACTATAAAACATCTGTAGTGTCAACCTGCTGTTTAGAAACATTGGCTACAAACGTAGCAATCCGCTCAGGGCGCCGGCGGGTCGGCTTTTAACAATACAACCAGTTTGATCCTATTCTATAGTAAACATACCGCTACAGCATTGTTGAGAGTTCTGTCCGCAGATTTCACTGGCCGCAGTTTTCGCGACACCGGGGGGAACTAGATTCAAATAATATTCTTTGTTTACAGTTTTATGCGCCATTCCAGATTAGCTCATTTTTTGCTCCACTTCTGAAGTACTTTCCGTAGTGATATCCTGGGGTAATGAATATCTGAGTGTTATTTCTTTATGCCACTCTCAGTTACTTACCGAGCGTGATGGGTGAGTGGTTACGCTCTGGCCCGTCTCTAAAGACCACGTTGTTAAAAAGGGACGTTAAACTGTTAAAAAAAAAAAAAAAAAAAAAAAAGGTTACGCTCTGATCGCGCATTCAGGAGGGCATGGGTTCGAATCCGCGTGCGCCCATACATATTTGAGTTTTTCATGGTTTCCCCAAATAGCTCCAGGCTAATGCCAGGTTGATTCTTTTAAAAAGGCCATGGCCAAATTCCTTCTCATTCCTTGTCCCCAGTCCCTTCCCGTTTCTGTGTTACTTCAACGAGGCTTAAAACCATAAGCAAGAAAACGTTGCCTAGATACTGAGGGTCTTAAGGGTAACCATCTGTATGTAAATAAGGTAACTATATTCTACGTAACAAGTGTTATTGCTTGCATATTGAGTAATTTTTTCGTTGGCAAAAATTCATCTAGTTGCAAGTATGGGATGTAATAGTGACTAAACACCGTAATGAGAACGCAAGTACGTCAATCCTGAGGTCTGAACTTCAGCTTGTTGTATGGAGACTCTTTAACGAGCTCTGCCATACTGCCAGATTATTTCACTTGACGATAAGATAATCGAATAGAGGTTATAAAATTTTGAATACTTAGGTCAATATCCTTAGCTGCTATACTAACGTTGGGTTTTCTTCTCCGTCTAGTGCAGCTAAGAAATGAAAAGACTTTGTTATGGCATATGCGTTTCGGTTTATTAGACCATCATCAGTGACCTAGAACAAGTTATTTACAGGTTTTGATGTGTAGCATAATGTTTATCTAAATGAAGTTATTAATTTTGTTATTAAATATAATTTTTAGCTTATTTTACTTACAGTTTTTCTATATTACATTAGTGTATGGAATTGTTCCATATCAGTTTCTCTCCTTGAGGTTTCTCACTCACTGAACAATTTTGAAAAAGAAACATATTTACACACGTTTGATTTTTGAAGGTAACTTCCAGAACAAGCTTAGTTATTGTTCTTCTTCCTGAGGTTATTCACCAACTGACCATTTTTTATGAAAAGCATATTTATACACGTATTTACACACAATGTAGCTTTTTAAACAAACTTCTGTTATTGTTTATGATTTCTTACTCAAAGATGCTTACTTTCTATGGTATATGTATTACCAACCTAATTTGCTTACTGAAGTAAAATTTTATCTTTGCTGTAGCTGTTGGTTTGAATGCGAGTTCATTTTTAGAGTCCTAAACAGTGTCTGGTTCGTAAGATGGATGTATTCATTGATCACATTTTCCCCTTCATTTAGTGCCTTTTGTATATGAAAATTTTCTTAGACTGTTTTTTCTGTGGTTATTGATTGCCAATATTTGCATGTCTGTTCCCATTTCTGTGTGTTCATGTTTGTTTTCAATTAAATGTTCTGCATATGTAGAATGATTTGAGCATCTTAATGCCCTTACGTGCTCTTTATACCGGATTTCGAATTTTCTGGCTGTTTGTTCGATATAGATAGCCTCACACTGTTGGCAGGTCAGTTTGTATATTCCTGATTGTTGATATTTATTTTCAGCTGTATTACTATAAAAATGTTTTTGGATGGTGTTATTGGTTTTGAAAGCTATATTTATTCCCATTCTTCTGAGAATGTTACTTATTCTGTATGTGTTAGTATTCAGGTATGTCATTGTGTGCCAATGTCTGTTTTCTTGTTGTGTGTCATTGGTGAGTGTGGTTTGGGTAATTGTCTGGTGGGATGGGTGTGTTTGTTGGCCACATTTGCTTATTTGTTTTTTTAATTTTGTGGTTAATCTTCTGTACCATGTCAGTGTTGTAGCCGTTATTGGATGCTATCAGCATAATATTACTGAGCTCTGCTGTATAATTTTCTTTGGAGAGGGGTATCTCATTCATTCTGTGTAACATGTGTCTGATAGCGGCTTGTTTGTGGTTGATGGGGTGATTGGAAGTAGCATGTATAATTGTGTCTGTGGTGGTTGGTTTCCTGTAGATTTTGAAACTGTGTTTATTATGTATCTTTTTATTGTTAAGTCTAGGAAATGTATTAGGTTTTTAGTTTCTCTTTCGATGGTGAAGGTGATGTTTTTGTGTACATTGTTAATGTCACTGTGGAATTCATCAATTCGTTGGGATGGTTCATCTATAAGGCAGATTATATCATCAACATATTTGAACCAATATAGTAACTTATATTGTTTTGTAGGGATGATTTTCTAGAATATTTCGTTCTCTATCAGATCCATAAAAATAGCTGCCATTATCCCAGAAATTGTACTCCCCATGGGTAGACCTTCTTCCTGTATGTAGTATTCCTTATTAAAACTGAAATACTATGGTTGCTGTGTTGGGGATCCAAGTGTTCTGTATGTTTTCTATAAGGTGTGATGTGTTTAGTATGTTTCTGTTTTTGAAGTATTTGTAGTGTTTTGTAAGGAGTGTATGTATGTGCTGTGTCAATTTGTATGTTGGGGCATTCCTTGGTCTTATTGGAATGTTGTCTTTGTGAATTTTTGGTTGGCTTCTCATTGTGGGTGCTCTTGGATTTTTATGGATTTTTATGTGTATAGCAAAGGATCTGCCAATATCTGAAAAGTAGTTTGGTGATTTTCAGGCATCTTTTCACCTCTGCTTGGAAGCTTGCTGTTGGGTCAGACTTCAGTTTGACAATATTGTTATTGTGTATGAAATCTTCTGTTTTACTTATGTAATCTGTATTCTGTAGTAGTACTATTGTGTTACCTTTGTCTGCTTTGGTGATAATAATGTCCTGGTTGTTTAGTTTTTCTCTTAAATGGTGTATAGTCTTGTTGGAACTGTTTCTTTGGTTATAAAACTTAAT
Source organism: Vandiemenella viatica (assembly GCA_031002005.1). Taxonomy (NCBI): domain Eukaryota; kingdom Metazoa; phylum Arthropoda; class Insecta; order Orthoptera; family Morabidae; genus Vandiemenella; species Vandiemenella viatica. The sequence continues at coordinate 90,781,073 of JARYHS010008074.1, read as the reverse complement.
GTGGATCGAAAAGTATTGATGTAAATGTAAATTACATTCTGTGTTCAATTCCAGATTCTTTTTTAAAGGTTCATTCCGTCTGTCTGCAATTTCGCCACCTTTGCGCCGATTGTATTGATATTTCGATTTATTTTACTGTCCACATAACGTATTCATAGATTCATAGACACACGATAAAAAAAATACCGTAACTTCAACCACAATAAAGAGCGATTACATTGTTTCTGTACCCAATGGTGTGTGGTATCATTGAATAGATATTCAAAAATGGAATCAATGTTGTTTTGTAACATTTTTATTCAGCTGTATACTTTTGTTGATAAGAACTTCAAAAGTCGTAAAAAATGAGTATCCTCCTCTCATTTTTCAGTCTTATGACTAAAAAATCTGAAAAAGTTAAGATGTCAACGACATTGTTTAAGACTCACTTGTCGACAAAAAGCCTGAATCACCCTGAAGACATGGTTGGATGTCAATGTAATTTCGTACCCATACACACCATCGGTGGGTATGTAAGCAACTATCTGTGACAGGCAGAATGGCCACCAGAGTGCAGTAGTTTTGTTCATGTATAGTGTTGTTGCCTTGCCTGGTAGGATATATACCGGGTGTTTCAAAAATGACTGGTATATTTGAAAAATCAATAAAAACTAAACGGGCAGCGATAGAAATACACCGTTTATTGCAATATGCTTGGGACAACAGCAAATTTTCAGACTGACTAACTTTCGAAATTAGTTACAATTTTCAACAACAGATGGCGCTGCAGGCGATTTGAAAGATATAGATGTAAACGCAGTCTGTGAGTCCGCCATTCTGTAAGTCGTCTTTCTGCTGTAAGCGTGTACTGTTCACAGATTGCAAGTTTGCTGTGAATAAATGGTTTATTCCTTAGAATAATCGTACTTTAGATTTTTTCAGACTGCTGCGCCATCTGTTGTTGAAAATTGTAACTAATTTCGAAAGTTTGTCTGCCTGAAAATTTACTGTTGTCCCAAGCATATTGCAACAAACGGTGTATTTCTATCGCTACCCGTTTAGTTTTTATTTATTTTTCAAATATACCGGTCATTTTTGAAACACCCTGTAAGTGTCGTGAACAGCGTCAGATGTTGGGTGATCACTGTGATGGATACGAAGATGCCACGTTGTCGTGTGAGACAGCGTTATCAGTACCTGACAACGTTTGAAACGAGCCTCATCGAGGGGCTGCATTTCACCGGCTGGTGCAATATCCAGATTTGTGGGACATTCCGAAGTGACAGTGACCGATGTTGGACTGCATGGGAACGCGAGGGATACTCGTCGTCAAGGTTCCGATTGACTATGCTTGACTGTCACAGGGAGGACAGCCGTATTTTGCGCCAAGCACGTCGTAACCGATTCACATTTGAATCGCTAACTGCAGAAACACATGTCCACATTTCTAAATTTTACAGGAGAGACAAAACATTGAATACAACCTGACATATGATAAATTTTGTTTTGTTTATATTTTATTTTCTAGTGAATAGGCAACCTTTAATTATATGTGCTTAAACAAGTTCCGAATGACTCATCATAAACCTGATGGAAATATTTTTATGTTATGTACGTGTTCCCTTTCTGCAGTAAACAGGATTTTAAAGAAAAACTTTATGGGAAAAAAGTAAAAAAAAAAATGCAAATTTCAATAAAAATTCATTTCCTTGCTACAGAGATACAGTAAATACGTCATTTAAAAGTTAAAGTTTTCATTCATTTCTAATTTTGTCCAAAGATGCCATTGTTATAGGCCATGAAATGATGGTATTCCAAAACTCCATCTTCTCTTCAGATATGTAAACCAAAATTTTCCTTAAGCCATCCATTTTTTTACTATTTATGGGCACAATAGTAGTATAGGCTTTCTTGGTAGGTAATTCCAATGGCTTAAGCGTGTTTCGAGGTTAAAAGTGTCCGCAGACAGCCAGAAATGTTCATGTTGCATTGAACACAGTGCAGATCGTTTGCCGAAAAGCGTCTCCTTGTAATTGGACTCTTTTGATTTTCAGGAACATTTTTGCCATATGAATCTTAAGCTTTTTTTTTTTTTTTTTTTTTTTTTTTAGAACTTTGAGCTGTAATCATCAGTTTTCATTTCAAGTATTTAAAAGTTTAGGGTTGTTTGAGGAATTCTGTGTAGGTGCAACAACTTCATCCACTGTGTAATACCTGTCTCCTTTCCTCCTTCTTTTTCTAATAATAAAAAATACCATAAAATAAGTTTAATGTTATCAAACCTCTTTATCTCACACAGTTGCATCATCGTTCTCACTATGGTATTGTTTTCATTTTGTATCGAACAGTTATTTCCAAAAATATTGGACTATCTTACATCTTTGTTAACGATATTTTTGATGTACTATTTTAATGTAGCACAGACTTCATTTGTCCCCTCGCCCTCCTTCCCTTCATGCCACCACTAAGATTGTTTAATGCAGGCAGGGAACTTGTCCAGGACTAGTTCCATATCTGCAGTAAATGGAAAATTAAAGCCGTTACCATGCCTATTCTATTAGGCTGCTAAGTATCCTTTCTACAGTAAATGATGCATCCTGTACCTGGAGACAGTTTTAATGGAAAAAGCTATTTTAGAAAAAAAAAAACATGGACTTACTTATTGCCTTTCTGCAGTTAGCGATTCATTTACGCCTGCCATTAGAGAACAAGTAATGGACTCCTTTCAATATTCTGTGTCATCTGGCACCATTAGTCTGATACTAGCAGCAGCCATATATGGTAAGTACCGTCACTTGCGTAAGCTGCCACTAACACCACAACACAAACAAGTGAGTTTTGAGTGGTGCCGTTATCAGGACTGTTAGTGAATGGTGTCGCAGCGTGTTCAGCGATAAATCGCAGTTCAGCAGTGCCTCGTATTACCTCAGTCGACGAGTATGGCGAGAGGTACCTATTTTTCAATGTTTTGGAGAGGCACAGCGTTGTTATTGTTGGTGTCGTGGAGTGGAGAGCTATCGTGTATGACTTCAGGACACGGCTGGTAGCGATTGAAGGAACTCTTATGCCACAACGTTACGTCAGGGACAACCTGCTTCCTTACGTGTTACCTCTTGTGCGATTGTATCGTTACCATTTTTGAACAGGACATTGCTCGTCCGCGACACGTGTATTTTACTGCCTCCGTGGTAGTTACCGTCACATACGTAGTGTTGTGGTACAACAAGATCCCCTGCTGTGTCCTTGAAAGAACGTGTTGATGTCAGCTGCGTTCCAGCGCCAGTGTACAGGATATCAAGGACCAGTTACAACAGTGGTGGGCCAGCTTCCCTCAGGAGAGGATACAACTGCGTCCCAACCGAATCAGTGTATTCAAGGCCAGAGAGGTTGCAACGTCATACTGTTAAGTGGACTCTTAAGTGTTCTTTGTAAATATGACTGGATTTTGTAATCAGTGAAACAACATCACATACCTCTCAACCCGAAAAGCTCTGGCCTCACGTTTGGAGGACGTGGGTTCGAATCCCCATTCGGGCATCCAGATTATGGTTTTCCGTGGTTCCTCCAAATCACTCCACACGAATGCGGGGATGCTTCCTTCAAAAGTCCATGGCCGAATTCCTTACCATTCCTTGCCCCCGTTCTCTCCCGCCTCTAATGACCTCGACATCTATAAGGCGTAAAGCCATAAGCAAAAAAATAAAAAAAATCAACGCGTGAAGATTCATTTTATTTCTTCCTCTTCTTCTGGGTACTTCACCTTTTTATCAGGCAGTATATCACTACAAGTTTTCTTTCAGAAGTTTTGGAATTGTTCTAATACCAACATACTTAATTTTACGTCCCAGAAAATACCCTTTGAGTATAAGCAAAAAGGTTAATTTATTTAACTGGGCGGTCTGGTGCGCCCTCCTTGAAGATCCCGGTATCCGAATCCCAGTCTTTTCTGGTAATTTAACATTTAATCTAATCCTCTCTACAAGGAAAGTTTTAGATCGTTCATGTGATGCATGCTAGGACGCTCCTTGATTTGTATTTCACGTCAAACTACATGTCCAGCGACGACAGAGGCGCAATTTGCTGTAGCTTGAAACTATGCCGTCAGGCTCTAAGTTCACTCGAATTTACTTTATTCATTTAATCACCGCCTACGTCAACGTCACTTTTCGCAGACGTAAAGTTTTTTTCTCTTGAAATGGGGTCCGCATACGACAAGATGATTTTGATTTCTAATTATTCAAATTTCCTTTACTAGTGCCATAGTATATAGTTTAAATAGATCTCAGTACTGACTGCTGTGTTGCCGTCACCTTTACTATTTCCCGCAACCTTGTCCACTTTATTAACCACATGAAGCAATAAAAAATAAAATAAAATTTAAAAAACCTAAATGCCACATGAGAAGTTTCCACGGCTGTACCTACTTCCATATGTCGGGAGTTCCTCCAGTTGTATTTCCGTATTCTGTATACTTTAATGTTCAACAGTTCATAAAATGAAAAAATATATTACCAGTAAACAATAATAATGACAGAATCCAAAGAGTGTATATCTTTGATGTAGCGTAATCTTTGGCGCGTATCTTTTCATGTTACGAAAGGAATGTCCTTCCTTGATGTAAGGCACCAAAATATTCAGTTACGAATAAAATTATCGTTTATTATTCCGTCCACCGCTCACGTAGGGTCATAAGACATAACGCAATTCTTAAATTAGATCCTAAGTTTTTAAAGAGTGGAATCCCCGTCCGGGCATCCAGATTTGGGTTTTCCATGGTTTCCAAAATCACTACAGGCAAATAGGCCTTCAAAAGGCCATGGCCGAAATTCTTCCCATTCCTTGCCCCCCATCCTTTACCGTCTCTAAAGACCTCGCTGTTAGAGAGACGTTAAAGAGCTAAAAAAAAATAGTGGAAACCCTATCCACATCTGTTCCGTAATTTCTGCGTAATGCGAGAACAAAGAGAACCCATGGAACCGACCGCTTACAGATTTTTATGTGTAGTGAAGATACAACAACAGAACACATACGATATCTTTATTTATTTTTATGACTACAGAGATCCAAAACCAATGTAAACTACGAAGCCTATGGTATGCGCGTCTGAAATGCACTTGGTAACAATGTCATTAGAGATGGGAAAGGATTTAGGATAAGGACTGAAAAGAAAATTTTCGGGTTTTTGTTGTAGAACCATCCCGGCATTTGCTACGATCGTTGCAACGCCAAAGGATTTTTTAGAACGAAAAATCAGGGAATTCATATAAATTTATAAAAATCCTAACAATTTCAACAGAGACAGCGGCTATGGTTTGAGCCAAATGTGTAAGTGTTTGCTAGCAAATGAACATGTTGTTACAACTACAAGATCGCTCCATAATACACAAACCTCTCTGGAACAGTAAATATTCTTTGGCGGGTAAACAAAATTATCTTTGCCGGTGAAAATAAACAGTGAATTAAGTACACTCATAATTTCAGGGCAGAAAGGGCGTGGTCGATAAGTAAAACTTTTCCCTGACGTTTCGTCTTCAATTGCGGAAGTCATCCTCGGAGGCTAAGCGGTAACTGCCAGGGGGGCACGAAGAAGCGCCGTATATATGGCCGGTGTAGAGGGGGCCACAGTCCATCACGTGACATCGGCTGAGCGGCTCTCTCTGGTAATACCAACCTTATTGATAGAAGCTAATCGATTGTTAACGTGCTGATGCAACGTTGAAGTCCAAATTGTGTCTAATTTAACACCTTCCTCTTTTATATTAAAATTATTGCGATGTTTATAAATTTCAATGGCTTCTCTGTAGGTACGAGCATAGTAGTGAGAAGTTTTTGATAAAACACTGGTCTCGTTAAATTTAATTTCATGGTCGCCCTCTTGGTAAACATGTTCAGCTACGGCCGATTTCTGTATATGTCCCAGGCGGCAATTTCTCTTATGTTCGCTCAGACGAATGTTAACACTTCTTTTTGTAGTGCCGATGTACACTTTTCCACAACTACAAGGAATTTTATAAACGCCCGGTGAATCCCAAGGATGTCGTGCATCTTTTGCAGATTTTAACTATTCTTTAATTTTCCTGGTTGGTCTGAAAATAGTTTCCACCCCATATTTGTTCAGCCTTTTTCCAATACGATCTGTAATTTATTTATTTATTTATCAATCTTGTTCCATGGATCCCTGCTGAGGAAGTACCTCTGGGATGTGAAACATGTCATTGTTGATACATATACACATTAATATGAGTCATATCATAGTAAATATATATGTATATACATATTTTACAAATACAAGAAATAATAATAAACATACATTTTTGCAACTGAGTTTTGCAAACGTCATAATGAGTACAATTAATTATTTTCTTCAAATTCTTGAATGGAGTAGAAGGAGTTGCCAATAAGATAATCTCTAAGTTTTTGTTTGAATACATCTTTATTATCTGAAAGCTGTTTTATACGATTAGGTAGTTTATTAAACAGATGTATCACAGAATAATTAACTCCTCTTTGTACTAATGACAGAGATGTTTGTGTTTTATGCAAGTTATTTCTGTTTCTTGTATTGAAACTGTGTACCTGTGAATTAGGTGTAAACAGGTTAAAATTTTCTATGACAAAGCTCATGAGAGAATATATATACTGAGAATACATTGTAAGAATATTGAGTTTCTTAAAGAGTTGTCTGCAAGAAGTTCTTGGTTTTACCCTACACAGAAACCTAATAGCTCTTTTCTGTGCTATGAAAACTTTTTTACTTTGTGAAGAGTTTCCCCAAAAAATTATGCCATATGACATTACTGAATGAAAATATGAGGAGTACACCTGTTTCATTAATTCTAGATCTGCTGTTAGAGAAAGTGTTCGTATAGCGAAGGTGGCACTACTTAACTTTGTCAGTAGTGTAGTGATATGATCATGCCAACAGAGTTTCTGATCTATTTTAATACCAAGAAATTTTATACTCTCTGTTTCTAAGATTGTGTTGTTTTTATAGTTTATACATATATCTGGTTGTGCATAGTTTTTTGTTTTAAACCTAATATAATGTGTTTTTTCAAAATTTAATTTTAATGAATTTGCCTTAAACCAATTTGCTACTACTCTAAGTACTTCATTTACATTTAATTCTATAGTACTGTTTGGTGTTTTACGCACAGTCAGGTTAGTGTCATCTGTAAATAAAACACTCTTAACTATGTCGGATAGATTTCCAGGAAGGTCATTGATGTTTAACAGAAAGAGGAGGGGACCTTTTTATTTTCTCCCAGTCTGATGAAGCATCTTTACTTATTTTAGAATCAAAAATTGAAACTTTTTGCATTCGGCTTTCAATGTACGATTTAAACCATTTACCTGCGGTCCCAAAAATACCATAGTATTCCATTTTTTTCAAAAGTAATTCATGATTTACACAGTCAAATGCTTTTGCAAGATCACAAAATATTCCTACAGGACTCATTTTATTATTCAGTTCCTCAAATGTGTTTTTTGAACCCAAATTGTGAATTAGTGAGGATATTATAGTGTTTAACATGTTTTATTACTCTACTATACATGACTTTTTCAAAAACCTTTGAGAATGTTGAAAGTAATGAAATGGGACGATAGTTGTCTACACATGTTACTTCTCCTTTTTTAAATAATGGTTTTACAACAGCATATTTTAGTCTATCGCGAAAAACACTTTGTATTAAGGATTCATTACAAATGTGAGCAAGTACATGACTAATACAGTCTGAACATCTTTTCAGTAATTTACTTGAAATATTGTCATAGCTGGAAGAATTTTTAGGTTTTAATTGTTTAATGAGTTTATTTATTTCTGAGACTGTTACTGGTGGCAATTTCATCTCCACAAAGCTATTTGGGAAATCAGTCTCAAGAAGCCTTAGAGCACTATGTGGTTATTGCTTTTCTATGCCTAATTTATCTACTACTGACGTAAAATGTTTGTTAAATATTTCACAAACTTGCCCTACTTTGCTATACACATATCCATTTTGTTCTATTTTTATGTCTTTAGAGTGATTTACAGTTTTTCCTGTTTCAGTCTTTATTATATTCCATATTGTTCTCATTTTATTGTCTGAATTTTCAATTTTCGCCGATATGTACCTGTTCTTGGCCTTCCTTATTACATTTCTTAGTATTTTAGAATAAAGTTTATAGTGAACTTTCAGCGCATAGTTATCTGATTCTCTCATTTTTAAATAAAGGTCCCTCTTTGTTTTACTAGAGATGTCCTGACTAATAAACGGAAGATATACGGCACTCCTTCGTGCCCTCATTGCAGTTGCCACTTAGCCTCCGAGGATGTCTTCCGCAGTTGAAGACGAAACGCTTTACTTATCGACCACGGCCTTTCAGCCCGGAAATTATGAGTGAAGTTAATACCAGCCGTGAAAGCCTACATTGTATGATTAGTGAATTAAGTGTTCAAGTTTATTTAAAAAAAAAGCACCAGACGGTGAGATAGACAGAAGCCCTGATGAAGGCTCCAGATTGGTGCCGAAACGTTGGCGACATCAGCAAAAAATACGCAGCGCAAACACGAAAAGAGACAAGTGAGTGCAATTTTTCAATAATGACGCCTGCGAAAAGTGTGTAATTTTATATATTTGCCTGAAGTGTTTTTGTGAGGCCATGTAAAACCACAAACTCTATGATCGGGTGGATATAGAATCTGGTTCCTATGAAATAATTTGGATGAGGCCCTGTCGTCACATAACGTACCGTAATAATATCGCCTTACCAGTTCTGAGGTACTGCTCGCCCCCCGTGCTGAAGATGAAATTCTGTCCCTCTAGTCGGGCGTATTTGCACTCCCCGCTCGGGAAGATTAAAGTCTGTGTCGCGGGGCTGAGACGAATAAAAGCCACCGGGGCGCTGGAAGCCGAGCACGAAGGACGGGAGGAAGAGTTTCGAGAAACAAGCCGTGTTTACTCGCCGAGATTGCTTCTGCGGCGTTGTCATCTTGCTCTGCGGCAGGAAACTGGGGGAAGAGAGACTAAAAAATGTCGGAAGGAGGAAGGACTGCGACGAAGGCTCCCGAGTACCACGGCTGTTCCCCGAGATTACGACAGAAAATATATCGCCGGAGATATGGCCGGAGCTAAATTTAAGAGTTTTCGAGGACAGCGGGTTATATATTATCTGTGGGCCGCGGTGTCCGGCTGAGGTTGGACGGATGTATTGTTCCGACTGCGAGGGGAAGGGAAAAGAATGACGGTGCTCCTTAATCTTCCGTTACGAGTGCCTCTCTTTCTCTTGTTACTTGAATTTTTGGGGGGATGATACCACGTTCGCATCATATATTATTTATGAAAAGGTGTTTTTAGGGATGATTCATTTCATTCATACCTAACCGAAATCCATAAATGGGATATCATTTAAAAGGTGAAGATATTCGCTTTGGGAAAAACATCAATTAAGAAAAGAATTTTTCGGATTCCGGCCCTTAAAGGGCAGAGGTATCCTAATTTCCTAAAATGTGGTTTTTGCGAGGAGTCACTCATCTCCCATTATACCTAATCAAAACTATAAATTGGGTATCATTTTAAAGATTAAGATATCCGCTTTGGTAAAATCATCAATTAACAAAGTAATTATTCGAAACTCAGGATTTAAAGGCCAAAAGTATCATAATTTCGTAAAATGTGGTTTTTGTCAGAAGTCCCTCACCTCCCTTCATACCTAAATGCTTCCTTTAAAAAGGCCATGGCCGAATTACTTCCCGTTCCTTGTACCCAATCCCATCACGCCTCTAATGACCTTAGCCGTGGACGAGGGTAAAGCTGTAAGTAAAAAAAAAAAGATCATACCTAACCAAAATTGATAAATGGGGTATCATTTTAAAGATCAAGGTCTTCGCTTAGATATAACCATAAATTGAGAAAGGAATTTACTTTAAGTACCAGTAGACTTCAAATGTATTGAATATCAAGACCTAGATTGGTGGTGTAACGGTTAGTGTTCTGGCCTCGCATTCGGGAGGACGGCGGTTCGAATCCCCGTCCGGGCATCCAGATTTGGGTTTTCCATGTTTTCCCCAAATCACTCCAGGTGAATGACGGGATGCTTCCTTCAAAAATGCCATGGCCGAATTCCTTCCCATTCCGTGCCCCCCTGTCCCCCATCCTTTCTCGTCTCTAAAGACCTCGTTGTTAAAAAAAAAAAAGAATATCAAGATCACCGTATGAGGACAGTTTAGAGCCAAGCCGCTTGTCTTCGCTGCCGTCGATAGAGATTGATAGCTTTACCTCAATGAGATATCGATAAACTGTTTTTGTTTACTATAGTAAGCCACTCCCGATATTTTTCTGTTAAGTAACGTTCTGTTTAGTAGTGTGAATTACCACGAGTTTGTGCCTTGAGTATGTTTTACTCCTACAAATGCTTTTCTAATTTTTCACCAAGACGTTGTTTTGTTACGTTCATATATCAGTTGAAAAATGAACCATTGGTACAAATAAGACAGTTCTTCTTTTATCCTGGTATAAACTCGCTATCCATCATATTTTATTCGCGAAATTTTCGCACGGTTTATCTGCTATTTAGAGTACTTTAAGATTTAAATTATGTAGTTGTTTTTCAGTTTTTAAAATTCCGTTTCTATGTTTCAGTTTGACTTCATGTTTTTTTCCTTATGTCTGTACGCCTCGTCGACGGCGAGATCATTAGAGGCAGGAAAAGACTGGAGGCGAGGAACGGGAAGGAAATTGTAGAAAGTGGAGTGGTTTGGAGAAACCATAGAAAACCCAAACCTGGATGCCCACACGGGGATTCGAACCGGCGTCCTCCCGAATGTGAGGCCAGAGCGCTAACCGCTCACACAACATGATCGTCAATCTTTCCTGGCAAATGAAAAGCATCAATAAGGTCAATTTTCTCACTAATTTCATTTGTTTAAACTAGGTTTCTTTTTTAACGCGGAAAACTGAGAAATTAAGGTGATTTAGTTGAACGAGTTTAAACTGAACCACAGGGAAAGGAGAGGGTGAATAATATTGTTGCTGCTTTTGGCAAGAGGTCAGTCAGTGAACGAACTACAAGGCGCTGTTTTCTAAAGTTTCATTTACAAATCAAGTGCAAATGCTGTTATTTTTTGGAGTGGGCTTTCACCTTCCGTTGTTGATGATGTTGTAAACGAGATAATTGAAAAAAATCAACAATGTCAGTTTAAGAAAATGCAGCAATGCTAAATATCCACAGTTCAACAGTCTCGCCCAACAGACATGGGATACTGATGCAGTACGACATCACAAACCGCTATCTGCACACACACACACACACACACACAAATCGACTAGAAACATATTCGTCGGTATTTCAGCTAAAGCTTTACAACATCTAAGACCTTTACTTAGATTTCTTTAATATGTGATCTCCTATGATGAATTAAAATCGTCACGGTGGAAAGAAAAATAATTGAATAAAAGTAAAGGAAAAGAAATTAAAAAAGATGATGTATTTTTGAGTACTAGATGTCCCTTATGGAAAGGCGAATTAAACAGTGTAATGAGTAGAAAGTAAATAGTACTTTGATGACTGAATTAAAGAACATTACTTCATAAAGGCAAATACTTGAATTTATAGATATTAGATGCTGTTGATACAGTAACGCGATTACGGAAAAACATAAATTAAGTATATATCTTACTAATAACTTGAAGTACCGTAGAAATCAGAAGAGTAAAAGGTCACGAGTTCCAAATGACTTAGCGCAGTCTATACTTGCTTAAAAGCACCTATATTTGTGACATCAAAAAAAGCAATCAACTTTGCTCAAGTTCACCGAAACAGCGCGTTACCGATTAGCTAACAGTGCAGCAATTTGAATTCATTTTAGTCGAGAAATACTGTAAACACAAATATCATGCGAGTAAGTTGTTAGTTCCAATGCGTGTTCAGTTCTGAAAGAGGTCTGTACCACAGGTTCTTACAGCAACAATTCAATCAACAACAATTCAATGATGAATATAACTATATAGATCGGTAACAAGTGGTAATTCGTACTACTTATTGGCAAACACTTGTTCACATCTGATTTACTAATCATTACATGCTGTTGGCAGTGCAGAAATAGAAATGATTGCTGCAGAAGATTAAAACGATTATTGGAATCTCTCCGGCATTCGCGGGAATCCATAAACTGAGGGAATGAGAATCAATACATTTGTAGTAGGGATAGAAGTGAGTCTACACCAGTGTTTCCCAACGTGGGGCCCACGCCCCACAGGGGGGCAATTTGTTTTTTTTTAGGGGGGCAATTTAGAAATTGACTTGATGCGACTTTACCGCTTTCTCTTTGGGTTATTCAAACGCAATGCCAGATATGGTTACAAAATATAGCAAAAAAGCAAATTCTTAAAAGGATCACACTAAATTGCGATAATAAATGTTTATTATAAATCTTTTGAAATTGAATTTTAGTATTTCATTATATGTTTTTTAATTTTACTTACTGTGTTTTATGATAATATTAAAGTGTTTTCTTTCAAAAACCATCCAATATCAGTTTCTTTAATAACAAATAATTTATTTATTAAAAATTATGTATGGGGGGCAAATAAATGTTGAAAGTGGGACATGACCCAAAAAAGGTTGGGAAACACTGGTCTACACTAATGTTTGTCAAATGATTCATATCAGCTCCCGACTTTCATCAATCGCACAGTCGTTGCACAATCTATCGTAGTGAATTTAGAAGGAACATGGTTTCTAGTAATTGAAAATTCTGTGTCAAAACGAGAAATTTACTTACTGAAAAAAAAAAAATTTGATAAAACCGTTCAATGTTATAATATCAAGACTGAAGTATTTAATACAAGAACTGTAATGATATCGCATTTCTTTAAATTACTGAATTAGAAATGAAAAACATAAAATATTATTCTGTTTCCTGCTCCCTCTTGGAAGCCATTTTTGGTTCATATAAGATACTGTCATACTTTTGATACTGGTTAAATCTTGTTCAGAATGTTTGAATCTATGCGCGGTTGTGTTGGTCACCCATATCTCTATAAAGAATTACGAGGAACTGAAAGTAATATTTAATCAAGATCACGTCATAATATGATCATTTTAAAAAATGAACCTTATATAATATTGTGAAAATAATGAAAAGTTGAAGGAAACAGCTCTATAATAATTCCGTGTGGTCGTAATAACTTGGTGACAAGGTTTCTGTCGGCTGCGCATTCCGCCATTCTTGTAGCCACCTTAACATAACCCGGTAGTTCTACCGGTTACAGGGGACCTACAGCTTAACGTGGAATGCGAATCACGGAAGCGTGCGAAAGGTGAAGGTTGGGTTATGGGCCTATGGAAATCCACGCCGAGACAGGGGACTTTTCGATCTCCAGTCAAACACCTTAACCATTGAGCCACCAGACCTCTCAAGGAAACAGTTGAAAAGGCTGGACTACAAATATCGTGTGATAAAACTGAATACATAAACATAGACGCAAGAAACCAGCCCTGGACAGTGAGGACTAAATATGGTGATTATTAAAGAACACAGAAGTTCAAATACCTTGGCGAAATTTTGACACCCAATGTTAATGAAAATGCTACAGTTGAAGTTAGGGCAAGAAAGATGGAAACAACTTTTAGGTTATGTCAAAAGACATACAAATCGAAATTACTCTCCCATCAGGCGAAATACAAGCATCATAATACCGTAATGAAGCCAGAATGTTTATACGTTGCAGAAACATTAACCAGAAGGGGACTGACAGAAATAGGAAGAAAGGAAGAAAGTTGCTAATTTAGTTTAAGTTTGAGATCGAACCAAGAATTACACAATGAGTATGAAAAGGTAACAAACACAATTAATAAAAAGAGATTAACTCTCTATGGCCACATCAAGAGAATAGAACCAGAAATAATGGCAAAGAAAATACTCAACTTTCAAGTGAAGAGGAAGCCTCACGTTCCATGCGTGAAGGAGGTCAATTAGGATCTGGAAATGTGTAGAATCAAAGTGGAAGACATGGAAGACAGGGAATTATGCAGAGGAAGAATTGCGGAGATAAAGGATCTGGCTGAACAGAAACCGATCAGGAAAAGGAGGGTATTCTCAGAGGAAGAAAAAGCTAGAGTGAGAGAATAAAGGAATACTGGCGTCGGAGGAAGGAAATGAAGTTGCATAATCGTAGTCCACAGATGACTGAGAAAAGGAAAACTAAGAGGCATTCTTTGGCAGCAAAGAACAGGAGATTTTCATTGAGATACATCAATTTTTACTCATCTGTAGAGACATTCAGTTTCTGTGTAAACAATGGTGAAAGCACATACGATTTCCGTTTATTACGATATAATACAAATTCAGCAGCACTTATGAGTCCATTATTTTTCCCCTAAAGTTTAGCTTTTTCGAAATCATTCGCAACGTATGACAAGTTTTGCCATTGGCATAGCACAAACATCCCCTGCTTCTATGTATCAATACAGAACGTCCATGTTTGTTGAATGCTATTTTATCTCTTGTATGGAGGGCGCAATGAGGATATCACCATGACGATTAAATAACAGCGAAGAACGCTTTTCAGAGGTACTCTTTCACGTTTGTGGTATTACGTGGCGGTTATTATTGGGGGTCGCAGGAACTTGAATACTATATTATTTGACAATGCTGGAGCCATTCCAGTAAAACGGGTTCAGAATTTTTTTGTCTTACATTACTTTCTCTAACTGCCTGGTCTCTCGTAAGGGCTCGTTGCGATTTTTTTCCTAAGGTTTTCATGCCCTCCAATATAGGTCACTGTTTCCAAAGAGACCCTCTTGAAATAGTGACATTATTCCCAGAACCATAGAACGTATGAATGTATCAGACCCCTACGAAAGTTACTGAATTTTTCCGGAACAATGACATCGGGCTTTTTGAAGAAACCTAGTTGTTAACCTGATTCAGTTGTCTACAGATGCAAAATTATAGCGGTAAGACTTATAGAGTTATCAGAGTTTATATTTACGGTTTCTTTACTCTGTGATACACATTAAAATTACGGTGAAGTTTGATCATCCAGAACTAACGCTTTTTCCAAACAAAAAAAAAAAATGGTGAGACAAGACCACCTTATTATTTTTTGAGCAAACCACTTGTAACGTACTTTTATGTAACGTTTCTATTTTTTATAATACTTTAAATATATTTATATACTTTATTGCCTCTTATTTCCAGCACCAGACCAGTATATAGAGATTTCCTTAACCCCTCTTTGTCCGGCGCTGGTTTTAATATGATACTCACGCTGAAAAATCAAAATTATTATTATTCCAATTCTTATCACACAAACTCAAATTAATTCCTTTGTCTATATCTACATATATCTCATCCATAACCCTAAATCTTCTGCCCTCAGGCTAATATTTTACTATTAATAATCCCGCCAGGATTCTTGTGGCTTCTCCAGTGAGCCAAACTGTTTCATCTCTTCTTTCAAACTTATTCATTCCAAAAAAACAAAACTCGTCCTCTCCATTCAAATCTTCTCTTCAACAACTCACCCTTGACTCTTCTTTTATTTTTCAGAGATCTCATTATTCATCTTGTTATTCTTTGACCTTTGAACTTAAAAATTTCGAGTTAATACACACCATTACAATTTATTAAATAAAAAAATAGCTTAATTAATGTAAAATCACACAAATGTGAGGTTGTGTACCTCACACACTTTCACATTGCCGGAAGTGAACTTGAAAAGTATAAACCGCGGAATAGCGATAGGTTCGTCTCTTCACAAATTAGACACATTGTTTCTGCTTTAGTAACTGTTTTGAATTTCTTATTTTCAGTGGTAAAAACAAATAATTGAGTTTTATCTTACTATTTGACCTCTGTTACTGATATTAGTTTTGGTATCATCTCAAAACTTTTCAGTGTTCGCAAAATAAAGTTTCATTTTCCA
The DNA here is from genome assembly GCA_031002005.1 of Vandiemenella viatica. Classification (NCBI taxonomy): domain Eukaryota; kingdom Metazoa; phylum Arthropoda; class Insecta; order Orthoptera; family Morabidae; genus Vandiemenella; species Vandiemenella viatica. The sequence continues at coordinate 90,765,183 of JARYHS010008074.1, read as the reverse complement.
AGGATTACCTTTTCAACCTAAAGAATTTTCTCAAAGTACATCAACATTTCGTTCAGGCATTATTTTTAGTAAATTAGCCAGTCACGAAAAATTTTGTTTCTTTTTCCTTCTACAAAGCTATTCTATCATTGCTTTTTTAGAAAGTGTTATCCATTATCTTTCACAGTAGTGATTTAATTTTAAATTTACTTTGATTAATAACTAGCTCCAAGAATTTTATCAAATTTTCAGTTTTACACGCTATTGAAGAGAATTAGTGATTGGATGTTTCGAGGATTTCGCAAGTTATCTGCAATAATCGGATATAACTTTCAGCTATGTCCGCGATACCTACAGTTCGAATTGAACGCCTTCGATACAAGCGACGGTTTTATGAAGATCCCTTTGTCACGTTATACATCGTCGAGAATCAGTAATGGACGTAGTATAGATTATTTAAAAATATCATAGTTTTATTCTGAACGACATAGTTTGTGGATGTAATTCCGAAGAGGAGCGCATCGTCGCGCTGTAGTATGCACTAAGCCATGTATTGCGCCTTACAGTGCCGCTACCCAATCAGCACTGTTGCTCGCCTGGTGGCGTCTGAGAGGGATGTGCAGTGTCGCATGAGACTGCGGTTAGCCGCGCCGGATTGGTCGCATGACGGCTGACGTCACGGACGCTGGTATTGATTCTGCGGCAGAGCAGTCGTCGCGAAATAATGGACAGACACATGACTGCCGGAAGTCTTCAGGGGTGGGGTGACTGTCCCGCCATCCACTTGTCTTGCTGTTCTGAGGCAGGGGAGGGTAGAGGCGGTGTTACAAGTGTTCGACATACACGTTTTACACATAATCACAATTTACAAATATTAATTGCTGTCCCAGTGCATATTTATTATTCACAAGACTATAAAGAACATAAGTGACAGACTTACCGCAGCGTTAGAATCATAACATTAGGGCACATGTCGAGTTCCATATGTGATTCTCTTTTCTTTGATTAACATGTAGAAAAGTTATGGCTCAAAATTGAAAATTCTAAATTGAAACAACCTTCACAATCTGGGATTTGGTGCCCTTACTTTGTCCTATTTAGTATGATCCTTGAATCGAGTTTTGATGAGAGGTAATTCGAACATTATTGATTAGATTTACGTAAAATTTCGTATTTTGCTATTTTGCTAATTTTACCGAGCTGAACGGTAACCGATGGCCCTGATATTCGAAACGACGTGGGATTGAACACCCGGTTTTCCATGGTTTTCTGAAATATTCCAGGCGAATGATTCAGTGGTTCCTTCACTTCAAAAAATCCATGCCCGAATTCCTTCCCTCAAGTCTTTTTTTTTTAATATACTGACCTTGATGTCGACGAGGTGTAAAGCCATTAGAAAAAAATACTTTGTTGAGTTACTATATTAAAAATCTTATATTAGAATCTGATTTTTTTCAATAACTCTGTTGAAATATTACAATAGGTCTGTATGAAATTTAATTTTCAGGAAAATTTTTCCTGTAGTATATTTAACCCGTACTAGTGCTTAACCTCAAGAAATAAAAATTGTTACAAATATAACCGTGCGGTCTTTGTGAAATTTCAAATTCTTTGCCTGGCAACTGCTGTCCGTATGTACCTGCTTAGTCTTGACTAATGTAAGCCCGTGACCAATTTTTGCGTATCGTCAAGGGTCTAGAATCCTTCAACAACATTATGACAGGTTGAAGTGATTTTACTAAATATAAACTTACCCTGTGTTTCAGGTTGAATAAAATCTGTTTAGCTTGAAGAAATCAGAACCATTAATAGAGGTATTAAACACCAACAGGGACGATAATGCAATCGTATAATTGTTTCAAAGGTTATATACTCGAACTTGCTTAAATACAAACTTGACTTGTATTTCACCCTTAAAGTTCACTCTGAAAATCATCATATATATTATTTCTATAAGGTATTTTTTTGTCACAAGCCTATATCTTCCTTCATACTTAACCGAAATCAATTAATGAGGGGTCATTTTAAAGCTAATGGTCTTCACTTTGGTCACATAATATTTTAAGAAATGAAGTTTTTGGAATTAGACCCTTAAAGGGCGAAAATGTCAATATTTCTAAAATTCTGTTTTCTGTGTTACGAGTCATTTATCTCCATGGATACCTATCTGAAATCGTTTAAAGAAGTATCATTTTAAAGATTAAGATCTCCGCTTTAGTGACCTCATATATTAAGACAGAAATTTTTCGGAATTGGACCCTTAAAGGGCAAAAGTATAAATATTTTTGCAATTCGTTTTTGTGTCACGAGTGATTTATCTCCCTTAATATCTAACCGAAAGAGATAAATGTGGTATCATATTAAAGAATAAGGTCTCTGCCATGGTAACATTGTATTTTAAGAAAATAATTTTTCTTAATTCGACCCTTAAAGGGCAAAAATGTTAATTTTTCTAAAATTGGTTTTTTGTGTCTCGGGCCATTTATCTCCCTGGATATCTAACTAAAATCGAGAAATGAAGTAGGACTATCAGGAGTAATGTCGCAGCTTTGCGAAATCATATTTTAAGAAAGAATGTTTTTGGAATTCAACCCTTAAAGGGAAAAAGTATAAATTTTTCTATAACGCATTATTGTGTCACGAGCGATTTATCTCCCTTGATATCTAGCTGATATAGATAATTGAGGTATCATATTAAAGAATAAGGTCTCCGCCATGGTAACATTATATATCAAGAAAGTAATATTTTGTAGTTCGACCCTTAAAGAGCAAAAATATTAATTTTTCTAAAATGCGTTTTTTGTATCTAGAGCCATTTATCTCCCTGGATATCTAACCAAAATCGATAAATGAAGTTGGATTATAAGGAGTAATGTCTCAGCTTGGTGAATTCATAATTTGAGAAAGAATGTTTTTGGAATTCAACCCTTAAAGGGAAAAAGTATAAATTTTTCTATAACGCATTTTTATGTCACGAGTGATTTATCTCTCTTGATATCTAACCGTTATAGATAAATGAGATATTATATTAAAGACTAAGGTCTCCGCCGTGGTAACAATGTATTTTTAGAAAGGAATTTTTCGTAATTCGACCCTTAAATGGCAAAAAATGTCAATTTTTTTAAAAAAAAATGCGTTTTTTGTGTCTCGAGCCACTTATCTTCTTCGATATTTATCCAAAATCGATAAATCAAGTAAGATTATGAGGAATAATGTCTCAGCTTTGGTGACATCGTGTTTTAAGAAAGAAGTTCAACCCTTAAAGGGAAAAAGTATAAATGGTTCTACAACGCATTTTTGTGTCACGAGCTACTTATGTCCCTTGATATCTAGCCGATATGGATAAATGAGACATCATATTAAAGACTAATGTTTCCGCCGTGGTAACATTATATTCTAAGAAAGGAACTTTTCGTAATTTGGCCCTTAAAGGGCAAAAATGTCAATATTTCTAAAATACGGTTTTTGTCTTTCGAGCCTTTTATCTCCCTGGATTTCTAACCAAAATCGATAAATGAAGTAAGAGTATGAAGAGTAATGACTCAGCTTTGGTGACATCATATTCAACCTCACTATTCATCGCATTTTTTTCGCGAAATTTTCGCACGGGTCGTCTAGTGTTTTAAAATTACTGTTTGCTTCGAAAGCATCACGTTGTTTTTTTATTGAGACTGGGAATGTATTCATTGGTCAAAGTATCTTTAACGGCCAGAGAACATAATACACATTCCATATTATGAACAGTTGAGCAACTCCGAAGAAATGAATTGCCAGAATACTCGATTTGGTTTGATGTTCACTTTAAACAATCTAATAACTCACGAACAGCGAATATGAATACAGGGTGTCCAGAAAAGGACTCCCTGATTTCAAAATTAAATATCTCGAAAACAAAGATCGATAGAGGAATGCAGTAAACGGAATGTTTATTGTGACAGCTGTAAAAAGTGTATACAGCAGTGTGAAATAATAGTTACAAAAGCTGCTAACAGATGTACGCTGTACAGCTCATATCAGCATACATAAGTGAAATAATCGTATGAAAACATTTTTTGCAAACAATCACATCACAATGTTTTCAAAATGTTCACAACGAAGAATGAAATTCGCCATCACATTTCGTAGTGTCTCGACCGAAATGGATTCACATGCCGCAGAGATCGCCGATTCCAGCTCGTCCAACGTGGGGGTATGCTTCGGGTAGACCATGTCTTTCACTGTGCCCCACAAAAAAAAGTCACAGGGAGTCACATCCGGGGAATATGGAGGCCAATCCATGCCTGCACCAGTAAATTCGGGATATCCCAAAGCAATGACTCGATTCCCGAAGTATTCCTCAAACTGCTGTATACACTTCTTACAGCTGTCACGATAAACATACTGTTTACTGCATTCCTCTATCGATCTTTGTTTTCGAGATATTTAATTTTGAAATCAGGGAGTCCTTTTCTGGACACCCTGTAAATACCATTAACGAAAGTGATCAATGAAACACCTAAAAAGGAAATGAACCGTAATGCATAAACTCTGGTCAAGTAACAACATTAGTGAAAATTTTAATTAAATTGAAATTTATCCCAAGTCAGAATGCGATTACAGCAGAGACCATGAGTAATTTATGTTTTATATATTTTATTATGTTGCTTTAATTAGGAACATGTTACTGAAAAGCAGTTCCACGTTTTTTCAGCCGTAAAGATTATCGATATATTTTTTTAACTATGAACTGCTACGAAAAGAAAACTTAATGAATGTATTTTGGCAATTAATTTGGTAGCGGTTGCTTAGCTATTAAATTGTCGACATAACTTCGAATTTCTTCTAATGGTATCCCTGGTCACTGTTACTACAATTTTATTCATTTACTCTATGGATAACCAAACAAAAGTTTTGAAATTCCATCGTACATTGGGAAATGTAATGAGAATACACGTTCTAGGACTGAAAACACGTCTCAATATTGTTGGTAGAATTGTCATATTCGTGACATGTAAACTTAACTTGAAGTAATCATTGTAGAAATTGAAATCTTCTTCTTTTCCTACGTAATTAATATTAACTCTTCAATTGGGTGTATGCTAATTCGCATATTAAAGTGCATTCATCACTTGTTTTTTAAGTATCAGAAAATTTTTTATAATAATAAGCCCTAAAATTCTTTAAAATAACAAAGAAAATCAATCTAAAGAGATCGCAGATTTATGATCGCATATGTTTGTGTCACTGCTATATATGTTATCCTGTTCACATAAATAGTTTGCTTTTAGACTGAAGAAAGTGAAAATAGAAAACGTGGAGAAAATTGTTAAAACGTCTTTAAGGAACCCAAAATAGTGAAAATTATACTCGCACATAAATTTAGTGCTTTACCTACAAGAAAGTAAATTTAAAAAGTAAACAGTACTTTGTTGTACATACAATAATTGTAATTGACTGTTATATAATCCGCTTGGCTTCTCCCTAACATAGATCAAAGTAAGAAATGTTCTAATTCTCGGAGACAAAATTGTGTGAAACATAACTGGTTCAAGGTGCATAGGTTCACACCGCCTACACAGGCTTGCTCCCTCCTTTTGGGGATATTAATCTGTAGGTGTACTGACAGCGCAGAAAGTGGACGATAAGTCAATCAAGTTGGAAACAACTCTGTTACACAAGACTGCAGCCGACAACGGCTGATTTCCCCAGCTACAGACACGAGATTTTTTACATCTTGTCTCTGTTACAGAGTCGTGTAAATCTTTCCACTGTAATTTGTTTCTTCTATCACGAAACGAGTTCAGAAACTGGTTTTTTAGTGCAGATTGGAAAATGGTAGCGTTCTGATGTTTCAGCATCGGTGCTGTCCAACTTCCCTAAGCCAAATACGTGACTGATCATCATATTTATGAAGAAATAATTATTTACGTCCCTTTTGGGAACAGAATTACAGTGCTATAACCTTATAAAAGTAGATTAAATATGTATGACACACTTAACCGGGAGTTTCCGAAGGATAACTTGCCCAGCCGGAGTTTTAATCAACAGTGGAATCCTCCTTGTCATAGTCACTGAAGACCTGCTTCTTAAAGTGAAATCCGAGCCACGGAATCGTTCGCACACCCAGAGCAATCTTTCACATTGTTAAATTTCTGGCGGATATGGGATCCTTTTGAACCTTCGTCGTACATGTTATCACGGAGCTATTACACAGAGTGATAAGTAGCTCGCTATGTAGTTCTCTAAACTGATTTATGAAGATTTACAGGTTTCTCGGTCGCCAAGTGTTTTTACTTTCCAAAGTTATAGAACTGAATTCCTTAAATTTCTCAATGAGTGGCAGCTTCTTAAATACTGTCACCGTAAATAAACTATTTGCTTTACTTTTATTTCGGAGGAACAATTCAGGAGAGCGTAATAGAAACTTCAGACTTCGTATCCAAAGATTGAAGAACGTGACTAATGACGTAGATTTCGTCTTAAGGCTGTTGCGAGCGATCTTGTTCTGTAGCGATTATCTGGAGCTTATATACACATCATAAAATGTTCTGGAAAAGTAACTGTTATAACGCTAACAGTTACTTTAGCAACTAATTAATTAAAATATTAATATTTACTTTAAATCATAAAAAACTTCTTAAACAAAATGGGAAATATTTACAAGCTTTTTACAGAACATTTAAAATTAAACATTAATTTAAAATATTCATAATTACTTGAAATTTTAAGAAGACACTTTTAAATAAAAGTTTGAAATATTTACAAGCATTTTACAGCATATCTGCCACATTAAACATTTATAAACATTAAAAATTTCGCTCAAAACATATTTATTGGTACAATATTACCCATTACAGTTGTTTTAATTAATATACCATAAACCCTACTGGTTTTAATACATTTACAAAAGTCATTCAGTTCATTTTCAGCACTTTCACCTCCCAAAATATCACACATTCAAAAAATAACTTCACGAATATGCAATCAATTACTTCGCTTCTCTCTCAAACACAAATTTAGTTAATTATATGAATTGTAATTAGTAGGAACTGGTCTCAGGAACGTAACAAGCTCTCCGGTTGAAAGCTGAGAGCATGAAATTCCATCTAAACTAAGGGAGGACTAAGGACGTCGGACATTTTATCAGAGCCGGATTAAGACAGCGTGGAGCCTGTAGCAAATGCGAACAATAGGCTCGTGGTTTACTTCAGGCATTAAAGTTTAGGATGTAAATTGAAACAGCACATTTACAAAATTACTTTTTGTGATTAAATGTGTGCAAATTTAGAGATAAACAGTAGCTGAATCAATACTCTAAGTAAATCATTTTCTATATTCAATAAAACCAGATCATTAAGAAGTATAGGCGCTAGGCCTCCCAAAGGCTCGTTGCCCGTAGCTATTTTTTATTTTTATTTTTTTTACTTGTTGCTTCGTCGTCGAGATCATTAGACGCGGGATAGGACTGGGGACAAGCAACTGGAAGGAATTCGACCATGTCCATTTGAAGGAAGCATCCCAGCATTCGCCTGGAGTGATTCGGGGAAACCATGGAAAACCCAAATCTGGATGCCCGGACGGGGAATCGAACCCGCGTCCTCCCGCATGCGAGCCCAGAGCGTAACCGCTCACCCTCCACGCTCGGCGTGCCCGTAGCATTTGCTAACTCTTCCTATGTGATTTATCCGGTACTGCGCTATATCACCATAACCGATCTATCATTCCTATACTTACATTGTTTCCGTCAGTTGTACGGGTAAGTAAAAGAAATACTGTTTTGGTAGGGGCCGATCGAAATCGTACTTCTTTTACTGTAGGTAACCACTAAGGGAAGGAAGTGATTGTCACCACCTGTATACAAACTACATTAGCTTTGTACTAGTGAGTCTTTCATAGTTCAATTTGAGGAGCCTGCAGTATTTGTCAGGCACAAATCAAGTAGCAATTTTGCCGTTTAAAGCCGCGTTCCCACGATCCGCACATTTGTAGGCCGAGCCTTTCATCTTTACCGCCTGGCGATGGATAGCATATGCGGCAAAGATGAAAGGCCTCAAAATCCACGCGCCGTGGGAAGCGGCTTTATCGCGTCAGTGAGAATGTCAGGCCGCCCCGTTCTTACATTTTCAAGTCTAGTAACAGAAACAGGATGCTGGTTACACTCAATTCTACTGAACCTAAGGAGTGAGCGGGAACGTTCAACTCTGGTACTGGAGAGGCAAACATCCATCCAGTCATCGAAATTTCGATTCTTTCATCGTTTCCCGAAACCCCTCCAAGCAAATTGATGACTCCTCCAAAAGGTCATGACCGAATTCCTTCTCATTCCCACAGGTGGGCACAGTTAATCCAAACGTTAGCTTCGTTAATCATTATTCCGCTACTTAAAAAGTTAACTTCGATAATCGTTAAAGCGTTAAATGTTTATAAATTTAACGCAAGTTAAAGTTATCCGTTAAAAGTTAACTAGTCAAAAGTTGTACTGATGTATTATAGTACGGTAGGTATAACTGCTCTCTATCTCAAGGTGTTATGTACAATGATGCAAGTGTGGATTTATTTATAAAAATTAACAAATTATGGTTACGCTATCGCCACAACAACGAAGTGGTATTCCTGTCTGTTTTTATCTTTGTTGAGACTGTGATCAACATAACACTTGCAAATTGTCTTACGAGAGACTCGTGACTTTATATATATAAAAAACAAGAATGCAGAATGAAAAGCAACAATATTATGGAAAACAAGTTGGACTGGGACACCTGAATATGTGAAAACTGTGACCAGTGAAATTTGCGGCCAACCTAAAATCTACGACCAATGCCTGTTACGGTTACCTTTGTGCCACGGCCTACCTGTGACCTAAAGGCCCCTTTAGACGACCCGGCCTGGTTTCACTAAATCATGGACTGCATGTTTTTACGTGAACAAATAGAACGGAAGTTAGTCAGTGACATCCTTTTACATTACACGGCCGGAAAAAAAAAAAGGACACAAATGTTTCGAATTAAAATTGCACATCACCTTTTTCGTAACTTATGTATTATTTCTTTGAATTTTTTCGCACTGGTTACTGAAAGTTGAGTTTTTTGCTGATCTGCAACACTGTTTGCAGACTCCAGTGCGATACTAACTATCGATCAGGCGGCCGGTCATCCACTGGCACAGAATTTCGTCCGAGTAATGCCCGATTTGACGGCCGAACAGTTTGTCCGATTAACCTCTTCCGACACACACTGCCGATCCGTCACTGTTGCTTCAACACCAACTGAACGCGATGTTTTTACTAAACGTATAATAACGACATACTTTATGTAATAATAAATACACCTCATTACAGATAATAATGTTGATTTGTCAATAAGATAGGTTATGGCGCTTTTTAGTTTATTAACGTTTGCAGAATTCACAATATAAAATAGTCTCGCCGCCGCCAAGATTTTAGCAGGCGGCGCCCACTACTACGCCGAACATACGAGCAGCGCTGCCAGTACAGACAACTTATATTATACCGCTGTCTCTTTGAAATTATACAGAATGAAACCCAATTATACAAAGGGGTCATCCATTGATTACATACGTGAGTGAAAGTGCTGGGAGCAAAAAAAGTCCACGAAAAGTAAATAATGTATACATTGATAAATTTTGAATAACAAAAAGGAAATAGATATGCAGGAAGGGTTGCCAACTCAATGAAACAAAGGGCAAACACTTTCAAAAAGTTGCTGGAATGTACTTTACTTTTAAGTGCTCATTTTTATATCCAATTATACATGGCAATCTGTTATACAAACAGGATACAAGAGGTAACCAAATTATACAAGTTTTGTATCCAATTATACAATCTGGCAGCCCAGCATACCAGTGGTGGCGTGACGCACAGTTCAAACAAACGAAAAGACGAACGGACTAAAGTTAACGGAAGTCCAATTTAACGGAAGTTAAGAAGACCGTTAATGATTTTTTAGGTTAACTTAAAAGTTAAATTTTCGCAATTTTTTTAACTTTGTTAATTAACGATTAACGGATTAACTGTTTTGTGCCCAGCTGTGTCATTCCTTACCCCTGTCCTTTTCCGAATCGGAAAGCCCTAAGCAAGGAAAAAAACTCTCATCTTCAAAGAGATTTGGAACGCATTGGCACAGCCCATCATTAAACAACTCGCTGTAAGACCTTGTAGAAGATTACAATTAATTACTCAGTTCCATAGCGAAAAAATCGCCATGCTAAGCCACTCGGAACTAGTTGTTTTTGTTAACTGGTTTACGAAGATTTATAAATAATTTTGTCAGGTCTCCAGGTAATTTTAACTTTCACCAAAGTATGTACCAAATTTTTTATACTTTTTAATGATGGATAGTTTCACCATCGATTAACTTTTTACTCCGTCGAAACACACATAAAAACGTAAATGAACAAAGCATCTCACTTATTCCAAAGATACAACAAACAAAACAGATTCATAAAATGAATTAGCTTCGTGTTAGCATAGCTCTGAGCGATCTTGCCCGCTAGTAGTCTCGGTAGCTTTAATAGACATTGCGGAATATCCTCGAGCATGTTAAAAAGGGCGACGGTACTTCCTGGAATGCTGACAATCGCTCCAACTATAGAAATACTACAAAAAACAATTATAATGTGTAAAAAAAATTACTCGGAGTTATAAGGAAGTATTTTAAAATGAAAATAGAAACCATTTACAAGCTTTTGAACCTGAAACAGTCAAAATTACACATTTCGAAACATGTTTAGCTTACACAACATTCTTAATTAGTCTTTTAGTTAACATTTCAGACACTGTACTGCATTTTAATTAAATTATAATTCATTTTAACCATTTTCAGCCATCAAAATACTACACATTTACAGGAGAAGTATACAAATTTACGGATATCTCTCTCCGATACCAAGATAATGAATTTAAAGGATTGAAATTAGAAGGAGGCTCGGTCTTTACGGCATCCTCAACGAGACATTCTTGTAGAATGGTAGAGCTAAAAAAAAAGGTCTACAAATGACACAAAAGTCGATTTTAGGGCGGTTAAAAACCGACTTTTGGGGGGTAAAACCGCCCTTGGGAGCATGAGGGAAAAAAAATGTGTCAAAAAGTTTCGAGGTTCATTCGTAAAGGGGGCGGGAGGTCTCCGTCAAAATCTCACGTCATTTTACAAGGGGGGAAGGTCCAACAAAATCTCACGAAGTCTCACGAGAAAGGGGTGGGGCGGAAGTCAGGAAAAACACCTCACGTAATTAATGGACGTACCCTTATGCTAGCGAACTGCTTAGGTGTCACTATAATTACACAGACGGAAAAAAAAAATCCCAACACCAAGAAAAAATTATTGTAGAGTAATGAAATTTGGACAATGCATTTGTCAAGTTAACATGTTTAATTGATTAAATTTTCAAGATCACAGGTTAATTTAAGCTCAAGAAAATGCATTTCAAATGTGAAATACTGTTAAATTAATAGCCGGTGTAACCTCCAGAATTTTGAATGCAAGCCTGCAAACGTGAATGCATTGTGTCATACAGGTTTCGAATGTCACTTTGTGGTATGGAGTTCCATGCTTGTTGTACTTGTGCTGTCAATACTGGGACGGTCAGTGCTGGCTGTGGATGATGCTGGAGTTGTCGTCCAATGATATCCCATACGTGTTCAATTGGAGACAGATCTGGTGATCTCGCAGGCCAAGGTAACATGTCGACACTCTGTAGAGCACGTTGCGAGACAACAGCGGTATGAGGGCGAGCGTTATCCTGTTGAAAAACTCCCCCTTGAATGCTGTTCATGAATGGCAGCACTACAGGTTGAATTACCAGACTGACGTACAAATTTGCAGTCAGTGTGTTTGGTATAACCACAAGAGTGCTCCTGCTGTCATAGGAAATTGCTCCCCAGACCATGACTCCAGGTGTAGGTCCAGTGTGTCTAGGCCGCAGACAGTTTGGTTGCAGGCGTTCCCCTGGCCTCCTTCTGACCAACACTCGGCCATCACTGGCACCAAGGCAGAACCTGCTTTCATCAGAAAACACAACAGATCTCCACTCCGTCCTCCAATGAGCTCTGGCTTGACACCACTGGAGTCGCAAACGGCGATGGCTTGTAGTCAGTGGAATGCACGCTACAGGGCGCCTGGCTCGGAGCTGTCCTTGAAGTAACCGATTTCTAACAGTTCGTTGTGTCACTGTGGTACCAACTGCAGCTCGAATTTCTGCCGCAGACGCAGTACGATGCGCCACAGCTGTACGCCGAATACGGCGGTCTTCCCTCTCAGTAGTGCCACGTGGCCTCCCGGAACCCGGTCTTCTTGAGGCAGTACCATCCCTTGACCACTGCACCCAACAATCATGCACAGTGGATACATTCCGGCCAAGTCTTTCTGCAATATCGCGAAAAGAAAATCCACCTTCTCGTAGCCCTATTACACGACCTCGTTCAAACTCGGTGAGCTGTTGATAATGGCTTCTTCGTCTTCTTAAAGGCATTCTTGGCTAACATCAACTCACTATGTCAAATCTCAGCGGTAAATAACGTTCACAAACTTTACAGGGCGTATTTAAAGCAAACCTGATTTGCAAGCTCTGAGTAGCGCTACTAGCGCCACACTTATGCGCGAAGCGCGAAATTTGAATCGATGTCATCTTTCAGATGTATAAACACGCCTACCAAATTTCGTTTATCTAACACAAGTCTTTCTTGGTGTTGGGATTTTTTTTTCCGTCTGTGTATTACAATCGTTGCAACGGGTATTCGTCTGTGTAGTAGCACCTTTTTCTTTGGACATAAATTTAGGCTAAACAGAACCTGTTTCGTGTTTGGTGCCTTTTTTCTGTTACATCTAGGTTGAGACTAACACAGCAGTGCCATTCTGTCACTTTGCTGGAATGAAATCTTCTCTTATGGTGATCCATTAATCAGATACTATTATCTGCACAAAAGGTGCTCGATAAAGCTTCCGTTAAAATTGCTCTGATGTTTTGTACGATTCAGGGAAAAAAAAAATCCATTCCCCCAGTTACAGTAATAATAACGGTTTTGCAACAAATAATAATCATTGTTTCGGTATTTGAGGTATTGTCAGGTTCCAGCATAGTATCGATTATTTTTTCAAATTAGAACCTTTCCCCAGTGATATTCTGGCCAAGTGAATCAGTGAGTGTTTGGAGGCGCTGTCTGGATAGTGGGCCGAGGGTTTCTCCAGCCGCTTCCGATTTATCGCCTCTGGAACTACGGGCCTTCCGGCCGAGGCGCTGGAAATTGGAAACGTGCCCCGACTACGGTTCTTCCGCAGCACTCCACAAACTCCGAACCCGGTTACTGTACCTCTGTACCCTTTCTAGGTCTCTGGTAAATAAATAATTCCCAGTAAAAAATTCATTATTTAATATGCTGCGAATAACAGTTCTACGTTTAGATGATAATAACACGATCGGAATTAACAGTACGATATGGTGTTAAAAACAGCTAATGTTTCTTTAATTGGATTCTTTGGATATTTATCATTCAAATCTTGCGAAAAAGTTACATTTACCAAATTATTCTCATTGTTTTGTAACAATTAAATTACTACAATTTTTGTTGATTTCAAATGAGAAGCATGCATTTTACTTTATTATATTTTCAAGGTTTCCTCTTCAATAGTTTGAGATTAGTGTGAATTATAGTTTTTTTTATTTTTTAACATGCTTTTAGTAACTTGACCTGTATGTATTTTTTAATGTAAATTTCCGGGAAACTAAAAAGAACTGTTTATTGAGCATGCTATATTAGTTTTACATTTTTTTTATTATTATTACAGTTTTGTAGAACATAGGCTGAGGTATCTCTTCCTGGAATTTAAACTTATAATGTTTGCCAGTTTCGTAAATATAAAGCTTTTTTCCGGTGGGATGTTTTCCTTTTTCCTCAAATTAGAATTTTTTGCTAAAAAAAAATCAGGAAAATGTAGTTGTAGTTTGATGTTGACGTGTTTCTTTATGAAGATATACTCAAGATAATTTTCCATAAATTTGAACTTATAGCGTGTGCTTGTTTAATAGGTACGAAAATTCTCACAATTGTAACATTATCCCTTTTACACTCATTAGTATTTTTACGCAAAAAGTACTGTTATATAGATTATGTTGTAATTTACTATTCTTATTCATTAATATAATGAGACTTCTTTGATCTTAAGAATTTTTTTACAAAAAATTACGTATCGCTTAGCTTAAAATGTTTATACAAGTTCATATATATGGGCACTTCAGTCCTTGACTTCACTGTTAGCTACCTTAGAAGTTGGTCGCTGTAGCATATTTTCATAAAACACAGAGTGCTCTTGACGAATGTATTGTACGACTTTTTAGGATTGATGCAACCGTTTTAATACCTAATTGAGAACCAAAATGAACAGTGAGGGGATAAAGGATAACATTCCAGGAATGTTAACTGCCGGTATGGTTCCTTTAAAAGGTCATTGCCGAATTCCTTCCTGTTTCATGTCCCCTGTCCTTTCCCACCTCTAATGTGCTTCACGTCGAAGAGGCGTAAAACCATAAGCAGGAAAAATGTTTATTGTTAATGGTTCCGTAATTGCAGTCGCAAAACGCTCGATCCAACCACATTCACGTTACAAGATGCATGATGACACTCATATGCGGAATAATTTCTTCCGAATGGATATTGTAAATTCACCAATTAGGCTCCTCTCACAATGATGGACGAAGGACGACTATAGGCAAGCACGATTGCGTAGAGGGCATAGTCGTCTGTTCGTCTGTGAGTGGCCATCATCGCCTATAATCGTGAGTGATCGGTTAGTTTTCGGTACATCAAAGGAATATGCGTATCCACACAATCGCCCATCATTCAGTCGCACGGTAGTAGTCCAAAATTATACTTTTTTCGTAACCAATGGAGATATTTTTTGCACTAGATAATCAAAGTCGCTTGATGACTGACGATCGAAGTCATCAAATTCTGATAATGGTTCTGCTAGAAGTTCGGCTAGTCATTTATTCATGGTTTGTCTGAAAAAAAAATTAATAAATAAATCATGTGTATGAAGTGAAAACGAAATCGCAGGCAAGAGCTGCGTAATACGTAGCTCAATAATAGGAGGCTTTATACCTAGTTCAGTTGCGGTGAATAGTCAACATCCACCATTTTCTCTTCCTCCCTCTATTTAACATGATTTGGTTTTGTTTTTGATGCTCATTCCGATAGTGGTTATATGTGCACAACAAATACATAGCAGCAGCCTGTATCATTTTTCTTTGTGCATCGTTTCTGCCAGGTATTTATATAACGCTTACCAGTTATTTCCGGAAAGTTGTGGTCATCTCTTCTTTAATGACAGAGTCGTCTTTCCTTCTTTTTTAAATACGTTATAGAGATTATCTGATTTTGAAAGATTCATAAGCCTTTGCTTGTATTTATCATAACTTCGCTTCACTAAATTAATTATTTTACATGTTCCGACAACATCAGCCGAAACTACACATATAACATTTACATAGCACTTCCTTCTCAGGTTGCACGGTTCGTAAATGGAATTTGCGATGACTGAGTTCAATATGACGACCCAACCATATCTCTCTTAGCAACCAATACAACAAACAAAACCCTAACGAAAACAAAACCTCAAAGAATCTACAAAATTATGATTGCGTAACATAGAGTAACTTATTAATCCGTGATCAACACAAGCCGCTACCATTTTGACGTCTATTTTCAACAGATAATAGCCAGTAAATGCAAATTCAGACAGCAATTCATGATCGCGACGATGATGGCTACATTTTTAATCGCCCATCATGGAAGATTGTGAAGAGGAGCCATAATAGTTAGAAACATGGCAAGTCGCATGAACACTGATCTAACAACAGATCATATAATATTGTTCCAACATTTTATGGTTGACTGTGACTCTTGTTTAATTTATTTTTCACGCTGAACATGATGTTGAAAGAGAGTAGATCTTGAAACTCTGTGGAGATTATATCAGGGCTGCCTTTACAAGGATAACTTGAATTTATTATGCTGATTTACATATCCAATGCACGAAGCATCATAAATATTACCACGGGCCTGTACACACTTTTAAGGTTAAGAAAGTGATCCCAGTCATTTCATATACAATCAAGCGATAGGTAACTGGGCGCCACTACTTCACCCAGGGTTCGAATAAGCTGATCATCAAACATGCAGATACTAAAGATTGAATCGCTCAGGTAATATTCAGTTACGATGACAACGACGATTAAAAATTTGGATAAGCCTTTCAGTTCAATTATTCATGCTGAATTGTGTTTCCATTTCATTTAAACTAGGTCGCCCGTGCGAAAACTTTGAGAATTATACAAGATGAACAGGGTTGGTGGTTTTTTAGCAGGATGAAACAAGAACCGGCGGATTGTTATGATTGTTTATTTGTCAACTGAAATAGGTACGTAGCATATCACAACGTCTGACGAAACAATTAGAAATGATGATATGTTTAAATAACAGAAACGAAATGTCCCAAATGCTCGTTATTCCAGAAAACACACACAGTATACTAAATCTCTGTGTTTTAAGGTGCTGCTATCTAGCGGTAATTTGATCACTCATTATCGACGCTAGCGAAGCCTAGCAGCTTGACTATGTACTATGGCACATCCATAACGTACATTTGTCATTTACGGATTCAATTCCTTTCCTAGCAGTTAATCTTGAAAATAATACACCATTTATCGGTTTTGGTAAGTATGATATCCAGGGCAACCTCTTGCCCTTGGGGTTGGAAACGGCCCCTAAAGGCGGATGAATCAGAAATGATCAACGGCATGGGGATGCAGAAGGCAACGGGAAACCACTGCATTAAAGACCCAAAGGGTATCCAAATTACATATATCACGGTGGCTTCTTCCTGGGTAAAATATTCCGTAGGTAAAATAGTCTCCCAATCGGATCTCCGAGTGGGGATTGCTCAGGGAGGAGTCATCAGAATGGTTACAAACATTCTACGAGTCGGAGCTAGGAATGTCAGAAGTCTGAATAGGGCAGATAGGCTAGAAAATCTAAAAAGGGAGATGGAACACCTTAAATTAGATGTTCCTGTGATTAGCAAGATTAAATGGAAGGACGCACAGGATTTCTCGTCTGGGGAAGACAGGATAATTAGTACAGAAGCTGTCAATGGAGTCAATGGTGTAGGATGTATAATGAATAAGAGAGTAGGGAAACGGGTGAGTTATTATGAATTTAGTGACATGATTATTTTAATGAGGTTAGAAATTAAGCCCGCTCCAACCATGTTAGTACAAGTGTACATGCCAACCTCACAGGAAGATGACGAAGAAATAGAAAAAATATACACCGAAATTGAAGAAGTAATCCAATATGTGAAGGGAGGGGAAAATCTAATAATCATGGGTCACTGGAATGCGACAGTGGGAGAAGGAAAAGATGGGAATAGTGTAGGAAGTTTTGGTCTAGGAGAAAGAAATGAGCGAGGAAGCAGGTTGCTAGAATTTTGTGAAAGATATAAGCTAGTAGTGGCAAACACACTGTTTAAGAACCATGCAAGAAGAATATACACCTGGAAACGTCCTGGGGATACCGGCAGATATCAGCTAGATTATATCATGGTCAAACAGAGATTCAGGAATCAAGTTCTAGACTGTAAAGCGTACCCAGGAGCAGACATAGACTCTGACCATAATTTGATAATAATGGACTGCAGGCTGAATTTTAAGCGAATAAGGAAGCAGTATAAACAGAACATACTGGAAGTGAATAAACTGAAACAATCTAGCACGAGAGAAAAATTTGCAGAAATGGTAGACTTGGGTCTAAGAAATAACTCTGAAAGGAGCTCAACCGAGGACGAATGGAAAGCATTAAAGACCGAAATAATGAAAGCTGGTAAAGAAACATTAGGCTTTAGGGAACAAGTTGCCAAAAACCCTTGGATCATAAAAGAAATTTTGGAACTGATGGATCGGAGGAGAAGGTAGAAAAATGCTAAGGATGAAGCAGGAAGAGAGTAATACAGGCAATTTAGAAATCAAATAAACAGGAAATGCAAAAAATCAAAAGAAAAATAGCTAGAAGAAAACTGAGAAGAAGTAGAAAAGGTAATGGTCATAGGTAAAGTAGATGTTGTATATAGGAAGATCAAACAGAATTTTGGAGAAATGAAGAAAAGAGGTGTGAAAATTAAAGCCGCCGATGGGAAACCTCTTCTAAGTTCAGCTGACAGAGCTAACCGATGGAAGGAATACATAGAGAAACTGTATGATGGAGATGGTTTGAACAACAGTGCATTAGAAAAAGAAGTTGATGTCGAAATTGGTGATCCTGTTTTGAGGACAGAATTTGATAGAGCTTTGAATGATTTGAAATCAAATAAGGCAGTTGGAACTCATGAGATTTCTGCAGAACTTCTTAAATCCCTAGGAGAAGAAGGAACCGAAAAATTATTCAAGCTGATATCAAAAAGTTATGAAACAGGAGAGATACCTACTGATTTTAATAAAGTGACATCTGCACACCAAAGAAAGCACAAGCTGACAGATGTGAGAATTATCGCACTATAAGTCTAACATCACACGCGCCATAATTACTAACCAGAATAATATACAGAAGAATGGAAAGTGTTGTACGAGTACATAGAAGG
Organism: Vandiemenella viatica; assembly: GCA_031002005.1. Lineage (NCBI taxonomy): Eukaryota > Metazoa > Arthropoda > Insecta > Orthoptera > Morabidae > Vandiemenella > Vandiemenella viatica. The sequence goes on along the minus strand of JARYHS010008074.1, from coordinate 90,746,581 downwards.
GATAGTACGTGAAGATCATTTTGAGTTTAGAAAAAACCGCGGTGTAAGAAAAGCAATTCTGGCGTTAAGATTAATACTTGAAGGGCGGATCAAAAATAAAAAGGTACTTTTATGGCATTTGTTGATTTAGAAAAAGTTTTTGATGATGTTAGGTGTGACAAGATGTTCAAAATTTTAAAGAAGTCAGGTCTAAAGTATCGTGATAGAAGAATACTTTATAAACTATATCAGAATCAAGTGGCTGTAATAAAAGTAGAGAATCATGAGAGACAAGCATCAGTTAAAAAGGGTGTGAGACAAGGTTGTAGTCTATCCCCGTTAATATTCAACTTGTATGTAGAGGAAGCAATAAATAAAGTAAACGAAAAATTTCCATGTGGCATAAGTTTCCAGGGAGAAAAAAATCAATATGCTACGATTTGCTGATGACATTATCTTGTTAGCAGAAAGGGCTGAGGATATTGAGATATTACTGAATGGCCTTAACAATATACTGAAGGATGATTTTGGTCTGAATATAAATCAAAGCAATCGTCGGCCTGTGAGTTGGCAGCCCCACAGCCCGCTAAGTCTGGACAACTGCAGAAGGGGGTTTTAGTGGTCGGTAGCTCCAACGTTAGGCGCTTTATCGAACCCCTTAGGGAAATGGCGAAGAGGTCGGGGATGAATTCCGGTATCCATTCATTGTGTATTCCGGGAGGTCTGATCCGAGATGTGGAACACGCCATCCCGGATGCCATTGAACGGACTGGGTGCAGCCAGCTGCGGATTGTAGCTCATGTCGGCACCAATGATGCTTGCCGCCTAGGGTCGGAGGTTATCCTCTCGTCCTTTGGGCGACTTGCAGAAAGGTTGAACTCTGTGGCCATTGGCCGCAAGATTTCGGCTGAGATATCCATCTGCAGCATTGTCGATAGGACTGACTGTGGACCTCTGGTTCAGAGCCGTGTTGAGGGGCTGAACCAGAGATTACGGCGCTTCTGTGATAGTCATGGCTGCAGATTCCTTGATCTTCGTCCTGGGGTTGAGTCTTGTAGGAATCCCTTGGATAGATCAGGGGTGCACTACACACGGGAATCGGCTACACGGGTGGCAGGGGCCGTGTGTTGTGCATTGGGGGGTTTTTTAGGCTGAGGGAGGATGACCCTGAGGAGGAAATTCAGTTGCGGACAGCCAAGATAAATTCAGCACCGCGTGTTAGGGGTAGCTTAAAAGAATCCCGAACATTAAAAGTTCTAGTAGTTAACTGCAGAAGTGTTTGTAATAAAAAGCCTGAACTCGAAAACGTTATTCGTAGTACAGATGCTGATATCGTAATAGGCACAGAAAGTTGGTTAAAACCGGATATAAGTTCCGCCGAAATTTTTAATAGTAACATGAACATTTTCCGTAAGGATAGGTTGCATTCCCAAGGAGGTGGTGTATTTATAGCTGTTAGTAAGTACCTCCCATGTAGCGAAATATATGTCCATACTGTCTGCGAAATCATATGGATCAAGCTCAACGTAGCTAGGACAAAACTTGTGATAGGCTCGTTCTATCGTCCACCCGATGCAAGCGTAAATATTGTCGAGGCCTTGAGAAATAATGTATATAATATAGCACGGCAATTTCCGGACCACACAATAATGCTAGGAGGTGACTTTAACTTGCCAGATATCGACTGGACTAATTACGTTCACGTTACTGGGGGCAGGGATAAAGCAGCTTGCGAAATAATTCTAGATCTATTCTCAGATCACCATCTTGAATAGCTCGTAACTGAACCAACGCGATGCCTCAACGGTAACGAAAATATTTTAGATATAGTTGTTACAAATAGGCCCGAACTATTCACGGATATTTCTACCACCGCAGGAATAAGTGATCACAAAGCTGTAATTGCTACAGTAAAACTAACAACCACGCGCAGAAAGAGAAAAGAGAGGATCGTTTACAGATTCGAAAAGGCTTCAAAAGAGTGTTTTAGAGCGTATTTGAGGCATAATTACCACACCTTCTCAGTAGCAGGAGGCACCGTTGAAGAGAGGTGGCATCGATTCCTACATATACTCGGGGAAGGTATGAACTTGCATATACCGAAACGGACAATCAGGGAAGAGAACGATCCCCCATGGTACACACGGGAGGTTAAAAGGTTACTCAAGAAGCAAAGGAAGATACATGCACGATCAAAAAGGACGATGCATCGGACTGATTTAGATAAGTTAGAGGAGATAAGGGGACGTGTTAAGAATGCGATGCGTGAGGCATTTAATAACTTTCGTGAAAATTCTCTCTCTAAGAGCCTCACTGAAAACCCTAAGAAATTTTGGTCGTATGTAAAAAAAAATTAGTTGTAGTGGGAACAATAAGCCAGTTCTAATAAAAGACGGACGGGAGGTTGAAGACAGCCGCGGCAAGGCTACCTTATTTAACACCGAATTCAAAAATTCATTCACGCAAGAAAACATGGAGAACATCCCCACTTTCCCACATCGTGTGGAATTAGAGATGGATCCGATAGAAATTGATAGCTTAGGAATTGTAAAGCAATTAAAACTCCTGAAGTGGGGTAAAGCGCCGGGTCTCGATGGTATACCGGTAAGAGTATTTTCTGAATACGCGGAGGATTTTGAACCATTTCTGTCAGATATATTCCGTAAATCACTAGAAGAGAGAAAAGTACCTTCTAGCTGGAAAATAGCCCAGGTAATTCCCGTTTTTAAGAAAGGAGATAGGTGTGATCCTAGGAATTATCGACCCATATCTCTAACATCGGTCTGCAGCAGAATTCTGGAACATGTCATATGCTCGAACATAATGAAGTTTCTAGATGAGAACGAGTTACTTACACCATGGCAACACGGATTTCGGAAGAAGAGATCGTGTGAAACACAATTGGCCCTATTTTCCCACGACATAATGAAAGTTATCGATGCAGGTTCGCAAGTTTATACGTTTTTTTTTTGATTTTCAGAAAGCTTTTGATTCTGTGCCACACAACCGACTTTTAGCGAAGATTCGAGCTTACGGTATTTCGGCTTAGATTTGCGAGTTGATACGTGATTTTCTAACTGGTCGATCACAAAATGTCGTTGTTGACGGGGAAGCCTCTTCTAAGATAAATGGTAATTCGGGCGTTCCTCAAGGAAGTGTAATAGGTCCACTTCTTTTCTTAATATTTATAAACGATCTAGGTGACAACGTCAAATGCTGGTTGCGATTGTTTGCCGACGATGCGGTTATCTATAGGGAAATAAGGTGCTCCGACGATTGCTTAGAAATTCAGCGTGATTTGGATGCTATTTTCGATTGGTGCCGTAAAAGGCAGCTTACACTTAATTGCAAAAAGTGCAAGGCAATGCGGATAAGTAACAAGAAGAATCAGGTTGTTCACGAGTACAAAATAAACAATTCACCTGTTGACACGGTTGATTCCGTGAAGTATCTGGGGGTGATAGTACAAAGCAACATGAAATGGGACATGCACATAACTTCAGTCGTAGGCAAGGCAAATTCTAAATTACGATTCATAGGTCGTATTTTGAGGAATTGTAATGCTCAAACAAAGGAGATAGCGTATAAAACACTAGTGCGTCCGCATCTGGATTACTGTTGTGGGGTTTGGGATCCGTATCGCAAGGTTCTGATTGACTCCATTGAGAGGGTGCAGAGGAGAGCCGCTAGATTCGTTACTTGTTGTTACAGCCCTTATGAAAGCGTCACAGAATTGATACATAGATTGGGCTGGGATAGTTTGGAAGACAGACGACGTAGCTTGCGTTCGAATTTATTGGAGAATATGCGAAAAAATTTAAATTTCGAGTGCAATGAAATACTTCTTCCGCCAACCTATTTAGGTTGCAATGACCGGAGGGATAAGATTAGAGAAATAAGATGCCGTACTGATACTTATATGTATTCCTTCTTTCCTCGCACTATTCGGGATTGGAATGGGCGGGTTTAGGATTGGTGCTTAGAACCCTCTGCCACCCACAATGTTTGTGATTTGCAGAGTATGGATGTAGATGTAGAAAGCAAGACTAAAGTGATGAAATGTAGCAGAAATGATACAAATATAGCAGATTAAATATAAAAATAGGATCGAATGCAATTGGAGAAGTAAGAGAATTCTGTTATTTGGGAAACAAGATTACAACTGATGGCCGAAGCAGGAATGATGTTAAAAGCAGAATAGCTCTAGCAAAAAGAGCCTTCATGAAAAAGAGAATTCTTTTAGTATCAAACATTGATCTAGGAATTAGAAAGAACTTTTTAAAACTCTATGTGTGGAGCACAGCACCTTATGGTAGCAAAACGTGGCCTTTAGGAATACAAAAAAGAAAGAAAATTGAAGCATTTGAAATGTGGTGCTACAGAAGAATGCTGAAAATTAAAAGGACAGACAAAGTACGAAATGAACGAGTTTTGGAAATGATGGGTGAGGAAAGAAGTTTGTGGTAGAAGCTTACATATAGAAGAGATAGGCTGGTAGGTCATATTCTGAGACATGCTGGATTAGTTAATTTGCTGGTGGAGGGAACGGTCGAAGGTAAGAACTGTAGAGGAAGACAGAGATTAGAATATTATATGAAGCAGATAATTAGGACGTGGGTTGTAAGGGATATGTAGAGATGAAGAGGTTAGCACAAGATAGGCAAAGATGGAGGATTGCATCAAGCCAGTCGAAATACTGATGACACAAAAAAAAAAAAAAAAAAAAAAAATGGCTCATCAACAAAAAAACACCTATAAAAATAATATACACTGATCAGCGAAAACATTATGACCACCTGCTTATTAGTGTGTGTTGGTCCATCTTTGGAGCGCAATACAGCAACGAATCGACATGGAATGGATTCTAAATGTCCTTGTTAGGTTTTAGGAGTTCTCTGGCACCAGATTTCTACGCACACAATTCCCTTAAATTACGGGCTGGTGGTTTGTGGGTGCGGCGTCTGGGCACGATCATCTCGGAAACGGCGAAGCTGGTCGAATCTTAGCGAGCTATTGTAGTGAGGATCTATGCAGAATGGTTGAAGGACGGTGAAACCACGAATCGGCGACAAGGTGGTGGGACGTCCACGCCTCATCACAAAACGTGGAGTTCGGAGGAATTCCCGCTCTGTAAAGCGGGATAGGCGGTGATCTGTGGCAGATCTGACTATAGAGTGTGCCTCGAAACACTTGTGCTTGCACCAGCATTATACTCTGCTGTCAGATCTGCCAGAGATCATTGCCCGTCCCTCTTTACAGAGCGGGCAAGCCTCCGACCTTCTGTGATGAGACGTGGACGTTCACTACCTTGTCGCCCAGTCGTGGTTTCACCGTCCTTTAACCACTATGCACAGATGATCGCTACAGTAGCACGCCAACAGCTGACCAGCCTTGCCGTTTCCGAGATGCTCGTTCCGAGCCAACGTGCTCCCAAACTACCAGCCCGTAATTTAAGGGAATTGCGTGACCTGTGCGTAGACATCTGGTGCCAGACAACTCCAGAAACCTAACAAGGCCTTTTCAAATCCGTGCCACGACGAATCGCTGCTGTATTGCGCTCCAATGATGGACCAACACATTAATAAGTAGGTGATCATAATGTTTTTGCTGATCAGTGTATATGATGTGTTTATAGTAAGTTTCATTGTGGTGTTCATAAACGTAGCAATTGTAAACCAACAATGCTGAAGCTGATAAAAGCTGTTTGTGAGAGCAAGGACCGTCCTTGACAATGGAGTGTTGCGACTCCATCTGTACACGGCGGCGCAGTTATCACCGCTGATATGCTGCTGGCATGTCTGGAGGCAGTCACCAGGCAGGGAGTCGAGCGTGTCGCTACAAGCGGTCGCCTGCAATATACATCTCTGTACAGCCGATAGCCGGCCAGTGTTTATGCACAACCAATGTTTATAAATAGGGACACAATGTTTATTCCATTCGTGCAATCATACCTGCCTGAGGCACGGAAAATGCTGGCAACTGGAACTCCGGGTTTAGTTCGCTAACAGTAGGTACTGTGAATTCGTAATATGCTTCATTTTGTCCCTTAAGTTATTAACATACAGAAGTGAGAGTAGCTACAGGTGCAACCAGACTATCTTTTGTGGATCTGCATGCTACGATAAATTAACCATACACTTTTCAACGGTTTTTGCTGATACCTGTGTTCATAATATCATTATATGGTATTACTGCAACCGTTGACTTGTTGAATATAACACAAGTAATAGTATTATTTTTAGTAAAAATCATCTTACGTTCCTTCGTGGGTGTGGTATGTGTCTTCACGTAGAAATACCGCACTGAATTAAATAAATTCCGTTATTTTCTGAAATGGCGTCGGTTGTATTCAGATTTAGAAAATAACTAGAAATTGAGTAAATAATTCCATATGACGTATTCAGATATGGTTTTCAATAGAAATTAAAAGTGCCTACTCCTTTCGATTAACCATTATATGCGTTTCCGATCTGAGCGGTACGCTACTATCGTTTACTGGAATACGCCGCATGGCATTCGAGGCCGCGTGCGGGATCAGTTACACTAGCCGAGCGGCTGGATAGTCGACCTTGTGCTACATACGTCTGAAATAAAGTAGGAAACTGAACTGACATCTGCATTATATTTTGAGAGTCTTTATAAAATGAAGAATTGAGATAAGAAGAAATTTATTGCAAGAGATGTGGTCCGAGATTTTCGGTGAGCTATATCATATACTACGAAGGGCACGAGCTATAGCTGATCCTGTCATAGTCACTGATGCTAGCTGTCCACTTGTATCGTAATCTTGTATGCCATTCATTGATCTAAAAGTGAAAAGATGATGTACAAAGCACACCGAGATTCGGCCAAGCTCGTGACAGAAAACGTTTAGCATTCAACTGAGAATTCGTGGGGTGAAGAGAGAAATATAAGGAAACTAAATACTTGCATGTGCATCACACTTAAAGATCTTAACCTTGAGTGGAAATTGAAGTTCTCCCAGTTAATTCTAGAACCATTTAAACTAACAAAACCGGAACAAATTATTTTTATGTCAGGAGGGTGGGGAATTTCCATAACTGTCACACAAATGTTGTTAAATGTAAATGCTGCAAGCATTTTTCCATATTATCATATACAAAAGTGATATTGAATTCATCTGTACGTGGAGCATTTTTTTTATACACAAAAACATCATAAATAATTAAATAAATGTTGGTGTTGCTTGCGTAACCACATTGGTTGCATTCAGATAACTAAGGACAAAACTAGAGGTATTGGTATGTATGATGGAACACATGCTGTATTCAACGTTTTCAGAGCACTAAGATACAATGTAAATGATATTGTTAAGAAATTCTACGGATAAAATTAATTACGTTCACGGGAGCGGTAGCAAGGATAAAACGGCATGTGAAATCATTCTCAGTATATTATCAGCAACAAATTTCTGACGAACTGGCATGGTTTCTTCAATGTGGCGAAAAGATTCCAGATACCATAGTCTCCATTTCCACTACCACAGGATTAAATAGACGATCATGGAGTTGTCTGGTATGATCTCCTCTAAGGAAAGTTCGAAATTCCAGTGAATGTTGTACTATATTTATAATACAGAGGTAGTGTTATTAGTTCCTTTCGTCCTCTGATTTATCGTATATTGTAGTGACTGTGTTGAATCTGTGTTAAGTGTAAGGTTTGTTCATATTGTTCATGAGATGATATAAGAGAGAGGGTAAATTCCAGTAGCAGTCCTTTAAGCCTGTTTTTTTGGAAGGATACCAGAATTGATGCCAGGATGAAATTCCAAATGCGACTGTCGAGTCATCATAAAGTGTGTCGTATGCCTTCATTCCACATCCTCTTTGTAATTATTCGAGTTTCAATACAGGTTTCTGATACACTGTTAACCAACTACCAAATAGTGAAAATTTCTCCGGTGAGACATGAATCAGCTGGCCCCTTGTCGAACAACAGTCATAGGTTAGACACTAGGCTACGAAGAAGGATATTAAAATAAATGAAACGATAAAATACACATTTTGTAAGACAGTTTATTAAAAATGCTTATTGTTCCATTGGACACAACATAAATTTCTTCTATAACATGATACTCTTGTCCCGTCTTCAAAATTTATGCAAGAGTATAGGTCTTTCTGCTCACACAATTGGCTCAGATGGTTGTGACACCGTGATTGTGCCCACCGCCTGGTTCGATACCTTTGATATTGGAAGAAATTTTCATCATCGGGTTGGCCGGCAGGGTAGAAGAGGTGATGGTGAACAACTAATCACCAGATTGTGCAGCAAAGTCCTGGGTGAAATTCCAAAAATGTCCTCAGTACGTAATTTGCGGGGTTGATGTATATGACCAAAAAACTAGAGAAATATACATTCAAATATGACCTTAAAAATGGGTAAATATAACCTAAAAATGACCAAATGTGACCAGACATTTAAAATTTACATCAAAACATGCTCCTTCATACATCATTTATTTTATCCAGTAGTGTCGTTTTCATTTAGACAACATAATTTTTTTTCGTCCACTCACTGCACCATTGTAAAATTAAATTTCAAATCGCTTTAATTTCACATAACTTTCAGAAAAGAATTATTTCGTCTGTACTAAAACACTCCTCTCCAAATTCCTTTGCTAAACTCCGTGACTTCGCACTTTCAGAACATTTTGCTTTCAGCATGGCGGTACTTACTGATCCACTGCAGATTTAACACTGACTGAGGATTATTTTACAAAATATTGGTGACAGTGAGACATTGATTGACGCGACTCGACACAGGCAGGCTGCTGCTACATCACCGAGATTAAAAGGCGGACATAACATTAATGTTTTAGAGAGTGGCAATAATTTATAACTTTAATTCTTGACTGGTGAATTCTTACCAATTCAGTGAAAATTAGTTTTTTTTTCTCCAAAGTATAATAGGAATATAGTTCGGTGAATACTAATCTTAATTTCTTCTCTTTATAACTTCCAGTGAATTCCCAGTACTATTAAAAAAATTTCCTACTTTTCCTCAAACTATGACCATAAATATTATCGTAATATGACCAAAACTAAGAAAATGGTCAGAATATGCATTAATGTGCTGTATAAAATACATTTAAATACAATAAGATACGTTCAGTCAGTGTTTAATTTAGAATTACAGATCAAAAAGAAGGCACGAAAAAATATGAGTTCTCCTAAAGATCCGAACCCTAATAACGAGTGAGAACATACGACACTGTAGATAATCTTTCGTCCCCCTGCTGTCTCTTGGAAGAGTAGGCCTGAATGGGACGGCACCGGTTTCCACCCTCTCCTTCCTTCATCTTTCATTCATTCACAACGCAAAAAAAAAAAACACTATACCCAACGGACACAGTTGTTACTGAAAAACTTCTGCCTGGACAGGAAAATAGAAATTCAAGCAATAAAAGTGGTGAGATTTTTCTACAACCTGCACAGTGGTAGAAGGATCAGTTACAATCTTCTAGAATAACTCAGTACCTCCCATTAAAATAATACGATCATAAAACATCATAGGTCATTCACCAATTTTCCTCTCTTACGGTCGGTTTATACTAGTTGAATCCAGTGTACAATAATTGTTGTCAGCGTGTATTTGTGTGCACGTCGGTGTTTAATTAAGCGCGAGTTCTCATCGTGGCAGCACCAGCTCCTCTCCTGCGGACGCCATTAAAAAAACAAGGCACGCTCGAGCTGCGTGCTCGCGCTCGTCGTTGCGTCATTGTTCGTGTCCTCTTCCGCCATTCGCGGCAGCGCGTGGAGTTCGTCAAATTCCGAGGTGCGCCATCATTATCTTAATCACTGCTCGCAGCATTATTATTATAATGTCGACGACTACTACTCCTATTTTGAAAATGCGCTGCGCCATTAACATCGCAGGCCGTGTTTATTATGCTCCCTTCCGATTTTTTTCTTCGCCATTTTTGTCTTGCTATAACCGTTGTGTAGTTCGTGTCAGAGCACAGCTTTTTTAATGACGTTCTGAAAGTCAGTGGGTTTGTCTCTCTGCGAAACCGTGTGGTGGTGCTTACTGCGGCTTTTGAGACGTATATTGCTCACAGTGATGGGTATTACGGATTAAAATAATTTTTCAGATGTTGGTATTCACTTACCGATGTTTGACTTTGTGGACTTTTCTATACATGCTTTGTTCACTTACGAGTAGATCTTATTTCAGCAAGCTTGGCTGTAATGCAATGACTGCAATGCAGCTTGTATCTTTTTTTAAACAAAATCTTCATTGTTATGCTGTATATCAGTGTTTCCCAACCTTTTATGGGTCATGTCCCACTTTTAACATTTTTTTTACCCCCCATACATAATTTTTAATAAAAAAATTATTTGTTATTAAACAAACTCGTATAGGATGGTTTTTGAAAGAAAACACTTTAATATTGTCATAAAACACAGTAAGTAAAATTAAAAAACATATAATGAAATACTAGAATTCAAATTCAAAAGATTTTTAATAAAGATTTATTATGGCAATTTAGTGTGATCCTTTTAAGAGTTTGCTTTTTTGCTATATTTTGCACCTATATCTAGCATTGCATTTAAATAACCCGAAGAGAAAGCGGTAAAGTCGTATCAAGTCAATTTCTAAATTGCCCCCCTAAAAAAACCAATTTGCCCCCCTGTGGGGCGTGGGCCCCACGTTGGGAAACACTGCTGTATATCGTTTAGAGGCGTAGATAGAGCGCAATTGATAATATTTTGCTGATATACCTCCTAATAGAAATGGCTTACCTTGGTTATTGGGGGGATATTACAATACTGTTAATTAATTTGGGCCATCTTTTATAATTAATTTTAACAAACAGAGTTAACATTCCTTTTAGATATCGGTAACAGATTCATAATGTAACATCTGCAAACCTTACAATTTATTGCTTCATTTATATTTGAACAAAAGACAATTACAGCTGAATATATCTGGCACATACAACTTTACAAACAATCATATGGAAATTCCGTGATTAGAAAATTGTTCAACCGAATTAAATTTCTGCTAGCTCAGAAGTACATGTTTGGCACACGAGTTTCTCTACCTCTGCAAATCACTTTGTGGGTCGTTTTATGGGTGTCTACGGAATGAACTGAACGCTTCCAGAATGCAAGTCACTAACTGTTGCGCTTACCTAAAGGCTCGTTCCCACGGCAAGTGTTAGGCATGACGCGCCTTTCATCTTCTACCGCCTGGCGGTGGGTCGAGGCGCGCCGTCCCTGCTAACACATGCGGCAAAGATGACAGGCGTTTCGTAGCACGCATCGAGGGACGCGCCGTGGGAACGAGCCTTAGAAGTCCACGTGGTCTTGAGGATACCACTATTTTCGATGCACTGTAATGTTACTATCTGCAACTAATAGCCGACTTTAGACTCAGAAACTGCCTAACCATTAAGAGAACTCATCGAGACATTATACATAGCGCGTCGCTACGAATCCTTCACAATCACTTGTCAGAGCGGGTCGCTCTGCTTTCTGCAGCTCCAGGCACAAGATGTCCTCTTCTCGGGGTGCAAAATGCGTCGCTCGTCAGCTACCCCTTCCTTTTTTTCTCACTCACGAATATCATTGTCCGATTTTCCCTCGGGTACAACATGCAACAATTAACCTTCTGTTAGTAACAGATATAGATAGTAGGTGTTCATTGGTCAGTCACTCAACAGCTTATCCCGCCATTTTCGGAGCATCACGAGTTTCTACGGAACCATAAGAACATTTCGCCAGAGATGCTTATGTCCACCTCCGTTATATCCCAGCTGATTCGGTCGCTTTCGGGGTGGGTTTTCCTGTTGCCGTCCGTCTCTGCAAGGTTTTCGCGTATTTGGCCATAACTGTAATTGGATCCAAACGCAGCCGCTTAAGAGCTGTTGTTTGTTTGTTCTGTTTCTGGTGGCTGCCACTGTCTCCATACCTTTCACTTATTTTCATTTGCTGCATAATCCTAATATCTTATGCGGTACACTAGCTGTGTCTCAGATCACATCTGTTACAACCTGCAATCATATATTTCTAGCTTATCGGTTAAGTTTAACTCAGCTGTTCACGATCGTTTTCTATGATACTCTTGAAATGTTTAAATCTTCGAGTACGAATAGTGACTTATATATCAAGCGATGTATTCATTCAAATTTCGACTCGATTTAAACGGATCTTTAGCTGTAGAAATTCCGTGACTAACACTTGATTTTTTTTTTCAGGTTGTGTGTCTATTCATTTTTTCAAGTGTCTCTGTGACAGATAAATATGATGGTGATGATTAGATTAATATTTTCATGAAATTAATAGTTTTGTTTCTATAGTTTCAGGAATTAATTTTAATGATTCGCCAGTTATTAGAGAAACATGGTCGATAATATATGATAATGCATGATTTATAGACTTTAATCATACTGATAAGTTTGGTATTGAACGAAGGAGTAAGATCTTGTTACTGTGCTTATTTGAAGCTAGAGGTAAGCTGATTTGATTTGATTTGATGTCTGGGTTAACAACAACTGGTTTGGTGTGTATATCAAAGTGCAGCCTAGTAGGTGAACAATAATTAATCGTTGGGCCTGGTATTTCGGAGATCGCGCGTTGAACTCTCCATTCAGTTATCCGGATTTCAGTTTTCCATAGTTTTCTTATATCACTACAGATGAAGCACCATCACCATGCTCTTTCTAGGGACTCTTTAGGATTTTTAATGGACTGGTTTCCCGTTGCCTTCTACGTTCTCATGTCGTTGAGCATCTACTGGTTCCTCCGCCTTTAGGGATGATTTCTACTCCATAGGTTCTTTACCTGCTCATCCGCTCTGCAAGAGGCCTTTGGCACTTGGTAGAGGGTGTCTCCTTATCCCGGGAGCTACTCGGCAGGCTGCTTGCCTTGCTAATGCAGGTGCTAGTTCTGTTCGGCCCCGGGTATTTCATTTCCCCGGTACCACACATATCTGGGAGGCATTCCTCGATCCGCCACCTGTGGAGGCACCCGATGGGTACTAGAACCCCCCCCACGGAAGAGGAGAGGAAAGGTCCCTTACAAAAACAATAAGGAATAGAAAAAGGAACTGGATTAGTCATGTGTTGAAGAATGAGTGCCTGCTTAAAACTGGTCTGGAGGGGATTATAAACGGAGGGAAAAGAAGAGGTCAGCGAAGGAAGAAAATGATTGATGACATCATGGTGAATGGGAAATATGTAGAGACTAAGAGAATGGCGGAACAGAGGGAGGCTTGGAAGGCTGCCACTCTGCATGGACCTGCTGAATGGCAGAAAACCCTTGATGTTGATGATGATGACTACAGATGAAAACCGCGATGGTTCATTCAAAATGCCTTGACCGAATCCATATTTTTTTTTTTTTGCCTTACAACTTTTTCTGGCTCTAACGACGCAGGCGTCTACAAACTGCAAACCCGAAAACAAATCAACCTACATTTTAAATCTATAGGACTGTAACATCTTAAATTTATCGATGAATTAGAAACTCAGGTGTATCTTCTCGGCCAAGAAGATATCCATAGATCGTAGGACTGCCCTGTGCGAAATCTAGTGAGCAGAATCTACTACCATTTTACTCCTTAGAAGAACTATTTCACGCCTGTACATTCGGTTTGACAAGCCACTTCTGAATATGTTAGACTTCCAGTCACTGCCTCTGCCCAGCAGGTAGATCTGACACACCAGCCAATTGGTTTTAGTAACAAATCGAAGGTGGTTCTCCGCCTCGGAAGACAATACTAGGAGTTACTTTACGTGATAACCCTACAATTGATTTTACGTGGAACACATTACTTTAGATATCGCTCTAAAATTTCACATCATGAGTGTTGTACAGACGGACAGAAAGTAATCTTTTCTTTTCCATCTTGGTGAAGAGTGTTTATTAAGAAACGTTGGAATAGGTCTATGATACTAGAATCATCTAGACCATTTGGTTTAACTATATGTATTCATAGCATTAAATTCAGTTGGCAAAGACATTGTAAGACGTCTGTCCTTGGTTGATGGATATTAATTTTAAGTTATGGTTTGATTATGATCTGCTCACTTCAAGTAGTTTAAGACATTTATTTAGTAAGAATTAATTATAGTTCGCGTACCCGGTCGCCAGACAGTGAAACCAAAACCGTCCCCAGAAGTAATTAGGAGAATAATTAATAAAATTCATTAAGCAACATCAAGAAGAGCAATTATGTTCATAGCAAGTTTATTACGAAAAACACACATGCGAACGGTTTGGCCACCATCAAAATTTCAAAGTATAGCTATCGAAACTTCTTATCCGAAAGATTGCAGAATTCTTGTGGTAAAAGGAAAATTACAGTTCGTATCTTCTTCCCGCTAAAACATACACCAACACAACTTGGCTTTCACTGTTCGTTTATATACTGTTCAAACACTCAACTTTATAACCACAGTTCTTATTCAAGACATAAACTTCTTCTTACACACAGTTCAATATAGGAAAACACATTATACCGAACCTATATCGGCTAATGCCTACAATAAGTGAGCCGCGGTACGCGATCCGCTGTCTGCGACAATCCGCGCGCATCCATTACTAGCGGGCGACTGACTTTAGAAAATAATGTAGCTCTCCGCTCCAGAGATACTACTTTGAAGCGGCGGAAGGTAACCGTAATGTCACAACGTCTTTACAAATTAATTCACTGCTATCCCACCTTTCTCGGAACAAAGACCAGAGAACAAACTTCGAAGCTCTCATAACGCAATCTATCCTCACCAAACTCATTTGTCTTCCATTTCAAAAAATCTCTCGTGACAGGAATTGTCGTATCACACTGTGTATAACGGTAATAATTACAGCTTTTGTCATGACTAGTTTTTCAGATCACGGCAAACAAGAAGATATGTCACTCAAATATGGAGAGGAATTGTCTTAGGATAGTAAGGGAGCGTCCATAAACTACGTAGCTCCATAAGCATCCTGTGATCCTCCTTCTCCCTCCCCCATCCCCCCCTCACACGAGATAGTTAAATGGAAATAAATACTCAATTGCTGTTGTGTGCTCTGTATCTTAATTTAACCGTAACAAATAATATATATGAATAGCAACGTGGCTTGACTCGCAACCCCCCCCCCCCTTTTCCTCCTCTGCCGTAGCCCAGCGTAACTTTCTACCGAACCCTTCCCTCCTTCCCTCGACCAGGCCACGTAGATTATGAACGCTCCCTAACCATCAGCCTGATCAGCTTTACATCGTTGCCAGGTTATAATGGGAAATTCCAAATAATCGCTACAAGATAACGAGAATGACTAAAAGACTGCACCATACAGTCACCATTCGAGATAATGTTATCGGCTATGGTTATCCTGAGTTTCAGATTCCCTACATCATTTTAATTGACAATACAATGCTAATTGTAAAAATTAGCGGTCTGATGGCTCAGTGGTTAAGACGTCGAAAGATCGCCGGTTTCGGCTGAGATTTTCAAAGGCCTCAAATCCGATCCTCACCTCTAGGACGTTGCTTCAATGAAAATCACAGCCGATACCGTCGTTCGAACCGGTAACCTTTCGATCGTCAGTCAAACTACGAGCCACTCGGTCAGTCATGCCCCAGAGTAGGGATATTCACTAAAGATCGATGCATCGTATCCGTTCGATGTTTACCTTACGATACATCGAAGATGTTTTGACGAAGAATTATTATATTCGATGCATCGATTTTTTTTATAAAAACATCGAATCAATTAAAAAACGAACTCTGGCTAATAATTACAAAAACAGAAATAAATGATAAGATTACTAAATTAATTCAAGATTAAATTATATTATTTCAATTTAAAGTAACTGTCATTAACAGGTGGTGTCACCTGTGAGCAATTAGCGGGACATGACAACGGTGAAGATGAATTTTTCTTGCGTTGGCTACCCTGTCCGTATGAGTGAATGATTAAAATCGATTTCTTAGGTTCACTCCTACAATTTGCCGGTGTTTGCTGTGAATCGAAATAAGATATTATTACTCTAAATCAACTAAGTGTTACCTGATATTGTCTCAATATTTAGATATAAACCGGGTTGGGGCAGTGTCTGAATGACTATTGTCGAGACTTCTGTTGCAACCGAACGTTTACTTTCGAAGGCTGCTCAAATAGTCAGTCAGCAAAGGAACAGAATGAAAGGAAAACGATTGAGTAAACTTTTGTTTCTGCAAAGTTTGCCTAAACACCATTGGTGTTAAGTGGTTAAAGACTTAAAATTAATATTTTCAGGCAGATTTAGACTTTAGTATTTAATGTCTGGTTTTTTATTGTAATGGTCTAATGCCGTAATAAAATATTTCTGTTAATTTTTAGTTTCTTTTTCACTCACAAAGCTACACCTCACTCATACAACATTACTTAACCAATACATAAGATAATTAAATTAATTTTTTAATGTTGGGTGAAAGGTAACGTTCTGACCTCGCATTCGGGAGGACGCGGATTCGAATCCCTATACAGGCATCTAGAATTTGGTTTCCATGGTTTCCCGATACCACTCCTGATGAATGCTTCAAAAGGCCTTGGCCGAATTCGTTCCCGTTCCTTGCCTCCAGTCCTTTCCCGCCTCTAATTATCTCGACGTCAATGAGGCGTAAAGCCACTAACAAAAAAAAAGCATCAAATTAATACATCATTACAGCTATAGCACTACACTGCTGGTATAGTGTTACTCTGTGTTCAAATGTACCAAACGAAAGACAATGAACTATCTGCGTTCAACTGGAAATGGTGAATATCAAACTAATGTCACATTTTTCTCTTGTCGATTTTAAGGGAACAGGTAAGACCTAAATGAAACGAAATTTGCTGACGAATATTGTTGGTTTGTATTTGTTGAGCTAAGAAAAAAATATAAAAAAAACACCGATGTTTTCAAGCGATGCTTCGAAAAATATAGATGCAGGGTTCCGTTCCGATGTTTTACATCAAATAAAAACATCGATGTACTTTTTGAGTGAACACCCCTACCCCAGAGGATTTCCTGATTAGGTTAGAACAGCTGCGACAGGAGTGTTCATGCGCGGACAATCCGAAACCTCTTTGTCAATAAGCGGCGGAACCTTTGTGGATATCCCGGTCAACAATTACGTATTTACATTGATAATTATAAAAATCAACTTCTGATAAAAGGAAAATATTAATATTCCGCTGTCTATATTATCTATACAAGTTCCACACCTGTGTGTATTAAACTGTCAGAGGCATAGAGAAGCTATGAGGGAAATTTGTGAAACAGCTATACTTTGCACTCAAAATTTTAAACAGTTTTCGTGGACGGGATTAAACCAAATTGTTTTGTAATGTAAGGTTTCGCTGACGCCGTTTCAATATATAATCCATTCGAGAGAGTTCGACAAAACTTTCGAGGGATAAATTCGGAATATAGATATGAGATAGTTTTGGATGAGATAATTCGCACACTTCTCTTTGACCTATATTTATTGCAATACGGTATATGTGGACACTTTGCGGCAAGATGTGTGAATGTGTTTGTACCACTAACACATAATAGGTCATGCCTAACTTGACCAATTATCTTTTTCGACAGTTTTTTTTTTGTCAAATCTGGACGCCTTAAGGATTTTGTAAACAAAAATTTTCGTATTTTACTAGTTTTTATTAAAAAAAGGAAAAATACTTATTATAAGTATGTTAGGTGAGCTGCTTAGCCTTAATGTCTAACATCTAACGTCGAACTAGGAAGTTGTTTTGTATTTATCGGCGGAACAAATCAGTTTCAAAACGACGGTATAGTTTTTAAGTAGAAACGGTAATCGTTACATGATTTGTTGATGTTAGTCTTGGTAGTAAAAATGGCTTTCAGTACTGCAACACTCAATTGTGTTTTGTTACTTGTCCATATTTTATTTATTAGAGAAGAAACTCTTTCGACAGGAGTGTTACTTCCAGGCAGACACATGACGTACTCAGTAGCTATATGAAAGTTTGTTGAGAGTGTTCGTTGAGAGTGTTCGTTGAGTGTGTTCGGTGAGTGTGTTAGCACGGAAGTGTTGAAATAATTCCACTCAAAGGTCTACAGCAGCAACATTCTCAGCGTCCCAGGCAGTGATTTTTTTTTTTTTTTTTTTTTTTTTTTTTTTTTTTTTTTTATCTGTGACGTAGTTGGAAATAAGCGAAAACTCGTCTAACATTTCAAAATTCCGCACTTGTTGGAGAGAGTGATGAGGGTATGTACGAGATAAGTAAAGGAATTGGGTTACAAAACTTTGGTTAGATCATTGCTTGAATATGGTAGTGTAGTATGGGACCCACATTTTGAGTATCAAATACAGGAGTTGGAAAGAGTTCTGTTTCTGGAAATTATCGCTGAACTCAATCAGTAACAGATATGTTAAAAGAGCTGGAAATGGATTCATTGGAATATAGGAGGAGGCTGAAGAGGGTCATTGGAGTGTTCTTCTTTTGTTCCCCATCCGTTCCGGATGTCGGTAACCATCTTGGCTGTCTTATCTCTGTTGGTTGATGCTCGGATTAACTTCGTAGTTGTCTTGGAGGTCCATGTTCTCAGATTTTTTAACCAAGAAATTCTTCTTCTACCAGCACTTCTACTTTCTAGTATTTTCCCATAGCGAATAGACTGCAGGAGTTCATACCGGCTATTATCCCTCATGATGTGGGCAAGGTACTGAAGCTTTCGTGTTTTTACAGTGGTCAATATTTCTATACCTTTTTTTATTTTGCGGAGCACTTCAGCATTTGACGTGTGGTCTGTCCACGGTATTCTCCAAATTCTTCGAAGTAGCCAAATTTCAAAAGTTTCTAACCTTTTACTGATAGTTTCTGTTAATGTTCACGTTTAAACGCCATACAGGAGGACAGTGAACATATACCAGCGCAGGAGTCTCATTTTCGTGGTAATCGATAAATTGCGACTTTTAGAAAGGTTATTCATTTTATTGAAAGTAGCCCTGGCTTTACCAATTCGTGACTTTACTTCATCAGATGGATCCCATTGGTTATTTATTGTGGTGCCAAGATACTTCCACCATTGGAGTGTACAAGTCATATATTGGTGATGAGGCATCGAAAGATATTGGTGTAAGAATTAAAAGTATAGCCTGGAAGGCAAATGATGACATTGATCACAAGCTGACACTCGATTTCAGGCACAAGGGTATAGAAAGATTCTTTCTATTTTTTAGGTAAGGGGGTCAGGGACTGGAATAAGTTACCAAGAGAAATGATGAATAATTTACCAAAAACGCTGAAAGAATTTAAGGTTGAAATTTGTAGAGGGAAAATGTAGGTGGGTGCAGGAAAGGGGAAAGATGGGTGTGTAGGGATATTGCCACCGGAGCGTGCGCTCCACTGTAATTTTAATTACATATTAATTATTTTCATATCTTGGCTGCTGCTAATAAATCCTTGCATGATCAATAATGGTTCATGCGTCGACTCGACCGCCGGGCAAGGAAAACCGCATCGTCTGTTTTAAACCTTAACAGATAGATATGTTAAATTTTCGTTCTGTTTACGAAAGCGGGACATTTTTACTCTCGCTGTGGACAGCGGGACAGTCAAACTAAAAGCGGTACTGTCCTGCCCAAAGCGGGACGTATGGTCAGTTAGCCATGCCTGAATGACAGTAGAAAAAATATCAGAATGGCTCTCTCTAATTGGCAAATAGTATTACTGTAGAATGACCATAGTTGTGACTCCATCGTTTAGCTTGGAGCCCTGGGTTATGAGAGATAGAGCAGTCTATTTTATATAACTCTATGCTCAGCTGGTCTTCTCTTAAAATACCCGCCCGGAATTTCGCGGGTGGGTTCTGCTACCCGCCATACCCACATTTTCCGTCGGCCCTGGGCAAAAGTATGTGGGTACTGGAAAAGGGGGGGGGGGTGTAGGGAAATTACCACCGTATCGTGTGCTGTATCGCGATTAAATTAAATTAACATTCATACTACATTGCTAATATGAGAGTGTAACAAGCCCTCCTATTCTAGAAAATCTGGTGTGGTGTCCTTTCAGGAACACCAACTGCAAGAGCCTATGATAAGTGTATGGTTAATGCATCGCATCAATTTACGGAACACACCAAGTTGCACCTGTGATGGAATCAGCGAATGCGATCCGAATCAGCTCCTATTTGCTTGTAAGGAGAAATGGCGAAAGTCCACGCTATTTATACGGGAACTTGTGGGACTAGGTTTACAGCTACCACAAAATGTTACCCACCTTATGGCCTTGGGAAACGTCACCATCTATCAAGCAATAGTTAAATTTCCGGAAGAAAATAATATCAGGATATAATGCAAACAGACACCTAGTGGAAAAGTGTGAAAGCTGTATCTTTGAAGACACAATCAATCATTACGTTGTAAAGTGCTATATTTTAAAGGCATTGTCGATGATGAAATACCTTGTACTTCCGCTTCATTTCATGTTGCTGTTAATTCATGTACATATTCCATCAAAACATTGTTATTAGTTTAATGTATTTTACTGATATACTGATATACATATAAATACATACATGCTGATGTTAACCTCATGATGTTTGCTGGCTGTATGGAGAAAATTCGAATGTCAGTAAATAAATAATAATAACATGCGACCAATTATAACGAAAGACCTTTTTTTTTTTTACTTATGGCTTTACTCCTCGTCGACGGCTAAGACCATTAGAGGCGGGATGGGACTGGGGACAAGGAACGGGAAGGAATTCGGCCATGGCCTTTTTGAAGGAAGCATCCCGGCATTCGCCTGGAGTGATTTGGGGAAACCATGGAAAACCCAAATCTGGATGCCCGGACGGGGATTCGAAACCCGCGTCCTCCCAAATGCGAGGCCAGAACGTTACGAACGAAAGACCTGTAACGTCAGCTGTACAGAGACCGAATGAAACCATTATCTTGGAAGACCATCGATCAGCGTGTTATTCCACTGTCAACTACTTTAATCAGTAAACAGACAGACAAAATTCATTTTTTATCTTTGGTAATATTTCAGTTATGAATGAACGCAGTATTGCGGCTGCTCGTCAGCAACGCTCTGTGTTTTGTGCTCCGCGGGTGTCTAATCAAGTCTGAGATGTTGCTAGGCAACGTAACAGCGTTGTCGTTGCCATGGCAGTTTTTAAACAACGTGCTCTAGGCAAACTTCAAGTCTTACGACTACACCTGAAGATGGCGACGGAGTTTATGTCGCCGAAAAATTATGTATAAATAATAATAGTACTCAGTTTGTTTCCCGAGAAACATTCATAAATAATATTTCAGTGTTTGGAAAAGCCAAGGAAGTACGTCAGAGAATCCTATACCAAAGCGGTGATGCTTTCTGCCCTGTGCTGGCAACGTATGAATGGATATAGTAGACGTACAAAAAGACTTAAAGGTTAACGCCAGTTTGCTTATCGTATGCGATATATGTGCAGCCTGCAACAGTAATTAAAATCTACTCAGGTGAGATCAGATGCATACAACGATCTCCATCAAAATGTTCCGTTCAGTGAACAAAAACCTCTGGTCCACCCGTGTTTTATGTTATCTGTATGTTATGAGTGGCTGTTCCGATGTACCCGTAAGTGACAATATAATGAAACAGAACATTTCCTCTGTGTTGGCAACGGCAGATCTCCTTAATGAAGAAAATGTTTGTTAACTACAAATAATGCAGTGAAACCATTAGCTACATATTGATGTGTGCAGAAAATAATATAAAAAAAACACAAAATGAAGCATTACTTAAATGTTGATGAGTTTCAAAATTTGATAAGTTTTGTAATATTTTTCGACAGTAAAATTTAATGCATTATATTTAAGAAGTTTGCAGTTTTAAAGTTTAAAATAATTTTATTGGTTGTCTTCGTCTTCTTCCTCTCGTCACTAGTGGGCCAGTTGAGAAATAAGTTAAAACATGACTGGGATTTTTCGGGGTATATGGTTATAATTTTCTCATCTCAGAGAGTATGTCTTCTGAAACGGAAGTTATAGATGCATTGTTCCCTTACGCATAAAAAAAAAATAAATGCGTCGATGGAAACGTAAGCTTAACTGTTTCGAAGTTGAAGTGATGGAAACTGGATATTCCAAAGAACATCTTGTTTTTCGTGTTCCTCCCCCTAATTTCAATAGAGACAGGATTCCTCTTGAACTATTGAGACCAACTGATTTCATTGCCAGTATCGTCTAACCTGGTGTAATGCAAAGCGCAATTCACACGTGAATGGCGTACATTTGTGTTAGCGATGAGTCTCAATTCTGTCTGTGACAAAGATATAATTGACAACAGGTACACAGGGGTAGTGGAAAAACGGCTTATCCTGCTGTGATTTCAGAGAACCAGCCACTGGTGTCATGGTTTGGGGGCAATCAGTTTCGACAGCAGGACTGAGTTGGTTGTTACAGGCACAATGACAGCCCACCACCATGTGAACGGGGTGCTACACCCTAATGTGATACCCACCATCTAAATCACATTTTCCAACAGGATAATTCTTTCCATCATACTGTGGCCATCACAACATAAGCTTCGCAATGGGTTACGATCACAATTTCGACCAGAAGGTCCTCAGATTTGTACCCAATAAAGCATATCTGGGATGCAAGGAGTAGACACATTAAATCAACATGGTCACCCAGTACAACTTGTACAACAACTGACTGCGGAAGATATGCAGGCGTAGAGAGACATACTTCCAAGAATATACAATTAATCGTACTGTCCTTAGAACTGTAGATTCCGCTAAATACCTAGGGATAACAATTCGTAATAATTTGTCGTGGAATGAGCATATCGAGAATGTAATTGGGAAAGCAAATCGTATGCTCCGATTTCTAGGTCGTAATTTGAAACAATGCACTCCGGAAGTTAAAACGATTGCATATAAGTCACTAGTGCGTCCTCACTTGGAATATTGTTGTTCTGTATGGGGTCCCCATCAAAAGGGGTTAATGGAGGCATTAGAGAGGGTCCAGAGAAGGGCCGCCTGATTCGTGACAGGTATACAGGGTGTTACAAAAAGGTACAGCCAAACTTTCAGGAAACATTCCTCACACACAAACAAAGAAAATATGTTATGTGGACATGTGTCCGGAAACGCTTACTTTCCATGTTAGAGCTCATTTAATTACTTCTCTTCAAATCACATTAAACATGGAATGGATGATTCGTGACAGGTATATATAGTTGGAGGGAAAGCGTAAGTGCGATGTTGAAGGAGTTAGATTGGGAAGACCTGGAGCACCGAAGGCGATGCTCTCGACAGAAGCTAATTGAAAAATTCACGACTGACATATTTCAGAATGACAGCAAAGAAATATTGCTACCAGCAACATTCGTATCTCGGAATGACCGTGAAAATAAGATAAGGGAAATCAGGGCCAGAACCGATTCTTTTCTGTATTCATTTTTTCCACGAGCGATAAGGGAATGGAATAGAAAGGATTTACCTGGCGAGTAAACTTAAAATCCGACAGGAGTAGCTTTCGATAAAGCTCTCCGGCCATCCTGATCTGGGTTTTCCATGGTTTTCCCAGATCACTCCACGCGAATGCTGGAATGGATCCTCACAATAACCCATGGACGCCTCCTGCCATATCCCGTATATCCCTTCCAAACTATTACCCTTTCGGATAGGTGCAATGCACCCTCCGCCACACACTTTTAGTAAATCGCAGAGTAGTAGTAATAGTAATAGAAGACATCCGAACACTTATTGATTCAATTTAGGCAAGGATCCACGAATGTATAGGTGCTCATGATTGGCGCACTTCTTACTGACAATTGTATCTAAATGTAATAAACATACATTTCAATTCGTTATCATTTCTTCTGGGGATGACCATGGATATATCTGCAAAGTTTCCTAAAATTCCACTATTCCTGTCTGGGTGTTGCGCTTTTAATTTTCGTCAGTGTAAAAGCTGAGGCTTCCAAGGAAAAGATAAAAGCAACATGAAAGGCCTGATTACGGGCGTATTTTACATTTCTTGGAGTGTTTTCAGCGTTGCGCGAGGAAAGCGCTCATTGAGTTGCTACCACTGGCAGCGTATGCCATTGTTGAGCGCAATGCGGTTGGTAGCGGGAAGTACCATTCTGCCTCCGCCCGGCGGGGAAGAACAATATAACTAATTCCTTCTGCAATTTTCTCCGCAGGGATCTCCCCCCACAACGTTAATTAGGCACAGCGTTACATTTGTTTGCTGTGATTTATTTCTAAGCCTTTCAGCAGGCATTACGTCGGCTGACATTCTTGCTGTAGATAGCACAAAGTTTCTGGAAACTGTTTCATATGTTTTCTACTGCGATTTAATTCTCGCACACTGAAGTTTACCTTATATTATAATTATAAATAACTAATATTTTGATATATTTATATTTTGATTGACTGATAGTATAGTGGTTAATTCTTTAAATATGGCTAGATTTAGAACATAGCCCAGGAGTAGTATCTACCTTTGGGTTTATAACACATTTCCTTTATTGCGGGTCACATAATCAGGTGCTAACTATGCAGACTCAGACTTCACACATAGCGTATTGTAAGGTTCTTAATTTTTTAGAAAATATGAAAATTTACTTTATCCACTTAAATATAATACTTTTACCTATGTTTCAAGCGTCAGACCAGTACGTAGGAATTTCATTTATCCCTCTTTGTCCGTCGCTGAATTTATTTCGATACCCACGCTGTAAATCAAATCACTATTAACAAAATCATACCACACGAACTTTAAAAATCAACTCCTTTGTCTTTATTTCAATCTCAATATTAAATAAAACATCTTCTACTTATCTTACATCTTCTATTTTCCACATAACAACCAATTATTAATTACAAATTCAAATTTCATTATCTTTACCATTACTCTAGTTTCTCTGCCCTCAGGCTAATATTTTCCAATTACTAATCCCGCCAGGATTCTTCGGGGCTTCTCCATCGAGGCTTTCTCTTTTACCTCTTCTCTCAATACATTTTCTCTTCAAACCAACTCATCCTCTTCCAACAAAACCTTTTCTTCAACTTTTCTTTATTCACCAAGGATCTCGTATATTTGTCTTGACATTCTGTGACCTTGGAACTTACAAATACAATGTTAGTATTTACAATTACAATTATTAAATAAAAAAAACAAAACTTTACTAATGTTAAAATCACAAAAGGTGAGGTTGTGTTCCTCACAGAATGTTCACTAACTATCTGTTGTGCTAATTTTGGGTACTATTTCCGTGTGATGTAATGAAATAATTTCTTTCTAAACAACTGTAATTAAAGTTACACGAATAACTCAAATAAAAGTTTGCTCTAATTGTAGTGTCCCTATTTGAAGAAGTTATTAAAATTTACAAGTTAACGAGATACAGTAACTAATAAAATGATTAATATAATTAATCCCGGGTAGCCGCCAGGAATGGAAGTGTCCCCTATCCTAGGAAGCGACTTTCTAATTCTATAATACCTTTTAGGAAAGCAATTGTAATTTGAAATTAATATTAAAATACACATCTTTATATAGCCAAGTGAAATACTGACTTAGAGGAGAGAAACTCATTGAAAATAGGGTTTACAACACTGATATTGTTTTCTTTAATTATAAAATTGATTTATTTATTGAACAGAACTGACTAATCGTAATATTTATGGAAGCTACAAAATGAATCTTTCAGTGAACAAGTTACAATTCAGAGCATGATTATAATCTCAAGTCGTTGCATGCAAGAGTGTCTATACATCGCCGGTTTCCTTCAGAGGACATCCATTAATTACGTGAATCCCCCCCCCCTCCCCTCCCCAAGTGGTGAGACTTGGTGACATCTGGTGGAACCCTCTTCCCCTATGGTGAGGTGAGATATTGAGGACACCCTCCCCCCCCTTGCTGACGAAGTCGAAGTTTCAGGGATCTACCCCCTCCCCCCCCCCTCCCCCCCCACCCTCCAACGTTGGGATCGACTTCGTTTGTAGACTTTTTTATCTCTGTTGTTCTTCAAGGAATTAAAAAGATAACGCTACAATTATGTGAGATTTCGCTTGACCCCCTCCCCCCTATTTCACCCACGTAATTAATGGACGGGCCCTTACCGTAGCATGCACGGACTCTCCACGAGGTTGCTCGTTTGTTTGGGCGGCTAGCCGATAGTCTATGGAGAGTGCTGCCGGGCGCACTGAATCCACATCCGAAAAGTGAAGGATATTTCCTGACCGCCAAAAGGAGACTTCGGCTGCTTCGTTTCCTAGACGCCGTCGCTCATCTGCAGCCAATAAGGGCAGGCCACGCTCAACGTCTTCTCCTCCGTAGGTCATCCTCACCAACAAACTAACTCCAATGGTTTATAACAGTATTAACAAAATCTTTGGTTCGCTGGGCTCCCAAGGAGACGTTCCTGAATTCGCAGTTTTTTTCCGTTCGCAATTTTCTACTTTAACTGCAAGGGATCTGTCGGCATAGTTCACATACTTTTTCGTATTTTTCCCACTCCACTAGTCTCTCAACTCTGCTGCCAACAATTGATCATTCGTCCGGCCTTTTGACACAATCGTATTAGTCCCGGGCCTCCCGTTAGTAACAATGGCATACTGAATTTCTCCGCACCGTCCGAGTCTGGCTAATACCACGTATTAGGACCAGATGGACATTACATTATTTATAATGGCCACAGACGCAATTACTTATATAAAAGTTTGAAATCGGATCGACTGCAAAGTACTTCTCTTGGGCAGGATATATATATATATATTTCAGATGCCTTTATATCGTGAGAAGAATTTAAGGAAGGAATATTTAGTAACTGACTACAGCTGGCCTGCAATAATAAACCTTGATTAGAATCGACAGCAACTTCAGATGCGCCTTTTGATTAGAAAGCGCCCAAGATCCTTAAGTCTTCATACGAGAAAGTGTGAATAGCCCATAAAGAATGGACATGTTCTCTCCTTAGGCAACAAATGAAAATCAGAATTCGTTCACGGTATTTACTTGCAGGTCTCAAGTCAGTAGATTTGACGCTACCTGTGGACGGTTGATCCAAAGGGAAGAGTGTCAAATATGCATTGAAGTCTCTTTCAGCTTTTCAGTTCCGGAAATCTCCAAATCTATATATTTTCCCACAATTTTTTGAATACCGGTACACCTTAAGGTTATCAATAAGGATTTTTAATGATTTTCTTCCTGGTATTAAGTTCCATTCCAGTGCAGTCTCTGCTTCCATTTAGTCTCCTCATATATATTCCTACAACCTTAACGTTATCCAACATTTGGAATGCACTTCTTCCTCGCCAACAATTCACCATTCCTTATGCCAATTCTTCGGGCAAACATTTTTTTTATCATAGTATACCCAATCCATTTAATCTTTCTCTTCCTGTTCTGATCAAGCTTTCTCTTTTCTTTACCAAATCTATTCAGTATTTCCTTGTTCTGTAAGTAATAGACTCTCTTAATACACCTTCCATTTGCCTCCTTATCTGAATCACTAGAGCAATTATTTTTTGCTATCTTTTCTTTCCCTGAAGTCCTTGTTACAACATTTCGCAAGAAAGTATAGCTTTCATGTCTTTCTTCTTGAGTCTCTTCTTTGAATGCCTCTCTGTCAGTGGATTTGTGAATGAGTGGAGGAAACTAAAATTTTAGAAGTTTTTGTTTTTCGGTGTAACTTCCTAAGTTACTGGTGGTCTTTCGTCTTGCAACTGAACATACTGCTTTGATGACAAATGCGTTTCATCAATTAAATCGTCGTTAAATAATGTTCATTGATTTTTTTGTGAAATGGGTTAAGTTCTAGTAAATTACTATTTACTTACAGTTTTTGATTACGGATTAATATACGCAAATTCAATACCAACTATACGCCTCACACCATCAGGTCTCTCAAAAACTTTCATAATAAAGATGCATTCTGAGACTACACATGACTGTAAATAAGGACAGTCAACTTCGAACTGTATATAAACGTTTGTTACTGTGGTTCTGACAACCACCGAATCCTTAGTTATTGGTTATCGTCTGTCTTTTGACAGTATTTTTATTAGTTGCAAGATGGAAGAGCAATAAAAACAGTTAGAAATATTAAACTTTACCTTTAAAATTATGAAATCCAAAAATCTCCAAGATTATTTGAAAATTCACTGGAAAATAAGAACTTTCGTTGAGTGCTCCCTGATTATCGAGTGAGCAATGTTGGTCACAAGTAGTATAACTGTATCAGAACAATTATTTTGCGATTTTCTGTGAAACTGAATAATGTGATTAAGTGTTCATTACTACTAATCTTAAGTGCAAATATTCTTGCGGACATACTGTATGTAACAAACATCTGGTGCACAAGATATAAGTGAACTGTTTCGAATTAAAGAAACAAAATACAGTACAAAGTCATGTCTATAGTACACAATTATTATCTAGAAGTATGTCCATGTTGCTGAAATGATTGATATTCAAGTTATCGTATTCATAACCGCACCGAACTCCTGTAGAAAACTGTCAGTTCGGCTTAAAGGGATCCCTAAAGTGTTTTGCACTAACCTCTTCGTCTAACCATACCCCTTACAACCTACGTCCTCAATTATCTGCTTCATATATTCTCAGTTCTTATAGAAACAATTAATCCCGCAGTCTTAAAATGTGACCCACTATACTGTCTGTTTTTCCTGTAAGACTAGGCTTGCCAGATTTCTGAAATGTTCAACCGGGACACTAGAATGCCCCCCCCCCCCAGCGTCATGGGTATTCAAGGGTCCAGACCCTTGGTGGGTTTCAGAGTGTTTTAGAGGGTTGTTTATTCTCAATGCTATGAATACCTAATAAATGGTTAATGATTAGTAATTACTGATTAGGAACCTAAACCAGGGGTAATAATAAATTATACTAAAATATCCCTACAAATTTAAATATTTTATTTCTTACATGTGAGTGTTTACATATAAATGTAATAAGTTGACTAAGTAAGATTGTGAGAAGAAACCCTTTGGATGAGGAATAACAATTTTAACAGTTTTTACGTGTACTTTTCATTGGTGAGCACTTTTTTCAGAAAGTCTTTTTTTGTTTTAATCTTGTTGTAAAAATCTTCACAAGTTAATCCGATAGGCTCGGCAGGAACAGACTGACATTTCTATCGCAGGCGACTTTCGCCGGGGTGAAGGTGGGCGAGTCCAATGTTACAGTAACATTGTTACTGCACACGAGGTGTAATACTAATACATACTGGACTCGCCCGGAGAGCGCATGCGCATGGTCTTGATTGGAGAGATAAGGCGATGTGATGACAATATTTTTATGTTTATTTATTAGCAGACCCTCATTCCTTTATAGTTTTCACTTTTCATACAGTACAGTTAAATAAATGACAAAGTAATTATCCTAAGTTATACTTCACAGTTAATTGTTTTAAGACATTTTTGGTCATCTATATCTAAAAATTATAGTTTATAACCAAATTTAATTTTGACCGGGACGGAAGGAAAACCGGCCGGGACACCGGGACTTTGTCTAAAAACCGGGACTGTCCCGGTCAAACCGGGACGTCTGGCAAGCCTATGTAAGACTCTTCCATAAACTTCTTTCTTCTCCCATCATTTCCAAAATACGTTCATTTCGTACTTTATCTATTTACAGTACTTTCAACTTTACACCTGCATATTGCTGGAAGGCCTCTATGAAAATGTTAATTCGATAAAAAAACCAGGACGAATTAAAGGTATATTGGATCGAATTAATAGTAAATAAAAAGATTTAGTAATATGATGCTTAATACATTCCGTTAATGAAAATAACATAAATTATTGTAAATTGTATTCAACATATTGCAATGACAACAATGAATCAAAAAAATGAAAAATGATTTCACACGTTTGTGATCTATAAGCCGATACGTTATCGCAGCAATTTGTTGAAAATGAAGTTTAATTTTAATTTCCGATGTAGTTATGATGGAGCATATATGACCTTTGACCTGATTACTCGATCCACGAATTTTTTTATCTTAAATTCTTTTAGTGCAATAAGCACGCGCGCACAAACACACAGACACACACACATAAAAAAATAAAGGAAATAATCTGGATCACAAGCAACATATTGAAGACGATACGTTCGTTGTTGCACTGTAAACCATACCTTCCAATTGTGGGATAAATGAAAGGAAGAAGGAGACGTTAGCTGTTAATGAAGTACGTCTATAATACCTATTGCTTCTAGAAGAAATTCTAGAAATTCCATATTTCACAGAAACCTTTGGCGGCGAATGTAACTAAATTTACACAAAAAATTTCCAGCGAGATTTTCTTCCGAAGTCTGACTGGAGATAAAACAAATGTCAGAAGGTTATTTAATGTTTTAGACTCATCAGAGCCTTTAACGCTGCGAACTGCCAATGATGCCTGATTCGGTTCTTCATCGTGACCTGATGTGCAGAAAGTTGCCACGTTATTTACATCACCTTCCCGAAGAGGTAGAGCCGTGGAAACCGCAGCAAACAGAGGACAGCCCGAAATTAAAGGAGGTCTGCGATGAAATGACAGCAAGGGACGGGAAAAAAACGGGTAAAAGAAGTGATAGAGGTTGATTGCGGCGGAGAGGTAGCTGCCGTCGATTCTCCTTATGTCTGCTCCCGCAATCCATTCTCTCTCTCTCTCATTCCCCGCCATATCGTTGTCTTTGTCTCTCTCTTCCTGCCGTCCCGAGCATTTCACCGGAGCGGAGAGCATTTTCCGGGCAGCGAGGGTGATGGCCCCCGACGAGCTAGAAGAAGAGGAAAGCGACCATATTTTACGGTTAATGGAATGTCGTAACATCGATTCAACTCGCGGGGGAGCCGAGAAGAGGGCTACCCCTTCCTTCTCCCCCTCCCCCGCACCTCGGAGGGGAGGCAGAGGAGGGGGGCGTGGCTGTGCCGCTCTGCGCACAGCCCGATGCGCGACCGCTTCAACTCACGAGTCCGCTCTCGTTCCCTTTTTGCAGTCGGCCAAAAATCGGGCCGACGATCTGCCGCGCTGATCCACAGCGCTCGCGTCTTGATCTTCGCATTCTTCCTCCGCCGCGAGCTGCCTCCCCCTCCACCGCCCGCCTCGCTCTTGTTCTCTGTCTCTCTCTTTCTGTCCGCGTGTGCCGGAGCCTTCGCGACCCCTTCACCCTTTGTTTGTCGGTGTCTGTCAAGTGAGGTGTCGGCCGTCCGGTCGCTTGATGTGAACTGTCGATTGTTGTTGGGTCCAACGCCGCTTCAGTCTGCCGAGCGAGCTTCCGACGTGATGAGGTCCAAGCCTGTCGCAAGAAGGGTAGCGCAAGGTAGGCTGTCGCCGCTTTTGCTGCTTGATTCTTGACGTATTCGCCCCATTTGACTTAATGCGGTCAGCTGATGTGGGGGGAAGGGGTGGGAGTGAGCAGTGGAGGGGGCGGTTCCGCATGCTAGCTCACCCCACTGGTTTAATGTGCCAGCGCACCCTTGGAACTTTCCCTTAAGCAGTGGAGGTTAGAATCTCACAGAAGGCTTCATCGCTTTTTCGGAGACTCCTGTCAATGACTGCTATTACGTATAGGCAAGTTAACGAAATTTAATGTCTAACTCACAACGTTAAATTCCATACGCTGCCCGTAGTTATACTAGACCATACCTGCTTTAATTATATTTCAACCCCCGTCCTTGCTGATAAACGACTTATTAGCCTGCTTACTCATTGGTTTGTATAGTACAGTTTATAGACGATTTTTCTGAAAACGCCGATGCTGCGTAGACTCGAATTTTCACTAAACAATGAAATTTTAATGAATTTTTAAGAATTCTGTCACTATTTAAGCTGGCCGTATATTTTATTGTCAAGTTAAAAAATCGCACTGATTCAAAAAATAATTCACAATTTTTTTTATCATTTCCTTAATTCCACGTTATAGCAATACATTTCACGTAATACAAAACTAGCTTCGATTAAAAGACATTAGGTGTTTAAATTATAATTTTTTTATTTTTATACTTAAATGTTTACAACCAGCACAGTTCATACACCCTTTGTTGATATACACTTGGGTCATATTTAATTTAGATCCGCTGTTGACAGCATCCCATAAATTTTGCCGTCTCTGCTAATGAATAGGGGGGAACAGCTGTTCTAAAAGACGGTGAAATGAAGCTCTTTCATTTTTTACTTTCTTATAATTGTACTTTGTTTTTTATAACTTCAGATTATTTTCTTCTGCAGAGAATAAAAAAAGTACTACATATCTTCAACTCATATCCCATCAACTATGCTTACCAACTATTCGTATCTTATTTTGAAATTTTTTTCGAATTGCTTGTAGTATTTCAAACACCGCGAGAATTTAGTGACAAGATTCGTGTAATTCAGAAGCAGGAGTATATAGAAATAGTTACCTGAACATATGTTTCATCACAATTAATTCTAAGCTTTCTATTTGTTACTAAGGTTGAAAACTAGACCCTGTATTGTATGTTGAAGAAGTCTCTGCGTTTTGTTGTTATGTTTCGTGAGATGCGGTTTAGATGAAAGACTTATTCGTATTGTCAAGACTGCCATTGTCGGGTTTGAGAAGCAACTATTGCCGACGGCTTAAAACTCTATGAATGTCCATGAATGGCGATGTAATTAGTAGTATCGGCGGTTCACTTTTCGCGCACCTACT
The DNA here is from genome assembly GCA_031002005.1 of Vandiemenella viatica. Classification (NCBI taxonomy): domain Eukaryota; kingdom Metazoa; phylum Arthropoda; class Insecta; order Orthoptera; family Morabidae; genus Vandiemenella; species Vandiemenella viatica. The sequence goes on along the minus strand of JARYHS010008074.1, from coordinate 90,713,986 downwards.
TGTAATAATAATAAAAATCTTGACCAAAGAGAGTCCTGTAGCTTATGTCAAATTTATGTTGCTCTAAAGTACTGGGTACTGTTTATCACGAGATAGTAATATCTTAATGATAACTGTTGGAGCAAACTGACTCCTGTAATTAAGCCTCCTGTGAATACGATACATGATTAAAAAATAAAACTCGTATCAGTTGGGCCGTCTACTGTATTAATTACTGAAGCAGTTGTGCCTTAAATAGTGGTCCAAATGAATCAATTAAAGTTATGGGTGTAAAGGCCATCAATTTTTAATTTATCTTTTTCAATATGAGTTTTTTTTTAATTTCCTCAAAAAATTTTCTTGTGCACTCATCGGTCATAAGTTTCCTGACAGGTATAATATGTGACGTCATCTTTTCCTATCCAGCCTGTCTTCATCCCCACTTACCCATAGCAATCCAAGTTAACTTTTTCAAACGTTCTTCCAAAACATTTATTTATATTTTCCAATAATACTTCTTTGTGCTCTCAGCTATCTTCAGTACATTTATATACGAAGTGAAACATTTAAACAAGAAAATTATATCAAAATTAGATTTTCTTGTTTAGACATTTCATTTTGTAGGCTACAAATGGACTGATGACAGATGAGTGCATAAAAGAAGTATATGTTCAAAGTAAAGTAAAAAACAGAGCGTAGAAAATTATCGTCATTTCCGTATTTTATGTAATTGCTTCTGTATACAATAGTCGTTTTCCATATATCCCAGTGTAAAGGACTGTTTTTTTTTAAAGGGGTCAATTCGCAGCAAAATAATTACATAACAGAACATTTGAAGGTCTACACCAGACTGTGCACTGTCATAGGATAACTGTGCACTGTCATAGGATAACATATAGGCTATATTGATTATATCAACTACAGTTATACAAAGCACTGGCAATTACTGTCTAATTATGTTTGAAAAAATTATTCTATGTAGGTGAGGGAGCTATCAGTTAAAAATTCTTTTGAATTTGTTCCTGTATTTAATGTAGTATCCTGCCATTATTTAAGACGTGTTTGGGGCTTATTGAAGACGTTTGTCACTGAATATCTGACTCCTTTTTGGACAAATTACAACCACTTGCAATCATTTTTACTTTTTGTGTATTTTACAATTCGTCAGAAATAAAGCGAAGTTGACGATTATAAAGGATAGTAATTTATATAAATACTCGGCCACCAATGTTAAATTTCTTATTTTCTTGGAAGGTCTGCACAGGAAATTCTACTGCTAACTCCTCACATAATTCTTACTACTATAATTTTTATCGTTAAGGAACATAAATAAAATAGTTTCTTCATTCTGAGATCAAATCTGGCCGAAATTGTACGACAATTCTGGCTGCACCCATTCGCTTTAATAAGTAATAGACACATATACCTTGCAATTTAAATTATGATTCTTCATCATCATCATCATCTTCATTCGTCTCCAGTTTCCTGGGTACGGTGTAATGATTAGTACGCAAAATATAAATTGTTGCTTCATCTCTTCCTATCCGGACTCAAATTGTTTGCCTACAAACACATACGGGTTTCTTATTGAAATCCTTAAAACGATCAAATTTGTGTCTTTTGCAAAATTCTTTCATCCCAGTCTAGAAGTTCCACGAACACGCAGCCACACTGGTGGTTTGACGTAATATTAATTAACGATAAAATAGCGGCCAAATAAAAACTTTTATTGTTTTTCTAGCAACCTACTAACTATAATAGTTGTAATTATTTTAGTATTTGTTGTTTTATTCTAGGATAAAGCTGTGGCGTAGCTAGGTCAACAAAGGCCCTGGTGCAAAAAAAAAATATTTTAGGCACTCATGGGTGATCTTTTTTTTTTTTTTAGCTCTGCCCCCTGAACTGAGATTGGGGGCCCCTGGTCTGTGGTTGGGGGGCTCCTAAGCAGTAGCGTATCTAGGTTCACAAGGCCCTCAAAGCTAAAAAAATAGGTCTCCCATTTTCCCTAAAGGCTCGTGGGTGGGCCCTCTGAGCAACACTTGGGGGTTCCCTGGGCTGCGCTTGGGGCCCCCTCAACTGCGCTTAAGGGCCTCATGAGCGTGGGGTCCCCATGTGGGATAAAGTCCATATTGGGGAAAATTTAAAGTACCCATGGAATACCATTTCTGAGACAGATTTTGTACCAAAATGGTCTAAATTATACAATTTTGACTGCCACTCACGTCTTGATTTAGCAGGGGGTGTTGATCGGTCCTGAACGCCTTCTAAATTTGCCTAGGACTAGAAACTACCCTATGGTCCCTTCAACGCTCACCGGTAGACGATACCACTCCGGTAAGAAACCACTGTTTTACAGGAAGAGACAAAATAAAAAGTCAACCATCGCTGCAGGTAAAAATTGCCCAGAGTGTAATTGGCAGAAGTATAGCTCTGAATTCCCTTCCCAGACCTCATTCACTAATAAAGAAATCATGTACTTAGCACCGCGGGTAGAATGCTTCACCTTCTTTCTTCTTCACCACCTTTTACCAACATTTTGCGACCGGCTGCCTTCGATGAGTCTTATTCATCATTGGCATGGTCAGATTTAGAGCTGAGGTTTTACGGTAGCATGCCTTTGCTGACACCTAACATCTTGTACCTACTACCATGTCGTACTAAGTACTAAGGGTGGTAGTGAAGTGTTGCCATCTGTGTAACTTACGGTTACCAGGATTTTTTCACCAAATCCGAAGACGCTTCACAACTTTTTCACCAAAATCCGGGGACGCTTTTGGCATTTGTCCTAATTACGCGTTGTACTTTTGTAAGTTATATGATTAAAGGTTGGGTTAACTTAAAAGCCACGTATTGTTTATATTTTGTATTTTAAATGAGAATCACAGACAGTCATGTTGCACACAGCAAGGAGACTTGATTTTCCAAAGCTGTTGTGTCCAAGACGCAGTATCCTTGTAATTTTCTTTTTTTCCTAGACACATACAAGGAAAGAAGTGCGCTTCATATCTCTTGCTTTTAATTGAATGCATTAGCAAATCAGAGCTTTTAAAGAAGTATCGTTTGATTTTTTTAAAAAATCTGAGGACAACAGTAAAAATCTGGGGACATTGAGGGGAAGAAATCTGTCCGGGTCAAAGAGGTAAATACGGGGACTGTCCCCGGCAAACAGGGAGGTCTGGTAACCCTAGTGTAACTATGATCAGCGCGTGATAAGTGTGTTTTTGGTTTGTGAAACGTGTAGTTTGGATTAGAGACCATCACGGCATTCACATTGATGGCTGCGATAAACCGCTTAAAAACCGCAGCCAGGCCGGCCGGTTTAAAATTTACAATTTTGATGGCTACTCTACTCATAGCGATCTATAAAGTACACCCGGGTGTGTAAAAATATTTATATTTCTGCCATATCTATATTAATAGGGTCCATTTAGAAAATTTTCATTACTGCATTTGGTTTTTGTTTCTGAAACACATTACTTGTACGAATTTTAAGTCTGTCACTTATTCCGAATTACGATCTAGAGCAGTGGTTCCCCACGTGGGGCCCACGCCCCACAGGGGGTTAATTTGTTTTTTTTTTTTAGGGGGGCAATTTAAAAATTGACTTGATACGACTTTACCACTTTCTCTTCGGGTTATTTAAATGCAATGCTAGATATAGGTACAAAATATAGCAAAAAAGCAAATTCTTAAAACAGTGCTGTAAATAATTATTAGGTATAGTTTCGTTTGATGTTAGCAAAATATATCATCTGGATGATTTGAGTCGTCAACTTGACCTTTTTGGGATTCACCGCGTAATGTGCCGCCTGTCACGGCCTGTTATCAGTAAATGATTTACTGATAAAAAAAAAAGAAATCGACTGGATATATCACAACGTGGAGACTTGAAATTAAAGCTTACTAAATTGGAGCCTAATATAAAATCTCTATGTCAAGCATCAAGCGCAAGGATCACACTAAATTGCCATAATAAATATTTATTAAAAATCTTTTGAATTTGAATTTTAGTATTTCATTATATGTTTCTAAATTTTACTTACTGTGTTTTATGACAATATTAAAGTGTTTTCTTTCAAAAATCATCCTATATGAGTTTCGTTAATAACAAATATTTTTTTATTTAAAATTATGTATGGGGGGGGGGGGAGCAAAACAAATGTTAAAAGTGGGACATGACCCAAGAAAGGTTGGGAAACACTGATCTAGAGACTGTGACTCACGGACAGACAACAATGGAAATCCGTTTCCCATCGGGTGAGGAACCCCAGAACGTAACTATTGTTTAAGTTTTTTGTTTTTGGCACTCTGTATATCTTTAGGCTAAAGATAATATTTACTTCAGACTCATGTGACCATCAAAAAGGTCAAAATATTCATGAAAATAAAATTTTTGATCAGATAATAATTTTCGTATGAAATCATGATGATATATCTCTCAGATTTTTAGTGACACATTAAGCTTTTCTATGATTCCAGATTATGGTTAAAAAAATTTAATGTTCAGAAAAGATTTGAAAACTCTTCTCTACCGCCACGTTAGGTGAGACATACCTCATATTCATAAGCTTTTAAACTGTTAAAATACCATCAGCATATGTTCAGTAGTTTTTACGTGTTACCAAAAGAAACAAAATAATTGTATAAAAAAAATTTATTTGGTAACAGGGACGTTCAAACAGTCGATCGCAACCGTTTTATTATTATTTTTTTTTCATACAGTTTTTACAGAGAAAGCAGGGATTGTGCATAAACTACGTGGCTCGGACTAGGGGGGGGGGGAGGGGTTGGCTGGAAAGCTACGTTGAGCTACGTGGGGGGGGGGGGGGTGTTCCGAGCAAGGCCACGTAACTTCTCTTTCATATTATTTGTCACAGTTAAAATGATATACAGAACACACGGAAGCATGTAAATATTTATTTCCGTCATTTAATTATTCCCGGATGTAATTTACGATAGTCTGACAAGAGAAAACAGTACAAAATGACTTCGGGAATCAATATGGAAAATAGCTACGTGGGGGGGAGGGGGGTGTAGAGACAGAAACCACGTCGGGCTACGTAGGGGGGGAGGGGGGTTCACAGGAAGCCAAAATGGAGCTACGTGGTTTATGCACGCTCCCTTACAGGCAATACTAGATATTCACATTGACCGGCTCCTTCGCCTATGAAGGAAACAGAGGTAGAGCTCCTTATTACGTTTCTCTTCCTTGGCACTGGGGATTGGGATGGAATGTCCTGTTTCATGCAGCGGCCGTTTATCCTAAAGTTTTCGTCCTGTATCATCACTGTGCATATAAAGAAGGTTTGGCGGCCGTTCCGGATACCGAGCGTGGTGGGTGAACGCCTCGCATTCGGGTGGACACGGGTTCGAATCCCCGTCCGGGCATCCAGATTTGGCTTTTCCATGGTTTCCCCAAATCACTCCAGGCGAATGCCGGGATGCTTCATTCAAAAAGGCCATGGCCGAATTCCTTCCCGTTCCTTGTCCCCAGTCCCATCCCACCTCTAATGACCTTAGCCGTCGACGAGGCGTAAAGCCATAAGGGAAAAAAAAAAAAAAAAAAAAAGGGAACCACTCCTGCGTGAGACACTGATTAAGAAACATGCTCTAATCTTAAGAGCTTATAACGAGGCTCCTAATAAAAGGTTGTAGGTAAAAAGGAAAATGTTCTGGGTAATACTAAATTTTCTCGGCTACAGCTACTTTTTTGCGTATAGTTAACCTTATTGATGAAACGTCACTACAAACCTCTTACTATTATTATTATTGCCATCTCCCTGTAATTACTTCATAAATACAGTAGATTTAGAGATCATATGAACCTATCCTCTATTCAGCTTTTCGTGTTGCATAGCACTTTATTTACTTATCTTTCCAACGTATTGCGTCATAATCTAAGATGCAAGAAATCATTATCACCAGTATTGTATACTTCAAAGAACCGATGCTCTGTCAGTAAACCTAATGTCATTTGCTTTTACATCAACTCCATAGCTTCGGAGATGGTTTATTAAAAATCGTCTAAATCAGCTTTTTCTCAGCCATAGGACCAGTAAAATGTCAAAAAGAATTCTACGGACCACTGACTTATATGGGCATTTTTTTTTTACCTGCGTGTGTTATTAATCAACCCTACTAATTGTTATCTATACATACTGCAGCCACTTAAGACCCTCATTAAACTGTCATTAGAGTAAATCATAAAATGAACGCCGCTCTTTTTAGTGTCGACTGTAATTTTTTTTTTTTTTTTGCTGTGGTCATTCTTTCGACTAGTTTGATGCAATTCTCCACAACCTCCTATCCTGTGCTAACCTCTACATACCCCTTACAACCAGGGGCGTAGTTAATATGGGGCTAGGCGGTGCAGTGCACCGGGGCCCCTACGCTCAGGGGCCCCTCAAGCATACCTCTGGGGGCCCCCAAGTGCAGTTCAGAGGCCTACGAGCCTGGTAACCTTTTTTATTTTTTTTTAGCTCTACAGTCGTCTAAGGGGGTCCCTGAGACACAGGAAGCCCCTAACTAAGGGCCCTCTCACTGCTCAGGGGGGCCCCCAACCATTGCTCAGGGGGCCCTTACCAGCAACACAAACCAAAAAAAAGTCGCCCATCTGTCCTGGGTGCCCAAAATAAATTTTTTGCACCGGGGTCCTTGTTGACCTAGCTACGCCACTGCTTACATCCCATGTCCTCAATTATCTGCTTCATATATTCTAATCTCTATCTTCCTCTACAGTTCTTACCTTCGGCTGTTCCCTCCACCAGCAAATTAACCAATCCAATATGTTTCAAAATATGACCTACCAGCTTGTCTCTTCTTTCTGTAAGCTTCTTCCATAAATTTCTTTCCTCGCCCATCATTTCCAGAACTCGTTCATTTCTTACTTTGTCAATCCACTTAATTTTCAGCAATCTTCTGTAGCACCACGTTTCAAATGCTTCAATTTTCTTTCTTTCCGGTATTCCTAAAGTCCATGTTTCGCTACCGTAAAGTGCTGTGCATGACTTTTAAAAAGTTATTTCTAATTCCTAGATCAATATTTGAAACTAAAAGGTTTCTCTTTTTCATGAAGGCTCTTTTTGCTAGTGCTATATTGCTTTTAATTGTAAATTTATATTATGATTAATGGTGGGTGAGCTGAAACGTCCTGGCTTCTCATTCGGGAGGATACTTATTCGAATCCCAGTCCGGCACGTCCAGATTTAAGTTTCCCCAAATCACTCCAGGCGAATAACGGAATGGTTCTTTCAGAAGGCCATGGCGGAAATCATACCATTCCTTGCCCTTCAATCCGCTTCCGCCTATGAGTATCTCGACGTCGATGAGGTGTGAACCAATGAGGTAACAATGTAACAATATCTTCATGTCCTGGAAATATAACATTTTTGCCTGATCTCGCTTATAGCCTTATGCAGCACGAATATGTGAACAATTTTTACTAATTTATATTTTGTTGAATATTCTTTCTGTGGACCATCTGTCCCAACTTCGTGGACAACAGGTTGAGAATCGCTGGTTTAAATGATGTTCTGTGATCGGGAGATACAACGTATCGTTGAGATAGTTTTATTCCACGTACAAAAGCCGCATCCGAAGCGTTTTGGTACCATGTCATTTTATAAAATGTCTCACCTCTAATCGGACTATTGGAGTTCAGATTCACCATATTCACACAGCCTGCTGTAAAACAAGTGCCCAGGGGCCCAAATTATCTCCCATGAGTAAAGCAGTCTAAGGAAATGCCAGTGTGGCTCAGTGCACATAGGCGCCGCGTACTGAATCGGGGAGGTACAACGGGCCGGGCACGAGCCCACTAGGCACTTTACCACAGCCGTCGGTGCGAATACCGGGATGGTCTCCAATCCAAACTAAACGTTTCACAATTCACTTAAGGAGCGTCCATTAATCCATTAATTACGTGTGGTGAAATGGGGGGGGGGGACGGCTAAATCTCATGTGGGGGGGGGGAATCGTCGAAAATCTCACATCATCTTTTTAATTTCTTGAAGAACATTAGAGCTTTAAAAAAGAAAAAAAGAAGATATATCGGTCAGCAGGGAGTGGGGGGGGGCAGCCCTCAAGATCTCACCAAATCTCATCGCGGAGAGGGGGGGGAGGGAAACGGGGAAGAGGGAGCTCAGATTTCCGGAAAAATCGAATAATTAGTGTCATTATATCGATCTTAGTTCTATAACTAATAATTTGATTACATTTTCATGATATTTATTTGTTAATCGAACTATGACCATCATACCAATACTGTTAATGTCTTTTCAGAATACAATTTTAAAAATCTGTTCTTGTATTTCAATTCTCTGTCCTTTTAGGAGGGCGCCATCGAATCACTGTTTTAATAATTGGTTTATGACCCCAAAAAGTTGGAGCACTTGGATTGCATTATTGATTACAAGATTACAAGTCCGTATATTGTTTTGTTTTTTCCTGGAGGGGACTATACATTTATTTATTTTTTTAACCGGGGTGTTTGGTTGGCCAAAGTAGGGTACGAACCTATGCTTTAAACTTTACCATTTTATTCATCTCATTTAGTAAAAATCTTTGCGAAATTTTCAGGTATGAATTGACATATTCACTTCTATAATTACTCAGACCGCAATTTAAAAAATTCTTCTTTCCGCATTCAATATCTCGACTTATTGTATGGAATACTCTGTCTCACCCTATCCTGAGCAAATTACTTATTCTTAACACAATCGTTACAACCTACGTTCCCAATTATTTACTTCATTTATTATGATCTTTGTCTCCTATCTTTTCCTTTGTAAAGAAACATTTTTATCATAATATTACTGCTTTACAGAGGATCGAATACAATTGGCAATTAAATCCCATTAAAGATAGCTAACTCTCTCTGATTGCTGTAGTTGAGAGCGACGGGCAATCAGCAAATTTCACAGCATTGTTCTGGTAACTGCAATAAATAACTGTGCAGGATACAATGTTAAACGCGGACTTCTCATTAGTGTGGTAATTAAAACTGTAATTATTTGAGTATCGGTTTGGAATGAATTAAATTTGCCTTTGCCGACTGTTACACCTTATTATCCCCTCTGTAACAACAATGTGCCGACATAAGGAGTTTCATGTTCATAGCTTTACGATTTCATTTCACTAGTTTGTCTTTCGCTATTATACTACGCAGTGTAGAGGGTGAGCAGTAACGCTGTGGCCTCGTATTCAAGAGGACGCCTGCTCGGATTCCCGTCCGGCCATCCAGGCTTTGGTTTTCCATGGTTCCCCGAAATCACTGTACCCCCCTTCCACCACGTAGCCTGTCGTGGCTCCCCGATCCCCCCCTCCCCCGGTGTGTCACGTAGATTTTTCTCTGTTAATTTCAGAAATCATTTTCTACAGATTTCTCTTAACAGACTGTTATTAGGTGTCTCGAGTTTCAATTAATATATGAGAAATAATTAGTCCACGATACAGTTCAAGTTTTAACCTGTTTTTATTTTTCATAAAGCAAACACAACTGCAAAGATGCTGGTCACATGTATGTACCATGTACAAGCTACAGCGATTACATTCGACACTTCTTCCAAAGACAATATTGCCGTACACCCTCACAGTACATGTAAACTCTGTCCATAAACTGTGTCGACAAACTGTCACTGTAAAACTGTTTCTGAGTCTCTGCCGCTCGCTTTATATAAGTTTCATAGAAAGTTCTAGAACATTACAAAGGCTTCCGACAGATATTTCTCGAACTTTACTTAAAGAATTAAAAACGTATTAAAACAAATCCAAATTAATACATTATCATTTACAATCATGATAAAATGATCAGAAATGAAAATTAAAGATGTTTAAACACAGAAGTATCCACATAAATCACTTTAAACTGTAGTAAATCAGCCTTTAAACATCGTATCTCCCCTAAATATTTGGAATTACAAACATTTAAGCAATTCTCCTGCATAGTTCTGTCCTTAAACATATTAAATAGTATTTACATAATTTCTTTTCATAAAACAAAATCCATTTATACTGATTTACAGTAAATTGCAAGACAAATATACAAAATCATATTCAGTCAAACTCTAGCTTGCTACAAATGCTTCATAATATACAATTACATTTAAATTCTAGATTTGAGGGCTGTTACAATATCCTTAACATTATTGCGTATATAAAGTAACACAGCTGATATTTCAGTTATTTATTTTTTATAATTATAAATATTCTGAATGAAATGCTGATACTAGCCACTACTGCAAATGATCAGTTATTGGGATAAAACCTCTTTCTCAGGTATAGTCAATGATCCTTTCCTTCTTGATGTGTTACTAAAATTATTCTCCTTTACTCAGTCGTCATTGTTCATTAATTCATAAAGTAGAACAAACTACGGTATATATAAGAGGAGCTACATTTTTTTATTTCTTTTGATGCAACTCTGTCACCTTTCATTCTGGATTAGGAGAAAATGATTCTTTGATGTGCTGTAAAAGATTTCTATGACTCATTGGGTAGTGAAACTGCGTTGGAAAAAACAATTTCGATAAGCCTCGAAAAGTTTAATGTACAGTGCCACTTAACACCACACTTTTAACCTGAAATAAACCTTTAGCGAGTACTATAATTAAGTTGCACTGAAATTCACTTGGCAGAACTAAATTAGAATTATTTTATAAACGAGATGTGTGGTCATGAGCCATCCATTAATTATGTGAGGTCAGAATAAGGGGGGGGGGGGGAGGTCTGGCAAAATCTCACCAAGGGGAAGGGGGAATCGATAGAAATCTCATGATTTTTTTTTTGTATCAGATTATCGCCCATCAAAGAACTAGTAGAGCTAAAAAGAAGTCTCAGAAATTACGAGGTCAATCTCACGTTAGAGGAGGGGGGGGGGGGGAAATTGAATAAATCTCACCAAATCTTACCAACGTCCAAATTTCAAAAATAAAAATAAAACATAAATCACCTCACGTGTTTAATGGCCGTCTCCTCAACCGCGGGTGTTCTTAATCAAAACAGCTTTATTAGGAACCATCAAAACAATACCAAATGGAGCCATCACTCAATTTAATTTCCTTACAATATTCTTTTAATGGCTTCTTTTCTCCGTAACGTTTCCAGAATATGTTTTAACATAACATCATCCCACATCATCTTGTTTCAAATCCACCAATGAGCGTGGCCGGTGAGAGATAACGTTCTGGCCTCGCATTCGGGAGGACGCGTGTTCGAATCCCCGTCCGGGCATCCAGATTTGGGTTTTCAAAGGTTTCCCCAAATCACTCCAGGAGAATACCGGGATGCTTCCTTCAGTAGGCCATGGCCGAATTCCTTCCCGTTCCTATCCACCAGAACTTCCCCGCCACTAATGGCCTCGTATTCTGTAAGATCAGTGTATTTTTCTTTGTGAAACGTTTAATATTTGAGGCAGTGGTTAGGGACCATCCCAGCATTCGCCTTGACGGTTACGGGAAACTGTCTAAAAATTGTAATCAGGAAGTCTAAAATGCGGGGACCGGGATTCGATCCTGATCCCGTTGTACCTTTCGGATCCAGTGTGGTTGCATCTTAATGCGCGCATCCACTCCGGCTAGTAGAGATCATTATTACTTTCGTTACAAAACCCGACTCATTAATTCAGTGCTCCAAGCATCCGGCCTTGTTCTCCTCAGATCCCACATATCATATGTCATTTATAATAGTCTTCCGATTATTTGCATCGCAGCTGGAAGATTTTATAGTGATATAGACAATACTAATTCATATTATAGTAATAACTTCTATTAAAGTCGAATAAACCTAATAACTTCCATTAAAGTGGAATAAGCGTTAGTAACCGAAAACTGAAGTTATCTAGAAAGTCGTTCTGCAGAGTTACTTATATGCAGTTATACACTAGTACCTTGTGAAGTCAGCAATAAATTAGGGGAATTAAACATGAAACATTTTTCGATCAGAGTATTTTCATCATTGGGGACAATCTCTGCTTTCTTGGGTGTGTGGTTTATGAGTCTGTTTCATCTATCGATGTAGCTAGATCTTGTACCCCTAACCAAATCATGCATCAAATTTATGCATGAAATAGTCTTTTTTTTTTTTTTTTTTTTTTTTTTTTTTTTTTTTTTTTTTTTTTTTGACCGGTCATCTATTTCTCGTTATTCCTCTTGCTCTGGTAGCGTCCCCTTCCCTCTCTAGACATTAATATTACCTGTCGTGAATATGGTTACTTTGCATCAAATACTCTACTCCTTTTTTTTTATCCGATGAGACTATGATATTCAGAATATAATGTAAGAGCTGTAACATATTTTTATGGCTTTACATCTCTTCAACGTCAGGATCTAGGTGTAAGAAATGAGAAGGAATTCTGCAATTGCCTTTTGAGGAGCCATCCCCATGTTCGCCTGGAATGATTTCGGGATATCAATGAAAACCGACATCATAATTTGAACCCATGTCATTCCTAATACCAGGTCTCTCCATTACCGCTCACCCACCAGGCTCGGTAATTATCATTTTAACAGTTTCATCTCAGAATTCTGTTCCATTCAATAGAACGACTCAGGTAAGACGTATTTAAGTATCATAAAAATGATTTTAGATTAGGAACTAGCCTACAATGCTAATTTTAGCCTACTTTTGAACGATTTTTTTTCTTTAAAAAAGGCAAGCTTAGTTTTAGAAAGCTACAGTATTCTTGAAATAAATTTGTAGAATTTGCATTAATTATTAGATTTCTTCTTTTGCTTTTGCTAGTCGTCTTTTGATTTTGACGTCTACAATCATTTGCTTTTCTTAATTTTTTATGCATTTCTTCCTGTTGCTGTACTATTTGCAATAGATTTCTCCATCTGTAAGTCTCAAAATTTGAATTGTCAATCTTCTTTTGGTATCAATTGTTGCGGTTTCTCTGGAAACGCATAACGTAAACATTACGAATTCCGAAAGTTTGTTACCAGACTGCAGTGGTACCACAGACCACGTATCCTGAATTATTATACTTCAAAATGCTCACATCGTTCAGAAGGATCTAGTAAGTGATTTTTTTTGCTATTATTATTATTATTATTATTATTATTGGCGAATTCTCCCAATAAATTGAAGACGTCAAGCAAATGACCCAATCAAGTTATCTTTGAGTTGTTGTTCCAATATGCTTTCCATCTTTCCGAGAAAGCTTGTAAGTTCCTTCCGAATTTCATTCAGCCAAGGTGTCGGTTTTTTAAGTGAAGTTACATAATCTATTATCTTTCTTGTCAATCGATTTTCAGGTAGCCTCTTCAGATGACCAAAGAATTTCATTCGCCTTTTCTTGATGTCAATTTCGATGTTTGAAAACTTTATTATTATTATTAATTTGCGATTCACTGAAAGTGGGTGGCGGAGAGTGTAATAGTTTGAAAGGGATATACGGGATATAGCAAGAGGCATATCTGAAAGTGTAATAGTTTGGAAGGGATATACGGGATATGGCAGGAGGCGCCCATGGGCTATTTTGAGGAACCATCACGCCATTCGCCTCGAGCGATCTGGGAAAACCATGGAAAATCCACATCAGGATGGCGGAAGTGATTTATCGAGAACTACTCCTGTCGCATTTTAAGTTTACTCGCGCGGTAAAATCTTCTTATTCCATTCAATATTTTTTTTTTTTTTTAACTGCTTAACGTCTCTTAGCAGCGAGATCTTTAGAGACGGGAAAGGATGGGGGGCAAGGAATTGGGAAGGATTCGGCCATGGCCTTTTGAAGGGAGCATCCCGGCATTTGCCTGGAGTGATTTGGGAAACCATGGAAAACCCAAATCTGGATGCCCGGACGGGGATTCGAACCGGCGTCCTCCCGAATGCGAGACCAGAACGCTAACCATTACACCACCACGCTCGGTGATTTTTCATTCACTAATCGAATACAGAAATTTATCGGTTCTGGCCCTGATTTCTCTTATATTATTTTCGCGGTCATTGCTAGATATGAATGTTGCTGGTAGTAAAATTTGTTTCCTGTTGTTCGAAATAGTCAGTCGTGAATTTTTCAATTAGCTCCTGTCGAGAGCAACGCCTTCGGTGTACAGGTCTTCCCAATCTAACTCCTTCAACATCGCACTAACGCTTTCCCTCTAACCATATATACCTGTCACGAATCGGGCGACTCTTCTTTGGTTCTTTTACACTAACCGTTTTTGATAGGGACCCCATACAGAGCAACAATATTCTAATTGAGTACGCACTAGTGCCTTGTATACAATCTGTTTAACTTCCAGAGTGCACTGTTTTAAATTACAACCTAGAAATCGGAGCATACGATTTGCTTTCCCAATTACCTTCTCTATATGTTCATTCCACGACAAATTATTATGAATTGTTACCCCTAGCTATTTAGCGGAATCTACTGTTCTAAGGACAGTGCCATTCATTGTGTGGTGTCACCTTTTTACTTAAATTCTCTTGGAGATTAGGCGGGAACCTGATAAAGCGTTAGTGCAGGACGATTTGCTTCCTATTTCTTTCAGATATAGCCATTTCTTATTCACTGTATAAAATTCAATTTAAATTGCTTATTTAGTGATAGACTAGACCAGTGGTTCCCAATTACTTTTTCTCGAGTACCACATCAAGAAAGAGCTCACTATCGCGTACCCCCATTATAGCTGAAATTATAAATAATTGCGTTTATCCCAGTCGAATGCTTCGCACAACAGAAATATAATTCTCACACACAGTTTGTCTTAATATATATTTTTGGCGATTACTGTTTTCCTAATTCTTTGTTTAATTATCGGAGTGATTACCTTAGCCAAGAGGTTACCACGCGTACCCCTTGGAGCAATCTCACGTCCCCCTGGGGGTACGCGTACTACTAATTGGGAACCACTGGACTAGACCATTTGTATGGATTTTCTCTCAATTTGCTTCCCTACTTTATAAACTTTACATAAGTTTCGCTGCAATTAGATAGATAGTTTTCTGTTATACTATGATGTTGCTCTGCTCTGCTGGTTTTAAAGTTGAGTTCTACCAGGGTAATGAGCAATATTAATTGTTTTCCCAGTGAAGCGTTGCGCAAATGTTAGAACAATACGTTCTTCGAAAAATCATAAAGTGTATGCGACTAGTTTTACGACGTGAAGAGTTTCAATTTACCAGGAATTCAGCTTTTGTCATGGATATAATTACAGTTTAACTGGGATTCTTAATCACGGACTATTCTAAGACCGGGTGCATCATTGTAACAGAAACTTTTCAACAAGAATAGTAGGTACGTAGAATCGGTAAAACCATATACCAGCTGATTTTATGTACACGAAAAAAATATCTACTTTATCCGTCATTTACTTGGCCTTCTCCTATCTCTTCTTCCTTTTCGTTATCTATAGAGTTATTTCTTTTAGATGTTCTGACACTATTGATCTTTATGAGATGCCAATAATATTACAGTCCAAATTATTTTACGACCTCAACAGGCAGACTAATGCTCAATCTTTTCCTACTTCCTTCATTTATAATCTCATCTGTCGACCAGACATACCTTTCGTCATTGGTGAAACTCTGTTTTAATTTTTGATAGTTACCTTCGACGGTTCAATTGTTTGGCTTAAAACAGTGTTTCGCAATTAGTGGTACGCATACCCCATGGACTACGTGAGGTTGCTTGAAGGAGTTCGCGCTTTTATCTCTAGGCTAAGGTAATCACTGAGATACGAGTAATTACATTGAAGAGCCAAAGAAACTGGTACACCTGCCTATTATCGTGTATGTACCCGCGAGCACGCAGAAGTGCCGCAACACGACGTGGCATGGACTCGACTAATGTTGTGTTTGAGGTAACTTCTCCAGGATTACTTCTGTAATTTATTGCGGTCTCTGACTCCTTTGCCTACCAAAGAAAAATCAGTGACTTTCTTAAGTACGAAATTAATGAATTCCTAAAGTATAAAATTAAGTGCTAGTTATGATCACGGTCATTTCTTCCCCTTCAAGTATCACTACTAACTGTGTTGACATTCAAGCAGGCCTCATCATCAGTATACGCATTACACGTACTTTATTTAACAATCGACTTCCAGCAACTTCCATCCAGTCTCTTTTATTATATAGGGTGTTACAAAAAGGTACGGCCAAACTTTCAGGAAACATTCCTCACACACAAACAAAGAAAATATGTTATGTGGACATGTGTCCGGAAACGCTTACTTTCCATGTTAGAGCTCATTTTATTACTTCTCTTCAAATCATATTAAACATGGAATGGAAACACACAGCAACAGAACGTACCAGCGAGACTTCAAACACTTTGTTACAGGAAATGTTCAAAATGTCCTCCGTTAGCGAGGATACATGCATCCACCCTCCGTCACATGGAATCCCTGATGCGCTGATGCAGCCCTGGAGAATGGCGTATTGTATCACAGCCGTCCACAATATGAGCACGAAGAGTCTCTACATTTGGTACCAGGGTTGCGTAGACAAGGGCTTTCTAATGCCCCCATAAATGGAAGTCAAGGGGGTTGAGGTCAGGAGAGCGTACTAACATACTAACGAAACTAAAATGAGCTCTAACATGGAAAGTAAGCGTTTCCGGACACATGTCCACATAACATATTTTCTTTGTTTGTGTGTGAGGAATGTTTCCTGAAAGTTTGGCCGTACCTTTTTGTAACACCCTGTATATGTTACTGATCGTATCAAATTTCCACTGACACATATATACCTGCTCTCCGTTGCACACCTGCAACTCCCATATTTCATAGATATAATGTGGTTCCGTACTACCTTACCATACTAAAGCAACTTCCTCGCATACTTGGTATACACATCCTCTCTTCATAATGCTGGAATTTGTTACATCTTCGTACTACCTTCTCAGTGTGTCCAACATCATATTCAAATGATACAGCCAATACATTTTCATACTGAGTGGCAGGGCGGGTCAGTGGTTACGGCGTCATACTGAAGATCGGAAGGTACCTGGATCGAATCCGTGTTTTGGCTGGAATTTTTATTGGCTCTAAAATAGACCTTCACCTCTGGCACAGCTTGCAGAGTAACATGAAGTTCTCCAGATACCTTCCGC
This sequence comes from Vandiemenella viatica, assembly GCA_031002005.1. NCBI lineage: Eukaryota > Metazoa > Arthropoda > Insecta > Orthoptera > Morabidae > Vandiemenella > Vandiemenella viatica. Next base: position 90,696,954 of record JARYHS010008074.1, on the reverse strand, counting down.
GGTCTGATACCATATTAAACTGTACGATCTACCTCCAATCTACCAGACTAAAAATACCTCCTTCGGGTGAGTTCAACCAATATTACCAATCTTTGGGTTGAATTACAGCTTAATTTTTTTTTCCATTTTAATTTTATACCTTCACCAAGCAACTTTTCCTCCAGCTTACAATTATATTCATATAAAACCTTTATTTTTCTGTCCTTGTACCTGTTTTTTTTTTTTTCCTCCCATTGTTCTTCATTCCGTTTACCTACCCAGCTAGATATACAGTCCAGATCCCTTCGTAGCTGTTCACCATCGATTGCTGTGGTTGAGCGATAATGCTCTGTTCTTGCATTCTGGAGGACGCTGTCCAGTCATCCATAACAGTAGTGAAAAGAATCTACTAAATTGGTTAGACAGTTGTGGAATAGACAAAACTTGGAAACTTCTTGTAGAAATTCTAGTTCAGATATAAACGATATTATCTCACCGCAATTGTTTTCAGTAATGAACCAACAGATAGGTTTTTCTTTTAGGTTTTCACAGTCAAGGCCGCTTCGGTAACAACATATTACAATCTATTTCTTAATCTAAATTATAATCTACGACTTACATAGCCACGCTCGAATTTCACCACAGTCAAGGCCGCTTCGGTAACAACATATTACGATCTATTTCTTAATCTAAATTATAATCTACGCTGGAATTTCACTCGAATACTTTCTTTCGGTTTCCCTACTGTTGTAACGCTAATCTATCTTATTTAAACGACGCAAGATCTAATAAACACCAAATTCATCAACCGCCAGTGTGGCTTTCAGTTACCAGCACATTCGATCTGTGACGTATAATGGAACGGGACCTGGTTCAAGTCATGGACCACGCACATTGGCCGTCGTTTTTTTTTTATTTTTTATTATTGCTTTACGCCTCGTCGGCGGCTAAGGTCATTAGAGGCGGGATGGGACTGGGGACAAGGAACGGGAAGAAATTTGTCCATGTCCTTTTTGAAGGAAGCATCCCGACATTCGCCTGGAGTGATTTGGGGAAAACATGGAAAACCCAAATCTGTATGCTTGGACGGGGATTCGAACCCGCGTCCTCCCGAATGCGAGGCCAGAACGTTAACCGTTCACCCACCACGCCCCGTTTGGCCGTCGCGATGGAGATTTTTAGGCGGTTTCCCGCAATCATTAAGGCGAATGCTGCTACGGTCCCTAATATCCACATGATAATCTACACATTTCACAAACAAAAATACGCCTATCACACATTTACACGTTTCGCATACGTCTGGTAACACAATATTCCTCCAATAGAATAAATTATCTGGATCTGTTAAATCCGATTATATCACGACTTGGGCTCATGTACTCACACCCTCATAATTACACACCAGAAGCCTGTACATAAGTACCGATACGAGAAAAGCAAGAAATACATCCTCAAGCAGTAGCAGTTGTTCGCACGTTTAGTGAAATATTTATTCTCCTGTTACTGATTAGGAGTCCCTTTGACTGCGTTGGATCATTAAATCATCATTGTTAGAGTGGAACTATTCTGGGTATGGAAGTGAATGTACATAAGTAAGAAGACACACAGTTGGAAAGATACAAAGCAAGCCCAGACGATCCCGCACAGAACGTATTTACACTGATGGAACCAAGTCTGCAGAAGCTACCGGCTGTGCATACATCATCCCAAGGTCTGGTGATAATGGTTTGATTGTATTACAAGCAGAAACTTCGATTAGGATAGCAGAACTAATATCCTGTTAGCGCCCAAATATCCGATGACTGCACCCTATTAAAAACATTTAATTTCACCCTATTGGGAATCAGGTGTGACGCTATTGAAAAATCAGCACGTACGAGTTCCTAACGACACACCGATTTTGTTCAGGCCTTCAAATGTTCGAACAAGTGGATAAAATTTAAATAGTTAAAGGCATACTTTTACTTGACAGTGTAGCTCAGTGCGCTAAGGTGCCGCACTCCGAATTAGGGAGGTACAACGAGACCGGGCACGATCCAAGGACTCCCGCGTACCGGCGGTCCTGACTGCTGTTTTAAGTGATTTTCCACAGTCATCAAGGCGATTGCAGGGACAGTCCCTAGTATCCTTTCATAAACTACAGATTTCACAAGCAAACATACACTTATGAGATTACACACAGAAAATTTCGGAGATAGTAACTCTTCATTTTCTCCATTAGTAGGTAGTACGAGCTGGCAGTAAGTATAAAATGCTCGGAGTCAACAAGAACATGCGGCCGTAAAATGGTAGCTACAAATTTGATCATGCCAGGGATGCGTAAAACTCATCAAAGGCAGGCGACCCCTAATGCAGGGAAAAGTTGATGAAGAAGGAAAATACTAGGTACAGTACAATAAATATTGCGTATTGGGTGAGCTGTAACGCTCTGGCCTCGCATTCGGGAGCACGCGGTTTCGAGTTCCCGTCCGGGCATCCAGATTTGGTTTTTCCATGGTTTCTACAAATCACACCAGTTGAATGCCGGGATGCTTCCTTCAAAATGCCATGACAGAATTTCTTCCCGTTCCTTGCTCTCCGTCCTTTCCGCTTCTAATGATGTCGACGACGCGTAGAACCATAAGCAAAAAAAAAGTAATGAGTTTTTTTTCATCTATTTACAAAAGCTGTACGCCTCGAGTAGATATTTTCTTTTTTTGTTATCAGGTTTCCTTATCTTGTATTTTGTTGAGGCGGAAATTGGGATGCCTTCACGAGACCACCAAAAAAAACTATCAGAATGGTCGCAAGAATTTGCATGGTTGCAATTGTGGCAGTGTTTACAGCGCCTTTATTATTTTGAGCGTTGCATTACAGCAGGGGTGGGCAACCCAAATGATCTTGCGGGCCACTTTGGAAATGCGTCATGACTCCGCGGGCCGCATATAAAATTATATATTGTATATTAGATATTCCGAGATGCGCGCGCATTATAAGTTCCCAGAATATAACATCATTATTTCGCGAACTGATAACTGTAAACTCATAAATAAAACAGGCAATATCTGTCATATATTCGCGAAAAATATGGCGGGAAGTAATTTTTTCTCATAATTTCCACATTTAATTTTGAAATATATAGATGCACAAATAATGTATTTTTCAAAGACATTGGTTTTCACTACATTGGCAACTATAAACTGAATATAATTTGAAAAAGTGTGATGAATCAGGCGGGGCGGAAAAATCTTCAAGGCGGCCGCGGATTGGCCAACCATGCCCTAAACCGAGTACGATGTTTATTTCTATTAATTTTCATGATTGAAGAAAGCAGCTCACATTTATACGTGCTTCCAAATGTGCAAATTATTTTTCGTGCAAAAAACTCTCAGCTGTGGAAATTTTTCTTCGGAAAGGTTTGTTCTGTATATGAAATTTCTGAATCTCTCGCGGGCCGGATTGAAGCTGCTGGAGGGCCGGATCCGGCCCGGGGGCCGGGGGTTGCCCACATATGCATTACAGACTCAGTCTGGCTAAGATAAATTAGGTGTACTTACCAGACAGTTTCGTATTCATTCTTAAGTACTGTCATTTTAATTGTTTTGGAGGTCGATCGCCTACTTTTACGAATATGAACCTAAAGTTCTATAGATGGTTTAAAACTACAGGTAAGAAGATAAATTTGACAAAAAAAAAAAATTCTTTCAAACATCCACGACGTCTAGAATTCTTTACAGCAAATTTTCTTAATCTGGGGGTTCGCCCTTCCACCAGAAGAGGTATAATAGATTTTGAGTGGAGTGTGTCGTGTTAAGGTGTGAAACATCATAAACTTAATAAAAATATAAATGTTTGAGAGAAAATACAAACAATAAAATTATTGTATTTTTCGCTAATATGTTTAATAAAAACTTATAAAACATATTTTAAGTTGGGTTTTAACTAGTATTGCAAACTGAAAAAAAATGTTTTTTTTTCAGATTTGTGAAAAAAACATGAAAAAAAACCGAGCACCCTTGTTTTTTTTTCTAAATTTTTTTTTTTTTTCAGAAAACAATATATTTGATAAATTATAGTTTTATTTATGGAACTTACATTTTACATGTGTGTTTTAAACCTTACTAAATCATGTAATACCTACATAATGATTCATAAATGTATCTATATACCTAACATAATTTTTTATTTATTTTCTATGTCGGTACCACATTCACTAGTATCAGTACTACCAACACTAGTTCGGCCGGAGTTGGAATTTTCTGTTTCTTCTTCTGTCCCCTCTAGGTCCATAACTTCAGAAATAGTTACATTTTCTTTTACTGGTTGTATTGCATGCAAAAGCTTTTGAGATTGCAATTTTAAATTGTGAGCAAAGTACACACTGTGAATGAAGACTGCGCCGATAGTTCTGTATTATGGTGTTTTAAGTTTGAATTTAAATCTATTATCATACAAAATAGGAGCTTTATTTGTTTTCAATCGTTGGTTTACGCCAACGGTTGCAAGGAAATTATTCATAATTACTGACAATGACTCAGCATCACTATACGCTGCGAGTTTAACAAGTATACGAATATAAGAAAAGCACAACAAGTAATAAAAAGAGGCAAAAAACCGTAGTTAAAATTTCCTAATTTTTTGAAAAGATTCGTAGGTCTACAGATAAATTTGGCAGCACTAGTTCAAATAGCGAGTATCAATCCAAACAATGGGGAACGGCCGAACGGGGATTCCTTCTCATGCAACATAGCCTTTTCGGGAAGTCCCCGTTCGTAAAAGAAAATTTCAGTCAATGTTACTAATATTTTTGTATTTTTTTTTTCTACTGAACCAGAAAGATATAGTAGATTTAAAAGTAAGATAAGTACTTAGTATAAGCTCTAAAACAGTCATATTAAACGATAAATGCCTTAAAAATTTGAAATTTAGTAGTTATGAAAAAAAAACGTCCCAGAAAAAAAAACATGTTTTTTTTACAGTTTTTTTTCATGTTTTTTTTCACGTCAGAAAAAAAAACTGTTTTTTTACAACACTAGTTTTAACAGAAATGACATTTAAAAAAACATAAGTATAAATTATGGGTAGGGAGGCGTAACCTCAAGCAATGGTCCATAGGGGGATCACATGCCCTAAAAGATTAAGAACATTTTTAAGCAAATCCTCTGCTTGAGAGAACCAATACAAGACCCATTGAAATTTGGAATTAGATTACATTTGTATTCGAAGCGCAGATCATTTGGTGAAACATATCCGACTGTTTGAGCTTTCTCTATTCATTAATTGCACCTTTCAGTGTTGGGTTAATGCATGTTGTGTGTTTATTCCGCCTAAAATTGTAGGTCTGTATAGTTGGGATGAGCGATAGCATGAATGGGAGGACATCAATCGTAGCTGCCGCCCCTGTGCGCTGAGGCAACCAGACTGCCTGTGATCGATAGCTCACGGTCTAAAATCAGTGCACTGATATACCAGTTTGCAGTATACAGCTTCCATCTGTGAGCTACACTCCAGCAGAGATATATTTTCTCAGTTGTAGTATAAATATCTCGCTGAAATAAAACATGGATACAGCGGTACAGGCACAGTACGAAACACAGAATATGCGACTTCTCTCAGTATAATTCATTCACACGTCATGAGATTAGCGGAAGTAGAGATCCGTATTCTTTTCATTTTCTTCTCTCATATTGCTTCACTTTCGAAGAAAACTCCTAGTATGGGCTGCAAGGTTAGCTGAGCTTGGGCCAGTACATTTTGAGCAGACGTAAACAACCTATGTCACACTATTAAGAAATATCATGCCCTGGTGACAACTTGAATCCATAGCCTACACGAATCGTACAATAAACGAAAGCAAGACAAAAGTGATGAAGTGTAGCAGAAATAATACCAATACTAGTAGATTAAATATAAACATAGAGTCAGATGCGATCGCAGAAGTTAGTGAATGTTGATACTTAGGAAGTAAAATTACAACTGATGGCCGAAGCAGGAATGATGTTAAAAGCAGGATAACAGTAGCGAAAAGAGGCTTCATGAAAAAGAGAAATCTTTTATTTTCAGATATTGATCTAGGACTCATAAAGAAAACTATGTGTGGAGCACAGCATTTTACGGTAGTGAAACATGAACTTTAGGAATATCGGAAAGAAGAAAATTTAAGCATTTGAAATGTTGTGCTACAGAAGAATGCTGGAAATTAAGTGGACAGACAAAGTAAGAAATGAACGAGTTTTGGAAATGATGGGTGAGAAAAGAAGTTTGTGGAAGAGTCTTGGAGAAAGAAGAGACAGGTTGGTAGACATGCAGGATTGGTTAATTTGTTGGTGGAGGGAACAGTCGAAGGTAAGAACTATAGAGGAAGACAGATATTAGAATATATGAAGCAGATAATTGAGGACGTGGGTTGTAAGGGGTATGTTGAGATGAAAAGTCTAGCGCAAGGGAAGTGTGGAGGATTGCATCAAGCCAATCGAAAGACTGATGACAGCAAAATAAACAACAAAAAAATCAGTTAAAAATATAGACAACTTAAAAAATACAGTATTTTATGTAAAGAGTAAAAAAGGCACGTTTTCACTTATTTATTTTTATAAAAACTATATTTTTGCATTTCTTGCATCTTTTAACAACTTTTTGTCTACAGTAAAAGTCTTATATTCTTTATCGCATTAAATATTTAAATTAATGTAGATTAAAAGCTCATTTTGTTTAATGAGATACTCCTTCTGCTCCTCTCTTCTCGCCATTTCAAATATCCTTTCTTTGAATGCTGAAGTAGCGGAAATAAATTATTTCGATACATTTAAAAAATATGATGCCATTTTTGGTTTGTGATTCTGTCGACAAACCCACTAAAATCGCGCACTTTTATCTCTAATGCGTTTAATATTGTCATTTCAGAGTTAAGTTCGTCCATTGTGATACACTTTTTTGTGTGTGTATATTTAGAACTTCTAATATTGTCTCACAATCATCAAATCAAACCTCATGTTCTAAATTTAATTTTTGGATTTTGTTTTTTATCAACGAATACTAAAAAGAATTTTTATTAATATTATATATTTCTGTGGAGGATTTGGCTTATAAACATATTTTCGTTAGTTTGTTAACCAAAGAAACTTTAAAAATTTTCTAGTACTGATTTTAAAGATGGAGGATTTGGCTTATAAACATATTTTCGTTAGTTTGTTAACCAAAGAAACAGTTTAAAATTTTTCTAGTACTGATTTTAAAGATGCCATAATATTATTTTATCACACATAACCCTGATGTTATTACCTTCAAGTGGTTTAAACAGCTTTCTGAAAGTTACGCAAAAAATTACTCGTGAAATAAAAAATAAAAAAAATATAAATCAGGTCTCATTAATTTCATTCATCGTCAAAATTTTTTTAATATGTGTAGGATAATCTTCCCCTAAACTAATAAAATAATCGCTCAACGACCTTCAAGTCACTTGAAACTGACGCTCTTACTTTCGATAAATATTTTAATTAAATACCAAAAGGAAGAACAACCTCCAAGTGAAAATGACTAACAAAACAAAAACGAAGCAAAGACATTTGCATGAGAAAATATTTGTTTGACGTTATCAATACAGTTCGGAACACAGCAAGACAGGCGCGTTCTGATACACGCACATCGCTTCACTTAAAATATAAATCATAATGTGCGTGCACAGATTTTACAAAGTGAGAGATTTGTTTGTTATTAGTTTCAGTGTTGCTAAAGAAAAGTTTGATCCACCCATCTGAAATATACTATTTTTGCGTACTATACATTTTTGCGTACTATACATTTTTGCGTACTATACATTTTTTCAACAGTATATAATACGCAGACCCGAAATACAGTATAATACTTCATATTACAGTACGATTGGCAACCCAACTTCTGCTACTACATCCATCAATGCTAAAAGAATGTCGCTCAACTGACCGCACAGACGCGTCTCTAGTTCATTCCTCTTTGTCGATACAGACTCATCAGTTCAGCCATTTCTCGATAAATTCATCAGTCGAGATAGCCAGAGATGACCGAAAAATCATATTTCAGGTAATTGTCGTCATATACTTTTTTCGGCTTTGATTTGCTTCCGCCACTGCCACTCGTAGCTGAATGTGAGATCTGCAAAGATCTTTTGAGAAATTTCTTCTTTCTATGCTCGCTGGAAGTGAATCTGGCAATCGACTGGAAACGAAAACAAACTACTTCTATGCGACCTCAGACTTCCTCCCCCCGCCCTCCCCCCGTTTGTGGCCTTCCGCACCGCCACCTCGCAAAGAATACATGACTGATCGCCACTACCCTGCACAGCATTTGAGTTTTCGATCAGTAGATGTAGTCTCATTATGAAGAAAATTAAATACGTCGTTTTTTAAAAAATCAGTGACATAGTTTTATTACTGACCTGGGAGGTAGGAATATTTTTTTTACTGGCAAAAGGGATCGCTTATTTAAAAAAAAAAAAAAAAAAATGAAAAACGCTGTACTAGAGAATACTTTTGGCTGACTTGTCGTGACGAGTTACCAGTTTTAGCAGTAAAACTGCCACGACTTTTGTTACGACCTTTAAATGTGAAGCTAGATTTTCAACACCGGTATTTCTGAAAAGTAAATGTGTATCAGATTGGAAGTCGAACTGGATCTGAGAATTAAGTTATCATTTTTTCCTCCAAAAGTAAAGTTTTTAGTTTGCAAGAAATAGTTTCAAACTTCTCATTAATAATTAGATTTATTTTTTAATTATTTTATAACACTTGCATATAAAAATAATATTACAAGTAATTATTGGAAATAAATGAAAATTGTATTGACATCCAAATAATGTTTTATTTAACCTACACATCATACAATAGCAAAAAGTTTTAGTGGATCGCGAAAAATAATTAAAAATAACGGAGTCACAGTAAAAATAAATTAAAAAATTAATTGATTAAGAAATAAAATCGCTGCTCTAGGGAATATCGCATGCACAAACCAGGTTTTTTCCCCACACGTGATGGGAAGCAGGGATTCTCTTAAAAACTCACCGGCAACTGTTATTCGGTGCTCGAAGCAATCAGCCTCCTCAAACTTAAAAGAGAAAAATTGACATGAAAATTTCTCAAATTTGTCTTTAGTCTGAACCACGTGATCAGCCGTCGGTGCTATGGCGACGCAAACTTGGCGTCAACACACATCAGTGCCGGATATGTGGGGCAAGGGGCATCCTGGCATGGATGCCAACTTAGGGGTTTTCCCCCTAAATTTAGGGGGTATACACGCGTGACGGGATTTTTTTTAGGGGCTTTATAATTTTAGGGGAATTTTTAGGGGTATTTTTTTAGATACTTTATGATTTCTTGATTTCTTATTAGTTGAATATTTAAATAGCGACATCAAATCCTCATACAGATCCTCGTTACTATGGATTCAGACTTCTCTATGACTGAATATATTTTTCTGACCAAAGAATAAAATATTTGTTTCTGATACATATTTGTTTTGAAAAAAAGCATAGATTCAGCGTTTACTGTTTACCAGAGACATATAATTGTTTCGGTTCCTTATGGAAAGACTTTGGTTGTTGTGTGAACAACCAACGTGCAACAATGTAGCCGTTATCGTTTAATTATTTCTGGTCTGTTGTGTGTATTCTGTAGTGTGTCGACAAACAATTTGTTAATCATGTCTAAGAAATTAAAGAAATACAGTCAAAACTATACAAAGACGTGGCAAACAGATCCAGATTTAAAACGTAAAGTAGTTTCGTTACGTTTTTATAATTTGTTTTCATTATGAATCAGGTAACGACGACAAATAGTAAATATAATATTGTTTTTCCACATGATGATAGGCACCATTGAATTAAAACTGAAACTGTTCTTCGATGAAATTCATAAGAAGTATTTTATTATCAATACCTACCCTAACTTCTAGGTTAGGTTTGTTAAAAATTGGGATGTAAAGTAAAAAAAAAAAAAATATCGGGGATCAGGGTTACAGATCGGGACAGTAAGAAAATCGTTCTTTATATACACAAATTGCGTTTATTTAGATAAATTGGGCAGGACAGGTGTATCAAATGATAGGGAACTTACGAAGCTTTGTACTAAACATAATGATCTCAAAAACTCTGTACAATCAGAACAAAACGAAATGGTGTTAGAAATATTGAGTAATTTATAAATAATAAATATTACTAATCAAAATATAGTATTTATTTTTTAGGGGGTTTTTCACTTAATTTTGTTAATTTTAGGGGTTTTAACATTAGTTATAGGGGTAAAAATTTTTTTGAGTTGGCAACCCTGCATCTTGGTGCACTTGCCCCGGGCGGCAACTTCAAGGGGGCTGAAAAATCGTGTTTGAAGGACGGCAAATTTCTTTCTTGGCGGCCTTTTCCTCCACTACTGCCTCGGGCGGTGGCGGCACTCCGGGTGGCGTAAAATAATGTTCGAAGGGGCGGCAGTCTCACAGTTTTTGCCCCGGCTCGGAAAATTCCTAGATCCCCCACTGTCAAACTTTGAAATTTTAACGCAGACCTACTGTACTGAACAGGGTATAAGGCAGTATTATTTTTATTTCTCATTGTTACTGAGACGATTTTGTAATTTCGAGCATTAATAAAATGCGCAATGTATAAGAAAATTTTAGATAACTACCCTCCATGTTTCCCTCAGTTTGAGTACAGGGAAGCCAACCTCGCAGATCTCGCCACCTGTAGCTCCGCTGTTGACAATGGATAGCCGGTCCACGTGCCGCCGTTGAGCCATTGTGTCTCGCGAATCACAAACAATGGGTCCGTCGCCCCCGACACAATATCGACAGCGCCCGCCTGCTTTGTGCGGGCTGATAATGACATCAAAACAGTTTTACCGCCAACTGAACTCAATTGATCTGTGACACGCCGTTAACAGCACTCGCACAAAGCGTCGTCAGTATCAGCAGAATGGTGTCCGCAAACCACACTGTTCGATTAAATGAATTAAAGAGATAGTAGGTGACGATCAGTTTGGGTTTAGGAAAAATCGCGGTACAAGGGAAGAAATTCTGTCTAAGATTAATACTTGAAGGGCGGATCAAAAAAACAAAGATACTTTTATTTGTTGATTTACAAAAAGCTTTTGATAATGTTAGGTGGAACAAGATGTTCAAAATTTTAAAGAAGTCAGGTCTAAAGTATCGAGATAGAAGAATACTCTATAAACTATATAAGAATCAAATGGCTATAATAAAAGTAGAGAATCACGAAAGACATGCATCAGTTAAAAAGGGTGTGAGACAAGGTTGTAGTCTATCCCCGTTAATATTCAACTTGTATGTAGAAGAGGCAATGAAGAAAGTCAAAAGAAAAATTTCCATGTGGCATAAGTTTTCAGGGAGAAAAAATCAGTATGCTACGATTTGCTGATGACATTGTCTTGTTAGCAGAGAGGGCTGAGGATATTGAGAAGTTACTGAATGGCATGAATAAAATACTGAAGGAGGATTTTGGACTGAATATAAATCAAAGAAAGACAAAAGTGATGAAATGTAACAGAAATGATACCAATACTGGTAGATTAAATATAAAAATTGGATCGGATGCAATAGGAGAAGTAAGTGAATTCTGTTACTTGGGAAGTAAAATTACAACCGATGGCCGAAGCAGGAATGATGTTAATAGCACTAGCAAAAAGAGCCTTCATGAAAAAGAGAAACCTTTTAGTTTCAAATATTGATCTAGGAATTAGTAAGAACTTTTTAAAACTGTATGTGTGGAGCACAGCACTTTCCGGTAGCGAAACATGGACTTTAGGAATACCGGAAATAAAGAAACTTGAAGCATTTGAAATGTGGTGCTACAGAATAATGCTGAAAATTAGGTGGACAGAGAAAGTAAGAAATGAACGAGTTTTGGAAATGATGGGTGAGAAAAGAAGTTTATGGAAGAAGCTTACAGGAAGAAGAGACAGGCTGGTAGGTCATATTTTGAGACATGCTGGATTGGTTAATTTGTTAGTGGAGGGAACAGTCGAAGGTAAGAACTGTAGAGGAAGACAGAGATTAGAATATATGAAACAGATAATTGAGGACGTGGGCTGTAGGTATGTAGAAATAAAAAGGTTAGCACAGGATAGGAAAGGATGGAGGATTGCATCAAACCAGTCGAAAGACTGAAGACAGCAAAAAAAAAAAAGATAAGTATTTTACTATTTTTTATTCACGAACGATGAGCACTTATGACAAGTAGAATTTACTATATGTTAAACCCGAGTTACGTAGCTTTAGAGTCTGACATCCAACGTCGAACTAGACAGTTGTTTTATATTTATCGGCGGAACAAATAAGTTTCAAAATATCGGGTCTAGTTTTCAAGTAGGATTGCAGCTCATTTCATGATTTAATTTAATTGCAATGGTGCACAGGATCCGGTGGCAATTTCCCTACACTCCCATCTTCCCCCTATACTGCACCAATCTACATTTGCCCTCTGCAAATTTTATCTTTAAATTATTTCAACGTTTTTGGTACATTATTCAGATTTGTTGATGCTAGTCTTGGTAATCAAAATGTCTTTCAGTACCGCAACGCTTAACCGTGTTTTATCACTTATCCATATTTCATTTATTAAAGAAAAAACTCTTACGACAGAAGCGTTACTTCCAGACAGACACATAACATATTCGATAGTTATACGAAAGCAATAAGAATAACAACTATTTTGCACATTAAACAAAACTTGAAGTATTCTTTCCTTTAATTAGGGATATTCAATTTCTATAAGCCATTGATGGTCGTATTCTTTGCTTCAATTCGGAATATTCAATTTCTTAACGCTATAGATAGCAGTGAAAACAACAGAGATTTTCTTTAACCTCAATCTCTGGCTGTAGGCCTACAACTACATTGTCTCTGGCCATCAACATTTGTCTTCTGTTTGAATAAAATTATTTATTTACAATAATATTATTCTGGATTCACTTTTAATATTTGTATCTGAGGAGTTAAAGTATCAGGCATTTCGAGCAAAAAGTATATCTATTCACTTCGCAATTGAATCAAATGTGAGTTTCTAACATCATCTAGCGTTGTTTAGTAATGTATAAATGCAATTTCTTAACAAAATTAATGAAGCTTGATCCACATGAATCTTTTCGGATGAATGAAAATCGTGTACGTGCAAATAAACTTCAATCCATTGGCATGTGAATTTAGGTTTACTTTAATTCCGAAAAATGTTGGCGGGAATTTTATTAATCTTGGTACAAATGTTTCTCATTGCGGGATTAAAAATAGCGTGCGGGTAAATCTACGCCAACTATACCGGGCAAAGCCAGGAACTCCGCTAGTTATCACTACTTCTGTTTTCTCCGCATCTGATGCTACAACAATGGTAGCTATAGTCCAGTGGTTCCCTATTAATGGTAGGCGTACCTAGTGTTGCAAGCTGAAAAAAAAACAAAATGTTTTTTTTTCAGCTTTGTGAAAAAAAACATGAAAAAAAACCTAGCACCCGTGTTTTTTTTCTAATTTTTTTTTTTTTTTCAGCAAACAATATATCTGATAAATTATAGTTTTATTTAAGGAACTTCCATTTACATGTGTGTTTTAAGTCTTACTGAATCATATAATGTCTCACATAATTATTCATAAGTGTATCTATATAGGTAACATAATTTTATTCATCCTCTATGTCAGTACCACATTCACTAGTATCAGCACTACCAACATTAGTTCGATTGGTGTCGGAATTTTCTGTCTCTTCTTCTGTCTCCTCTAGATCCATAACTTCAGAAATAGTTAAATTTTCTTTTACTGGTTGTTCTTGTATTGCACGCAAAAGATTTTGAAATTGCAGTTTTAAATAGTGAGCAAAGTACACACTGTGCATAAAGACTGTGCTGATAATTCTGTGTTACGGTCTTTTAAGTTTGAATTAAAATCTATTATCATACAAAATAGGAGCTTTACTTCTTTTCAATCGTTTGTTTACACCAACGGTTGCAAGGAAACGATTCATAATTAGGGACCGTGCACAAACTACGTGGCTCGGTCCAGAGGGAGGAGGGGTTAGCTGGAAGGCTATGCTGGGCTACGTGGGGAGAGGGGGGGGGGGTTCCGAGCCAGGCCACGTAACTTTCCTTTCGTAACATTTTTCACAGTTAAAATGAGGAACTGAACTCACAACAGCATGTGAGTATTTATTTCCCTCAGTTAATTATATCCGTATGTAATTTACAATAGTCTGACAAGAGAAAACAGTACAAAATGTCTTCTGGAATCAAAACGGAAGAAAGCTACGTGCTACGTGAGCGGGGGGGAGGGGGTGAGGCAAAAGCCACGTAGGGCTACGTGGGGGAGGAGGGGGGGGGGGGTTCACAGGAGGCCAAAATGGAGCTATGTGGTTTATGAACGCTTCCTTACTGACAATTTAATGAGTCAGTACCACTATACTCTGAGAGTTAACAAGTATACGAATATAAGGAAAGCCCAATAAGTAATAAAAAGAGGCATAATAAAAAGAGGCAAAAAACCGTGGATAAATTTTAATTTCCTAATTTTTTTAAAAGATCTGTAGGTAATTTTGTAGGGTTGGCAGCAGTATTTCAAATAGCAAGTAGCAATCCAAACAATGGGGAATGGGGATTCCTTCTCGCGCAACCTAGTCTCTTCGGGAAATCCCCGTTCATAAAGAAAATTTCAGTCAATTTGCCAATATTTTCGTAATTTTTTTTCCTACTGAACCAGAAAAATATAGTAGATTTTACTAAGAGAAGTACTTAGAATAAACGCTGAAACAGTCATTTTAAATGATAACTGCCTTACAAATTTGAGATTTAGTAGTTGTGGAAAAAAAACATGTTCCAGAAAAAAAACATGTTTTTTTTCAAGCCAGAAAAAAAACCGTTTTTTTACAACGCTAGGCGTACCCCAAGAGGTACGTGAGGTTGCTTCAAGGGGTACGCGAGGTAATCTCTTTGCTAAGAAATCACTGAGATAATTTTAAAAAATCACACAAACATTACTATTTCCAAATATATTTTTTGGACATTTGTTGATTTTTTTTGTGACGCTTGTTACTGGATTAAAATTTATTAAACTGCGAAAAATTGGTTTCATATTTTACTATCATTTCAGCTATAGGGGGTACACAAGATTGAGCTCTTTCTTGAAGAGGTACGCGGGGTAAACCAATTGGCAAGACTGTTATAATGCGAAACTTGTTCAACCAATTTGCCATTTACAACTATTTTTTCTTTGACGCGGCCCCGTCTAAATAAAACCATTTTTTAATTATTATTTATTTATTTATTTTTATTCATGTATGTCCTCGGGTAGTGCTCTGTATATATTTGTAATGCGTTTCCAGTATCCTCTATTATCAATTACTAGAATTCATTATTATTATTATCACTTGGCGCAATCAAAGACAATGACGACGCATATGAATGACTGCTATACTAACTAAAGATACCATTTATTCGTGTGAAAATTACATTTTAGGAGTGTGCATAGTGTCATAAATACTTTAAGAACTATAGCCTGGTGTTGGAGATTGAGTTCTGCATCTCCTTTCAAGAGCTTCACAATATTAACGTGGACATACTCTTTTCGACAACACGCTGCGACAAGTCATATCCGGTGGTGGGAGGTAGGCGGGAGGGACTAAGTCTGGCGTATCGGTTTTGAGGATAAATGTTTATTTGTTCAATGTTACGTCATGATAAAATGTATCACTTTTGTCAACAATGTTGCAATTATTTCCAAAGACGAGAAACGCTAAAATAATTGCGGATACTCTCCACAAATTGGTCCCTGAAGCCTGATTCAATATCTCATACATGAAAACAGAATACTTTGCACGTTGGCAAAACTGAACATACACACAACACGGCAGGATTGGACTAGTTGATTAACATCTGGTATAGCGGATATGGACTGATTATTGTACAACCAGCAAAGAAACATTGTTGAAGATGAAACTTGCTTATAAAATCACTCAAAACAGATACGACAATAGATCAATATCATCTGTAGATAATAATCAGACATTATAAAATAGCAATTAAACCAGAGACACTATATGTATTAGAGAACATTTCGTTCGGCGGAAAAACATTGTGTTCCAGAACCCAGTCGAGGGTCGATTTTGCCAACATCCAGTCATCAGCTGGAACATGCTGACGTGCTATTTGATCGAAAACTGCGCCGACACCGTTACCATTATGGGGGCTGGCAGTAGATATAAAATGCTTGGTGTTAGCAAGGGCATGCAGCCGTAAAACCTTGGCTCTCAATTCGATCATGTATACGATGAGTTGAAGTCATCAAATGCAGCAAAATGTTGGGTAAAGATGGTAAAGAAGAATATCTTGAAAGTATATTACACTCCAGAATGATTTTGAGTGTCTATGAATAATTAACCGTTTCAGATTTGGTGCCAGTAAATATATCACAACAACTAATTTTGAACTTAATTTAGAAGAAAAAATGTTGACAAATTATACACAAGAGGAAACCTATAAGAACATTTTTAAGAACATTTTTGTCATGATTAGTTGAATAAAACCCATAACTACCATATACTAAACAGTACCGGACTAGCCACGTAGCAGGAGTTAGCAAATACAGGGCGTTCGCCGGAAAACGCAACCCTCCCAGTCTGTTGCCGTCGGCAACTTGCTCGGACAGCGGGGCCAGCAGTTTCCGCCACGCGGCACCGTGAATCACCGCACTGTTTAACACCTCCGCTGCCCCAACAGTGCAGTGCAGTGACCCTTACATTGTTAAGAACGGTTTCTTTGCATTGTAGCTAGTTTGTGACTTCAGTCTCTTATTAATCAGTGTTGTGAATAAACGTTTCTTTGCGGTTTGGCTGGTTTGGGGCTTCATACTCTTACTAATCTGTACCGTGTTTGAGTGTGAGTAAAATTATGGTACGTTACAGTTTGCAACAAAGAATATTTCTCTACGATACATATGTGAAGAAGAAGTCGTTTAAAAAGTGTCGCAGTAAATTTCGTCGCGAATATCCTGGCGCTTTACTGCCAGCTAAATCAACAATTCTGCGTCTGGTTAAAAAAGTAAGAGAAACGGTTTCATTTTTTAACAAAAAGAGACTGTCGGTCAACCGTATTCTCACAGAGGAGAAAATTGACGATATCGCTTTTCGACTAGAACAGTCACCCAAAAAATCATTAAGTCAGTTAGGGCAGCGTGTGTCTCGAAATATGTTCAGAAGATGTGAAATGTGCATTACACAAGAGTGTCAACACTTCCAGCATCTTTTATAAGGTAAGCTAATGAATTACGTCACATTTAAATGCTTAGCACATACAAGTTTATGAAATAGTCCGCGGCCGACGGTCGAAAAATGCCGGGAGCTGACCGCTCGCTCGCCGCGAGCAGTTTCTTCCTTGTAGCGCTAACAGTGGGTTGCGTTTCCCGGCGAACGCCCTGTACTACGGGCCTCGCGCCTTCTGGGGGGGCCACGCGCCTCCTAGGGGGGCCCCCGTGCCTAGGAGTCTCTGGAGCCTCCATATTTTTTTTTAAAAACCAAGGGCCTCTTCTTCACATGTGCCAAGGACCCCGATCTGTCTTGTTGTTGTTGTTGTGGTGGTGGTGGTGGTGGTTTTAGGGCGCGTCGACATCGAGGTCATTAGCGCCGTGCGCTGTCTTAATCCGGCCCTGATACTAAAAGCAAACCAAAATGTTTTATTCAAATACCATTAAAAGCTTGATACCTGGTTTTAATATTATTAAAATACAGAAATATAAATTTAATACAATCGTAATGGCACCGAATGTCTCGTTAAGTAAGCGTGCTCAGGGCTGGTCTCTCGGCGTGTCATGCATAGAGAGAATTTGTATATACTAACATTATAGTTTGTCCACAATACGCATACACACTGATTAATCCACGCATATTTGTTCACATGCACAGATATTGTGTCTCCTGTCATACGCGGCGAGAAGCCGGGCCAGTCCGTCTCCAATCACTACCTGAGCCCCTGGATGTGGGAAGTGATGCGTGTCCCTATATGTAAACGAAAGTCAGTGTTGACCATCCCCCAGACCACGTCCCACCTGCGAACCCTAACGCGCGCAGAATTAAACTCCACATATATTATCTTGTAAGTCTCTGCTCGATTATCTTCTATCTTTAAACCGAAAATATTCTTGTATATACAGGGTGGTGCGCGGTAAGTTGCTGATTTGGGAATGAAATAAAAAAATAATGAACACTTAGAATTTTACATTTTTATTTTTCTCATGTTGGACAATAATTGAAGTTACTAATTACATGGTTTAAACAATATATCTGGTAAATGTCTACCTTCACAATCCACACACTGCCGTAATCGTTTTCTGAAGTTCTCGTGCACTCTTTCAAGCATGTCTTCTGGTATTCTTGCAATTTCAGCCTCAATATTTTTCTGTAGCTCTTCCAGGTTGTTAGGACGATTACAATACACCTTTGTCTTCAGGTAATCCCCAAGGAAAAAAAATCGCATGTGGCTAAGTCCGGTGATCGTGAGGGCCAGTTGAGTTCCCGCCCCCCCCCCCCCACCGAGCGTGGTGGTGTAACGGATAGCGTTCTGGCCTCGCATTCGGGAGGACGGCGGTTCGAATCCCCGTCCGGGCATCCAGATTTGGGTTTTCCATGGTTTCCCCAAATCACTCCAGGTGAATGCCGGGATGCTTCCTTCAAAAGGCCATGGCCGAATTCCTTCCCATTCCTTGCCCCCATCCTTTCCCGTCTCTAAAGACCACGTTGTTAAAAAGAGACGTTAAACTGTTACAAAAAAAAAAAAAAAGATTTCCCCCCTCCAGCAAACATTTGCCTCAAAAAATTCATGGTGATGCCCGCTGTGTGTGCAGTGGCACCATCTTGTTGAAACCAGGTATCCTGTAATTGCATTTCCTCGAAAGCCGACTGGAAAAACTCTTGCACCATAGTTAAATAACGATCTGAATTCACAGTTACAGCACGACGATTTTCCTGGAAAAAGTAAGGGCCAATGATGCCTACTCGTGATATGGCGCTCCACACAGTGACGCGGTCTGAGTGCAGGGGTCTCTGGTGAATTTGCCTGGGGTTCGTGTCACTCCAGTACCGCATATTCTGTTTATATACACACCCACTGGGGTGAAAATGTGCCTCATCAGAAAAGAACACATTTGCGTCACAGGGTATGGTTGCAAGCATGTCTTCACAAAACTGTCTTCGTGTTACATAATTCCGTACTGACAATTGCTGGACCACGCACATTTTATAGGGTGAAAATTCAGTTCATTATGAAGAATCCTGTGGAGAGAACGTCTTGAAATGCCGAGAGCAAGTGCCTGTTTCCGAGCTGAGCGTTTTGGAGATTGCAGTACTGCTGCTCTAACTCGTTCGACATTTTGTGGTGTTGTAACGCTTCTCTCAGGTCCTCTTCGTACAGTTGACACATTCCCTGATGTTCTGAATGCAATTACTCAATTTAAAATTGATTGTCGTCCAGGAACACGTCCGCGTGGGGGTACTGCAAAACGCAAACGAAAAGCACGCTGCACTGCAATGATCGAGTGGGAATTCGAGAAATACACTTCAACACAAAAGAGCGCTCCTCACGTGTCCACTGCATTATCGCAACTTAACAACAATTGAATACAAACCTCCCGTCGGCAACAATAAACCAAGGCCACTCTCTCTTCGGTGTCGCGAAAACTGCGCCCAGTGAAATCTGCAGCCAGAACTCCCAACAATGCATCGACGAGGGCTCTCAACAGCGTCCCCGAAACTGACTTCCAGAAGGCGTATGGCCAATGGCAGCAGCATAATTTTTTGGCGTGTAGCTGCCTAAGGGTGCTATTTCGAAGAGGATTTAGGAATTGTAAAGATATCTTCAATAAAAAAATTTTAAAAAAATCAGTCCTACTACTTTTGGTATAGACCTGTATGTGCAACTTTCGTATATAGGTAAAATTAATTTCTCTAAGGATTTTGATGAAATTGAATATTGAACACATACCTGCCAACTTTTACGGTTTTCACTTAAAATTTAGGGATGAACTGCGTAATTTTACGAATTTGAAAACTAAAGTTCGATCGCCTGCGTGGGATATTTATCTGGATAAAGATTATAGCGGTTTTTATGGACAGTTTTGGTAGATTTCCGATTTCTTTCGTGGCTGTAAGTACTCTTTTGTGTGTGCTGAAGCTTCTTTCATTTGATTATAAGGTTAGATACGCTGTAGTCAATAAGTAGTCGATCTGTCTCCCCGATTATACATCGATACTATTTCTGAAAGTCGAATCAGTAATCGTATGAATATATCCCCCACCCACTTCGGGATAGTCCTGTGTGCGATGTATCGCTGATTGATAAATTTGGGCAGAATATGTTACTCTGATGTAACCATGAATTGCTGTAAGAAAGTGTATTTCACCAATCATTTAGGGAAGCATATTCTCTAAAATTTTCATGCAAGTTGAAATCAAGAATAGGGGGGGAAAATCTGAGTTTTTTATGGTGTTTGGGTGCGATATTAAAATGGCCCACAGTGGAAGTAATGATCTGGCCAGTCGTGGGAAGTGTGGCAAAAACATTACGACTTTAAAATCAAAGAAAGCGAACCACAAAATCAACACCTTATTCGCTTTGTTTTTACCGATGTAATACTTACTGCAAAGTTTCTTTTTAAAGTTATCTTTGTCAACAAATAATATGAAGAGAGTGTGTAAGATTTCACTTAAATATGGTGTTTACGTATTTCTGGATGTTTAATTCATGTTCGATTAAATGTAGATTTAAAATTTTTGTGGTCCAGGGTCTTCACAGAAAAACAGTTTTAATATTATGAAGTAAGTGGGTAAGATTTCACTTATATATTGTGTTTACGTATTTCTGGATGTTTAATTCATGGTCGATTAAATGTATATTTTCTAAAATTTTGTGGTCCAGTGTCTTTACGGAAAAATAGTTTTAATACGAAGTAAGTGGGTAAAATTTCGCTTAAATACTGTGTTTACGTATTTCTGGATGTTTAGTTCATGGTCGATTAAATGTAGGTTTTAAAATTTTTGCTGTCCAGGGTCTTTGCGGAAAAACAGTTTTACAAGTTGGCAGGTATGTGAACAGAAATCGAAAAATGACGAACGATTATCGGTCACACAGGTCCTTATTATTAAAATAGCACATAAATTGTCTGTGTACCACGTGTTACATTGCAGTCTAATATGGATGAAGTAAAAGTCGATGTGGGTGTCAGTCGGCCTCTGTGCGTGTGAACAATGCGTACCGTCTCTGGTTGCGTCCCCGTGCAGATTTATGACGTGTGCCTCGTCGCCGCCGTGGGAGGACCTTCGTGGCGGCCGCAGATCCACCTGCGATAGCGGTCACGCACGCCGGCAACCGGTTCTTTTATCGGGGTGATATATTGCGTACCAGATATCACGCGCTCGCTGCCAGTTAACTTATCCCACACAGCTAATAACCGCGATTTTTTGTGCTCCCCGACGGCTTCGCTCTCTGCCGGCGAAATTTGTCATCATTAGGGGCGGGAGGAGTGTGCAAGGGAAGTCACCTCACAAAGAGAAGAGAGATGGATCCTCGTGTTTGTGCAGTGTTTCTTTGTATTTGTTGAATTTTAATTTACTATTAGTAAGAAACCTTTCTTCTGTAAGGGAGAGATGGGTGTTGGAGGGAAATAACCAGTGTTTCGTCGATATTTTTTTACTTTTAGCCAGGCCCACCGCTAGCTGTTTGAGCGCCCGCGTGCAATACCGATTATGCCGCCCCCCATCTAACTACAGCCAGTGGTGGATCTAGGAATTTTCCGAACCGGGTCAAAAGAATGTGAGATTGCCGCCCCTTCAAACATTATTTGCCGCTCCCATTGTTGCCACACCGAGTGTTGCCGGCCGCCTGAAGCAGCTGTTGAGTTTAAAAAAAAAAAGTTCGCCCGCTCCATAATAGGCTGCAAATTTCGTCGCGGCGACTGTCGATCACTCGATTTGCCGCCCGC
This sequence comes from Vandiemenella viatica, assembly GCA_031002005.1. Lineage (NCBI taxonomy): Eukaryota > Metazoa > Arthropoda > Insecta > Orthoptera > Morabidae > Vandiemenella > Vandiemenella viatica. Next base: position 90,675,012 of record JARYHS010008074.1, on the reverse strand, counting down.
GTGCGGTGCACGCCTTGCACGCCCGCTTACGGCGGCCCTGCTTATAGCTTTACGCTTCGTTGATGTCGAGGTCATTAAACTGGGGGCAAGGAACAGGAAGGAATTCGGCTATGGCCTTTTGATGGAAGCATCCCGGCATTCGCCTGGAGTGATATGGGGAAACCATGGTAAACCCAAATCTGGATGCCCAAACTGGGATTCGAACCCGCGTCCTTCCGAATGCGAAGCCAGAGCGTTGACCACTTACCCACCACGTTCGGTGTGTTTTGTAGAGTAAACTAGTTCAGAGCGTAATCTTTCTGGTTTCCTTACTTACTGGTCCTTTCCTCGTTGAAGAGTTCATGTAGCTTTATGACTTTTCATAGTTTCAAGCTGCGAGTCTGTCATAGCTAGACCTTTTGTTTGACGCGGAATACAAATCTACAGTTACATCTATACTCAGCAATTCACAAAATTGAGGGTGGGAGAATGCTTTGCACTCTATATTCCAGTTGTACCGGTACATAAGGGAGGGGTGAGAAATAGAGTTGAGAATTACAGGAGAATCAGTTTGACATCAGTGGTAGGTAAATTAATGGAAAGATTGATATGCAACCACATCAGAAATATATGTGAGGAACGTAAGTGGTTTTCAAGCAGGCAACATGGTTTCAGGCAAGGATATTCATGCGAATCTCAGTTGGTGGGATATATGCAAGATATTTCAGATGAAATGGACAAGGGAGGCCAAATTGATAGTCTAAGATCTGTCTAAGGCGTTTGACAGAGTAAGCCATAAAATGGTAGTAAATAAGGTGAAAACCATTGGAGTGGATAAGAAAGTCATTTGCCGGGTAGAAGAATTTTTAAAAGGTAGAAAACAAAAAGTTAGGGTAGGAAATGTAGTATCAAAATAATTGGAAGTGAAAATGGGTGTGCCACAGGGTAGCGTATTGGGACCATTGCTATTAATTATTCTAATGAATAATTGTGTTGATTGTTTACTATCTGAAATTAGATTGTTTGCAGATGACATAATGCTGTATAAAGGAATAAAAACGATAGAGGATTGTAAACAGTTGCAGGGTGATCTGGACAGGATATCTAATTGGGTTGGTAAACATGGAATGAAGATAAATGTAAAGAAGAGTCAGCTTATTAGATACACAAATAAAAAACAAAAGGTTAATTATCAATATAAGGTGGGGAAAGAATTGCTTGCTGAAGACTTGAAATGTAAATATCTTGGAATTACTTTTGATAACAAACTTAACTGGGCAGGACACATAGGACAGGTGGTAGGAAAAGGTTTCAAAGTTCTGCACTTGTTGGAGAGAGTGATGAGGGGATTTACGAGAGAAGTCAAGGAATTGGGTTACAAAACTTTGGTCAGACCATTGCTCGAATATGGTAGTGTAGTATGGGACCCTCATTTTACGTATCAAATACAGGAGTTGGAGAGGGTGCAAAAAAGGGCTGCTATATTTGTTTCTGGAAATTATCGCAGAATGCAATCAGTGACGGATATGATAAAGGAGCTGGAATGGGATTCATTGCAAGACAGGAGGAGGATGAGGAGGGTCATGGGAGTGTACAGGGCATATACTGGCGATGAGGCATGGAAAGATATTGCAATAGGTATGAAAAGTAGTGCATGGAAGGGAAAAGATGACCATGACCACAAGCTGGCACTCGATTTCAGGCACAAGGGTGTGGGAAGATTCTCTTTTTTAGGTAAGGGTGTCAGGGATTGGAATGAGTTACCAAGAGAAATGATGAATAATTTACCGAAAACTTTGAAAGAATTTAAAGATAAAATTTTTAGAGGGCAAATGTAGGTAGGTGCAGGATAGGGGGAAGATGGGTGTGTAGGGAAATTGCCACCGGAGCCTGTGCCCCATTGCAATTAAATTAAATTAAATTAAATTGCGAATAGCATGAGGCAACAACGAATTAATATAACCATTCAATACGACAACTAATTTCTCTAATCTTATCTCTCCTGTCATTGTGACCAAAATACCTCGGCTTAAGAAGTATTTCGACGCACTCGCGAATGAAGATTGTTGATCGCATCTTTATTGATAAATTTAATAGAAACCAACTTCGTCTGACTGCCAGACAATCCCATCCCAGTCTATGCATCAATTCTGTGACGCTATCCTAATGACTCGGGCAAGCAGTCACAAATCGGTAGCTCTTCTCTTTATCTTCTCTATCACGCAGCCTCGTAGCGAGTTTCACTGTAGGTGGTGTTGGTTTCACTCGAACAAAACAAAGCTGGACCATTATTTGAACTGACGCTGTTGAACGTTCAAAGGTGAGACATCAATCTTCTACTATATCACTGTTTGAAGTAAGAAACCTTGTTTCCTCACGACTCATTTTATGGACCGCAAAATTTAATTTGTTAGTAATAGACTAATTTGAATGTCGGCGTAACTTTTTGAAGTGTTTATTAAGTGCAATTTTCATTTTTTTTTTTTTTAAATGCGGATACTGATCCCGCTTGATGATTGGCAACTCTCGAGCCTGGCGCTCAGGGGAACTCCAACCCGAATCCCAGTTCGGCCATCCAGATATTGTATTTCCGTTGTTTCTAGAAATCACTCCAGGCGAATGCCGGAATGCTTTCTGTAAACGACCATGACAGAATTCCTTCCCGTTCCTCTACCCAAGTTACTGCCCGCCACTAATGAACCAGACGTTGACGGGCGTATAGCCTTCAACAACAAATAATAGGTACATGGGGGAGATACATTGTTAATGTTTTTGAGAACACCTATCCCGATAAATACAAAACACTGCATTTTTAAAATTCCTTCACTCTACGGGTAACTGGAAAAAATATAACTCAGTTTTTTCTTATACAGGGTGATTCAAAATAACGTGGACAAAATGACATGGCAGATCAGTCATACAATAAGAATCAAAAATCGCGTAGGAACAGAGGGTCGCAACTGCGATCCAGAGCCGCTACAGGGCGTCTAAAATAATACTGACACAAAGAGAAGAAACAAAACCATTACAGAGCATTTTATTGATAATTACTCACTCACATGCGACTAATGGAAGCCAAATGTTGAGCCTACAGCTGATGCTCAAAGTTTTTGCCAGATGCATCTAGACAAGCCCGGCATCTCCGTTGCATGGAACGGCGCACCTTCTCAAAGATATCAGGTGTATCTCGAACACATCCGGCTGCCGCAACGATTCTTCCTACCAAGTCTTCCGGCGTTTCAACAGATGTTTCATACACAAGTCCTTTAAAAATTCCCACAAGAAAAAATCCAAGGGAGACAGGTCTGGTGATCGTAGTGGCCATGCAATTGGTCCACCGCGACAAATCCAGTATACAGGCGTTTGCGATCCTCTGTTCCTATGCGATTTTTGATCCTTATTGTATGACAGATCTACCATGTAATTTTGTCCACTTTTTTGATCACCCTGTATAGAGACGAACCCTAGAAAAATCCTTTTTCAGTTTTTTTTTTTTTTTTTTTTTCCAATGAACCTATTTGGCGCTCAGTAAATCATATTTTGCTGTGGAATTTCTTCATAAACGATGGAAAAATGGTGGCGTTACGAGGCTGTTGTTAATAGAATAATGTGAACATCAAAAACTTGTTAACCTATCTTACATAAAACAAATTTCGTTGAAAGCCATTATTAAGTACTGGCATCGTCTTTAGCAGCTCATATCTGGTGAAATATATAACGAAATGAAAATATACCAAATCAACACTGATCGCATTTTTAATACCTGTTCAACAAAATTACTCTTGACGGGGTGCCGCTAAAAAACGTTCATTTCTCTTTCTTTGAGGTGGAGGTATACTACATACCTATTAAGTCCTTATCTGTGGTCTATTTTCGCCTAATACAATTCGCTCCGTGAGAAATTTCATCGCTGCCTATGAAAAGTCTGTAGTACACAAGGTTGTGTCATATGGAAGGATCCCATAAAAACTGGTATAAAAAGAACAGAAAAAAAAATCGTATGTGGCAAGTTTAATCGGTATAATCATCTGTTATTGATACTGTTTGTGAATCTAACAGAGTTAATCTTGATATTTTTGATTAGTGTTTTAACGTGTTATACTTTATTATTCGTGTACAGATACTGTAAAATTGCATGGTTAAGGATAAAATAATTGGAGTTGCTGCACGAAATGTATATATACTGTTCTATGTGACCTATTTCCGTAATAGAAATTGATGTAATTGCTACCGGGATGAAAAATTCCCTTCCTAGAAGAGATGTCATGGCCGGTCCTGGCAGTGTAGGGGCCTCGCATTCCGAGGGCCGCCGGTTCGTGTCCGGTCTCGGACATAGGTGGTTTTAATTAAGTGTTGCGTTCGTCTTGTGCTGTCCTCACTGTAGTGTTCACAATAGCATAGTTAAAGTCTGATACAACAGTTGGTACAAAACAAATTGCAGCTGGCTAAATGGTCGCAAAGACCGAAGGCCATATTTTTTTTTTTAAAAAAAGATGTCATGGGGAAATCAGTGAAATTACTGTTAGTACATAATGTACAGACAAAATACTAAATTATACGGGCCAAATACTTAACAACAGGTATAATATCACATTAAAATCAGACGGTTGTGACAGCAGTTTTGTGAATATCCGTAGGCCAACAGTAAGAAACAATGAATTTCTTTTCAGTTTGCATCTATTGAATATAACTTACGCCCCAAATTGGTCTATACTAGTACCATTAACAAAGATAACGGTGCAAAATAACTGCCTGGATAAAAGTTAATTAGAAAGTAATTGTGTGTGCGTGTGTTTTTTTTAATATTCTTTTGGAGGAGGGTGACAATAGGGTATTTACCTGTAGCAGATAACGTTTTTTTAGGATACTGTTTGATTATATTCATTTATTAAGTGATGAAAATAACGCCAAAACAACTGCATTGGAAGAAAGAAGTAAAAGTAAAATCTCAAGATACCGAGAGGCACCTAAACTTCCAGTTTTGGAATAAATATGACCACAAAATTAAATTATCTACCTCCCGCTATAAAAGAGGTACAAAGGAACATTACTATCTGATCTAGCCATTAAACTTTTAATTGTGGTTGAATTTTAGACATAAAATTATATAATAACACTTTTTTGTAGTGGTTGAGTTATGTCGAAGAATAACCACAAATAAAGAAGAAAAAAGAATAACTGCTAACCAATTTAGACCTTAAGCGTGTCACTGAAGTGGGCCATTCTTTAAGTTTGTATGTCATAATGATGTCACTATTAGGCTACCAGAAATAAAAATACTTTCGGAAATAATTTGACAGACCTTGTATATCGAAGTAGATAAACAAAATTCTATCTGGTAATCGGCACTGAGGTTATCATTTTCATTAAATATTTGCCGCGTATGCACCTGAAATTAAACTAATTACATTGGCAGAAGCCAAAAGTAGGAAAATGTTATGATGACGTCAGTTTCTCTGCGCTGTCATTTACAGAGAACGTAAATTTAATACACCATACAGTCTGCTCAGGTGCATAATTTGAGCATCTTGCGTGCAGACGACAGGAGTCAAATACAGGTGATGTAACGAGGGAAAGACGAGTAACCAGCGCAATAACGACCTGGGTGGCGTCTGCCAGGAATAGCTATAGCGTCGCCGATGTGCAGCTTGCAAATTGCCGACTGCAGACAAGAGGCAGTAAACACCCGACCGATAACAAGTGTTCGGGAACAATGAGCGCGGAGCACTTGTGATCACCTCCCTGTCTGTGCTGTTGACGACACTCCGGTTCGTCTGTCATTTGCTTTTCTAGTTCAGCACCTGATATGTGCCAACTTTGCGCCGACGGCCACCAGATCTTTAAAACTAACAGTTTGTATTTGCGCAATATTGCTATAATACTATTCAAATAGTATAGTGGTTTTTTGCTTATTCACGTTGAATGATCATAAGCTTGAGTATCAATTTGTAATTGTATATAAACTCTTCTGATAGCTCGTAATCTCTGCATGTACAGCCAGAGTTGCCACCAACAATCTCTTTGCCAGAATTATTAAACGCTATGCTTAACCCAAACGGCCATTCAATATATCCCTAATCTTATATGTTTGGAAATGAAATACGGTCTGTTATCTACTATTTTTTAATTATTTAACTTCAGACCCGTTTGATAATAGTCATTTCAGCACATAAATTATGCAATTTTTTTAACACCACTATGTACATTTACAGTCACTGGAAATGACCATTCCACAAGGGCGAAACTGAGATTAACAAAATGTTAAAAACACGATGTTCTATTTACAAACATTCAGCAATCAACGGCTCAAGAGTGAATATCCATCAACTCGATTAACCTACAGGAGGGAACAAAGAAATATGCATACATAATTTCGATAAACATAGCCCTCCTTTTGCATTCGAATAAAAGCATATGTTTAGAAAACTAAAAAAAAATACGAAGCTTACATATTCCATGGTCAGATGGTGTAACGCACTCATCCCTTCTCCTGAATATTTAGTACTCATTGTCCATTGATCTCAATAGTCGAATGGAGAATTTCTAACACAGAGCGTGTATTAAATTTATTAAAAAAAAAAAAAAAGTTCAGAAGTCTGTTTCGAAATGAATCTCTTTTGGAAATGATGGGTGAGGAAAGAAGTTTGTGGAAGAAGCTTACAGAAAGAAGAGACAGGCTGGTAGGTCATATTTTGAGACACGCTGGATTGGTTAATCTGTTAGTGGAGGGAACAGTCGAAGGTAAGAATTGTAGAGATTAGAATATATGAAGCAGATAATTGAGGACGTGGGTTGAAAGGGATATGTAGATATGAAGAGGTTAGCGCAAGATGGGAAGGGATGGAGAATTGCATCAAACCAGTCGAAAGACTGATGACATTTTAAAATAAAATCCGTTACATGTTTTACAAAATTGTGTTTCAAATTGTATGCGTAAATCAAACAAAAAGAAAAAAATTCGTTGAAGAAAATTATTGCAAGTTTTGGTAAATTTTATAAAAATTCTGAGATATATTTATTATAGATTCATATGATACGTGACTTTTTGCTGAAAAAAATTATCTGCTTAAGTTAAAATGTCTCATTTAGTTGTTTTGCGAAAATAAAAATCACAGATAAGTCGCTGTAGGTTTCCTTATTAACTTTAGGAGGCTACATATCACTGTAAATTTTGAAAGAATTTTCGTGTTAGTTACTTTGGAAATAGTGGTAAATGGTTTCCACAAATCATGGATTTATATATATTATTTCTAAAAAGTCAAAATCGATAAACGCGGTATCAATTTAAATATTAAGTTTGTCTGTTTGGTAACATCATTTATTAAGAAATTAATTTTTTGAAATTAAACCCATAAATCGCAAAATTGTGAACAATCAAGGTCATGGGTATGCGATAGTTCAGAGTCAAGCCGCTAGTCTTCTCTGGCGTCGATAAGGATTGATCTATTACTGCTAGATAGCGACACCACATATCACAGAGATAGTGAAGTGTGATTGTTGTCTAGAGTAAGGAACTTTTCGAGTATTTTTGTTTCTGCTCGGTAAACATTTAGTCAAAACGTTACTGATGACCACATTTTCACTTCGAATATTGTGCACAAAGAGGTTTCGTAAATATTTTTTACTTTAAATTTTTAAAGTAAATATTTTGTAATGTTCTTTACATCTACATTACATGTAAACTACATTCTGTTTTGTGTTTTAAATTACCACAGTGTTTTCTAATAGTTTCATAAGACGTGTTTTGCTTCGTACCTGTCTCATTTGACAAATAAACAATTTCTACAGAAAAGCTAGTTGTTCTTTCATCTTAGTACAAACCGCTAACCTCACTATTAGTGAAATTTTCGCAGGGATTACATAGAAAATAACAAAATGCAAACATTTTGAGATCGGGCAGATTGCCAGCTTTCATTAGCTGCCCATCACACATTTGTGCGCGAGTAAGCTCGCTGAAGATTTGCGCGCGGATATTCTCGCGACGAGCCTGTACTTGTGGGAGCCCATACACAGGAACATCAGTTTCACACATTTGTCGTTCAGCTGGCTCGCCGCGCTCAAATTGTTGTGTTTATAGTAGTGGTCTACGGATTTATCCGTCATGATTTCCTGGATCGCGGATCACTGGGAATTCCAAAACATCGCGAGCCAAGTGTAGTGAGGTTATGTTACAAGCGAGGTGAGAATATTGAACTGAAACACACACACAAAAAATGTATTTATTCGTGCAGCAGCTTATATTAGAGCTGTAAAAAAGATAAAGAAACGAATAGTATGACAAAAAAAGTGGTTGCAGGAAGATTATACACACAATCATATACTGCTACTTGTACTATTTGAAAAACATTTTCTTCGATTTCTTCTGTATTACATAAATGCACAGATACATCTTCCTCAATATCCTTCATCTTCTCCTTCATAATTTGGGCTTCCTATATTGCTGATACTGTCCATTGGTTCATGTTGATCTCTCATAAACAGTAGTAAGCCGCAGTAATAGCGCAAATTAGTTTTGTATATTTCATCTTCTCCTATTACACTACTTCTTGAATTTTAATTTTTTTCTATATATATTCCTTTCGAAAAGCACTCCGCAAAGAATGAATTTTTTTTTATTAATGCACTGTCAACTTTTATATTATATTTCCCAACTAACCTCTATCAATGCACTATATCCTTTTTTTTAATTTCTGTTCGCCTCCACTTCTTGATTTCACCTTCCAAATGCAGTATGTTGCTGATATGTCGCAATGAAATCAGCTACAAATTCTACGCTCATCTTACTTGTTAGATACTCAGCAAGTCTTATCTGCGAGTAAATTCTTAAGTGAGATATCTGTGTGTATGGTTACCGTCGCGCATGCTCTCCACATACAAATCTGTAACAATTGTTAACGGCTTGTGATGCGACTCGTTGTTAGACAATTAACACACACATTTTATCGTCTATATGGATCGACACGGAATTGCTGGCACACAAATGTGTGTGTATATGCCTATTTATTATTTATTTATTTTCCATATGCAACTTAGCCCAGCACCTAGTATCTAATCTGAGCCCTTATTTCCACCCATTTACATTTACATATGTTTGTATCTTATATATATATATATATATATATATATATATATATATATATATATGAAACATATTAACAAATAAACAATGAATGAAAGAAAATTTTGATTCAATTTCCAATAACTACTACATCTACCGTTATTAAACAGAATGGGTACCACACCACTACTAAATCTACTACTACTGTCACTAATATTACTGCTAACATTACTACTGCTACTACTAAAACCATTACTAATACTACTAATTCTACTATTACCACCACCAATTGTCACAGCCGCACTTCGGTCCACTATTGTTCATTTTTCTTGGTGTTGTGTGCGCTCCAAAGGCAGAGTCCCCTGGAACCGGCAGCAAAGTCAGCCGCCCAGGCCATCAAGAGTTGACCTCCTGGAATACCAAGACGGCCCCAGTTGTCGCTCAGAAGACGGCCTCTCTGGAGCACACTGAAGTTCCTCCGACGATTGATGCTGCTCATTGTCGTGGGATATCTTCCGTCAATCCGGTGTAATTGGGTTCTCCTCTTCTGCTATCTGTGGCCTTTGATTTCGCTCGGCATTTTTCCTTTTTATAAATTTCTCCTTCCAAAATTTTGAGGCTAGATCAGCTGCCTCGTCCAGCAAATGCCACAAACTTTCGTCGCGCAGAATGTCAAATATGCTCCTACCTTGCAGCCGAGCTTGTTGGTGTTCTCTCAAACTGGCTGTTATTTCACACTCCCATACCACGTGCTCCGGCGTACTCTCTTCACCACATTCGCACCTGTCCGAGTCCACAATATTTCGACTTCGGAGCCAGCTATTGTATGGCCCGTGACCTGTAATGTAGTGTACCAATCCGGGAGAGGGTTGAAGGTACTTCAACTTTAGCCTCTCCTCTACGGATGGGAACATATCGTATGCTCTTCGACCTGTTTCACTGTTGTTCTTGTTGCCATTCCGCCAATAGAAGCTTCCGAATGTGCGTCTCCGATGTTACTTCGCTGCCTACAATTTCTGCTACCTTATCTTGTTTCCCTTTTCTGAGCCAGTATATGGCACCCCGTTTCCTTACTTCAAGGTCCAGTGGCCATACACCAATGGCAACGGTTAATGAATTTGTTGCCACGGTTCTGTACGCTCCTGTCAATCTTAAAAGTATTCCTCGTTGGACACGTCTGACTCGCTGTTTTAGTTTTACTTTTCTTAGATGCTTTGCCCACACACTTGCTGAGTAGCCCACTAAAGAGGATAAAATTGCGTCATGGTATAGTCTTATTGTTTGGACTGGAACAGTAAATTTTCGTTGGCCAATATTAATGATTTTATTCATGACCGCCACTGCTCTTGCTATTGTCATCTCTAAGTGGGATTCGAAGTTTAGACGTTCATCCAATTGAATGCCTAAGTACCTGCACACTGGGTTTCTACGAATTGATTTACCGTCGATTCTTATAGTTGGTTTTCGAGTCAGCTTGCCCTTGAGCAACATAAATGTTGTTTTATGTGGTGCTAAACTCAGTTTGACTTTACTGCACCATTGGCTAAGGCAGTTAAGTACTAGATTACTATTGTACTCAATTTCTGCTCTTGTTGCTCCTTCCAGGAGTAGTAAAATGTCATCAGCAAAAGCTACTAGACCTAGAAGTTCAGGTATTCTTTGTAATAGTTCAATCACTGGTTCCATCCCTATATCCCAGAATATGGGACCGCAAACGGAACCTTGCGGGCATCCTTTAGTAAGTATCTTCGTGATGAACGAGTTCTGGCATCTCAAGGAAGCAGTTCTAAATCTGCAATAGTCCCTGAAGGTGTAAAATAATCTTCTTGGACAACCAATCTCCCTCAGCCGTTCAAACAGAGCGGGCCACCATAAATTGTCGAAGGCTCCCGAAATATCAATAAATAAGCCTACTACGTAGTTTTTTGTACTGCTACAAATTATTTCCATCGACCGATTTATGGCATCCTCTGTCGACTTCCCGGTTCTAAATCCATATTGACTAGGATTCATTCCCTGAACCTCCCGGTGGCTTTGTAATTTTTTGCATAGAATCTTCTCTTGAACTTTGCCAAGCACATTCAATAAACAAATCGGCCGGTATGATTTCGGTTGTAGAGGATCCTTGTCGTCTCCTTTCTTCAGAATTACCACCTCGCTTTTCTTCCATATTCCCGGAACTCTACCCTGATATAGACATTCGTTCAGGAGCCTGCATAGGACGGGGGTTAATTTTATGATTAACTCCTGCAGGACCTCGGCTGGAATTCCATCTGGACCGGGAGCCTTTCCTTTTTTCATTTTGTTTATCGCAGTTATTACTTCTTCGGGTGTAATATTATTTCCTTCCTCTTGACTCCAGCAGGGCTGCCACATGTTCCTTCGTAGTGTAGCTTGTTCTACTGTTTCTTCTTCCGGGTTGTCATCAGGAAGCAAAACTTTTAATAACTCCTCCGCTGAGTCACTCCAATTCGTGGTTAATCGTCCATCTGTTCTTTTTACTGTGGATAATATTGTGGGAGGCCTGATTTTACCTGCAGCTATTTTGTAAGGAATACCCCATGGATTGTTCATGAGGTTTTCCCTCACAAAGACTTCCCAGCATTTTTGTTTTGTCTCTCTCATCGCGTCTTTGAAAATCTGCCTCTTCTGCCTGTAGTTTTCAAGGAGGAAACTTCTATCTGCTGCCACCATGCTTTGTTGATGCATTCTCCTAGCTCTTCTCATGTTTAGTCGTAGTTTTTTAAGTTTTTCTGTCCATATTTTGTCAGTGGGATCTACTATCTTTTTTAGTGGTATCGCCCGTTTCATGGCACTTTGTATTGCAGTTGTCAGCTCTCTTGCGGTTTTGTCTACATCGAAGTGGTTTTCTGGCAAATCCGGTGGAATGAACACATTCCTTAATTTTCCCCATGCAGCTTTCTTGATATTATATACTGTTTTAATGTTTCTGTTGCCACTGTTTTCTTCTGTCTGCATTCTGCCCAGTTCAAAGACAATCAAATTGTGATCACTTGTTGTCATGTTGTCAAGCACTCTCCAACCCCAAAGCAAATTCCCCGCATGAATGTTTGTAATTGTTACGTCGATATTTGTTCTTGCGCCAACACTGTTACAGAAAGTAGGAGGATTATGTGCTTGGTTTCTAACCTCTAGACCCAATTCGCTTAACAGTTCTTCTAGAAGTTGCCCTCTCCTGTCAGTCTTCTTGCTGTGCCAAAGAGCAGACTTTGCATTGACGTCCGCTGCAATAACTAGTGGATAATTTCCCATAGCTGCATCTATCTGCCGTATTCTATCTAAGTATGGGAAGATCTCGTCACTGTACTGGAAATACATGCTTACCATTATGAAGCTTCCCCATGCTGCTCCTATCTCAGCACATACTGTGTGTTCATCACATAACTGCGTAATTTTTGTAACTGTTATCTGTTTATTTAAAACGATTATTGCTGCCATTGGGTTATTGCCCCCTGTGATTATTCGTGATGTTACAGGCATGTGCGGGATTTTGCTTTGCCAGGAGTACGGTTCTTGTAGACAAATAATATCTGATCTCAATTCCTCAGCCACCTTTCTGATTTCATGTAGAACCATGGCGTTTCCTTTAGTATTCAGCTGAGTAACTTTTAACATAGAATTTACGGGTGTCTTGTGTGCACATTGCACTGGGGCCAAGGTAGTCTTGTATCTAGCAGAATGCGTCCATGGGTCATGACAAACTGCTTGTATGTTTCCTCAGGATCAAATATTTCTCCTCTTCTCTCAAAAATCTTGTGAACTAGTGTCAGGAGCTGAGATGGATCTGTTGGAAAATTTAGTGACCTCAGTTGTATTCTATCGATTGCCGAAGGTTGCGGGAACGTTATGTTTTTACCGCCAGGATGGAGGACTCTTGTCAAATGTCGGAGGGCAAGTGTAAGTGTATGCACTTCTTCGAGTCTAGTTAGCCGAAGTGTATCCTCAAAATCGGCGTACAATACCGCTGGATCTGCAGTAATGGCATTCGGTTGACTTTTCACAAAGTTCGGGTGTTTTATTTGGTTGGTACGCATACTTGGTTTGCGAAGATGATATTCATTTTCTTTTGAATATCCGAGCCCACCGCCTCTAACAAAACGCTGGCAATAATACGAGTCAGAGGTGGAGGAAATTTCGTCTATTTGCTCGTCTATTAACAGCTGCCGATCTGTTTGCACGCCGGCGCTTACCATCATTTTCTGCATTTCCATCGCCTTCTTCTTCCTAAATGTTTCGGCTCTTGCAGCATTTCTTCGTCTACGAGATGGGGGGGTTGCCTCTCTTCTTTGATTTTTCATTCCCACTTTTCCAACTGCTATTTCAACTGCTCTGTATATCAGATCTGCTATATTCTCCATCATTTCTTTATCTATCCTGCAACTGGATTGTAGACTAGCCATAATCTATTCTGTTAACTAGGCGTTGCAATAGCAGTTGATACGTGGGACAATCCTTTCCTTTGTTTTTGCATGACTTACCTCTTTTCTGGCATGGGATGCACGTTTGAGGCATCGACTTCTTATCACACTGATCACGCTTGTGATTGTTCTGACCACAATGACTACAAGTCTCTATGTCCATTTGGCAGTGTTTACTCACATGTCCGAGGTCTCTGCACTTGACACAAGTTGGTACCACGGTGTGCAATTGATTGCACTGAATTCCACGTATATTTTATGTTGCTCTAGTAATAATTTGCGCATAGCTGGGCTTACTTCTATAACGTGATGAACGGTTGGCTTTTCACGGGGTCCTATTTTAAATTTAGGGCAGAAACCGCTTTCGAACTCCTCTTTTGATAATTTAACTTCAAAATTTTGCTCATATACTTTGTCTACTAGATCATTTATTTCCAAATTTTTTGGTACATCATATAAGATTACCAATGGTTTCCTCTGTCTTGGAAGCTCACATTTTAGCGTCTCATTTAATTCTTTGTGTTCCATCAATTTTTTGACATCCTCTTTAGTTTCTGCATCAATAATTACTGAGTTATTGGTACTTCTTATTTTATTAATTTTTATTTTGTCCTTTGATGGTTTGATTATTTTGGTAATCTGTTCCACAATTACTTTTGGATTTTCGCCACGCCTTGAGCTCACGAAAAGAGAACTTGTTTTCGCGGGTGTGATTCTATTTTTTGTTAAACTAGTTGCCTTACTAGCCGCTGTAGCATAGCTTGGCCGAGAAGTTGTGTTTCTATTTGACTTAAGTTCCTCGATTGTTTTATTTAGCCTCTCTAATTCTTTGTTTAATTCTGAATTTTTTCCTTCTATGAAAGAAACCGCAACCGCCCAACTGGCAAGCTTGTCTTTAATTTCACGGAGTAGCGTTTCATTTAATTTTTTGCCCAAGTTTTCATTTAAAAAGCCAACCAGATTTTCATATTTTTCAGCTAGCATTGGGGTTTCATTGGTTTTATTTGCACTTGAGGAAGCCGCTGCCATTGTCTTGCGAGCGCTTTTTACTTACGTTGCAGCTGTTGGACACCGCTGAGCTGTCAACATGCTGACGTCGCGAGGCGTTGAGCTGTGCGGCGAAGCAGGTGGCTGCCGCAACCAATCGCAACCAAATAATTGTTCACAGATCCAATGTTTGTTTAGTTATTATTGATCCACTTTCACACACAGTCACTAAAACACTAATTTTCCACCTTCGCGACTTTTGAAAATTCTGCGTTTCGTTTTTCCCGATCAAAATGAACTAAACTTCGAGAGCGAAGCGCGACGCGGCTGCTTGTGTGGCACTCCACTTGACTTCGTCTCGTGTATATGCCTAGCTATTAGATACCCCAGTAGGTTATCTGTTACCGAGCGTGGTGGTGTAACGGTTAGCGTTCTGGCCTCGCATTCGGGAGGACGGCGGTTCGAATCCCTGTCCGGACATCCAGATTTGGTTTTTCCATGGTTTCCCCACTCCAGGTGAATGCCGGGATGCTTCCTTCAAAAGGCCATGGCCGAATTCCTTCCCATTCCTTGCCCCCCCCCCCCCATCCTTTCCCGTCTCTAAAGACCTAGTTGTGATGTGAGACAAGGATACATTCTATCTCAAATGATTGTTCGAATTTTTTTGTTATAGTCATGCTAAGGTTAATAAGAATTAAAACAATGAGCATCTATAAATCTCTACATTAAAAGATGCAAAAGTTATGAAGGCGTGACGAGAAGTCTTACAGACGGACAAATTAGAGAATCCAATAAGAATTACTTTTTTTGAATAAGGAGGCACGGAAGCCTAAAAAATGGGCTCTATCATAGTTCTGTACGACATAGAAGCCTAGTATTTCGACGACACAGAAGTAATACTGACTTTTCTGCATTTTGATCTTGGTGTATGTTAACTACGGGTCGTATTTGTGTGGCGTCCATCGGTTGTGTAGCCGAGCTGGGAGAGCCGGCCATGCGGGAGATGCGTCTGGTATTGACCGAGGAGGAGATGCGCCGACGGCGAGGGCGTGGTCGGGGTGTAGGACCAGACAAGGGATGACACCGGAGCATGCGTACTCACAGCTCCACTGCGGCCATCCCTACCACTCACCAAGCTATGGCGTCTACGTCACTGCCACCAGTCAGTACACATAAGGTATCCCAGTCGTTTAAATAGATTTTGTATTTTATAGTTTCTAGCCAAAAACAAAGCTCTTGTGTAATGAGGGCTGTGTCTGTCTTTACGCACTTCAAACTAATAGAAATTCTTTAAATTTTCGCTAAACGAACCTTATGAGCAAAATACAGGTCAAGTTCGTAAATCTGCCATATCTGATCTTTCCTCCTTCTTCAATAATACACAGTTCAATTTTGACGTCATTCTGATCAGTGATTATAAATCAAAATTCCGTCTGGAACAACTGTTGATGTTACTGTTTTCTTTATTTCCATACGCGTTTCGCCCTTATGGTGTGGGGCATCGTCAGTGGAGCTAGGGTGATGGTATTTACATGGCGATCTGGAACAGCACTTTATGCATCTTACAGATCTTCTATTTCACAATTATAAAAACTGTTTTACACATATTACTGAATAAACGCTGGCATTGTATCCATTGCAACTGCAAACTTCTTGTTTCGTTTGTCTGCTACATTATATACATTTTGTTTTGATGAAATGCAGTGCTACCAACTTTGTTTTCTTTTTGTTTGTTATTGTATCTGTGTTGCTGTATTAGATTGTTTCTCTGTTTTCATCAGCTGTTTTGTGTATGTGAGTGTGTGGTGGTTACTTTATTGAGTTGAATAGTTTGTATTAGTTTCCCTGTGTAGTGTTTATTTTTAGCGAGTTAAACAGTGTTTTATTGGTTAAAGAAAACAGTAACATCAACAGTTGTTCCAGACGGAATTTTGATTTATAATCTATTCTCCAACAACTGCGGAAGATGGCCTACAACCAGATTTGCATTCTAATCAGTGGTTCGTTTTTTAGAGCGTTTTGAAACTTAAACTTTAATTATAATCACCCTGTATATCGCTACAGGTGTTTAAGAATTGTCTGCATAATGTGATAATTGAGTACCGTGTTAATGTCTCGTCCATTTTTAAAGAAACTTGCAATGTTAAATGCCCTTTCATTGCAGTTAGTTGCAAGAAAATAGTTGCTCCGTGGTTGAACTGTGGTGGCCTGAAAATGTCACACGCGTTGCTGCACACTTTGTGAGGACAAAGAAGTCGGGAGCCTCCGATAATAAAATTACGGCCAGCTACAACGAGTGCAGATAGTGAGGCTTATCTGAACGTAACAACCTATTCAATTTCTCCGGTCGGAGTGCAGCTCCCGTAAACACGGCCGTTTATGGGTTACTGTCTGTGGAAACACAATCGGCACCTCAGAGATGCCGACCGTATATCACTGATCACATAGACGTGCCCTGCCATATTTCACAGTATTGTACTGGCTGAAGCGTCCGTCTCCGAGTCACTTGCTGTGATGCAGCGAGGAGCAGATCTCTTGTCTTACATGCCATTCCACGATCCCATCGGCACTGTAGTGAATACATTGATAATATGTCTGATACTTTCTGTATTGAAGTATAGGTAAGTTTTATGAAGTTGGAAGTAAAGATAAGTATTACAAATTTCCTGATGTTGAGTCTATGTGAATATCTTAGGGAGAGCACACAAAATACATAGCCCCATTTTAGCCTCCTCTGAATCTCCATCCATCCCCCTCCCCACGTAGCCTGTTGTGGCTTTCGCCTCTACACCCGCCCTCCAACGTAGCTTTTTTCCCTATTGATTCCAGAAGAAATTTGGTACTGTTTTATCTCGTCTGACTTTCATAAATTACATGGGAGGTTAATAAATGATGGAAATAAATATTCATATGCTGTTGCGTATTCTGTACCTTGTTTTAACTTTTTTTTTTTAACTGTTTAACGTCTCTTAACAGCGAGGATGGGGAACAAGGAATGGGAAGAAATTCGGTCATGGCCCTTTGAAGGAATCATCCCGCCATTTGCCTGGCGTGATTTGGGAAACCATAGAAAACCCAAATCTGGATGCCCGGACGGGGATTCGAACCGCCGTCCTCCCGAATGCAAGACCAGAACGCTAACCGTTACACCACCACGTTCATTTTTTAACTGTGACAAATATTACGAACTATATCAGCATTCGGAAAAAATCTCAGATAAATTCAAGAAAAGACGAATTAAATTCTTCGGCCATATCACAAGAATGAATAACAACAGGCTAACCAAAAGAATTCTCAACCTGGACATTTCAATGAAAATGGCTAATTCAAATCGAAAAGGATCTCCAGGAAATCGGAATCACATATGATGTCATACAGCACAGATGCAGATTTCGTAGCATGGTCAGTAACTACAAATTTGCCAACAAACAGTAGATTACAATAAGGAACACCTGGACGGAGGAACGTAGGAAAGAGCTCAGTGAGAGGATGAAGACATTTTGGGAAAAGAAGAAAAACACATCTGCTAAGTAAGTTCATTCGCGCTCCTCAGTTGCGATTTTCGACGGAAGAAGCTACGTTGATTTGCTCCGAAACCTCCTACCCCCCACCCCACGTAGCTCAGCGTAGCTTTCTACCCAACCCCCCTCCCCCCTCTACCTTAGACCGAGTCACGTAGTTTATGGAAGCTCCCTTGCTGTCTGCATCTTTTCTCTCAAATTGTTTTGAAAACGAGTATTTCCATACCCACTTGTTCTAAACCATTAAACAGTTTACAGGTTTAAACTAGTACTTTTACATTTAGTATCCTAAATTAGTGCGATAGCAGTACATCTAACGATTTCGTTACGGTGCTCGTCTCTCTGCTACAGAATAATGTGCGACATTAAAATGTTTATATTTAATATTGTATTACTGTTTACAGACATCCCTAACTAGCATATTTCTGCTTGAATCATATTAATATCCGAACTCAGTGTGCAACATCAGGTTCCATTCCTTAGCCCTGCCTATAATTTCATGACTGCCACTGAGGTATATGTACCACCAAATCTACATTACTTTCTATGAAGATCTTCCGAGATCCATGCGTTACACTAAGTGTATGCCGTGTATGAAATACTATAAAAGTAGACTCTCAGCAACTTTAATTTTATAAATAATTCCGTCAAAAATACCTTTTTGGTGAATTTGGTTTTTATTCGATTCCCCAGACACGTTTCGCCCTTGTGGTGTAGGGCATCTTCAGTGGAGATATAGTGGTAATTCTCACATGCTGGTCTGGAACAGTACATCACACACTTTCACAGTACTGTTCATTGCAGTTCCAGCTTAACATTATTTCACTAGTTGTTTGCATGCAGCCCTTGCTGTTATAGTGAATATTTTCTGTTGATTTACACATGTTATGTTTTACCAGCCGTACGTAACACATGTGTAAATCAAAATAAAATATTCACTATAACAAGTGCAGCCAGCAAACAACGTGTGAAAAATGTTCAGTTGGAACTGCAATGAACAGTTGTGTGAAAGTGTGTGAAGTACTGTTCCAGACCGGCATGTGAGGATTGCCACTGTATCTCCACTGAAGATGCCCTACACCACAAGGGCGAAACGCACCTGTGGAATCGGATAAAAACAGAATTCACCAAAAAGTTGTTTTTGACGGAATTATTTATGAAATTACTGTTCAACAATTGCGGAAATATGGCCTATTACCAGATTAATTCAGCAAATTTGTTTAATAAACTGCCAAGCATTCTACTGGATTCATTGATGATTATCGAATTCTTTGTCTGTCAAGTCCGATCGTTGAATACCTATGTGCTCGATATCCACTTAGACAAAGGCTTGGTCTAAACTTCCATTAATAGATTCACTGGCTACTAAGAAAATGGATGATGCCTCAATATTTGTTCATTGGTAATTTTGGCGCTGGTCTGTAAACCATTTGTACAGTGCGTGCTACTCCACGTATCCCATATCCACTTTCCGTGTATCATGATGATACGTTCTGAAGTTAGAGTCCTGGTGTTGCTATTTAACGAGTCGTCTGGCACTGAGAAGACGTCTTTAGATAACTGGTCACATCTTAAGAATATTAAAATCGTATTTGAAATGAACCTTAAAGGCTAGTTTTTCTCCGATTCACCTGCTGGGTCACATTGGGTATATTTTACCGCTTCTACACCTTACACTGTCTTTTAATGACAGTCTGGCCTCCGTAAGGCGTCTTCCTCTGCATGAGTACACGCTAATTGTCTGAGTCACATTTGGTGATAATTACTGTACTGAGCGTTTCCAGTTGCATTGTGATGAGTGTATGTCACCACTTAATCTGTATAACAGAAGTCTGAAGTACAGATTTTTCAACAAAAAAAACCCTAAAATTTCTTTATATTGTTAACGAAAACTAACAGATTATAGTTACCCTTTTGCCTTTATATCTGATTTCCGTTTCAACAGTAACGAGCTAATTCAAAGAAAAGATTTATTATTTATGAAAATACGTTTTTGCATTTACTCCCTTTACAATGTTAAAACCGGTTAGTACGTGTGCAACTCTACGTGGAATGTCATATTATAGTCATCATTGGATACTCAACAATTCGTTAGTAAATGCAAACGTGTGTTTCGTAGTTGTAATGTTTATGATTGCTGTCTGTCTAGACCAGTGGTTCCCAATTATTTTTTCCCGAGTACCACTGCAAGAAGAAGCTCAACCGCGCGTACCCCTTACAGCTAAATGATAAATAAATGAATTCGTTCATCCCAGTAGAGTGCTTCTAATAACCACAGGATTAAAATAATATAATTGACACAAACACAGTTTATCTTAAAATATATTTGGGCGATAGTAATGTTTCTTTTGGCTGATAAAAGTGGATTTTTTTCCAATTATTTTAGTGATCATCTTAGCCAAGAGACTACCGCACGTACCCCCTGAAGAAACCTCACGTACCCCTGGGGGTATGCTTACCACTAATTGGGAACCACTGGTCTAGACCTTTTAAGATTTTTCGGAGACTTTTAGAAATTTGAAAGGACGTTACAGCCGAAGTAAGACTTAAATTTTCAAGATTCTCATACTTTGGGGTTGAGTATAGTTTCACTGTTTCGTATCTTTCTACACCATTAATGGTCTACTGCTTACCGATCGCTCGTAGAGTTTTCCGGTTCTAGTAGGGAAGGAGTCGGTGAGTTGGCAAGCTCCCTCAATCAAGTCAGACGTAGGCCATTGGTTGTTTTAATTAACTGGTGCAGTCCCCTTGTATTATCCTAACAAAACTAAACATCTAACGCAAGAAATTTTGAGAAATACCGTTAAAGTTTCTTTTATTCAATTAAAAGGAAAATATTCGCCTGGGCAGTTTTGCGTCATCTATAACGGAGCATTATGCAGGGGATAGGAAACAGGAAAACTAAACGAGATAACGTGCCTTTTTTTATATATGAAAAGGGACTTTTAATAATCTTTGTCTCCGTGAAAATGCGAAGAGTAGATATTGAAATACAGTACCTCGAGTTTTATTTTTGAAGTTCTTAGACGTAACCAGAATTTGATCATAGAAGAAAATATTTCTTGTGTAAATATCCTTTCACATGAAAAGCAGCCAGGTATTAAAAATAACTTGGTGCAGTAATAAAGAATTAAGAACATTAAATTTTTAAAGAGTCTTCGATATTTACAGATTAGTAAGAAACCACGCAGTACTAGTGCATCACCTGTTGACTTGGAATTAGTGAATCTGGTATCAGGAAAAAATCACACATGATTAATAATGTATGAGGTGTTAATGTGGCGCTACCAAAGAGGCGGTGAATATTCATTTTATAACTCCATTACGGTCGTAAAGTTCTCAGCTTTTGAGTTGTGGGTCAGTGTGTTACAAGTCAGAATGCCTTGTCCCGGATTTCTCGCTCAGAGTTTAAGTGCGGAAGTCGTTGGAAGATGCCGAACACGAGGGAACGGGGCTGCGGCATGTCTTGTTAAAATTTAACAGCGCCTTCTAAAGAACCACATCATGGTAATACGTTAGTTTATTTGCAGACATACTTCAGTGTGGAGTTAAAAACGATGCTACATTGAATATGTAATCATCGACTAATAAATTGCAGATATTACCTTAAAGGCCTAGGAAATGGTTTCATTAGACATTTATACCCTGTTCACTCTAAACTGGCGGATCAAGGTCATGATAACTTGGCTCTGCTCCTCACCTCAGAACCCCCTTCCTTCCTACCGCTCCGAGCTGACCACTGCGTCCAGATAGGCGAACGGTAAATTTCTCCTTCGCATGTAGGGGTAATGGCAGCGGAGTGGGGATAGAGTGACCTTGAGGCGCCTCTGTTAACTGAACGGGCTGTAGTGAAGATACTGTAGCGTATACTGACCAATAATTTCCCCTGGAGAAAATGTAAAGAGTTTTCTTGGTATTACTTTATTTGAAAATTTCTTGTGCATATCCTTTATTAGATAGTTAAACCGCATAATTGATGTACTAAAGGATCCTCTCGGTATTAGACAAATTTTATCTCAGTATTAAGCTCAGTTCACAAACACTCCGACTTTCCGTATCGAAAATACTGATCTATTTTAAATTTCATTTGAGTGGACACGGTTCCAATCCCCCTCCTGCCATCCAGTTTTCTGTTTTCCATCGTTTCCCAGAATATTTCAGGCGAATGCATGGGATGGTACCTAAAAAAATGCAATGGTCACCTTTTCCCCCTTCCCTGGTCCTGAGTCCTTTCCCGCCTCTAAAAATCTCGACGTCGACGAGACATAAAGCCAGAAGCGAAAGTACTTAAAATTGAATACACAACATTTGCATTAAGATTGGGATGCCTGAATCATAGGACGATGATTTCACGGGTGGGTTTCGGCATATCGCAGCTAGTCAAAATCAGACGTGTTCTAGTATACTCACTCCCCTACTAGCTGGCAAGCTCTTTGTGTGGGTTTGTTTCTGTATTATAATGGCTGCAGGCGAAGATGGAACCAGAGCTAGGCTCCAAAACGTCGTCTCTTTTGGTCGAAAGCTCGAGAAGATTTTATTCATCAGTCTGTATTGTAGTAATAATTTTAATTTTGTAGATATTTTAATAGCGTGCTACCAGCAAACAGAAAGCGAGGTTTGCTTTTGTCCCCATATATAGTGATCTATCGGCATCTACTCGGTTAGTAAGGCGCCATCCATAAATTACCTCACACCTTGAAGGGGGGGGGGGGGTCACCAAAGTGTGACATCGTGTGACAAGGGGGTGACGTGTCATGAACTTTGTGACATCACATGCATAATTTGTATCACTTTTTGGCTCGTGGCGGAAGATGAAGATGATGTTTAGACTTGCGCATAATAGTTCGCGAAGGGGAGTGCTCAGTTTAGTTCGCAGCTCCCTCGCGAACTAGTTCGCTCTTTTAGTTCGTTAGTTCGCGTATCGAATTCAGAGAAACAGATCGTTCGCTCGCCTTCCTACCGCTACTGCACGCGCTATTTTGTTTGTTAAGTCAGTTTTATTAGGACATAATCATTTTTTGTCGTTTCTAAATGGAATTTAATATGACCTTCTTAACAAAAGTTATTGGCTAATAATAGCCCTTTCAAATTACATTAGCATGAACAGTTGGCACCGATAAACCAAAGTGCTCATTGTCCTTTACACAAATGGGTAAATTGAATAATTGTGCTGTTATTACTATTTACTTTACATGCATTCGTAGAATATTAATTTTTTTAAATGGATTTGTTTATTAGTTCATGGAAGAAACATTACTTATAAAAGGCGCTAATGATCCTGCCGTCGACGCGCCCTTAAACCCCAACAACAACAACACAACATTACTTATAAAATATTATAAACGCGTTTATTTTGATGAATTAAAATACCCGTTTTATAAGTAATCGGCTTTTTTATATAAATAAAGTTTTGGAAATCATGGACAAAATATAATTCTACTATTGGCTACAACTTAAGTACTATATGACAGAAATACTATTACCTATATTATTAAGAAAAATAACATTAATACTTCCAATGTGATACCTAATAATTAGACATATAAAAATAACAGTGACCCTTGAATGAGAAAGTGGTAGCAATAACGAAAGTGCGTAAATTTCCAGTGAATTGGAAGTCATTGAGCTATTATTTTATTAGTGAAGGGGAGAATAATCCAACACACATTCACAATTTTTTGGCGACGAATGAAACTGATGAAGACACAAAAGTTAAAATCTTTTTGAATTTCGCAAGTCATTTCTTTCATCACTTTCACAAAGCTGTTAACCAACAGACTGAGATAAGTATTATATTATGTCAGCTTTAAAATCAGAGCTAGAAAAATGTAAAAGATACTGTTTCTTTGGTTAAGAAAACAAGAAAAAGCCTTTAGATACCAAATTCTCCACAGAAAGTGATAATATAAAAAAATAATGCTCTAGTATTCGTTGATAAATGTCTGGAGTATCTTAGTAAATAGTTAGATTTTGATGAAAGCATTTAGCTATACAAAATCCAAAAATTAAATTCAAATCACAGGGTTTCATTTGATGACTGTGAGACTATATTAGAGGTTATAAATTTGCGAGAAAAAATGAATATCAAAGTGAACAAACTTTACTCTGAAATAACAGCGTCCTGGTAGATCAGTGGCTAAGTCGCTTGCTTTCAAAACTTTCGCTGCTCCTGACCCGGGCAGGCGCAGGAATTTTGAGAGTTGTGTTTAATCATATGAGCTATGCCAGGACGCTCCGTGGTTCGGATTCCACCTTAAACTGTAGGTCCCAGAGAAAGGAACTGGCCGTCCTACCTCTGACACAATGGCTTAGTATGCCTCCTTCGGGAGGATCCAACCAACCTTAGGGTTGTGGACTAAGTTAAGATTAAAACAATATTATACGAAATCCAGGTAAAAGTAAGAGAAGTATTTCATGAATAAAAAATGAGCTTCTTCTCGAAAATAATTTGACAACTGAAAGCGATAAAGCATATGACAATTTTACTGTAGACAAAAAAGAATTAAAGATGAGAAAGTGCAAAAAATTTAGTATAAAAAATGAAATAGTAAAAACATACCTTTTATCATTTTCTACTCTTTCGTAAAATATTATATTTTTGAAGTATAGCATTCTTTTTTAAAAAATTCCTACCATCAACCGAAAAAATATTGGAAACCCTAGCGGCGAATGGTGCTAGTTCGCGAACGGTAGCGCTCAATTTAGTTCGCGAACGGTACCGCTCTCTATAGTTCGCGACCGGGAGCGCTCTGTTTAGTTCGCGAACGGTACCGCCCTCTATAGTTCGCGAACTGTACCGCTCTCTATAGTTCGCGACCGGGAGCGCTCTGTTAGTTCGCGAACTGTACCGCTCTCTTTAGTTCGCGACCGGGAGCGCTCTTTTAGTTCGCGAACTAGGTCCTCCAAGACAGCTCGCTCGCTCGCTTTGCTAGCGCTACTGCACGCGCTCTCTTGTTTGTTATGGTAGTTGTGGTTATCGATGGTTGTCTTTTGATTGGGATCAAAGTGTATTTTATGTTCACATTCCAAGTTAAATTTCCGTTTGTGACTTCTGCAATAATTATTAATGTTGAACAATTTATTTTTCTTTTATTTTTATATCTGTGTCTTCAGTGAAATGTGTCCACAAGGAACTGTGTTTCCTTTTAGATAATAAACTAAAACAAAAGTTGGTCTTCGGGAAAGGATCGAACGAACTAAGGAGCGAGAGATCTGGGAACTAGTTCGCGTAGTTCGCCTGTGGGAGCGCTCTTCCGAACTAGTTCGTTCGCGAACTACACAAGACTAATGATGTTGTCACATCGAATGTTACCAACACTATCGAAATCAAGAATGAAGTGACTATTATGCCAATATAAACGGTATCAAGGAATGGGTTCAAAATCCATGGACACATGATGACTCAATTTTGTATCATTAATTCGATTTTTTAAGTTTATTTTATATTTTCTTCAATGTTTGATTTATTGTTGATATGATTTTTTAACTAGAAATACATAAATCATTTTGGAAGAGCTGTTTCATTTTATAAATTTAAAATTGCAAAATATGTGACGTCACACCAGGGAAAGGGGGGGGGGGGTCCCACAAATGTGACAACCTGTGACAAGGGGGGAGGGAGGGGTCCAAAAATCATGAAATTCGTGTGACGTAATTTGTGGATGGCCCCTAAGTACAGCATCGACATTTGTTGTTATTGCTTGTATTATTCGCAAGCGTTAGCAGAAAAAAGAGAAAGAAAAAACAAACAAAAGTGTTCTGGAGTCTCAACCTGATATAGATGTAGCGTATCTGAAATAATTATTGTTTCCTTATGAAGAGGATATATGGCATAGTAGTTCTGTGATAGTATTTACCTGATCATGTTTAGTTACAAAGCGTCCAACAATTTCTTGCGCTACTTGATACTTTTTTTTTACTCATTTGTGAGCAGGTTACATCAGCGTTAAATATCACTTGTTTCTTCGTTTGATGTTTGTAGACAGGTGATTTAATTCAGTTTGCTGATCCGATTAGTCAAGCACTGACTCACCTAGCTCTATAGTTAGAGCTAAGCGTGTCCTCGATGAACCTGCACTGTCGGTACTTGCAAGATGGCAGCTGGTGTCGTAAAAGCGGTTGGTTCGTAGAGACGCTTCTAGTGAATGGGCTTGCACGACAGCCGTTGAAAGAGCGGCTCTCCATTAACACGTCCGTCTGTACATCGCTTGCTTCTTGTTAGTTCCCTATGCAGGGAGACTGCTGCTGTGGAATCGTTCTCACTGTCCTGTAGTACGCACCATAGTCTTGTAGTGGCCAATGTTTTCATCACTTCCCTATAAATGTGCAGGAGACAGAGGCCAAAAATTGAAGAGGAAAACTTTTTTTTATTTTTTCCTCGTAATTTACATTTTTTTTTTGTATTTCCGCTACTATTGCTATTTTTAAGTATTACAGTATATTCCCTCACAGATAGTACTTTATTTGTTCATAGATGAGCTCGTTATTTCTGTTAATGATTAATCTATGTGACACTGGAATACAGAAATTTTGAATATATACACTCTGCAGTTCACAAAATTGTGGGTAGCCTAGTCTACTAATCAGTTCTGTGACGCTTTCATAAGGACTGTAGCAAGCGGTCACGAATCGAGCGGCTCTTTCTGTACTTTTTCTATACTTTCGATCAATCCCTTACAAAACTTATCCCAAATGGCACAACAATAGTCCAAACGCTATCTCCTTTGTTTGTTCATTACAATTTTTCAAGATTCGACCTATGAATCGCAGCCTAGTATTAGATCTACCTACTAACATATTAATGTGTAAGTCCCATTTCATGTTCCTTTGTACTGTTATTCCCAAATATTTCATAGAATCAACCATATTAATAATTTAATTGTTTAACTCGTATTTCTGAACAATTGGATTGTTTTTATTAGTTATGCTTATTGTCTTCCACTTTTTACAATTTAGCGTAAGTTGCCACTCAGCGCGCCATGCCAAAATAATATCCAGATCACGCTAAATTTCTAAGCAATCGGCCAAATTCCTTACTTCCCTATAAATAACCGCATCATCAGCAAACAAAGAAAAGAATTGTTCCTATAACACTTCCTTGAGGTACACTCGATGTAACATCTAGATTAGAATAACTATCTCCTCATTCATTAGACAGGGTAAATGCTTAATGGGTGGGATTGGCTGAGATAGAGCTCCTTATTCCCTATCATAACCTTGTCACTAGAGGGCATATTACTCTTGCTTCTTGAAGTAGTTTCTTCATTGAAACTCACTGGATAGTAGGTTGAGTAGGAATGTGATACCGTCCGCTGTCTTATGCTCAGCTGTCTGAACCTAACTCATTGCAAGTCTCTTTCGGGAAAGCCTATGCTCTTTATTCTGTGTAAATGCTTGACAGTGAGACGTACAGATTTCAACAGTACGACAGTAAACGTACATGCTTTAAGACAGCATAAAAAATACCCAAATGAGAAAAAAAAAGCAATTACTGAATTTTGACTTCCTAATTAATACACCATTCTTCTGTTGTCTGTATGCATGATGCACTGTACGGCATTTAAACGAAAATGTAGGCATACTTGAGTGCATGTTACGAGCACGTTAAGGAAAATGTGTGGCCATTCAACTGTAATGTTAGGCGTGTTAGTTAAATGCTAGGATATATTCCTACAGCCATGTACAGATAAGAAGCGTTTTGCAGTTAATACCTAGTATCTCTGAAAACTTAATTCTATTGACAAACAATAATATCTGGCAAAATTTCTTTGTAAGTATTCTACATATTCCTGATAGTTTAATATTTTGCTTTTAAATTTTTTTATAATAGTGCGCGATTTCACGCTTGGATGCACTTCACAGATCCTTGAAGATTATCGTGTTACACCATTTTAGAACGATGTGCCTCCATTTAGTTTTGTCTCTAAAGGTCCGTACCGAACTTGGGGGGGAAAGCGGTAACGCTCTCGCTTCGCATTCGGGAGTACGCGTGTTCGAATTCCGGTCGGGTCAGCCAGATTTAGGTTGTCCATGGTTTCCCGAAATCACTACAGGTGAAGTTCTCTCAAAAGGCCATGGCCGAATTCCTGTCCTTTCGTTGCGCAGATGTCTTACCCTCCTCAATGTTGAGGTGGAATAGAGTCGTACTAAAAATATAATAACTCCTTTCTCACTGTATCTCCTTCCATTTCTAATTCTCCCGAAATCTGCTTAAGTTGTCACCTTTTAGGACGTCCAGCCTGATTTCTTTTTATCCAAATACTGCCTGCAATCGTTTCTCATCGTCAAACTACTTTAAACATTCCTTGATTCTTTGGTTGATTTTCATGTCCCTTCTCATTTATTCATTATCTTCTAAGTTCCTTATCGTTTCAGAAACTACATTTCTCAGGCCAGTAATTTCCTTACTTCTTTTTTGTTTATTAAGCAACTCCACGAACTGTGTGCAAAGTAAATTCGTGTGGCCTTATGACCTGATAACAGAGTTACTATTTGAGGCACATTCTGTCTCTGCCGTGCATGGGCCTACACGTTTAACGTGGAATCCTAGTAACGTAACATCCCAGAGTTCTCATGGATAAAGCAAATCCCGTAAAAACTGTATTTTACAATCGTCTGAATTCACTGATGCCTCCCAAATTAACAACGCTACGTTTGAAATAGGTTGTTGCGCGTCATGTAGTAGTACAATCTTCGGTATTTCTTTCTTTCAATAGGTGCTAAATTCACACTGTAATTTGATTTTGACCTTCCACCTTTGTATACAAGACTAAATGGCTCGTGAAAAATATTCTCAAAGGATAAACGATGAATAGCGACGCTGGTTGTTTGTAGTTGGTTGAAAGAGGAGACGGCTCATTTTTAACAATTGTAAAAAAATACAAAAAAAACTGGAAAGCTCCTTACCGTAGAAAACACACACAATTTATCAATATCTCTGTGATATGTGGTGTTGCTATCTAGAGGTAATACATTCTATCCTTATCGATGCTAGCGAAGCCTAACAGCTAGTCTCTGAACTATCGGATTCCCTTGACCTTGATTAATCACAATTTTCTCATTTACTGGTTGAATTTCGAAAAATTTCTCTCTTCATTAATGATGTTACCAAAGCGGCGAACTTAATCTTTAAAATGATACCTCACTTATCAATTTTGATTAAATATGAAAGGAGTAAGATGTCACAAGAAAACACATTGTAGCAATAATATATATAATACAATTCCGTGTATCTTGAAGCCTGCAAGGACGGCAGATTTAAGTATTGCTTTCGTGTTTTAAGGTACACATTCGTCGCCGGAAATCATGGTTTGTGTTGTAAATATATTTGAAATGTAGTGAGGTCACAAAGTATGTATTTTTAGCTTTGACCATTTTTTTTAAATTGGCATTCTGCGACTAAGACCATACAGCCAGCTCAGTGTGAATCAGTTTCTCCTGTGTATTTTAACTTTCAAGTGTGGTCACCACAGGGAGGAGACGGCATTGACACAAACAACACTTAAACACCCATGACCGTGGCTCGACTACAACCGGCGACCATCGGCACGCGGGGCCAGTGCTCTAGCCCCTACGCTACCGAGGCCGGCTATAATTTAGTTTAAAAATAAATGACGCCAATAAAAACGGTGGGGAGCATCTTTTAAAAAAATGAAGAGAGGAAACGAAAAAGAAAAGAGTTTGATGAAAGCATGAACGGAAAATGTACTAAATGAAAGAGGAAGTTTCGAAGAATTAACTTTTAATGAAGATGTATTTTGACAAGCAGTGTGTAAATGTTAAATGTAATGTATACAGCCCGAGGGAGCAATGAAAGAGAAATAATGTATGGTTTGTAAGACATGGTGTGATAATAGGGAGGAATGTACCATGAAAATAACCGAAGATAAGTACTATTTGTATATTATCTTGTTAATATGAATTACATCAATAAATTTTATGCTTAATGATGTAAGAAAACTGAGCGAATTGTTGCAGAAAGTACAGGACCGACATTAGGGGGGGGGGGGGTATGCGGGTCAAATGTACCATGAACCCGCCGGCTGATGGGGGGGCCCGATCACCGGCTGTATGGGTCCCCCAGGCCAAGAATCTGCCCAATGCGCTCGGCAAGTTGTACAGCTAGAAAAAAAAGGGGGTCGCCCATTTATCCTGAGGGAGGTCCCCAACCGATGAATTCGCCACAGGCCCCCCAGCTGGTTACGTGGCTGCTAAGAACGCTTACCCCGGGCCCCAAAATCCTAGCGCCGGCCCTGAGACAGTAAATAAATGAAAGAAAACATCAGTGACATAAAAGATTTTTCGAATGTTAAGGTGTCGGATTGCACCAGATATTTAAAGGCAGCAAGAAGCAATTCTTTACGGTAAACATCTGGTAAGTATAAAGAAGGAAGAAAGTAGACTAATATTAAAAAGATACGTAAAGCTGCTTACAGACACAGTGCCACGTACAATACTTCGAAAGGAAGGAAGTAGAGAAAATAGTGTGATACACCAGCAGCACCGCCTCACAGCGTACATCACATACCGACGCTTCGTCTTCCCTTTGTCGGCAGGCATGAAACTCACCTCGGTAGAGAGCCTAATTTCTCTTTGCGCGCCATTGTGGGGCCGTGAATGGGTGCGAGGAGCCGTTCCCTTTGTACGTCCCGGGTTCATGACCCGGGGGGGCTCTGTCATGTATGAGCTGCATTCAGAAACACGACACGTATAGTGTCGCGACTGCGGTCATTCAGCTGAGGTCGACACCACTGGATTTAATTAGCTGGCTGCCTGTTGTAGCGCTGAATGCCTCCGCGGGTTTCAGGTGCAAATGTAATGGCTTTCTGACATGTACTTCACGACTCATACATTTTATTAAATTAACTGATTAACTGTTCATTGAAGGGGGTAGTTACTTTCCAAATCAGAGGTGCATCGTATCCATTCGATGTTTACCATACAATACATCGGATTGATTCGATGTTTTAACAAACAATTTTTCTATTCGATGCATTGATTTATTTTATAAAAACTTCGAATCATAAAAAAGCTAACTCTGGCTAATAATGACAAAAATAATAGAAATAAATGTTAAGATTACTAAATTTATTGAAGACTAGCCTTGTACCCGCGACTTCGTACGCGTGGATTAAGAATTTTTTTGCCAGAATTAAAATAGTAAGTTGTTGGTAACGAAGGATTAGTCCCAAACAATATCGAGACGGCATAATATGACAGGAAAGCTATCACTATATCATTCTACCGTCGAACCTGCCTCTTGAAGAGAATTAATTTCCAACATATTTGTCACTATTCGATAAGATCTCGAAATTTCGAGACTACAACTGTTAATCATACTGGAAAAAATATCCTGTGCCCTTCATACACATTTCCTTATAAAATTACATCACAACCATATAGCCATTTAGTCGTCAAAACGTAACAAAAAGACAGAGACTTACTTCCGTATTTATAATAATATTACTGTGGTTCACACTCACACACTGACTGTGAACAACACCTGAGGGATCATTATAACGTAAAACCGTGTACACCTACAACATTGCAAGACTACCTATGATTTGCCTCGCATTGCGCCCCTAACTTTCTAATATCTACAGTTTAACATTCAATCCGAATAACCTACGACCCAGGCCTGACTCTTAGGATGAAAAACAATTTTTAAAAATCTTAGCCTCCACGGAGATTTCAACCGGAGACCACGACGTTCGTAAGCAAGCTCTTTAGCCACTGAGCTTCCAGCTCACTACACGGAAACACGGTCTGAAGACGTGCATATCCAACGTGTCTGTCTATCGCCGTATTTCCAAGTTATGAGAATCAATTGCCAACATATTTCTGTCACCATTCGATAAGGTCTCAAAATTTCGTGACTGCAACTGTTAATCATACTGGAAAAAATATCCTGTGCCCTTCATACACATTTCCTTATAAAATTCCATCACAACGATATAGCCATATGGTCGTCATAATGTATCAAAAAGACAGAGACTTACACCCCTAATTATAATAATATTACTGTGGTTCACACTTACACACTGACTGCGAACAAAACCTGAGGGATCATTATAACGTAAAAAAGTATACACCTACAACATTACAAGAATACCTACGATTTGTCTCGCATTGCACCCCTAACTTTCTAATATCTACGGTTTAACATTCAATCCGAATAACCTACGGCCCAGGCCTGACTCTTACGATGAAAATTTTTTTTAAAAAATCTTATCCCCGACGGAGATTTGAACCGGAGATCACGACATTCGTAAAACAGCGCTTTAGCCACTCAGCTGCTTGGCCACTAAGTGGAAACTCGGTACGGAGTCGTCCACATCCAACGTGTCAGTCTACTGCCGTATTTCGAAGTTATGAGACAAATGTGTTATTTATAAAGATAATTTTTCAACCAAATGTAGACAGTATTTTTCTCCTTGTTTCAAAGGTTAAGTGTGCAAAGTTTCATCCAGAACGGATAAAAACTGTGGATTTGTATGAAGAACAAACAAACCAACAAACAAACATACATTCATCTTTATATATAAAGATTAAATTAAATTATTTCAATTTAAAGTAACAGTTA
The DNA here is from genome assembly GCA_031002005.1 of Vandiemenella viatica. Lineage (NCBI taxonomy): Eukaryota > Metazoa > Arthropoda > Insecta > Orthoptera > Morabidae > Vandiemenella > Vandiemenella viatica. The sequence continues at coordinate 90,642,447 of JARYHS010008074.1, read as the reverse complement.
TTAACAGGTGGTGACACCTGTGAGCAATTAGCGGGACATAACAACGGTGAAAATGAAGTTCTCTTGCGGTTGGCTATCCTTTCCGTAGCAGTGAATAAATAAAATAAATTTCTTAAGATCACTCCTACTGTTTGCTGTGAATCGAAATAAGATATTATTAATCTAAAACAACTAAGTTTTACCTGATAAGACTCAGTTTTAGTGGTTAAAGACTTAAATATACTATTTTGACGCAGATTTAGACTTTAGTATTTAATGTCTGGTTTTTTATTGTACTGGTATGGTGTCGAAATAAAATATTCTGTTAATTTGTGGTCTCTGTTTCAATCACAAAGCTATACCTCACTCATACAACACTACTTAACCAATACACAAGATCATAAAATTAATTTTTTTTTATGTTGGCTGAAAGGTAACGCTCTGGCCTCGCATTCGGGAGAACGCCGGTCCGAATCCCCGTCCGGGCATCCAGATTTGGGTTTTCCATGGTTTCCCCAAACCGATCCAGGTGAATGCTTCAAAAGGCCTTGACCAAATTCCTTCCCGTTCCTTGCCCCCAGTCTTTTCCCGCCTCTCATGACCTCGACGTCGAAGAGGCGTAACGGCATAAATAAAAAAAAAGCATAAAATTAAACACATCTTTATAGCTACAGCTCTACACTGCTGGTATACTGTTGCTCTATGTTCACACGGACCAAACGAAAGACAACGAACTATCTGCGTTTAAATGGGTATGGTGAATATCAAACCATTGTCACATTTTCTCTTGGCAATTTTAAAGGAACAGGTAAGAGATAAATGAAACGATATTTGCCGACGAATATTGTTGGTTTGTATTTGTTGAGCTAAGAAAAAAATAAAAGTATTCGATGTTGAAAAACGTCGATGTTTTTTAAGCGTTACATCGAAAAACATCGATGCAGGGTTCCGATGTTTTACATCGAATAAAAATATCGATATACTTTCTTAGTAGACACCCCTAGTCAGCATACATTGTCGCAGCACACGAAATAGGAGGCAAACATAGTTTCTTTTATTATTATTATTATTATTATTATTAAATGACGGCATGTGAACAAGATTCCCTAGCGTCAGTAAAAATTACGGCTGAAAATTAAACAACACTAAGTAACAATTGAAGTACAGATATAATGTTTTACTGTTCACTCATTTCCTTCAAAACGATAACGACTTGATGTCAGTATTTACTTTCTGGCTTTCGGCTTTTGGCTATAGACTTTCAGTTACTAATACTATGCCTTATAGTGTTAGATGCATTATAAATATAATTTATTCATTTAGTAAATAGCATTTGCTCAACCAGTGACATCTAACTATTCCGAAGCCAAATATCAAAGTTAGAACTTCTGATCGGCAATGTTTAACCATAGTACCAAAATGTGATCTACTAGGGTTGCCAACCATACTTCATTATACAAAAATACGTACTTTATTATTGGACGGTATTCTTTATCCTAACCATAAATTATGCGGAAATACTTTATTTTAGAACGATGTCCTTGTTAATTTATTTTCAAATATAGATTCCGGTTGTTGTAACAGCTATAACATTTTGAAAGGAAACCACAAAAATTGTAGTTAGTTTCATAAGCACGAAAAACTATTTTTCAGGCAACAAATACCTACTTTTTATTTTATCATACAAAGATAAATATACTTTCTTTCGAAAAAAGTTCCCAATTGGAGCTGTTCCAGACTGATTGTACTAAGTTCTCACTGACGATGCCCCATTCCACAAGGACGAAACGCGTTTGAGACTAAATAATTTTAAAAAGTTGTTTTCAGACGGTGTTTCAGTGCCTAACATTCAAGAAGCATCTGCTGAAGATGCGACAGCAACCAATTTAATACTGAAGAATCAATTCTAAAGAGTTTATTTTTTTTATATTTTTTTTTTAATTGCTTAACGTCTTTTAACAACGAGGTCTTTAGAGACGGGATAGGATGGGGGACAAGGAATGGTAAGGAATTCGACCATGGCCTTTTGAAGGAAGCGTCCCGGCATTTGCCTGGAGTTATTTGGGAAACCATGGAAAAACCAAATCTGGATGCCCGGACGGGGATTCGAACCGCCGTCCTCCCGAATGCGAGGCCTCGAGAGCTGTTTTTCTGTTGAATTAACCAATAAATCAATAAATGGTAATCATCAGTGCACATGACTATTTAGATTTTTAGAACATACTGTTGTTACGTAACCTAAACTGTTTTAGAACATCTGAATATGTAAGCTAATAAGTAAAAATTTAATTTTGTTTATTAGTAAAAGAGTGTATCAAAACTTCCTCTAACGAAACTTAATGGACTGATACATTTCTTCCATTTTACAGAGTATTCTGGATAAGGAATTTACTTACGAATACTTAATGAGCCAGGACGTTTTGTGGTTCGGATCCCACGTTAACCTCTTACGAAAAAGTGGTGCGGCAAATCCAAACTCAGTCACAAGTTCGTAAGAGCACACGAATTAACATACGCCTGCAATTCATGATCTAAGCAAGTCCTTTAGTAGACAATAATCGTCGTAAACAAAAGAAGCGCTCGTCTTTACAAAAATACCGACATTCTTGTCTAAACCCGGAGATTGTCGGTTTCTTTGTAAAAATGATGCAGCTGTAGTAAAGACCGTTTCGCATCCAAATAACGACTTGTATCCGAATTGTAGAAAGCCTCTTCTGTATTGTGAGTCACCTTGTCAAGTGATATATCGGCTGGAAGGGAAAACTAACCAGGTTTGTAGAGCGTTTCGTTGAAGAGAGTTTTGACTGTATGTGCACACTATTGTATGGAGTAAGGCAGCGTTTCTAAAACTTTTTCAACTCTAGGACCAGTAAAATGTCATAAATAATTCTACGCACCGCTAGCTTAGATGGGCCTAATTTTTTACCTATGCGTATATTATGAACAAACCCTAAACGTATTTTGTCAACAACGGATTCGTATCTTCATATTCTTGAATTACTAGATTTTTGCCTGATCGTTGAAATATTCATGGCTTTTACAAAAAAAATAAAAAATAAAAAAAACAAGCTAGTGTTATGGCTTAATTTTTCTTATAACCATATATTGTACGAGTACTGTATCTATTTTATGTGAACAGGTTTTAAGGGGTGTTTATTAATTACGTTAGGTGAAGTTAAGGTGGGAGTTCCGACCAGAAATCACTAAATCTCACCAGAGAGACGGGGAGGGGGGGAGGGAATCAGGAATTCAGGAAAAATAGCTCACGTAATTAATGGACGCCCTCTTAATAACTTTTGTTATGACAACTATAATCAATGAGGATTAAATTTTTAATATCGTGTCTGAGAACCACATGTTGAAAAACACTAAAGAAAGGTATTTCCATACAAGACATTTGCATGCTGTAATGGGTAAAATCCATCCCAACCATTCTGCTTAGAACTTTATAAGTAAGAAAAGTGACATAGAGATTCAGTTTGTAGTTGACGTATTGCTGGTGAAATCTGTGTGTTTAGGGTTAGTATAATATCTGAGTCTTCTTCGGCGATTCCCTTATCATGTCGCATTGTTTCTTCTCAGAGGAATAGCTGTACCTCCTCCAAAGGACAATAAAGAGGAGAATTTGATGTCCTCTATATCACACCACTTTCTGTGCACGGTTGCTGATTCACACTAGCCGAGCCATTTTGGAGCACACTATAAACCTCTGGAACAATTTGTTATCTGCCAACTCAACAACTTTGACGGCCACAGAAGATGCATACGGCCATTCATGGCGAAAAAAGGAGAGCACATCCGCGACACTGAAAAACGGCAGACAATATCGTTCCGGAGCTTCGTAAGTGGTCCCTCGCTTTTATAACTGCATTGTCTGCGTCAAGGTAACGAAATTGCCAGTGTCATTTCGCTGTGGATGTGGGCCGTAATGCTTAAGATTGCATTTGAAGGTCATTACAAATGGCTTCCATGATCTTGAAACGTACGCTACAGCGTTGAGATTTAATTACAACACTGTCCTCAACTCTCCAAAACTGGCTGGAGGAGAAGGGTTTAGTCTTCATCTCGTGCACTAAGCTGAGGAACTCGTCCATCAGTAAAAAGCATCCACAGAAATAATTGCATTACTACTATTCTGTACCTTGATTCCGTCCTTATATGATATGCGAAAGATCTATTGAACCGTATGCCAACCACTGTCTGTAGCTTTTCTAGAGAACTAAGATTCACAACATTTTTGTTTGTTTGTTTATTTCACGCCTTGTTGACGGCAAGGTCATTAGGCGCGAAAGGACTGCGTGCAATGAATGGGAAGGAATTCGGCCATGGCCTTTTCAAGAAGCCATCCCGGCATACACCTGGAGTGCTTTGGGGAAACCACGGAAAACGCAAAGTCTGGATGGTCAGACGGAGTTCGAACCCACGTCCTCCCGAAGGACAACACTTGTAGCATTTCCTCACGGTAGATTGCTGTATCCCAATCTGGTGCGAGAACAGTTTAAATTTGGTGTGGCATTCGGAAGAACTCGGGTTCATTCCCAGAATCGGTCATCCGGATTTCGGATTTTCGTGATTTCCCGAAATCACTCCAAGGGAAATCCACTATGGTTTCATAAAGAAAGCCATGGCCAAGTTTCCTAGCATTCCGTACCACCAACTTTTCCCGCGGTTCTAGTGACCACAACGTTGATAACCGTGAAACATTAAATAAATCCTCCTTCATGATGACCGTACATGACTAACTCTTTGGTACTTTCATAGCAGTCTTCAGAGATCTTAGGGGTACGATCGTAGTTTGTTCCTCATATCGTTACACGCTTAAGATTAGATGACAAGAATTTACCCAATCTATGCAGATACTCGACCCGTTTAGAGGCTCTCAGTTTATGTATACGTAAATAAAACGTTAAAAAAAAAACCGATGGATTTGCAAACACTAAAAGATTCAAATAAAAGTGACGCTTTTACCTTCGAATGAGGTTATCTTGTTCTTTACGATACACAAAAATTGTCTTAAATTAATAGATGATTAAATCATAGATATTAACTATCGCCCTCCAAGTTTTAACATTTGTGCGACAGAAAACAGAGAACATTACTGCGTACGATGGTACGAATAAAAAAATTGATGTATCACAACTGTCGTACATACAAAGTCAAAATACCAGAATCATTACAGTCACCGGGGGTAACAGAATGGCATATAAAATTCTACAAATGCTCTTCAAATGTGTCATCATTTTCGTGAATGATACTATGCGAACCTCCAATTCTACGTAGCACTTACCAAAATATTCGCATCCAAATCCACTAAACATAAGGCCTCAAATGTGTGCTTCAAAGTAATCTACATCCTCCTTGTCAAGAGTTTCTTCACATAAAACGAACGAAGCAGCCAAGGAAATAAAAAACAAATCGTAAAGATGCGTAAAGGGATTGATGTGGAAATTATTACTACAGATTTGCTGCCGATATTTGATTGTATCTTACCTTTAAACTTTATTTATATAGAGTATGGAGATTTATTGCATACCAGAGGACTCGGAAAGTATTATGTAGTAGCGGTTCATAATGGAGAGGAACAACTATTTCAGGCCGATTAGTTTGAACTCAGTTGTAGGTAATTTTCTGCAGTTTGTAATGGAACCATTTCAGAAATGTCGTTTGAAAATCAGTAACGTGGGTTTAAGGTAGGTCATTTGTGTGAATCTCAATTCGACGTGCAAGATGAAATGGACAAAGGATGTAAACGTTATAGTGTAGAACTCCAAATGATGGTAAATGGAGAAACGAATTTTGCGGTTGTTGGAAAAGCCACATGCCGCTTAGAGGAATAATTGAAAGATAGAAAGAAAAGAATTAGGGTAAGAAACGTAATATCAAAAAATGTGGAAGTGCAAATTGAAATGCCACAGGGTAGTATTCTTGCTGGTAACCATGTGAATAGGGGGGTGGAGAATGATAATCATTGAATTCTTCTTTAAAAGTTGTTGCGCACAGAACGAAATGTGGGCCGATGTAGTGATACAGGAGGAAACTTTTCTTGTTCCAAAGCTCCGGTAGTTTTTACGAATCTCCTCGAGAAGACCTCATAATAGAATGCCAGTCTTACTCAGCGACACAAATTATGAATAAACGGTTACCTTCACCTGCGCTTCCAATTTCTCTACACCTGATAGCCTTTCTTGAATTTTGGCTTACTGCTATTCTTCCACTGCAATGACTGTTACTTCGTTGTTGCACGTTCAGCTTTCATTGCCAATAATGAGTCTCGACAAATGGTTTCATCGTTGGAGCAAGTTCTTCCACTTCAGTTGATGCATTAATGCGCCGCTGCTTTTGATCATTACCAACAGGCGCAGAACATACATCGATGCATGCCCAATTTTTCTTTGAAAATTAGCTGACGTGTTCCATACCCTACACAAAGTTTACCAGTAATACTGTTAATTGTCAGACAAACGTCTTCACTAATCATCTCTTGAACTGTGGTAGTTATTTTCAGCAATGGTTGAACGCTCATCGTCTTCCACAGAACTTTTTCCAAACTTAGCCACTCTTCAATTGGCGTCTGGCTTCCCGAATAATTTCATAGAATTCACTAACACTTTTCCTGAGTTTAAAGCAAATTTCAAACGTACGTGCTGCTGTTTGTCGTTTGCATCGTAAAATCTGAGAGGGACACATTTATACAGGGTGATTCAGGAGGAATGGTAAATATTGATGGAGGTGGTAGTATCAACAATTTTGGATAAAAAAAGTTCATATAAACATGTGTGTGATTTCCATTCGTTTTGGAATGTTATGCATAAAATAAACCTAAAAAAATGATCAAGTGCTTTATTCATGCAAAAACACACGCATGTTTTACAAAAGTTTTAATTAAATGTTCGGAAATCCGACCATCGACTGCAATAAACTTTGCAGCTCTCTTCGCAACAATACGTGCAACTCTTCGGAGTACATCTTGGTGTACTTTTATGAGGGTAGCAGTGCTTACAATGCGAGAGGGTAATTCGTCTCTTGTGTTTACTTTTTCTTTGTAAACTTCGATTTTAAATTATGCTCACTCACAAAAATCTAGTGAAGAAGATGCATAACATTCGAACAAATGTACCTCCAAAACGAATGGTAATCAGACAAATCTTTATATGAACTTTTTTACTCAATATTTTTCGTAGTACCACCTCCTCCAGTATTTGCCACTCTTCCTGAATCACCCTGTATCTTGACGCAAACAGAACGAACCGAACAAATTATCAAGTTGAAACTAGTCACTCAGCGTTGTTAGGGACGTACTTATCTACAATTAGCGACAAAAACCAGTACGATTTATCACTTCTGTTGTGAATCGTAAGTCATCTTGTATTAGGACCATTGCTGTTAATTATTCTAATGGATGATTGTGTTGGTGGTTTACAGATATAAGTTAGGTTGTATTATCTTGGTTCTCCGGGTGGAACCGCGTTGATTTATTAAAACTTAACGTTTCTGCATCGTGCTGTGACCTTCTTCAGAGGACTGCTTTGTTAGTTGCCGCTATCGCTTTATATAGTAGTAGGAAGCTAACGCGCGCGCGCGCGCTAATCGTCCGCGATGACGTCACGATTGGCGGATGATATAAGGCGATAGCGGCTACTAACAAAGCAGTCCTCTGAAGAAGGCCACAGCATGATGGCAGAAACGTTAGGTTTTAATATATCTACGCGGCTCCACCTGTAGAACCAAGAAAATACACTCAGTGACAGCGCAAGCTTTCGTAATCAGAAGTTAGGTTGTTTGTAGATGGTATAATGTTATATTAACATATCTGCTTGTGGAGGGAACCCCTCACTGGCGTAGTGTGCCAGCCACCGCCTGGGGTCTAAAGACGCGAGATAACTGCCCAGATCCGGAATTTACGAGGCCGTCAAACGGGGTGCGCTTGAGTGGTTGAGCGAGGGTGCTTCCTCGACCGGAGATGACTTCTGAAGGTAACGACCGAGCCCTGTTGTGTTCTTCATGGTGGTCCCGCACGGTAAACACGGCCGGATGCTGTCGACGTCGAAATATTTCATCATCTCGAAGGAAAAACGCTACGTCTTATATGACGTGATCGTCGCCCCCTTTTTCTTCAGGTCCGCATGAAAAATTCGTTTACATAGCAGACTATACGAAATGAAGTTGCAGCTGGGATAAGAAATTCTACTAAGAGATATTCAGATATCTCAACGCAGTTGGTACTGACAAGAATTAAAAAAGCAACAAAATTAAAGGTTTCTTACGTTACTTTAAAAGAAAAACTAAATTGAAACACAACACAACATTGGACGAGTCACTTCAAAGACCGGAGAATCAAAATGTTTAGCTCCCTTTGCCCCAGTTCTTGAAGGGAAAAGAAAGAACATGTATGCAAAGTATGTTCAAAACAAATTTTTTCCTGAAAATCCATAATCTACCGAGCAGTCTGATCAAAACTGAATCATGAGTTCCTCTGATAAATAGTAAAACAAAGGAAAAAGGAAACGGCTTTAGGCAACATAAATTACAAGGAAAGGAAAAATGACTCGTCAGTCACCAAAGTTGAATGCAGCGAAGAAGAACATACATCACGAACACAAAAATACACAATATTTCGGTCTTAAACCTTATTCATGCTAAAGAGAGTGAGTCATGTGGCTCGGGAGGTGTGCACACGCCGGAGTTTCCTACATGACTGAGTGGATTATCGATATGGTGGTGGGACTGAGATGTTATATATAAAAATGTATATCGCAGAAGTGATAGAAATAGTTAAATAATAATAATTCAATGTTAGCGAACATTGCTCAATAGCGTCAGTGGTTTCGTAAAACCGGTATTTAGTTTTTGGGACAAATGAGCTTGCCCTATCTAGTCAATGTGAATACGAGTGTTATGGAACAATCAAAGTTACGTTGTTGGCCAAACTTCACATATGAGTTTAGCTGCTGTCAGCATGTAGTACCGAAGAATTGGCATAGAGCAGTATTAATTTAGATTCAAACATTGGTTATTGGTTAATTTAGAATAAGTATGTAAATAAGTAAATTAGTACAACGCACACTTCTTATATGCTACTTATACTTGCTTCGCATAATTTAGAACAAATTATAGTCGAATAGTTTGAACTGTATGTGATATTGCTTATTTCAGAATTCCGTTATGCAATATTGGTGTTTCTTCGAATGGCTCATCCAATATTCTGTTAGCTAAGATACTTGGTTTTAAATTTATAAATGCCCGTGTTTATTATTTTTTACGCCTAAAATAGACATTGAAGCCGAAAATAAATATTTATAGCCAAATATCTGACTCTAAACATATAATATCAAGCTCAACAAGTACTCTCGGTTTTCCTCTTTGGAAACAACATGTTCTGTTCTCTCATTTATCCTCTCTGTCTATTCCTTATTTTGTTATTCGATCATATAGTCTGCCAGTGGAGCTTCTAGCAACTTTTTCACGGTAATTCCCACGTGCTTTTTTGTTTCCCTTGTTGTGAGTGTTCCTCAAATATCCTAACTTCTATCTATTAGTAATTTCTTCTCTTCCACAGTTATTAAATAATCTACTCAACTGTTCTCATTCAATACTCGGCCCATACTTCAACAACTGGTATATTTCCTTGTCCAGTGGATTTCGCATTCTTCATTTCTTTAAAGGCCGTTCTTACTTTGCAGCTATCGGAGCTACATTCTCAGCTTAAATCACCCTCCAGGTCCAATTTTATTCCCTTGTATTCAGATCTCTCTTCAAAAAGAAGAGTTTTAAAATTCTTTCCTCATTCTTTAACAGCCGCATTCTTTTCCTAATATATTTTCTGAATTCTTTACAGTTTTTTAGGCTTTAGAAAGTTTTGAGGCTGCCATACATCTTTCTACCTCTTCACGCTTATTTACAATATTTCATTCCTCCCTCCTATTTTCTAGGTTCTTCGCGTCATCCACTCTAGGGAATTTCTGCTGTCACTATTCACCTAATACTTCACATGAAGTTGTACTTTTATCTGTTGATAGAGACATAATTACATCCTCAAAGTTCTGGATTTTTTTGCCGCTAGCTGTGGCCGCAACTTTCCCCTCGAAAAATTTGAGATAGGCGAACTTCATTATTGTTCATAAAACTTTTCTGTAAGCATTACGTGAAGTGGTCAGGCCTGGCAGGTATTAAAGCGAATTGTTTCATTTTTCTGTTGGTAAAATAGTAAATAATATGCCTGATTGAATCAAAAAGAGAGTCTCTTATGGTCTGTAAGATTTAAACACTCTGTCTCCGTGTATAACAAGTCAGTATGGTCGTAACTGAACTATTGCTATATAAATGAGAACTATACCATGTATACGAATATCAAATCAACTATTACCTATCATCAGTAGTGTACACTGCAATTACATTTAATAAAATAAATTTTATGTACAGGCACAACTTTCTATATTTTTGTTATATAACTTAGATACTCAGCTTACACACGCATCATACCGCCTATTGTTTTAAACTGTTTGAGATACATACTCCTTTTGTCTTGTTTGATTATATTACTACAATTTTCTCACTGGTGTTTGCTTCTTGGTTTGATTAACACCCTCGCACCAATTAAGTAGTGGTCTGATACACAAACTGGCATTCTGTACACTCTTATATTACTCACCTTAATATTATAATTCCTACGCTACATGACATAACATATGAATAATTATAAATAGTTGCATGGATTCGCCTAAGTATGTTAGTAAATGCATTCGTGGGCTGAGGAACCATGTAAAATTGTCATCGATAATACGTCATATGGTATTTATCAACTTTTAACCATTATCATTTAAAACGTCCTCACCATATGTTCCTATTACTTCACGATTGACCATTACACTTACCCTCCCATTTTATTCCCTTACAAGGATAGTTTGCTTTAGGGTACTTATCGAAAACCCTCATTAATTCATTATAGAACTCATCTCTGACTTTTTTGCCTGCGTCATCCGTGCATTCGTACATTCTGTCACCATTTGACAGCCGTACTTTGAAAGGTCCACTGTCATAATCTTTTCATATATTTCGTACCAGCTTATTTTTTTTATGGGTTTCTATTGATATATCTCTTTTGGTCCTCGGATATATTCTCCAAACGTTTATTTTCCCTTTGTTAAAACACATGTATCACATTACAGCTTCTCTAACTGCTAGAAGATTTCACTCTTTTTTGCTTAATTCTTGTACACTAAACGCTGCCACATAAATAGAATGTTCCATAAGTTATTTTTCTGGATCGTTCTTTACTCTGAGGCATTTGGCCGAGATTCAGAGCCGTTATAAACTTCTCAGAATGCATGGGGAGGGGACAGCTGTCTCCGATCCAAGAGGATGGGGTTTGATGTCACGGAAGAGTTGGCTTCATCACGCTGAAGAGTCCTTTCTATCCTACTTTGTGGGTTATATTTCTGGTGACCTATCCTGCGTGGGTAGCTCTACCAGAGGTTTATATATATTTGGTGAGGTGAGTCTATTTGGAGGCATAGGGCTATTGGGCCAAAATAAGTAAATTGTTCTTTGCGCATCTTTTTGCGCGCGTCCTGGACGTCATTTGCAATGTTGTATCTTGTGTGTGATGTAGAAGAAAGCACAAGAAGTGTTGAGTAAATATCTTCAACGAGTCTCACGCGAAGTATATTTGAAACAGCTGTGGTAAGTGCTACCTGAATAGAAATCTCGATGATGTAGTTTCCAATGCTTGAAATTTAAGATCTGATGTGAAAGACGATGGCTAATTTGTGCAAATTTAATATGTATTATGGCTTGCGAGGACTGCTTAACTATTCCGCATGAGTTCCATCTGCATTTATAGCTTTTTCACCAGACTATTAGAACTCAACGAAATTTGCTCATATTGGGGGGGGGGGCTATTTAAACTACTTTAGATGGGGCTTTTTGAATCATAGTGAAATATTAATTTGTTTGCGTTTATATTTATATTTATTTTATTTTCAGAGTTATGTTTTCAGATGTTATGGAAATATAAAATCAAACGTATTTGCAGTGGTCGAGGAAAGAATGAATCAACCACAAAGTAGTGTACTTAATGGTAATTTAAGTTCGAGAGTTGTGGCATCGCATTTTAACGTACCATATACAACTCTGCAGATCAAGATACTCGTGTTAACAGAGGTTTCATGAATGATACCAACATCGCACAGATCCAAACAATTAGGAAGTCCTTTGGTCATCCCACAATTTTGTCTCCAGAGCAAGAAACCTATGTGGTGGAAATGCTTAAAAGTCTTTCTAGACCCTTCGCCTATGAATGCATACCACTATAGAAAGCTAAAAAACCTTAACACTCCATGGAGTGATGAAACAAAGAAGACTGGTTATCTTTTTTTTTATGGAGGTCTATTTCCTTGAGAAAAGCAGAACAAAGAGGTTGTGGTCAGTTTCTACGACTTCTTGTAGGGTGTTTACGTTGAGTTAAATATTCAAGACGAAACTCAGAGTATCTATAACGTTGACGAAGTGGACTTACAGTGAACAATAGGTTCTTGTAAGTGGTTAGTTAAACGGGCAAGTGAGAAGTTGCATCATTGACAAATCTAGAACGAGGGAAAAACGTAACAACAGCTGTTTGTTGCAGCACCAGTGGAGTATTTATTCTCACATTCATTATCTTCAAAGAGAAAAGAATGAGAGTACAATATAAGCATGGAATGCCTCCTGGCAGCCAAGTTGCAATGTAAATGTGCTTAATACTTTTTTGGTGACTATAAAGACTTTATAAGCCTAATACACGTACTATGGAGCAGCAAATTATGGGATCCAAATAGCCCCACGCTCGGTCCAAATAGCCTCCCACTTTTTGAAATTTCGTTCTTATGCAGTGTTTTGCTCAATTAATTTTTTCTAATAAATGTATATTCTATTTAGTTTTATTGTGGTTTTATTAGTCGCACAACATTCACATCTAACTTTGTATATTATGTTAAATCTGATAACATGCACTGGTTAAACAGTATAAAGCTTCAATCTTGAAATGGTCCTTACCCTATGAGACTCATTGCGTACACATCTGATCCCCTTGTCATATGTCTCAACTTGAAACATAATTAAGATTTATAGGCCCCACAGAAATGTAAAGTGTGTTTATGTATATTGGTTCGTTGCGGTACTCCTGGCTTCACCTGTGTGAATGATTGGTTTATTTTTCTTATTTATATATTTACAGTAACATTATAAATGGGAAAGTGTCTATATCTGTCTGCTTGTTACGTTTTCACGGCTAAACTCCTAAACCGATCTTGATGAAATTTGACAAGGAAATACCATGTACAGGGTGCGGCAGCATAATTTCATTTTTAAAAATACGCGTCATTCAGTCAATTGATATCGTAGCGCGGCGCTAGTGATCTCATTCGAGAGGCGTGACTATAAAGTTTTGTCCCGATACTGTTCAGTCGCCATCAAGCGTTGGAACAGTGAGGAACGTGCGTTTGCCGTTGAGGCCTACTTTTCGAATGGATGTTCAGTGACCGCAACCCAGCGCGCTTTTCGGAATCGCTTTAATTTAGCCCCGTTGGTCCCAGTGTCGGACCAGAAATCAATTGTTACGTGGGTCACTACGTTCAGACAAACTGCAAGTGCGACAAATCGAAGAACTGGAGGCCCTGGGCCCATTAGATCACCTAAGAACATTGAGGCAGTGAGAGCTTCAATGTTGCGATCACCACGACGTTATGCGCGCAAACATTCCTCTGCCCTTGGAATTTCCGATCGTTCTGTGAGGAGAATTCTTCGTGATAATCTTTATTTCCATCCATACAAGATGGCGATTGTGCAGGAACTTTCTGAACGTGACTTCAATTCTCGGAGGAACGCGTGTGAGGTGCTTCTGGCAGATGTTCCTGAGGACGCTATTGTTTTTTTTAGTGATGAAGCCCATTTTCATTTGTGTGGATCCGTCAACTAACAAAACATTCGCTACTGGGCTGACACCAATCCTCGACAATTGCATCAAAGGCCTTTGCATTCACCTAAAGTCACAGTGTGGTGTGCAATTTCCTCAGGTGGAATTATTGGTCCCTGGTTCTTTGAGGAAAATGAAGTCACAGTGATAGTGAATTCGGACCAGTATGTAAACATGTTACAGGAATTTTCTCCCACGGCTAGATGAGTTGGACTTACGGGACACTTGGTTCCAACAAACCAGTGCAACGGCACACACTTCAAGAGCATCAATGACTGTTTTGAGGCAACACTTCCCAAAGCGCCTAATCTCAGTTAGGGGCGATTTGGAGTGGTCGGCCCGCTCTTCCGATTTAACCCCTTGCGATTTTTTTCTATGCGTTTTTTTTTTTTAAATCCCGTGTTTATGTGCACGGTCCAAGGACTCTACAAGATTTGAGGACAAACATTCAAGAAGAAATTGCCAAAATAATGCCTGCTATGCTGGCGGGAGTCATGACAAACACCAGAAATCGATTTACTCAGTGTGTACAGAATGGGGGACGTCACCTACCTGATTTGCTGTTCAAAACTAAGTAAAACAATTCTTTATGTATGTGCCTACATTATAAAAAACAAATAAAAATGTTCTGATTCATACAATTGGTTTTATTAAGTTTTGAAAAAAGGAAGTTATGCTGCCGCACCCTGTATAATTAGGAAGGACACATTATACTGTTTTCGTGAAATTTGAAAACTAACAAACAGTGAGAGACAGACGGATAGCGTATGTAAGTTTCTTTAATGTTGTAGCGGTCACTCAGTCTTTGTTTCTTTCGCATTCAGTTTGTCTATTATATATTCAGAAACTTACTGTACAGATACAACTTTTTATATAGTACAGACGTTGAATTTTCGCTACATGCGATGACTCTCAATACAGCTCAGGAGCAGACACTGAAAGTAGCAGAGATACACTTAGAAACGACGTGTTTTCCCATTGGTTCAGGGGTTCCAACCACAAAAGGTTTAGCAAAGGACAGAAGAACCAAAAACGTTGCGTACAAAACGGTAACGACCTAAGAAGTGACATAATTTTAAACAACAAACAAAAATCGGTCGGACGAACTGTGGTAGGCAGCCTCCACAGTTAGTCTTTCTCCCCCTCCCTTAGTTTGTTGCTATTTTTATACCTTGGAAATTGTTTCTCATCTTGATTCACGTAAAATGGTAGAATGTTATGGTGAATGAAGATATGACTTTATGGAGAGCTGTCAAGGAGGAGATTGATTGGTGGATCATGAAATTGGTAAATTTGTTGATTGAGGAGACCTTCGAAAATAAGAACTACAGAAGATAAACAAGTTTTAATATCTGAAGTGGATACGTACGGATATATTGCGTATGTGGAGATGAACAGATGCCATCGTTATCCTACAGTCTTTGTATATTTTTTACTACGTCCTAAATTATTTGCTTCATACCTTCTAATCTTTAGCCTCATCTTCGCCTGTTCCCTCCACTAACAAATTGAACTATTCCGCCTGCCTTAAAATATGATCCACCATCCTGACTCTTCTTTTTGTAAGACTCTTCCACAAACTTCTTTCCACATCCATCATTTCCACTGCTTTGTGACATTACATCATATTTTAAATAATTGCAGCTCATCCAATATAGTTTTGCATATCAGTTCCTTCACGAAGTTACGTGGCAGTTACACTTGAGTATACTACCGATGTGTTAATGTTATTAACATCTTTGCCGTATTTAATTTACCAATTCTTTCATTTAAAACGTTGATGATAACAGAGCAGACCGACAAACTGACAAGATAAACATTGAATAAAATCTTCTCGGGTAACTAACCGAGTTAATACATCGATAAAACACGACGTTTCGGCGGTCATAACTCTGTCGCCATTTCAGTAGTAGCCGAGTTAGTCCATTGATAAAACACGATGTTTCGGCGGTCATAGCTCTGCCGCCATTATCAAGTGACTGACAATGGCGGCAGAGTTATGATCGCCGAAACGTTGTGTTTTATCGATGGTCTAACTCGACTATAGTGGCAGTCACGAAATTAGTCCTGTGAAGGTCACGGAGTATCCGAACAGTGTTGCAAATCAGCAAAAAAATCAACTTTCAGTAATGAGTGCGAAAAAATATTCTAAAACATAATACTTAACATGCGGAACAAGGTGATGTGCTTTATAATTCCAAACATTTGTGTAATTGTTTTTAAAAAAAATAGTAATTTGCTTCCATGAAAATTAAAAATCAAAATACTTTTTCACTTCAACCGACAGAAAAAGCAATAAAAATAATAAGAAATAACTCAAAAAAAATTATGCACCTTCCTGAAAGTTAACAGATTCATACCGAATACATTCTATTCATTAAATAGGGAAGCATGTGAATAAAAAAAAAAAATGTTACACGAAGCGCTTAGTTGTTTCGCCTGTGTAATGTAAAATGTTGTCGCTGACTAACTTCCGTTTTATTTGTTTACGTAAAAACTTCCATGCGAGAAAGTGTCTAAGAAAAATACTGAAATTAATTCTGGTAGCAGGCAAAGCCTCTTCAGACAACCCCTTTTGGATTGTTTAACAGTTTTTATTTGCGCGAATGATTGCGCGCAGCGCATGCCGCCGTGACGGCTGGTCGGTCGGTTCGTTTACGACTGAGAAATATATTTCCTGTCGTCCACAGAAAAGCTATTTTCAGCTTCTGTAAGAATTATTATTGTCATTGTACAAAACGGACCATACATGACAAATTTCGTGAGAAATCTTCAAAAGCAAAGACAAAACGAAAATTAATTTATCAAATATAAGGGACCGATTATACATAGAAATGATTGCCACAAATACCTCCATGTCAGTTTTGTTATTTATCGAAGTATTTTTTTTGTGTGTATTAGTTATTGGTAATATTCCTTAAAAATACTTTAAAATATCTGCTACAATGATTTTAATTAGGTTTCCAATGCCCAGGGGGCCTGCAGGTTCGCGAATATTACTTCTGTCTGTTAATACACTAATTGCATGATTATGATCCTGAATATCACCACCATTAACATTACTCGAATAAGCCTTAAACTAAGGAAATAAAGCGACCGCGTGTAAAGATACGCATGGACGACCGGCAAAAGCTAATGTGGCAATGTCGCCGGCCCAACCATGGGACAGAGGGTTGGTGCGGGCAGGGGAGGCAGCGGAGACTACGTGACCTTGGCAGGTCTAATTTCATGACGCCGACTTTAGTTACCCGAGAAGATTTTGTTCATATTCAACGCCGATAAAACATCCAGTCTTATATAAGAAAAACATTTGTATAGTGTTATACAGTGAATTCACAGAGGCGACTGATATCTATAAAATAGAACAGTTGCTTCACAGCCTCCAGTTTATCTCTGGGAAGCTGTAAATCCAAGCGTTCCCAGATCACGCATCGCTTTCCATTGTTCTAAGCAACATCTCATTCGGTGGTTCGCTTTCATTACACACACTCCAAGACCATCTCAGTGAGCACGCTCGGAACATATGTCTGCCCACGCATTGTGAGCAAGTGAGCATTGTGGAGCCGTCCAATCACCATCTGCGTACCTCCCCTGACACTCCACACGGTCATCAGATAAACGAGAGGGACCCTGAAACAATAATTCATAGCGCAGATATAAAATTTCTATCGGCCGACGACGACTGTTAAATAATGGTCGTTTGTGCCAAACCGTTCAGCTGAAGAGAAACGGGTCCTTTGCCGGGGCAGCAGCATTGTCTACCGACTACAGAGTGGCTGTGCTCAGACCACTCTGCGGTGTGTTTTGTTTCTGTAGCTGTGCGGGAGGGGCGGGATGCTGTAATACAATTATGCGCGCATGTTGCACGGACCCTCTCGGCTCGCATCTGTCAGGGGAGACGTTTGCGTGCCGAGATGAAGTGCTGGGGTACGCAAGGAATCTACGTCAAGATCTTGTGGAGGATTGCTGCTTGCTTGGGGATTGTTAACTTACCAGCTGCCTTAGGGGCTCTCGGATCAATTGTCTGGAGGAAGTTAAATACTGAAAGGGTGCTAGGAGAACGTGAAGGCACGTGTTGTGGAGCTGCAGTTAAGATAGCACGTGTTACTGGTTTTTCAGTTGAGCTGACCTTGAGTAGTAAGACTGGGTTTAGGTTGGACAAATATTAATAGGCGTTGCAGTAACAACTAATTTACAGAATTTCGAATATTGGTTTATAAAGCTTATTTCTCCAGTGATGGAAGTTGTAAAACAACTTTTTTTACACCGAATAATAATTCAGTCACTCTACTCTGTTGCATTTTGACCCACCTAATGGATCCATCGGACTTCTTAAATTATTATTTCTTAAAACGGTCGCCATGATTGGATGGTGAACGTATTAGCGTGCAATTACAGTCTTCTGTGATTTTAAGGATTCACAAGTTCATGGGGAAATGATACATAAAACATACGCACGTATAAAGTACGCTGACAATCACTTTTATTATAACAGTTTATGGTTAACATTAACACGCCGACCACCAACCGAAATTAAATATCATTTATCTGAAGATTACAATTCCTTCCGAGTTTAATTTAGAATACGTTTATTCAATCAATAGTACAGTTAATACCTGCACAACAATCACTATCACACATTACACGCTCTCCATGAACGCATTTATTTAGTTTTATACCACTTGGCTTGTCTGACGTTGCGGACGCAAAAGCCAATATATCTTTCCCGACAAGGAAGCACGTATTACGTATCCAAAAGTTCCCGGACAAATCTTCATAGTACCACACTTAGACACGGAGCCACCATCACCAAATTCCCGCGTTACTTATGCGAGAGCTTAAACATGACTGACTAACTGCGAGTCTAGAACAATGAAGCGCTTCTCGATCTGTCGACTATCGATACATGCACAGATACTCTTGAATAGTAGATCGCTAGCTCATTGTAATGTAATAAAGTCCAGTTTTTTATGGTTTAATCATTCCAGTTGAGAAGCCAATGACAAAATATTAAATCGAAATTTACTAGCAACAACTCATTCTGCGCACAGATAACATTTGTATTATTACACACTGTTTATATGTCTGTACTCGTAGCATATCATAACATTCAGTGGATTCTAGCTGTAGATTAAATGTGAAGATTCAACGCAATTTTATTGCTGCTCTGTCGCAAAATGATCAACAGGCAACAAGGAAAACGAAATAGGTTGAAAGTACGAAGTTGGCATACGTGAAGCAATAATCGTTTAGCTTCACACGATAGAAGCATTTTAAGGCAATTGGTACTGTTACTAAGCGATACTGCTTAATGTGACAAAGCCGCTAAATAAAAGAAGTTAATTGTATATCGTTTTACTATAGTAATGGCATATTTAAATGTTTCTTTTATCCGTTACATCACAGTGATGTAACGTTCTCCGGTTACTGACAGTGTTCTCAAAGACGTTTATATCAAAGAAGTAATATTTAGAAGTTGTCCTGTAAACAAATCGAATTCACACTAACAAATAAATCCAACATTTATATTGTTTTTAAAGATTTCACAAATATTGTTATGGATAAATGAAAGCTAGAGTGCGACAGAAGTATTGCTTGGTAAGCCGAGAATTTCGTCCAGAACAAACGTTAGTTTATTTCTGGGTGAGCAAATATTGCTTCTTTTTTAGTCCATTTCATTTATCTCTAAATTATTTTGTATAATGTATAACTGAGTTTATTAACATATCATCTTGTTATTTTATTCATCACTGTTTGCACCCATTAGTTGGATAACCATGCGTAGTTTCCTGTTACGCTGGTTGCCTGTAATATTGGGCTAGCGACTTTTACAAGCTCGTGGCTGCGTAACACATTATTGCCTTTATAATAGACACTGACAGGGTAGGGCTCAGTGACGTGGCCTCCAATTACGAGGGTCACCGGTTCGAGTGCGACCACAGACTTGGACGTTTTTAATTAAATGTTGATGAGGATTCTCTAAGTTACCACAAAACATGAATTTTATAAGCATTTTGTGTTCGTCATTCTTTATGGACCGATACAGATTCTTTACACTATTTTATGAATATGTAACACGGAAATTTCTAAAACGTTTGAAGCTTCCCTCGTAAAATATTTTCCATCAACAACAGTTTCTAGTTACAGGCTGGGTTTGCTTTGCGAAGAAGTTTTTAGGGACAATATCACACCCCACCAATTATTATTACTTTCCTTAATTAATTGCATATGTTTATTAATAATTGGATTGATGTATGTAATTTGTTATGTTGCTTCGTGGAATTCTATAGTCCGTAGTGTGTCGTCTTTGGGGGATGAAATAAGTTAGTACCGATAAGTATTGTTAAGATCTTTGGTTTTTGCTATTGTGAACAGCAGAGAGTCGAGCTGGAATGGTTGTAACGCAGACATGTGTGTAGTATGGAGATAGGAAGGTTGTAATGCGTGTGTGTAATCAAGTCAAACAGTGATGTTAAACGTATTGAATTACTGGTTTTTCTAATAGGTGGAGCTACTGAACAAAATCGATTATTGTGGATATGTACTCGTAATTCATTCATAACAATAATTCCTGTCATTCTTGTCTAGATAACAGTTTTGTAACTTCACTTAAACGAGCAGCAGCTTAAATGTGTTCGAGAAGAGATGGAGCTTCTCATCTATTACACGCTGTAATTTCCTGTGGAGTGAAAATGTTAATATTTAGTTCGATACTTCGTGAGCTGACCTAGTTGTTGAAGTCAGCTAATTAACTGCTTTAATAAGGGAAGATAATTTCTCCATTTTCTTCTCCTTTCCCACTAACTCTCCGTCACCATCTTGGTCATGTCCTTCCTTCTCTTCAGTACACACTCCTCAACTACGTTCTTGCTCTTCTTTTGGCCACTTATCTCGTATCTTGTAAAACTAGAGGAGAAGGTCCAAATATGGGCTACCACTTTTATTTTGGTCCTTGTGATTTTCCTGGCCACTCAATATTGATAATTTTGATGTCACTTGCTTCTATAAACAATCATGAAGGTGATATGAGGGTTAAAAACGTCAATAACCAGTTTTAATTTTCCAAAATCAAAGGATTAAAAAAAAATAGTAAAATGACTGATTTTCAAGAGGTGGTCTAAATACGGGCTGCTTGGGAAATCTTTCTCTTAATATATTAAAGAACACCAATTTTTGTTTAAAAACTTTACTATCTTGGCG
Source organism: Vandiemenella viatica (assembly GCA_031002005.1). Taxonomy (NCBI): domain Eukaryota; kingdom Metazoa; phylum Arthropoda; class Insecta; order Orthoptera; family Morabidae; genus Vandiemenella; species Vandiemenella viatica. The sequence goes on along the minus strand of JARYHS010008074.1, from coordinate 90,621,320 downwards.
TATTACAATCCTCCTCACTCCATTTTTTCTTTCTTTTCTCTCTCTCTCGTCTTTTTTTCCTGCAGAAGTTACAGATGTATCTAATTTTCTATTCCAGCACATTCAGTCTCTGGCCAACCTTCACACTTGTAGAACTGAATCCACACTTTGAATCTGACATCATCAGAAAAGAGTCGATCACTGAAAATGCATGTTGCAAGGTCGTAACCACGTTTAACCCCCCGAGAAATCGTCATTGTCGCAATCTTCAATGTCGTCATCAGTAGGAGGGACCCTATGGTATTCTTCCGAGTCCAACTCTTCGCTGAGCTTACCTAGTGGGCTTTTTGGTTTGGCTTGGCAATTATGAATTATTTTTCATTGCTGAGGCAACTGATTACACTTTCACAATCCTCTGACAATTGTTCACACTTTTCTTCAGTCATTCGCTGTAAGGAGATCCAGTATGATGCAATGGTGGGGATCGAAGGTACATCAAATGGATTAACCCTTTTGGATGTTGAAGTTTGAGCAGTTGGTCGTTGATCCAGGGTGCTGAAATCTTCGCGTTTTCAAGTTAAGAGTTAGCCTATTATTGGACCATCAGTGGTAGCCCGTCTTTAGACCATGCGGTACTTCAAGTTGATGGTCTTGGCAGCCATTACAAAACAAACAAGTCGAACAGAATAGGTGTCCTGCATGAAGCTCAGGTCATGTACTTTGATATAAGGTTGAAGCCATTTAATTCACTGAGTTAGTAAGTAAGAGAGAAATTAATGTTGACATACCTTGAAAAGTTTTGAGTTTTTCAAAAACAAGTTTTCCCATAAAAACAATTTGCTCACTACTCTTCCCCCACCACTTGATGTTCCTTTTGGTGCCATTCTCGTGCCTTCCCTCACTTTCAGCAAGTAGCCCGTATTTAGACCCTATCCCGTCTTTGGACCTTATCATCTATTATATATAGTGGTGACTATGCAACAAACCATATACCACTGCTGTTGCTGTCGCCGTTGGTTGGAGTCAGGCGCCTGGCTGATTTACGAGCGGGTCGTGCACTATTGGGGACGGACCTCAGCCACCTGTTAGCGGCAGCTCGCAGCTCATCGGACTTGCAAATAGGCCGCACGCCCGCGATGGCCGTTTCGCGTGACGTCGGCCTCCTCCGTGTGTCTGCTAAGCCATCCAGGGATGTTTAAAGTTAAGGCAAGCCGAATCTGCGCAATCCATCGCGGTCCTTTTGGATGCTGACTGAGAATGAAATATGTTAATTCGTGAGACAACTCAACACTAGAATGAAAGTGGTTCTAAACCACTTTCCCTGGCGTGTTTTGTCTTCCGTATTCATTTGATAAAGCTTCACGGTTGGTTTTTTTTGTGGACTTTGGTCTCCAGTTCGTACTTAGCCGCCGATTTCATTAATCTTGGCGTCCACAGGGGTATATAGGCCAAGGACAAACTTTGCCAATTTAATTTTTGTTCGAAGAGTAGCTTATATCCATGATTTTTATAAATCTATTTGCATTACATCAACAATACAGCACACTGATGTGTGAGTAGAGACTTCCCCGACGTACTAATGCAATGTAATCTTCAGGGGTGTTCAGTCGGTTGGTGCCGTATAAACCCTACGTTTCGACATCTGGCTCTGCTGTCTTCATCAAGGTCCGTTCCCACGGCGCGTGGTAGGCAGGACGCGCCTTTCATTTTCTACCGCCTGGCGGTGGGTCGAGGCGCGCCGTACCTGCAAGCTTATGCGGCAAAGATGCGAGGCGTCCCCTAACAGGCGCCGAGGGACGCGCCGTGGGAACACAGCTTTAGGTGTAGTATACCTAGGCAGTGACACCTGTAGCAATACGACACCTGATGAAGACAGCAGAGAAAGCTACCGAAACGTAGTGTTTATACTGCACCATCCGGCTGAACATCCGTGTAGATTAGATTGCAGTACAGTACACATTATTTCTGTTTCTAATGACCCTGCTTTTTTTCTGTATAGTACTAATAACCACGTTGTTGATACGACCAAAACTGCGATAACAACAACAATAGGCTTTTCGGTAAAGTGCAAGATGAATAACGTGGGGTATTCCTGCCTTTAAATCCTAAAGGATAACTTCTTACATGTGGAAAGGGTTATACATTTAGCCTGCCGGTTAAACCAGAAAAACAGGGCAGTAATGCTATAGAATCGCATTCAGGAGGAGGCGGGTTTGAACCCTCGTCCGGCTATCGAGATTTAGACTTTCCATGGTTTTCCCAAATAACTCCAGGTGAATGATGCGATGGTTCCTTCAAAAGGCCCAATTCCTTACTGTTCCTTACACCCAGTCCTTTCCCGGCTCTAAAGACCTAGACGTCGACAAGGTGTAAAGCCTGAAGCAAAAAATTAAAAAAATGAATAGACCCTGCTGATAATCCTTAGTCTATTCTTATATTCATGAATTAGCGTTCCTGACTCAAGCCGTAACTGCTTGACTTTATCGTTACAATCACTCACAACCATTTCCACGTAAAAAAAAATGCTTTGATAGTATACTAGTAGCCTTGATCTATTTTCTGAATTACCAACTCACTGAGGTATTGCTGACTGCATTAGAAAACTAAAGATAAATCAAATGCTTTCATGGCCATACCGTTGTGAAAGCGGGTTTTTAGGTATTTCTTCGTCAGCCCCGGAAGCGTAGTGGTTAGTACTCGAGTTGCAGGAGTTTCCGGTTTAATTAACAGTTATGTTTGCCCTAACTTCTGTGTTTAGTGGTAATGAAGCAATCAGATTATGTACAATTGAATATAGTGACTGGATGACAGCAATTTAAGCCGAAAATAAAAATAAAAGTTCTTTCCCTGTCACACAAATATGTTATGGTGTGGTGTACTGGCGAAAAGTATTATTTAAAAGAAAGAAATATAAGATATCTTGCGAGAAGATCCCGTACGGTGCCACCCTTAAAACTAGCCTCGAATCCCCGTCCGGGCATCCAGATTTGGGTTTTCCCTGGTTTCCCAAATCACTCCAGGCAAATGCCGGGATGCTTCCTTCCCATTCCTTGTCCCCCATCCTTTCCTGCCTCTAAAGACCTCGCTGTTAGAGAGACGTTAAGCAGATTAAAAAAAAAAATCCTGAGAAGTCAACTACTGCCGACTGCGTCTCCCACGGTTTGAGTCCGGTCGTGGCATTTTATCCTGTGTCGTTACGTCTTCCGAGAGGATCTTGCACAGTAGTTATGTGCGTGAGAAGCGCGGGCTGCTATCAGCCAGTGTCTGGGAGCCGTAATCACCGAGCAGGCGCAGTCGAGAGACGAGGTCGTAAATATTGTGTAGTGCCCGCCGCTCCTTGACATTCCCACGACAACGCGCATTGTCACTGGCGTACCGAAGTCTCTTCTGCCGCACCCGTCACTCCTCTCTCTTACGTACATTATTTACAACACTGTTTCTTCGACCTACCGTCTTCTTTCTATAGTCTTGAGGTTCAGCGGTACTATCGATACTCGATACAAAAATCTCATTAGTTTTTAATTTTTTCGTTTGTTTTCTGATGGTGCTAACTTGTGTATGTTCACCCATTTCTTTTAATTCTCATTACGCTTATTATATCCAGTTCACTCCGAACTGGTGGCTCAAGGTAAGGAAACGTCCATAAACTACGTGACTCGGTCTAGGGAGGGGGAGGGGTTGCCTGGAAAGCTACGCTGGGCTACGTGGGGGGAGGGGGTGTTTCCGAGCCAGGCCACGTAGCTTTTCAGTCATACTATTTGTCACAGTTAAAATGAGGTACAGAACACACAACAGCTAGTGAATATTAATTTCCGTCATTTAATTATTTCCGTATGTAATTTACGACAAGAGAAAACGGTACAAAATATCTTCTGGAATCAATACGAAAAAGAGCTACGTGCTACGCGGGGTGGGTGGGGGGGTTCACAGGAGGCTAAAATGGAGCTACGTGGTTTATGGATGCTCCCTAATGTTCCCCTGGTCCTTCTCCTCACCTCACCACCCCGTCCTGTTCCTACCTCACCGAGCTGACCGATCAGTTCGTATAGGCGAGTGGCAAATTTCCCATTCGTGTGGAGGGATAAGGGCAGCGGAGTGGGGATAGAGCAGACTGACCTTAAACGGCTTCTGTTAACTGAATGCGCTATAGAAGGGGGAAACTGTTGAAGCAATGTCAGATATTTCACCTAACTGGAATTGTGCAGCTCTAGTTCCATATTAAATATAAACCTTGGAAATTCTCATGGTATTCCCTGTGAACTTACAGTTGTTAGAAGCATTTCAGAAAGGAATCCTTAGAAATGAGTAGCAGTTGCTCTGCCCTGTTCCGCCATTACCAAATAAATTCATTACGATAAAACGAATCCTATCTCTGGATAAGGGGATCAGTGTCAGAAGCAGACGGAAAGAGTGGACATATTCCGTTAGTTAGTGTCTTAAGAACGACCAGGGTACAGAGAAGGGCACATACACACAGTTCTAGAAAAGTCGTCTTGAGGCTCACTGACTAAAGGTAGCCACACACGTGGAGGCCGGGCCGCAGGGGAAACGGACCGCAGGGATTTCATCGAAGTGGCGCTGCACACACACGGGGGGTTAAAATCCTCAAGGGTTTCTCAGTCTCAGAGTTGGCTTCACGATGGCAGCATCCGATGATGTTCACGCATTTGCTGCTGTTACGATTTTCTTTATTGAATCTGTCACAGTGCTTGCTACCTCTCTCTAAGCTGCCTAGTAAAACTTGAAGCAGCCTTTTTCTGTAGTTCCATATCTTCATAAAAGCTTCCTATCATATTTCAAAAATTTGCCTCGGTTAACCAGGTGGCTCGAATAATCGGAACTCGGATAACCGGACTTTTACTGTAATTGATTTATTCCCATTCGTAAATACATCAACAACATAAAATTAAGTTTAAATGACATAAAAACTAAATTAAAATAATATTAGTTTAAAATCATGTTGTAATTAATATAGTTGATCATGTGATGTAAACTCAAATTCAAATCACATAACATCATTTGCATTATAATTTGATAGAACAATTGCTGCTGTGTCGTTGTTTTGAGGTAATTTATCAAAATCTGCTGGTGGTTTATAATGATCCTGCTGGTGTTGCTTGAAAAGGTTGTGGGCTGAGACTATTCGATGAGGTTCCTGGATAAAAAAATATCCAGAACTGCTGTCTGCAGAATAGTACAGGCCAGAAGTAGGTAACCATTGCTCACTGTAAGACATTCCTAAACAGCCCATTTCGATTTGAAACAGGGTGTCATTAATTATTTTTCTGCTATTAGCATTTGATTGGTCGGGAGGCCACGTAATTTTATGGCAACGGTTTTGCTAAGAACGTCAAAGTGATCTTCTTGCAGCACGGTTTTTTTTAATGTTCTTCAGCAAATCACTTCGCAAAGATTCATTTCCTGATGGTTTAATGTTGCTGTTTTTTTTTAATATTGATTTTTTTTATTTTTTTTGCATTTGGTTCATTCTCCTTCAATATTTATGCCAGCTTGGCGTAGGTAGCTTCTCGTTTGTTTGTGTCGTTGTATTCCTGGTACTTCAATTCCTATAGACAGGGCTCACTTTCATACATATTTATAAACACGGAACATCACGAAACGGAACATTAGAAACAAAACAGAGAAACAAAATCGCAACACATGCAGGCACTCGCAAGAAATCCTCGAAGGCCGACTGACCGCAGGAGACACACGCTGAGATTCCCACCCTCCCTCCCGGCCTTCGAGGAAGTAAGAATTGTTTTTCGGTGGGGATTTGGCCGCACTGGGGTGCGGCCACGGCCTCAAGCAAGTGCCCACACACGTGCGGGATCCCGCAAGGCCGTGACCATTGCGTCCAAATCCCTTGGGTTTCCCGCACGTGTGTGACGGCCTTAAGGTGCCTAAAGTCTCCAGTTTGAATCCCGGTATGGTTAATTTGCTGGTGGAGGGAACAGTCGAAGGTAAGAACTGTAGAGGAAGACAGAGATTAGAATATATGTAGCAGATAATTGAGGACGTGATTTGTAAGGGGTATGCAGAGATGAAGAGGAAAAAAAAAAAAAAAAAAATTGACGGGGACCTTCCAAAACCGGCGGGAACCTTGTCCTCGCATCCCGACGGTCAGCAAATCGTATCTATTGTGCCGCATATGTAGTTTTAATTAAGTATTATATTAGTCTTGTGTTGTACATGTTACACAGGGAAATAACATCAGTGTTGAAAATTATAAAAACAGTTATTTCGAGATTAGAAGTAAAAAACTGTGAATTGTTTTATAGACATAAAGGCCAAAGGCCAAAGGTGAAATATCAGTTTTTGCTTTGTCCGTATGAAATACGTTAGGATACTCCATGACTGGGATTCCACGTAATACAATAGGTCCTCTTCACCCGGTGTTACTATCTGATTAGGATAACAGAAGCGAAATGTGCGGTAATTCCAAATTCTGTCACTTGACGCCCGTCAGTATTTCAGAGTCTCAGTGTCAACAATGTCATATGTATTTTCATTATATAGGGCCAGAAAAAATTCACACGTGCACTCGAAGCCATGTCACGTCTCCCAATCGACGATCGTCATCTGTGTCCTTGGTGTAAAAAATACCATATTTGCTTGCGGAAAATTTTGCAGCAACACAAAATTTCACATTTCAAAGCATCTTAAGGTTCTGGTGGTCAACGATGAAGCTGTTTTTATTACTGATGGTGGATAATGTTTCCAAATGTTTTCATTTAAAATTATAATCGTTTAATATCAGTAAAGCGTGTATAGTGTGCACTAATACAAATGATAAGTATCATAGTTATGACCTGAAAGACACACGTCGATTTTTTTCCAGTTCACCATGGAGTGAATGTGAGGGTGGATTGTAATACTAAGACAAATAAGCACTTGATCAGAATAATTCGAATATGAATGATCCGAATTTATAGAAATTATGTATTTATCAGATAGGAATAACCTCCGATTTATCAGTTTAATTAAATTTTGGTTGTTATTGGCGTCCTTACAGTTGTACTGCAATACAATCTCTTTTGATTTGTCTTGTAAAGTTTCTAAACATGCTCATTACTTCTATTTAATGTATGAAATATTATAATTAACTGCATTTAAAAAATGAGTGAAAGATTGAACTCAGCACCTTACTTCACATTAGCATATTGTAAATATTGGAAAAGTTTTAAATAGAGTTATCAATGACATTGTGTTTTACATGGTTATCTATGAATTTTCTGAAGTCAATGATTTGATAATTTTTCTTATAATTTTATACATCGCCAGGGTAGTTAAGGCTATGACATTTTGAAGGAAGGATCTCGGCATTCGCCAGGTGTGATACACGTGGACCGACTTTTTTTTTTTTTTTTTTTTTTTTTTTTTACTTATGGCTTTACGCCTTGTCGATGTCATTAGAGGCGGGATGGGACTGGTGAGAAGAAACGGGAAGGAATTCGGCCATGGCCGTTTTGACGGAAGCATCCCGGCATTAGCCTGGAGTGATTTGGGGAAACCATGAAAATCCCAAATCTGGATGCCCGGACGGGGATTCGAACCGGCGGCGTCCTCCCGAATGCGAGGCCATAGGGTTAACCGCTCACCCACCACGTTCTGTCTGATCGGCTGAATGAGGATTTTAACCGAGTCCTCCAAAATGTGGGACCTATCAACCTGTGCTTAGTATCATTATTTATTCGTCAGGCAAAACGAATTATGTAATTCACCTATTTTTTACACCAGAAGAGTAACTTACAACCACAGAAATAATGGCAATAGTTAAAACAGTGACTGACAATAAACCAATAGAAAAAGTTTCAGGCTTTACCTACCTGAACTATCTTTTAATGAAAATCGATGTGAGGAAGAAACTACACATACCGGTACTTCAATACATGGGTGTAAATATTCGACGAGGTACCGAATGTGATTTATGGCAATGAAACATGGATAAGAAAAAAACAAAAATGAAAATTAATCATCCCAAATGAAATTCATAAGATCAGTTAAAGAATATTTCCTGAAAGATAGTTGAAGGTATGAAGAAATAAGACAGCAATTGAGTATTTCCTTTCGGAATGACAGAATTTCCCAAAACAGGAAAAATTCGAAGAATCAGGTTGTCACAATGAGTAATAACAGATTTTCGAAGCTTGACATACACTACTATCCTACAGGAAGAAGGAATATTGGTAGAATTATGAAGACAAGATTAGAAAACTGAGATCGGAACAGGCTTTTGGCCTAAGAAAATAAGAAATAAGGGCTACAATAAAGCAATAAGTCTTAGGGAGCGTCCATAAATTACGTAGTTTTATTTTGGACTCCTGTGAACCTTCCTCCCCCCCTCACTCCCCACGTAGCCTGACATGGCTTTTGCCTCTATACCACCTCCATCCCCGGTGTGGCTCGTAGCTTTATTTCCTATTGATTCCACAAGACATTTTGTATTTTCTCCTGTCAGATTATCGTAAACTACATATTCTTGGCTCAGAAATCCCCCCACCCCCTCCCCTCATTAGACCCTAGACGTAGTTTAAGAACGCTCTCTTAACAATAATCGCCAATTGATTATTATCGGATATGATAATGTAATCCTGTGTGTTCGACGTAATAGATTTCTTTCATTGCCAGTTCTTATTCTGTTCACAGTAAGTGCCCACCCATACTGACTGATACGTTCTCTCCAGCCAGGCACTTGCTCAGTTTTCCCACGGCTCGTAGCTGTTCCATCTGGGCGGCCAGACACGGCCCATTATGCGCTGCTCCTCCCTTATCGCGTCCTCCACCTGCTGGATAGGGAAAGAGGCTCTGCTGATTATGCCGCGGTGCCGTCTTCAAGCAACGTCAGTTGTAGTATCTCTGCACATTATGATGCCTTTCAATAACAGCTGCAGTGATTACTACTGCCAAATCCCCACGTTAGAAAACTGCTGCCACATTTATAACGAAATATTTTTGAAAGTTGTACCTAATATATTAATTAATACCAGCGATTCTCAACCTTTTTAACCCGAGGATCAGAAAAATGTGAAAAATAAATCAACGGTTCTCTAACGGATTTGGGCTTAATTTTTTGTCTGTGTTTATTATTAACATTTTAGACATATTGTATTGTACCTTCGTAACATAATGAACCTAAAGCATGCTTTTAATTCCTATGGAAACCCAGTTATGCAATTTTAAGTGAACTCTTAAAAGTGAATTACATACTGAAAAGCTTTTAATAGTTATTTAAAATGAATAATGATGGTATGTCTACGGACCACAAGTTGAGAAACACTAATTTATACTACGTAGTTAGCCTAAATGATTCATCGGGTTTTTAATACTGTGTACTGAAAAGTAAATCACTTACAAAGACGAGTGATACATGAAAACAGTGGCGGATCCAGGATTTTGGTTTGGGGGGGGGGGGGACCCTTGAGTGTATTTCGTTTGGGGGGGCTTGAGTGGATTTCGTTTGGGGAGGGATTGAGTGGATTTCGTTTGGGGGGTTTTGGGGGAGGGATTGAGTCGGGTAAGGGTTAGGCTTAATAGTCACGCCGGTCTTAAAAGATCATTAGAGCTTTAAAAAAAAGTATCAAAATCAAAAAAAATCCTATGTCTGGGGTGGATCTTAAATAATTTGGGGGGGGAGAATCCTCGAGACCCCTATCCCCCCCTCTGGATCCGCCACTCCATGAAAAGATACACAAGCTCACCAAGTTTCTGGTACATACCATAAATGTTCAATGTGTGCGCCCTTGGTCAACTGGCACACATCCAATTCCGTCCATACATTTGATAGCCAGTTTTCTGTCAATGTCCGTCACAGCAGAAGTGATCTGTTCATGTAGTTCTTGCAGTGTTGTTGGCATTGCGGGCACATAAACTCGCAAGAAGAAATCACATGGGATCACATCTAGCGATCTGGGGGTTTAAGACAACAGAGGAACATCACTCGGAACAGCTTGCCCTATTTCAGCGGTTCCCAATTTACTTTTGGCCACGGAACCCTAATTGATCATACATTATTTGGCGGATCCCCATTTTTATAAGCGTAAGCTGATAAACCAGTCTCGCATCGGTAAGGCGTCACAAACGGAAGCAGAACCGTGACAGCCTTCTCACGGCGAGGTTATGACTCTCTTCAACGAATATTTTATTTAATTCTGGGACAAAACTCGGAACGCTTGTGACCCTTCCACGGAACCCCAGGGTTCCGCGGACCACCATTTGGGAACCACTGCCCTATTCAGCAAAGTGGCAGTTCTCTGTAGAGAAAGTTGCGGACATTTGTACTCCAATGAGGTGGAGCCCATCCTGTTGTTCGATGAAAGTGGAGGAGTCAGTAGACAGTTGTGGAAACAACCGCGAACGGTTGATTTTTTTGGACTGGGCACATAGCTCTGTATCACGCCCTCCAAGGTTTCCTCTGAGACACGTTGTTGCCCCATTAGTCCAGTCATTTAAGCTTAAATTAGGTAAGAATCTCGGAATTCGAGATACCCAGCTGTAAGTCTGTAAATACTTTTATATTATCACCCTAAAAGTTATCTCAAAACCTACATATAGTAGGGTGTACGCAACTATTAAATTTCAAGGTCAAAGGTCACAAAAATCGGTTTTTTGTAATTTTTTTGTAAATATCTCATTTCCTATGGGTCTTTTGCTATTTGTATTTATTATCAATATTGTAGAATACAAAATTCTCTACAAATTTTGTCTAAAAAAATTTTTTATACGGTGAACCGTTTTCGAAATAGAGGGCGGAGAGCGCGCGGTCACAGCATCACTTCAGGTCAACCGGTGCCTCCGGTCGAAAAGGCGCCATACACAGTGGATGAACTATCGATAAATCAATGATTATAAATATTTGTCAATTTTTATTAACTATTATATTATATTTTATCATTTTCTTCGTGCATTAAATCTATATCTATTCAATAATACTGATAACCGTTTCATAAAATAATTGTAAAGTTGCAGTGGATCCATTATTACTCTTCCAAAGAATTACTGTCAGCAAACAATTTGAAAGCAATCTTGAAGAATATCTTCAATATGAATTGAGTCCGTATCCAACAGCTCTATTTGATAATGATGGCATGAGAAAAACAACAAAATCGTCATTGTATGACAACATGAACCCAATTGATTTTGTTCTCAATGAAAATAATGTGACGTTCATTATTGATAGCGGATTTCTTCTTCATCATGTTGTATTGAGCAGAGAAAATACTTTTTCTATTATTTTTGATAAATACATGAATCATTTACAAAGGCATTACAGTTCCAAAATAATTGTTGTATTTGACGGATATTCAGACTATAGTAAGAACGTAAAAGCTATGGAGCAGCAGAGAAGAACTGCTGCACTTTCAAAAACGTATGAAGTCTGTTTCGATGAAACAATGGTTGTACCAGTTACTCAAGAAAAATTCTTATCAAATCGAAATAACAAAGATATGCTCATTAATATGTTAATTGAAAAATTACAAGCTGAAAAAATTACTACTAAACAAGCCAGAGATGATGCGGATGTTCTTATTGTTGAAACTGCAATTGAAGAATCAAAGTCTGAAAAAACTGCAGTTATAATAGGACAAGATATTGATTTACTTGTCATTTTAATTGGGCGTACACTGTCTTACGAACAAGAAATTTTCTTTAAAAAAGTTGGGAAAGGAAATTAAAAACGGAGATATACTCGACTAAAAGTTTTGATAATTATCCTCATTCCAAAACACATATTTTATTTCTGCACTCATTAAGTGGCTGTGACACAACTTCAGCGCTTTTTAAAAAGGGAAAAAAATCATTTTTAAAAGTTTTTGAGAAACTGACAAATTTGGATGAACTAGCTGCAGCATTTGAGGAAGAAAATTGTTCGGCCCAGAGATTATTAGAGAGTGGAACTCAAACCTTATTGGCAGTCTATTATAATGCTCCGAAATCTGCGAAAAGTCTCGATCATCTTCGTTATATGCATTACGTCAAGTCTACAAAAACTTAATAAACCTGTGCAGCTTTCAAATATTCCACCAACAAGTGCAGCTGCTCATCAACATTTCAAACGTGTATATTATCAAGTTTAAACTTGGTTAGGGCATGATTTGGAACCCCGGGTATGGGGTTGGGCAATGCGAAACGATTTTCTGGAGCCTATCATGAGGATTTGCTAAATACAATTTTTTGCAACTGCAAGAGTGGTTGTGGTTCGCGATGCTGATGCAGGAAAGCGGGCTTGCAATGCTCTTTAGCTTGTGGCCAATGTAATGGGCAAGCTTGTCTCAGTGCTCTACCATATCAGAGCGACATTAACGAAGATGGAACCTTTGACCCCAAAATCATGGAAGAACTTGAGACAAATGTCGTTGAAGACGATAATGAAGACCAGTTTGAAATTTACCAGCAGCCGGAAGACGACGAAGAGGAAGAAGATGATTAAAATTATAAATTGTAGTTTTTGTACCCTTTATTCCATTTTTTTACTTTTAATAAAAATAAATGTATTGAATGATATTTTTTAATAAAAAGATTAATTCATAATTTATTTGTTTTTTTATCATGTAAGAAGTTATTAATATTAATTAGGTTAAAATTAAAATATAATTCCTATATTTTCATTAACAATTCTGCAATTACATGGGCAGGTAAATGTTGTTAAATAAATTAATACTGAATAAAAAGTGGATAGGTTAGGAAAAAATGATAAAATATAATATAATAGTTAATAAAAATTGACAAATATTTATAATCATTGATTTATCGATAGTTCATCAACTGTATATGGCGCGTTTTCGACCGGAGGCACCGGTTGACCTGAAGTGATGCTGTGACCGCGCGCTCTCCGCCCTCTATTTCGAAAACGGTTCACCGTATAAAAAAAATTTTTAGACAAAATTTGTAGAGAATTTTGTATTCTACAATATTGATAATAAATACAAATAGCAAAAAACCCATAGGAAATGAGATATTTACAAAAAACCGATTTTTGTGACCATTGACCTTGAAATTTAATAGTTGCGTACACCCTACCATATGTAGGTTTTGAGACAACTTTTAGGGTGTCAATATACAGTACAAGTATATACAGACTTACAGCTGGGTATCTCGAATTCCGAGGTGAACTTACTATAATGACTGGACTACATGCTGATCCGTTTACACAGACAACCAGTGTCACTAAACTGGCGAAACCGAAGTAAAATGCTGTGATAACTAGGTGCAGCTTTTCCATAATTTCGTACGAATGCACACTGCACATTCGTAAACGAAGAACACTCGCATATTCTAACATACAACAACTCTTCTGTTTTTCCGCAGTGTTATCCACGCCAGACACCAAGGGTGCTTTTAAACTTTGTGAATTTATGTATCTTTTCATGTTTCACTCGTCATTGTAGATCGTATACTTTTTAATAAAAAGTGTTTTGAAACCTGATGAATCATTTAGGGTGACCATATTATTAGGTTCTTCGGTGGTTTTAAATTAATACATTGCATAATTAAAAAGTCCACCAAAAGGTTATGTTGAAGATTTGTTTATTCTTTCAAAACGAAGTCAGCGATATTCACATGCATAGATACAATACAGAGATGCACTTCTGAGCAGTCGCAAAGATAATCTTTATAAAACTTCTGTGAACTCAACTTGAAAACTAACTATAAAACTCTCTGTAAAACTGAATCTGAATGAAAACTGAATGAATGAATACTCTGTTCTTCTGCCGATCTGTTTATATAGTCTTTATCGAAGTTTCTGGAATTCTTCAAAGGCATCCGCCCGATATTTCTCGAACATTAACAATTACTCAAACAATTAAACATATTAAAAACAATCGGAATTAATACAAAATCACTTAACATCATTACAAAATGATCAGAAATGGAAATTAGAGATACTTAATTACAAAATTATTTACAGAAATCATTTCAAACTGTAGAAAATTGTCCTGTAGACATCGTAACTTACATTAATACATGGATTACAAACATTTAAGAAATTCTCTTGCACAATTCTGTTCTTAAACATATTAAATGGACTTTAATTAATTTTCTTTCATAAAACAAAAGTCTATATACACTGATTTACAAGAAATTACAAAACAAACATACCAGATCATATTCAAGCAAACTATAGCTCACTACAAATACTTCATACAGTACAATACTATTCAAAATTCAGGTATGAGGGCTGTTACACTATGCTATGGTATAAGCGGGCAGCTTGTGTCTGTGCTCTTTTTCGGGTATCACCCAAAACTAGCGAATCAATTTCAATGGGTTTTTCTCAGTTTAAAAACATATAGTCTAGCTTAAAATCCGGGTTGAATCTTATGCTTCTCAGTGAACGGAGCAAGAGATTATAATTCCTTCGTACCGAGAACAGTTAGGCGCCACAGACCACATTATACTTCAGATGGACACTCCTTTACGAGATACCAACCAAAGATCAGGCTACAACACAGATAAGCACTCCACCTTTTGGATTTTGTTAATATTCTTTTTTGGCTACCTAACTTTGGTTATTTATTTCAACAGTTTTCTGAAATTTAGCACTTTAGAAAACACGGAAAACAGTAAACTACTACATCAAACATTAATACTCCATTAACGGTATTGTAGAATTTAATTTCTGTAAAGGTTACAAGGATTCTACATTACAAATGTTTCCACGGTTTCCCCAGAACACTCCAGACGAATGTCGGGATGGTTCCCTCAGAATGTTATGGCCGAAATCCTTCCCGTTCGTTGCCCTCAGTCATTTCTCGCCTCTAATGACCTTGTCGTAAGACCAAGCACAATATATATATATGCTTTGCTACCAGAAGAAAAACAGAAGGCAAACGCATTATTACGCATAGCGAAGTCCGTGGGGGCGAAGCAGAGGGAAACTGCTAGTAAAAACTATACTGTACAGATGTAAGCGTGATGCATAGTAATTTTAAGTTCAACCTGGTAAAGAAACAGAAAATGGGTTGCGTATTGTTTCGACATATTACCAATATCTGCATCATCTATACTTCAAAATCTACAAAAATCATCAATTAGACAAAATACTCAGTATCCACACACAAACACGCATCCTATGTACAACTTTGAGGAATAAGTTCCTACTAATGGGAGCGAATAAAGTATACAAAAATTAGTACAGAAAATCAAACTATATCAAAAACCAAAGCATAAACCACTGACAAACTGAGTTCAAAAGATGTAACTCCTGATAAGTTGTAAACGTAACACACCGCCAGAGAAGACCTTCAAAAAATCGCGCATTACACATCAAATTAAAATTATTTTATCTGCCATTAAAATACTATCAAGCTTTTCAGGTTCAATATTCATTAAAATACAGAAATCATTTTATACTTTCAGAACACGTTTTGGAAAATTAAAATAGAAACGTAAATACAATTTTAAAAACTCTTAACTTAGGAGAAATATGCTCAGTTTACAATTTTTGTGTGCAGAAAGCTCAAATGAGAAGTGTTGCGAATTATTAGATTTATCTCAGCAAAGATGAAGTTTTCATGACACTAAGAGGAAATCTGTAAAAACTCATTTTTCACCATAAATACGAGGGTTCCTATTTATATTTCTGGCCTTGGCAATAATAAGTGTTGCCAGGCGCCATCTGACGTTTCCATTGGAAACATTGACATTGCTGAACATAACCTTATTCATAACAATGTGTCATTTGAGAGTGATTTGTTATTTACAGTAACTTTAAAAATTCATCTCGGCGAAAAATGGAATTAACTCTTGAACATTTTCGTGTGATTATTTTTCACAACTTTCGGCGTGGATTATCAAGACAAGAGTGCATCGATGAACTTAATTCTTTATACGGTGATAAAGCACCATCATATAGCTCTGCAAAAAACTGGTATAACGAATTCAATCGTGGCCGAAGTTCGCTTCAGGATGAATTCCGTCAGGTTCGTCCAAAATCGTTTGTTGTGCCAGAAAACATCGATGCTGTGTGTGAACTGAAAAAGCAAGACCTTCTTGTGACATACCGTGAGATTGAGGCATCTTTGGGCATTAGTATGACAAGCATCAATAAAATATTGCATGATCATTTGGCCGTAGAAACTATGTTCGCGTTAGATCCCGCATAATCTGACAAACGCTTAAAAGGAAGCTCATGTCGATTGGTGCAAGGAAATGTTTTTTTTTAAAAAAATACGTTCAAGGTGCATCAAAGGTTGTGTATAACATCTACACATGTAATGAATCATGGATCTATGTATATGAGCCGGAAAAAAACAACAATCGACTGTATTGGTGCAAGGAAATGTTAAAAAAAAAATACGTTCAAGGTGCATCAAAGGTTGTGTATAACATCTACACATGTAATGAATCATGGATCTATGTATATGAGCCGGAAAAAAACAGCAATCGACTGTATGCGTCTTCCAAGACGAGCCAAATCCGACAAAAGTTGTTCGAAGCAAATGGTTGCCTGTTTATTCGGCATTACTGGTCACGTGGCGACAGTGGCGTTAGAGCAACCTAGGACGGTCAACTTTGAATGGTACACGACCATTTGTTTACCAGAAGCCTTTGGAGAAATTCGGAAAAAGTCGAAGAAGAGGCGAATAATTCTTCATCACGACAATGCGAGCTGTCACACATCGACTCAAACAAAGGAATTTTTGACCAGTCAAAACATCGAATTGATGGGTCATCCGCCGTATAGCCCTGATTTGGCACCCAATGACTTTTTTTTCCCCCCCGCACATCAGAAACAAATTATGTGGTCAACGATTTTCGACACCCGAATAAGCGTTTGATGCATTCAAGACGCATGTTCTGGAGTTACCTCCATCTGAGTGGAAAAAGTGCTCGGAAAATTGATTCAAACTAATGCAAAAGTCTTTTGATCTTCCCGGAGAATATTTTGAGAAACAATAAAACCAATTTTGATTATAAATAATTGTTTTTTTCATTATTAGGCCAGAAATACATATAGCAACCCTCGTACAAGCACACTCCAAAGGCATCATAGTTGTAGAGTTAGTAATCCCCACTCTGCGTATTTGAAATCTGTCTACAGTAGGTAGTCCCTCACCCAATGCGCAACGGTACTAAACTTAGTGTCTTTTTCGAGAATGTGAGCACGGCAGTAAATGCCAGTCAGTCTGTTTTATCCAAACGGTTGAGACAAGCCTCTCCAGGAGTAGCTATACTCCTTTTGGGGGCAGGGACGCTTCTGCTTTGAAGACGCGCTGAGCGTGTCTTCGCCGTCTTTGGGTCCCACATTGGTTCCACGCCGCGTCATCCCTGAGACGGGACGAGACGAACTTTATGGTCCTTTGTTTCGGCAGCGGAGCCACTGAAAAGGTTACCGCCACGCTGGGCGAAAATCCGTGAAATGAGAGAAGGACGTTTCGTGTTCTAGGGTCGGTGTCCTGAGACGTGGTCAGATCACTGGCGTCGCTTCAGAATACTCCCATACACTGCTCATCTGTTTTTTGATTGGTGGAGGTTCATTCCAAGATCACAATAAACGAAACGTGTGCTCACATCCCCGTTTACTTCGCTCTGGACAGATGGATAGATAATAGAAGCTATAGACTCTTACCAGGACTGTGAGGAGGTGAAGTGAGGACTGTTGATGATTTGGATCGAAGCACCATTGTGGGGTCTCCTTTGGGGACGTCCATAAATTACGTGAAGTGAAATGAGGGGGGGGGGGAGTGTCCGGCGAAATCTCACCAAGGTCTACTACAAAATGATGCGAAAGTTGATTTTAGGGGGGTATTTCGTCAAAAAGTAGGGGTGTAACCGGCTTTTGGAATGGTGAGACCCCACCAGAGGGGTGGGGCCAGATCTCACGTAATTTATGGATGCCCCCTTTCAATTCAGAATGGCACAGCCATGATTTGTACTAGACAAGGAGCTTGAAAGCCAGTAGCTAAGGCCACTACCAAAGATTCAGTTGGTTGACCCGTTCATTACAAGATGCGGCAGGGATTTCTACTCGAAACTGAACTCTTAGAGCCAATATTAACAAATCATTTCCGGGGACACCTGAAGAAGTAAAGTAGCTAATGAACTAGCGATTGTGTGTGTCTTTTCCTACTCCAATGCTACCTTGATCCCAAATCTGTCTGAAACAGATTCATGAGAGCGTTTGCTTCACCACGACAATAACCGAACAGTTTTCTAATAGACAATTGCAGGTTATTTTCACTCGCGTTGGATGCCTGAAAATCTTTATGTTTTTGTTCCCAGTGAAAGAGGTGCAAACATTGCTTACAAAAAGATTCGCTCGTTTTCGTATTTCTGCTTCTACCACTCTTTCTTGTCGATCCACGGTCATATAAACGTGATTTGTACTATAATGATCGAGATAAAAATACCGTATAAAGCCCTTACTTCACTGTGTTTCTCTATAGTAACACCCAGCATGATGAGCGACTGGTAACATTTGCGCTTATAATTCGGAATGCCGTGGGTTCAAATCCCCCTGCGGCCATCCACATTTCTGTTTTCCATGATTTCTTCAGTTTACTCCTGGCAAAAATAGGAATGATTCCTTCGAAAGGCCTTGGCCAAATTTCTTTCCGTTGACAGTATGGTTGTAACAGAAGTCAACCTTGCGGATGCGGATGTTCAGTGCGGATGCGGATTTTTTGCGGTAGCGGATTCGGAGATGGAAACTATAATTTCTAATTATTTAGATTTTAATATTTTATCAGAAATAAACTTGAAATCAAATTAAGTATACTTTTTATCCAGAATTCTACATTTTTTCATAAGCAAAGTCTATTTCAATATAATACTGCCATATTTATTTATTTTTGCCCCATCTTTCAACAACAAAAAACGTGGGATAGTTTCACAAGTGAGATAAATTATTTACATAACTACACACGCGTCAAATAATAATAATAAAAGTTTCTCATATGAACTTTGCAGAGTTCGAGGCTCTACTAATTCAAGCGTCAAGCGCAAGGCCACACCACCGCACATCTCCGTGCCCGCCACCCGCCTTCCACCGCTTTAATGCGCCAGTCACAGTTCAAGAAGTTGAAGACCCTACGTGATAGAGGTTACAGGGCTACACGTAGGACGTGTTTGATGTTGTTAGACTCCCAGACAATCAACACGGATCCTTTCCGTCCTACAAGCTATTGTGTTGGATCGTGATTGGAGGAGTGTGTAATAAGGACACTGGTGTGTGAGAAGGATTGCTAGGAACATTTTGTTGGACTCCTTTTAGTAGCGTCAATGGGTGAGAGCATCGTACGGTAGTTTTACCCGGAGGTCATACAATTTGATCATGAATAGGACGCTTTACTTTCCATACTAGTTCAAAATTGTAATTTCGTCACTTAGATAATAATTAATAAGATTGTTCAGTTCTTTGCTACTTTTATTGGAAGATCGTAAAAAAAAACAACCATATTGTTGTTAGCTAAGCGACGATGGGCCCAATTTCATATAAAGAGAAAAGAATAATATGTAGCCCAATGTAAAAAACACTTCGTTATACAACCGAATTCAAAATTGTGGAAGCGGAGCTAGGATTTCACGCGAAAGTTCCGCACTTGTGGATGAGTTGGGGAGCTCCGTTACATACCTAGGTAAAAGTCCCTTTACACAACTAACATCTTCGCATTTAGCCCCAAGCATATATATATATAAAATATGTACGCATGAGAAATTAATCCGTTCGGTGAAACTTATTCTATCTTTGCACCATTTTTAAGTCATCCTTACGATTCACTGCAAGATAACGACAGAAAACACATTTACGTTATATGCCCCATCTTCAGAGTCTTCAAAAAACGAGTTAGGCTCTTAATGCGCTTTTCTGTGCGTGCCACTCGAACCACAGTGTTTCTACTGTAACACGCAGTATGCCAGCAGGGCTGTAGAGGTGAAAGTGTACTATCCCTGTAAGTAGAGTGCTTATCAGAGACCTGCTTTGATCCCAAAAATCACGACATTACAGAAATACGTTTTATTTTATATCGACAATAGTTGTGTGCGTAATAACATCATACCGAAGACAAATGTACAAGTTGCTTGTGACATTGTTGCGGAAGTGAAAAAATAATGAGTAAACTGTCTCTGCTTTTCTTCATTTTACATTTCATCAACCAAATAAACGAGAGGATAAGAAAACAATAAACTTCTTTAGCTCAGTGACCAACTCAAGTTGCTGCCTTGATAAAAAGCAAATCCAGTTCTTGCTTCAGAAAGATGGTAAGAGACGTCCATTACGCAGAATATAACCACCCATATAACGTAGGCATCAGTGGAGATCAGGTTCAGCACTTGAGCTTCACGCTTACATATCTATGAAACGTTGGCGCTGATTTGGAAGCTGGCTGAAGAGTCCCTGGTAGCACCCGAGGAAATGCCTTGCGTTTAATATCGTGTTGTTAAATTCAGTTAGCTTGTTGTCACTCAACTCTTTCGCGTTCTTCGCTTCCACGTATAGTACTGTGTCTTCTGTAAAAGGTATAATACTGTCATAAATACTTTATCTCATTAAGTACATCCTTGTGTTATAGCCGATATGTTTATGAAGATTAGAATTTGCCATCGGGCATAACGGATTTGTCATCATTTGGTAGCGCGATTCCGTAAACAGCGTGGCTGTAATATGACATAAACCTTTAACTTTGTTAAGAGGTGATAATTACCTCTTCTTTTCAACTTCGACAAAGTGAGTTACCAAGATAGAGTGAAATTTATTCGCATATTGCCGTTTTCTGCTAACGTTAATATATAGCCCGATCATAAAGGTCACATTGAATGTGCTTTTCCAATCAAGATTTTAGAGACAGCACTCGAGACTACGGACTTGTAAATCCATTAGCTGTCATGTGCAACGGTATCATTTACGAGTTTAGGAAGATCAAAGTGTTTACTAAGATAAGGATTCTGGGCATCCCGTCGACTTTGCCACCTGGTTTTTTTGTCAGATTAATTTCTTATGGCAACAGTATCAGATAATTTCGCGACTTTCCCGAGCAGTTCGTCCTTCTGTGAGGTTAAACAAATTCGCCTACAATTTAACAGCATGAAAAAAAAAAAAAGATCCTATTGAGTATTCGATCTGGAAAAAAAGGAAGGTATTATGCTGCTACCAAATAAATTCATCGATGGCATGGCACGAATAATTACTTTTGCTTTATCTTGATCTTATTCCTGCTACACCGCTAAAAATAAACTTAGCCCTCACCCGAAAGTTGGTTGGATTCTAGCGACGGAAAAAATTGTGTATGTACCTTTTTTTGTTTTGCTTATGTATTTACGCCTCGTCGACAACGAGGTCATTAGAGGTGGAAAAGGAGGAATACGCCATGGCCTTTTGTATGAAGCATCCCAGTATTCGCGTGGAGTGATTGGGGAAAATCATGGAAAACCCAAATCTGGAAGCCCAGACGGGAATTCGAACCCGCGCCCTTCCGAATGCGAGGCAAGAGCGTTGCCACTCAACCACCACGCTCGGTCTGTGTGTACCCTTGCAAGAAGTGAAACTTCATTGTATTTTTCTGTGTACTTTTCCCGTGTTTTTTAAGATTTTTTGCATTCGAGTGGACAAATGATTCTATCTTCATTGCATTTGTAGAGTAGCAACTTTATCCAACTAATTTTCGTAAACAAATGAAACAAATATAAATAAACAAAAACAACTAACAAGCAAGAAAGGCAACTAAAAATACTGGAACGTGCATCAGTGTAGAATAATTTGGACTCCTTCGGATATAAATATACCGTACGACATCGTCAAGTGATTTTCAGTGAGTGTTTTTAAGTTAGGGGTGTACCCGTGAAACAAATATAATCACACTTATACATACATGCATGGAAAAGATAACGCGAACTACAAAACTACGTGGCGAATAATCATTATTTAACATGAGTTTAAGTGACAGCGGGCACTATCATAGCTGCTTCCATCAAAGTATTGTTAAGTGCGCATGTGCAGAACGTTAAGTGCGCATGCGGAGAACGTCGCGGTGCATTTCACGCGTAACACGTGACTCTAGCAAATTTTTACCTACTGCGCCACAAGAGGATTCAAGCAGGAACCTGACTGATGAATTACCGTATCGTCCATCACAATTAATATTGCTAGGAATCCCAAATCGAATCTTACGCAAGAGGATGAGTAAACTTGATAAGAACAATTAGTTCTGTAACAAGCAATTAGTGAATTGTCCTCACTTACTGGTCTCCGTTCCAGAGGTACAACCAATTTCGTCAGTACATCTATAAATAGGTGTTACAGTTTTTCTTGCTATTTTATCACTCCATGAGTTGGTGGATTGCCTAATTTCGTTGCTAAATTTTATTTACTATTTCACTGATTTTTTTTTACCATTCGCTAGAAAGTCACAGAAATGAGTATCATTATTTTTAAAAATCTTATAGGAAATTAGGATGGAGGCTCAAACATCATTTATCTCTTGTTAGTACGTAAGTTTGACAGATAATGCGCCTTAATATGACATATTTTGAAGTTGAAACGTTCGTCATCTGTGACCGAGCTTGATGGGTGAGTAGTGTAGCGCCTGCTATGTGGCCGAGGGTAATGGACCAATTACCGATATATTAGCCACAGTCACAGACGCAGCCAGGATTAACGAGTGGTAGGCCGGAGGTAATATTACACTTACTTGTGGTTGTTGATGTACGGCAGCTCCGCGCTCCAGTCTTCCGGTACAGCTGCAATAGTTAGGGTGAGCTCTGACTATTCTAAATGTAGACCAGCGGGTTGTATACTTAGAAGACAACCAGTAGTTTATTGCCACAGTGTTGCCAAGTACAGCGTCGGTTGCGTCAAGCAGAGTCCACGCAGCAGTTACTAAGATAATGGCAAGTTGACTTACAGCAATTGCGACGGTGGCTGGCTGGCTTCGGGGGGGCGGCGGAGTGTGGCGCAGACCGGCGCAGAGACGGCGCGTGGT
>JARYHS010008074.1:90520180-90597419 GCA_031002005.1 Vandiemenella viatica | reverse complement strand
CTTTACTTCTTCAGGTGTCCCCGGAAATGATTTGTTAATATTGGCTTTAAGAGTTCAGTTTCGAGTAGAAATTCCCTGCCGCATCTTGTAATGAACGGGTCAACCAACTGAATCTTTGGTAGTGGCCTTAGCTACTGGCTTTCAAGCTCCTTGTCTAGTACAAATCATGGCTGTGCCATTCTGAATTGAAAGGGGGCATCCATAAATTAAGTGAGACTTCGTGAGATCTGGCCCCACCCCTCTGGTGGGGTCTCACCATTCCAAAAGCCGGTTACACCCCTACTTTTTGACGAAATACCCCCCTAAAATCAACTTTCGCATCATTTTGTAGTAGACCTTGGTGAGATTTCGCCGGACACTCCCCCCCCCTCCCCCCTGTTTCACTTCACGTAATTTATGGACGCCCCCAAAGGAGACCCCACAATGGTGCTTCGATCCAAATCATCAACAGTCCTCACTTCACTCCTTTTCACAGTCCTGGTAAGAGTCTATAGCTTCCATTATCAATCCATCTGTCCATAGCGAAGTAAACTGTCTCCGGGGATGTGTGCACACGTTCCGTTTATTGTGCTCTGGGAATGAACCTCCACCAATCAAAAAACAGATGAGCAGTGTATGGGAGTATCCTGAAGCGACGCCACTGATCTGACCACGTCTCAGGACACCGACCCTAGAACACGAAACGTCCTTCTCTCATTTCACGGATTTTCGCCCAGCGTGGCGGTAACCTTTTCAGTGGCTCCGCTGCCGAAACAAAGGCCCATAAAGTTCGTCTCCTCCCGTCCCGTCTCAGGGATGACTCGGCGTGGAACCAATGTGGGACCCAAAGACGGCGAAGACACGCTCAGCGCGTCTTCAAAGCAGAAGCGTCCCTGCCCCTAAAAGGAGTATAGCTACTCCTTGAGAGGCTTGTCTGAACCGTTTGGATAAAACAGACTGACTGGCATTTACTGCCGTGCCCACATTCTCGAAAAAGACACTAAGTTTAGTACCATTGCGCATTGGGTGAGGGACTACCTACTGTAGACAGATTTCAAATACGCAGAGTGGGGATTACTAACTCTACAACTATGATGCCTTTGGAGTGTGCTTGTACAAGGGTTGCTATATACATTTCTGGCCTAATAATGAAAAAACAATTATTTATAATCGAAATTGGTTTTATTGTTTCTCAAAATATTCTCCTAGAAGATCAATACACTTTTGCATTAGTTTGAATCAATTTTCAGAGCACTTTTTTCCACTCAGATGGAGGTAACTCCAGAAAATGCGTCTTGAATGCATCAAACGCTTATTCTGGTGTCGAAAATCGTTGACCACACAATTTGTTTTTGATGTGCGGGGGAAAAAAAGTCATTGGGCGCCAAATCAGGGCTGTACGGCGGATGACCCATCAATTCGATGTTTTGACTGGTCAAAAATTCCTTTGTTTGAGTCGATGTGTGTCAGCTCGCATTGTCGTGATGAAGAATTATTCGCCTCTTCTTCGACTTTTTCCGAATTTCTCCAAAGGCTTCTGGTAAACAAATGGTTGTGTACCATTCAGAGTTGACCGTCCTACTTTGCTCTAACGCCACTGTCGTCACGTGACCAGTAATGCCAAATAAACAGGCAACCATTTGTTTCGAACAACTTTTGTCGGATTTGGCTCGTCTTGGAAGACGCATACAGTCGATTGCTGTTTTGTTTCGGGCTCATATACATAGATCAATGATTCATCACATGTGTAGATGTTACACACAACCTTTGATGCACCTTGAACGTATTTTTTTCTTAACATTTCCTTGCACCAATCGACATGAGCTTCCTTTTAAGCGTTTGTCAGATTATGCGGGATCCAACGCGAACAAATAGTTTCTACGGCCAAATGATCATGCAATATTTTATTGATGCTTGTCATACTAATGCCCAAAGATGCCTCAATCTCACGGTATGTCACAAGAAGATCTTGCTTTATCAGTTCACACACAGCATCGATGTATTCTGGCACAACAAACGATTTTGGACGAACCTGACGGAATTCGTCCTGAAGCGAACTTCGGCCACGATTGAATTCGTTATACCAGTTTTTTGCAGAGCTATATGATGGTGCTTTATCACCGTATAAAGAATTAAGTTCATCGATGCACTCTTGTCTTGATAATCGACGCCGAAAGTTGTGAAAAATAATCACACGAAAATGTTCAAGAGTTAATTCCATTTTTCGCCCGAGATGAATTTTTTAAGTTACTGTAAACAACAAATCACTCTCAAATGACACATTGTTATGAATAAGGCTATGTTATGCAATGTCAATGTTTCCAATGGAAACGTCAGATGGCGCCTGGCAACGCTTATTGTTGCCGAGGCCAGAAATATAAACAGGAACCCTATGGTGAAAAATGAGTTTTTACAGATTTCCTCTTAGTGTCATGAAAAATTCATCTTTGCTAAGATAAATCTAATAATTCGCAACACTTCTCATTTGTGTTAGATCTTTCTGAACACAAAAATTGTAAACTGAGCATATTTCTCAGTTAAGAGTTTTTAAAATTGTATTTACCTTTCTATTTTAATTTTCCAAAACGTGTTCTGAAAGTGTAAAATGATTTCTGTATTTTAATGAATATTGAACCTGAAAAGCTTGATTGTATTTTAATGGCAGATAAAATAATTTTAATTTGATGTGTAATGCGCGATTTTTTGAACGTCTTGTCTGTCGGTGTGTTACGTTTACAACTTACCAGGAGTTACATCTTTTGAACTCAGTTTGTCAGTGGTTTACACTTTGGTTTTTGGTATAGTTTGGTTTTCTGTATTAATTTTTGTATACTTTATTCGCTCCTATTAGTAGGAACTTATTCCTCAAAGTTGTACATAGGATGCGTGTTTGTGTGTGGATAGTGAGTATTTTGTCTAATTGATGATTTTTGTAGATTTTGAAGTATAGCTGATGCAGATATTGGTAATATGTCGAAACAATACGCAACCGATTTTCTGTTTCTTTACCATGGTGAACATAATATCACTATGCATCACGCTTACATCTGTACAGTATAGTTTTTACTAGCATTTCCCTCTGCTTCACCCCCACGGACTTCGGTATGCGTAATAATGCGTTTGCCTTCTGTTTTTCTTCTGGTAGCAAAGCATATATATATTTATATATATATTGTGCTTGTGCTTACGACAAGGTCATTAGAGGCGAGAGCCAAAAAAGAATATTAACAAAATCCAAAAGGTGAAGTGCTTATCTGTGTTGTAGCCTGATCTTTGGTTGGTATCTCGTAGAGGAGTGTTCATCTGAGGTATAATGTGGTCTGTGGCGCCTAACTGTTCTCTTGCTCCGTTCACTGAGAAGCATAAGATTTACCGCAGATTTTAAGCTAGACTATAAGTTTTCATACGGAGAAAAACCCATTCAAATTGATTCGCTAGTTTTGGGTGACGCCTGAGAAAGAGCACAGACAGAAGCTGCCCGCTTATACCATGGATCTATAGTGTAGGGTCACCCTAAATGATTCATCTGGTTTCAAAACACCGTTTTCTTGAAAAGTATACGACCTACAATGACGTGTGATACATGAAAAGATACGTAAACTCAGCAAGTTTAAAAGCTCAATTGGTGTCTGGCGTGGACGCTAGATGGCAGCAGTGGACAAGATTGTGAAAAAATAAAAGTTTTTGTGTGTTAGAATATGGAAGTGTTCTTCGATTACGAATGTGCAGAGTGAAATCCTACGAAATTACGGAAAAGCTGCACCTAGTTATCACAGCATTTTACGTTGGTTTCGCCAGTTTATTGACACTGGTTGTCTGTGTAAACGGACCAGCACGGGGCGGTCACTTGTCTCAGAGGAAACCGTGGAGCGAGAGAGACAGAGCTATGTGCGCAGTCCAAAAAAATCAACCGTTCGCGGTTATTTTCACAACTGTCTACTGACTCCTCCACTTTCATCCTACACTGGAATACAAATGACTGCAACTTTCTCTACAGAGAACTGCCACTTTGCAGGCATGCTGGTCCAAGTGATGTTCCTCTGTTGTCATAAACCCCCAGATCGCTAGATGTGACCCCATGTGATTTATACTTGCGGGATTATGTAAAGGATAAAGTTTATGCGCCCCCAATGCCAACAACACTGCAAGAATTACAAGAACGGATCACTGCTGTTGTGCGGACATTGATAAAAACTGGCTATCGAATGTATGGACGGAATTGGATGTGTTCCAGATGACCAAGGGCGAACACATTGAACATTTATAGTATGTGCCAAAAACTTGGTGAATATCTTTCTATGCAGTGGCGGATCCAGAGGGGAGGGCTAGGGGGCTCAAGGCCCCCCTCCCCTAAAGTGTTTAAGATCCACCCACGACAACGGAATTTTTTAGATTTAGGGACTTTTTTCGAAGCTTTACTGATCTGTTAAGGCCGGCATGACTATAAAGCCAGACACTTACGCGACTCAAGCCCCCTCCCCCCCAAACCAAAATCCACTCAAGCCCCCCAAACGAAATTCACTCAAGCCACCCCCCAAATTAAATACGCTCAAGCCCCCTCCCCCCCAAAACCATATCCGCTCAAGCCCCCCCCACAAACGAAATTCACTCAAGTCACCCCCCAAATTAAATACGCTCAAGCCCCCTCCCCCCAAACCATATCCGCTCAAGCCCCCCCCCAAACGAAATTCACTCAAGCCACCCCCCAAATTAAATACGCTCAAGCCCCCTCCCCCCAAACCATATCCGCTCAAGCCCCCCCCAAACGAAATTCACTCAAGCCACCCCCCAAATTAAATACGCTCAAGCCCCCTCCCCCCAAACCATATCCGCTCAAGCCCCCCCCCAAACGAAATTCACTCAAGCCACCCCCCAAATTAAATACGCTCAAGCCCCCTCCCCCCCAAACCATATCCGCTCAAGCCCCCTCCCCCCCAAACCATATCCGCTCAAGCCCCCCCAAACGAAATTCACCCAAGCCACCCCCCAAATTAAATACGCTCAAGCCCCCTCCCCCCAAACCATATCCGCTCAAGCCCCCCCCCAAACGAAATTCACCCAAGCCACCCCCCAAATTAAATACGCTCAAGCCCCCCTCCCCCCAAACCATATCCGCTCAAGCCCCCCCCCAAACGAAATTCACTCAAGCCACCCCCCAAATTAAATACGCTCAAGCCCCCTCCCCCCCAAACCATATCTGCTCAAGCCCCCTCCCCCCCAAACCATATCCGCTCAAGCCCCCTCCCCCCAAACCATATCCGCTCAAGCCCCCCCCCAAACGAAATTCACCCAAGCCACCCCCCAAATTAAATACGCTCAAGCCCCCTCCCCCCAAACCATATCCGCTCAAGCCCCCCCCCAAACGAAATTCACCCAAGCCACCCCCCAAATTAAATACGCTCAAGCCCCCTCCCCCCCAAACCATATTCGCTCAAGCCCCCCCCCCCGCAAACGAAATTCACTCAAGCCACCCCCAAACTAAATACGCTCAAGCCACCTCCCCCCAAACTAAATACGCTCAAGCCCCTGCCCCCTAACCAAAATCCACCCAAGCACCCCCAAACGAAATTCACTCAAGCCACCCCCAAAACTAAATACGCTCAAGCCCCTCCCTCCAAACCAAAATCCGCCCAATCCCCCCAAACGAATTCACTCAAGCCACCCCCCAAACTAAATAAGCTCAAGCCCCCTCCCCCCAAAACAAACCATAATCCGCTCAAGCCCCCCCCCCCCAAACGAAATTCACTCAAGCCACCCCCCAAACTAAATACGCTCAAGCCCCTCCCCCCAAACCAAAATCCGCCCAAGCCCACCCAAACGAAATTCACTCAAGCCACCTCCCAAACTAAATACGCTCAAGCCCCCTCCCCCCAAACCAAAATCCTGGATCCGCCACTGTTTTCATGTATCACTCGTCTTTGGAAGTGGTATACTTTTCAGTACACAGTATTTTGAAACGCGATGAATCGTTTAGGCTAACTCTTTTTAGTGTAAATTAGTTTTTCTCAACCTGTGGTCCGTAGACATGCCATTATTTCTCATTTTTAATAACTATTAAAAGCT
Organism: Vandiemenella viatica; assembly: GCA_031002005.1. Taxonomy (NCBI): domain Eukaryota; kingdom Metazoa; phylum Arthropoda; class Insecta; order Orthoptera; family Morabidae; genus Vandiemenella; species Vandiemenella viatica. Next base: position 90,591,377 of record JARYHS010008074.1, on the reverse strand, counting down.
TTTCAGTATTATAATTCACTTTTAAGAGTTCACTTTAAATTTCATAACTGGGTTTCCATAGGAATTAAAAGCATGCTTTAGGTTTATTATGTTATAAAGCAGGTATGGGCAACCTTTGCTTAGCTGAGGGCGTAATTTCGGGACATAATCAGGTCGCGGGCCGTAGGTAAGAAATAAGTAGGTAGTAGTGAATAAAAAGGCGATAAAAATTCACACATTTTTTTATTTTATTTACGACTCGATCTGTGGCGTTCTACTGCGTACGCTTAATAATATTATTTATAGATTTTAGTCTTTATGACTTGAATAAATATAGATTTTTTTTGCGCGTTATCTGAAATTTCTGAATCTCTCCCGGACCGGATTGAAGCTGGTGGAGGGTCGGATTCGGCCCCTGGGCCGGAGGCTGCCCATATATGTTATAAATGTACAATACAACATGTTTCAAGTGTTAATAATAAACACATAGATAAAAAATTAAGCCCAAATCCGTTAGAGAGTCGTAGATTTATTTTTCACATTTTACTGGTCCTCGGGTTAAAAAGGTTGAGAATCGCTGGTATTAATTAATTTATTAGGTATGACTTTCAGAAATATTTCGTTATACACGTGGCAGTAAAAAGGTTGAGAATCGCTGGTATTAATAAATTTATTAGGTACAACTTTCAAAAATATTTCGTTATAAATGTGGCAGCAGTTTTCTAACGTGAGTATTTGGCAGTAGTAATCACTGCAGCTGTTATTGAAAGGCATCATAATGTGCAGAGATACTATAACTGACGTTGCTTGAAGACGGCACCGCGGCATAATCAGCAGAGCCTCTTTCCCTATCCAGCAGGTGGAGGACGCGATAAGGGAGGAGCAGTGCATAATGGGCCGTGTCTGGCCGCCCAGATGGAACAGCTACGAGCCGTGGGAAAACTGAGCAAGTGCATGGCTGGAGAGAACATATCAGTCAGCATGGGTGGGCACTTACTGTGAACAGAATAAGAACTGGCAATGAAAGAAATCCATTACGTCGAACACACAGGGTTACATTATCATATCCGATAATAATCAATTGGCGATTATTGCTGAGGGGGCGTACATAAACTACGTGTAGGGTCAGGGGGGGAGGGGGTTGAGTAGGAAGCTGCGCTGGACTACGTGTGGCGAGGAGGAAGGGGGGGGGGGTTTCCGAGCCAAACATATGTAGTTTACGATAATCTGACAGGACAAAGCAGTACAAAATGTCTTGTGGAATCAATAGGAAATAAAGCTACGAGCCACGCTGGGGATGGAGAGGGTGTTGACGCAAAAGCCACGTCAGGCTACGTGGGGAGTAAGGGGGTGGGGAGGGTTCACAGAAGTCCAAAATAAAACTACGTATTTTATGGACGCTCCCTAAGACTTTTTGCTTTATTGTAGCCTTTATTTCTTACGTACTTAGGCCAAAAGCCTGTTCCGATCTCATAAGTCTACCAACGTTTCTTCTAAGGTGGAATAGTACTGTTGGACAAGCTTCGGAAATCTGTTATTATCCATTGTTGAAACGTGGTTTAAATTCTACCTTTTTTGGGAATTTCTGTCATTCCGAAAGGAAATACTCAGTTGCTATCTTATTTCTTCATTCCTTCAACTATCTTTCAGGGAATATTCTATAACTGATCTTAGGAATTTCGTTTCAGATAACTGATTTCAATTTTTGTTTATTACATACCCACGTTTCATTGCCATACATCACAGTCGATACTTCGTCGTTCTTTCATTAAAGGATAGTTAAGAACTTAGGTAGGTAAAGCCTGAGACTTGTTCTACTGGTTGATTGTGTCACTGTTTTAACTATTGCCATTATCTCTGTGGTTGTAAGTTACTATTCTGGTGTAAAAATAGGTGAATTACATAATTGGTTTTATTTGAGGAATAAATAATGATACTAAGCAAGGTTGATGGGTGGTAACATTAGCGTCTCACATTTGGGAGGACACGGGTACAAATCCCCATTCGGCCGATTTGACTAAGCGTGGTTGGTGAGTGGTTAACGCTCTGGCTTCGCATTCGGGAGGACGCCGGTTCGAATCCCCGTCCGGGCATCCAGATTTGGGTTTTCCATGGTTTCTCCAAATCACTCCAGGCGAATGCCGGGATGCTTCCTTAAAAAATGCCATGGCCGAATTCCTTCTCGTTCCTTGTCCTCCGTGCGATCCTGCCTCTAATGACATCGACGTCAACGTCGACAAGGCGTAAAGCCATAAGTAAAAAAAAATCTGCTGATCTGATTTCGGTTTTGCACGGTCCACGTGCATCACACCTGACAAATGCCGAGATTGTTCCTTCAAACGGTCATAGCCAAATTCGTTCACATTCGCTAGCCCTATTCTTTTCCTACTTTTAACTACCTTGACGAGGTGTAAAATTATAAGAAAAATTATCAAATATTTGATTTTGTATCTTCAGAAAATTCATATAAAAACATGTAAAACACAGTGGCAATGATAACTCTATTTAAAACTTTTCCAGTATTTACAATACGCTAGTATGAAGTAAGGTGCTGCGGTCAATCGTTAACTAATTTTTTTTTAAATGCAGTTAATTATAATATTTGATACATCAAATAGAAGTAATGAGCTAATTTGGAAACTTTACACGGCAAAGCAACACAGATTGTTAAGGACACTAATAACAACCAAAATTTTATTAAACTGGTAAATCGGAGGCTATTCCTATCTCATAAATACATAATTTCTATAAACTCGGATCATTCATATTCGAATTATTCTGATCAAGTGCTTATTTGTCTTCATATTACAATCCACCCTCACATTCACTCCATGGTGAACTGGAAAAATATCGACGTGTGTCTTTCAGGCCATAACTAACGCTACGATACTTATCATTTGTATTAGTGCACACTATACACGCTTTACTGATACTAAACGATTATAATTTTAAATGAAAACATTTGGAAATATTATCCACCATCAGTAATAAAAACAGCTTCATCGTTGACCACCAGAACCTTAAGATGCTTTGAAATGTGAAATTTTGTGTTGCTGCAAAATTTTCCGCATGCAAATATGGTATTTTTTACACCAGGGACAAAGATGACGATCGTCGATTGGGAGACGTGAAATGGCTCGAGTGCAGGTGTGAATTTTTTCTGGCCCTATATAATGAAAATACATATGACATTTTTGACACTGAGACTCTGAAAGACTGATGGGCGTCAAGTGACAGAATTTGGAATTACCGCACATTTCGCTTCTGTTATCCTAATCAGATAGTAACACCGGGTGAAGAGGACCTATTGTATTACGTGGAATCCCTGTCATGGAGTATCCTAACGTATTTCATACGGACAAAGCAAAAACTGATATTTCACCTATGGCCTTTATGTCTATAAAACAATCCACAGTTTTTTACTTCTAATCTTGAAATAACTGTTTTCATAATTTTCAACAATAGTGTTATTTCCCTGTGTAACATGTACAACACAATACTAATATAATATTTAATTAAAACCACATATGCGGCACAATTTGCTGAACGTCGAGATGTGAGGTCAAGGTTGTGGAAGGTCCCCGTTATTATTTCTTTTTTGCTGTCGTCAGTCTTTCGACTGGTTTGATGCAATTCTCCATCCCTTCCTATCCTGTGCCAACCTCTTCATCTCTACATACCCCTTACAAACCACGTCCTCAATTATCTGCTTCATATATTCTAATCTCTGTCTTCCTCTACAGTTCTTACCTTCTACTGTTCCCTCCACCAGAAAATTAACCATACCGGGATTCAAACTGGAGACTTTAGGCACCTTAGTCAGTGAGCCTCAAGACGACTTTTCTAGAACTGTGTATATGTGCCCTTCTCTGTACCCTGGTCGTTCTTAAGACACTAACGGAATATGTCCACTCTTTCCGTCTGCTTCTGACATTCATCCCCCTTATCCAGCGATAGGGTTCGGTTTATCGTAATGAATTTATTTGGTAATGGCGGAACAGGGCATAGCAACTGCTACTCATTTCTAAGGATTCCTTTCTGAATTGCTTCTAACAGCCGCACGGTCACAGGGGATACCATGAACATTCGCAAGGTTTATATTTCATATGGAACTAGAGCTGCGCAATTCCAGTTAGATTCGATATTGTTTCAACAGTTTCCCCTTCTATAGCGCATTCAGTTAACAGAGGCCGTTCAAGGTTAGCCTCCTCTATCCCCACTCCGCTGATCTTATCCCTCCACACGAATGGGAAATTTGCCACTCGCCTATAAGAACTGATCGGTCAGCTCGGAGAGGTAGGAACAGGACGGGGTGGTGAGGTGAGGAGAAGGACCAGGGGAACATCAGGGAGCGTCCATGATCCACGCAGTTCCATTTTGGCCTCCCGTGAACCCCTCCTTCCCCCACGTATCCCATCGTGGCTTTTGCCCCCCCCCCCCTCCCCCGCGTAGCACGTAGCTCTTTTTCCTACTGATTCCAGAAGACATTTACATACGAAAATAATTAAATGACGGAAATTAATATTCACAAGCTGTTGTGTGTTCTGTACCTCATTTTAACTGTGACAAACAAAATGAATGGAAAACTACGTCGCCTGGCTCGGAACCCCCCGCCCCTTTCCCCTACGTAGCCCAGCGTAGCTTTCCACGGAACCCGTCCCCCTCCCTAGACCGAGTGACGTAGTTTATGGATACTCCCTTACCTTGAGCCACGAGTTCGGAGAGAAATGGATATAATAAGCGTAAGGAGAATTAAAGGAAATTGGTGAAAACAATAAGTGAACATACACAGTTTAGCACCATCAGAAAACAAACGAAAAATAAAAAACTAATGAGATTTTTGTATCGAGTATCGATAGTACCGCTGAACCTCAAGACTATAGAAAGAAGACGGTAGGTCAAAGAAACAAGTGTTTTAAATAATGTACATAAGAGAGAGGAGTGCCGGGAGCGGCAGAAGAGACTTCGGTACGCCAGTGACAATGCGCGTCGTCGTGGGAATGTCAAGGAGCGGCAGGCACTACACAATATTTACGACCTCGTCTCTCGACTGCGCCTGCTCGGTGATTACGGCTCCCAGACACTGGCTGATAGCAGCCCGCGCTTCTCACGCACATAACTACTGTGCAAGATCCTCTCGGAAGACGTAACGACACAGGATAAAATGCCACGACCGGACTCAAACCGTGGGAGACGCAGTCGGCAGTAGTTGACTTCTCAGGCGAGTTTTTTTATTTATCTGCTTAACGTCTCTCTAACAGCGAGGTCTTTAGAGACAGGAAAGGATGGGGGCAAGGAGTGGGAAGGAATTCGGCCATGGCCTTTTGAAGGAAGCATCCCGGCATTTGCCTGGAGTGATTTGGGAAACCATGGAAAACCCAAATCTGGATGCCCGGACGGGGATTCGAGGCGAGTTTTAAGGGTGACACCGTACGGGATCTTCTCGCAAGATATCTTTTTTTTTTCTTTCTTTTAAATAATACTTTTTGCCAGTACACCACACCATATCATATTTGTGTGACAGGGAAAGAATTTTTATTTTTATTTTCGGCTTAAATTATTGTCATCCAGTCACTATATTCAATTGTACATATCCTGACTGCTTCAGTACCACTAAACACAGCAGTTAGGACAAACATAACTGTTAATTAAATCGGAAACCCCTGCAACTCGAGGACTAACCACTACGCTTCCGGGGCTGACGAAGAAATACCTCACTACCCGCTTTCACAACGGCCGATACGGCGATGAAAGCATTTGACTTATCTTTTGTTTTCTAATGCAGTCAGCAATAACTCAGTGAGTTGGTAATTCAGAAAATAGATCAAGGCTACTAGTATACTATCAAAGCATTCTTTTTTTACGTGGAAATGGTTGTGAGTGTTTGTAACGATAAAGTCAAGCAGTTACAGCTAGAGTCAGGAACGCTAATTCATGAATATAAGAATAGACTAAGAATTATCAGCAGGGTCTATTCATAATCTTTTTTTTTTTTTTTTTTTTTTCTTCAGGCTTTACACCTTGTCGACGTCTAGGTCTTTAGAGCCGGGAAAGAACTGGGTGTAAGGAACAGTAAGGAATTCGGCCTTTTGAAGGAACCATCGCGTCATTCACCTGGAGTTATTTGGGAAAACCATGGAAAGTCTAAATCTCGATGGCCGGACGAGCGAGGGTTCAAACCCGCCTCCTCCTGTTTGCGATTCTATAGCATTACTGCCCTGTTTTTCTGATTTAACCGGCAGGCTAAATGTGTAACCCATTCCACATGTGAGAAGTTATCCTTTTGGATTTAAAGGCAAGAATACCCCACGTTAATCATCTTGCACCTTACCGAAAAGCCTGTTGTTGTTGTTATCGCAGTTTTGGTCGTATCAACAACGTGGTTATTAGTACTATACAGAAAAAAGCAGGGTCATTAGAAACAGAAATAATGTGTACTGTACTGCAATCTAATCTACACGGATGTTCAGCCGGATGGTGCAGTATAAACACTACGTTTCGGTAGCTTTCTCTGCTGTCTTCATCAGGTGTCGTATTGCTACAGGTGTCACTGCCTAGGTATACTACACCTAAAGCTGTGTTCCCACGGCGCGTCCCTCGGCGCCTGTTAGGGGACGCCTCGCATCTTTGCCGCATAAGCTAGCAGGTACGGCGCGCCTCGACCCACCGCCAGGCGGTAGAAAATGAAAGGCGCGTCCTGCCTACCACGCGCCGTGGGAACGGACCTTGATGAAGACAGCAGAGCCAGATGTCGAAACGTAGGGTTTATACGGCACCAACCGACTGAACACCCCTGAAGATTACATTGCATTAGTACGTCGGGGAAGTCTCTACTCACACATCAGTGTGCTGTATTGTTGATGTAATGCAAATAGATTTATAAAAATCATGGATATAAGCTACTCTTCGAACAAAAATTAAATTGGCAAAGTTTGTCCTTGGCATATATACCCCTGCGGACGCCAAGATGACTGAAATCGGCGGCTAAGTATGAACTGGAGACCAAAGTCCACAAAAAACCAACCGTGAAGCTTTATCATTTAATCACTGTTGAATCATTATCAAATGAATACGGAAGACAAAACACGCCAGGGAAAGTGGTTTAGAACCACTTTCATTCTAGTGTTGAGTTGTCTCACGAATTAACATATTTCCATCTCAGTCAGCATCCAGAAGGACCGCGATGGATTGCGCAGATTCGGCTTGCCTTAGCTTTAAACATCCCTGGATGGCTTAGTAGACACACGGAGGAGGCCGACGTCACGCGAAACGGCCATCGCGGGGGTGCGGCCTATTTGCAAGTCCGATGAGCTGCGAGCTGCCGCTAACAGGTGGCTGAGGTCCGTCCCCAATAGTGCACGACCCGCTCGTAAATCAACCAGGCGCCTGACTCCAACCAACGGCGACAGCAACAGCAGTGGTATATGGTTTGTTGCATAGTCACCACTATATATATAATAGATGATAAGGTCCAAAGACGGGCTAGGGTCTAAATACGGGCTACTTGCTGAAAGTGAGGGAAGGCACGAGAATGGCACCAAAAGGAACATCAAGTGGTGGGGGAAGAGTAGTGAGCAAATTGTTTTTATGGGAAAACTTGTTTTTGAAAAACTCAAAACTTTTCAAGGTATGTCAACATTAATTTCTCTCTCACTTACTAACTCAGTGAATTAAATGGCTTCAACCTTATATCAAAGTACATGACCTGAGCTTCATGCAGGACACCTATTCTGTTCGACTTGTTTGTTTTTTCGTAATGGCTGCCAAGACCATCAACTTGAAGTACCGCATGGTCTAAAGACGGGCTACCACTGATGGTCCAATAATAGGCTAACTCTTAACTTGAAAACGCGAAGATTTCAGCACCCTAGATCAACGACCAACTGCTCAAACTTCAACATCCAAAAGGGTTAATCCATTTGATGTACCTTCGATCCCCACCATTGCATCATACTGGATCTCCTTACAGCGAATGACTGAAGAAAAGTGTGAAGCGTACAGCCTTGAACAATTGTCAGAGGATTGTGAAAGTGTAATCAGTTGCCTCAGCAATGAAAAATAATTCATAATTGCCAAGCCAAACCAAAAAGCCCACTAGGTAAGCTCAGCGAAGAGTTGGACTCGGAAGAATACCATAGGGTCCCTCCTACTGATGACGACATTGAAGATTGCGACAATGACGATTTCTCGGGGGGTTAAACGTGGTTACGACCTTGCAACATGCATTTTCAGTGATCGACTCTTTTCTGATGATGTCAGATTCGATTCAGTTCTACAAGTGTGAAGGTTGGCCAGAGACTGAATGTGCTGGAATAGAAAATTAGATACATCTGTAACTTCTGCAGGAAAAAAAAGACGAGAGAGAGAGAAAAGAAAGAAAAAATGAGTGAGGAGGATTGTAATACGCCAAGATAGTAAAGTTTTTAAACAAAAATTGGTGTTCTTTAATATATTAAGAGAAAGATTTCCCATTTTATACAAGCAGCCCGTATTTAGACCACCTCTTGAAAATCAGTCATTTTAATTTTTTTTTAATCCTTTGATTTTGGAAAATTAAAACTGGTTATTGACGTTTTTAACCCTCATATCACCTTCATGATTGTTTATAGAAGCAAGTGACATCAAAATTATCAATATTGAGTGGCCAGGAAAATCACAAGGACCAAAATAAAAGTGGTAACCCATATTTGGACCTTCTCCTCTAGTTTTACAAGATACGAGATAAGTGGCCAAAAGAAGAGCAAGAACGTAGTTGAGGAGTGTGTACTGAAGAGAAGGAATGACCAAGATGGTGACGGAGAGTTAGTGGGAAAGGAGAAGAAAATGGAGAAATTATCTTCCCTTATTAAAGCAGTTAATTAGCTGACTTCAACAACTAGGTCAGCTCACGAAGTATCAAACTAAATATTAACATTTTCACTCCACAGGAAATTACAGCGTGTAATAGATGAGAAGCTCCATCTCTTCTCGAACACATTTAAGCTGCTGCTCGTTTAAGTGAAGTTACAAAACTGTTATCTAGACAAGAATGATAGGAATTATTGTTATGAATGAATTACGAGCACATATCCACAATAATCGATTTGTTTCAGTAGCTCCACCTACTAGAAAAACCAGTAATTCAATTCGTTTAACATCACTGTTTGACTTGATTACACACACGCATTACAACCTTCCTATCTCAATACTACACACATGTCTTCGTTACAACCATTCCAGCTCGACTCTCTGCTGTTCACAATAGCAAAAACCAAAGATCTTAACAATACTTATCGGTACTAACTTATTTCATCCCCCAAAGACGACACACTACGGACTATAGAATTCCACGAAGCAACATAACAAATTACATACATCAATCCAATTATTAATAAACATATGCAATTAATTAAGGAAAGTAATAATAATTGGTGGGGTGTGATATTGTCACTAAAGACTTCTTCGCAAAGCAAACCCAACCTGTAACTAGAAACTGTTGCTGATGGAAAATATTTTACGAGGGAAGTTTGAAACGTTTTAGAAATTTCCGTGTTACATATTTATAAAATAGTGTAAAGAATCTGTATCGGTCCGTAAAGAATGACGAACACAAAATGCTTATAAAATTCATGTTTCGTGGTAACTTAGAGATTCCTCACTAACATTTAATTAAAGACGTCCATGGCTATGTTCGCATTCGAACCGGTGACCCTAGCAATTGGAGACCACGTCACTGAGTCCTACCCTATAAGTGTCTATTATAAAAGCAATAATGTGTGACGCAGCCACGAGCTTGTAAAAGTCACTAGCCCAATATTACAGGCAACCCGCGTAACAGGAAACTACGCATGGTTATCCAACTAATGGGTGCAAACAGTTATGAATAAAATAACAAGATGATATGTTAATAAACTCAGTTATACATTATACAAAATAATTTAGAGATAAATGAAATGGACTAAAAAAGAAGCAATATTTGCTCACCCAGAAATAAACTAACGTTTGTTCTGGACGAAATTCTCGGCTTACCAAGCAATACTTCTGTTGCACTCTAGCTTTCATTTATCCATAACAATATTTGTGAAATCTTTAAAAAAAAACAATATAAATGTTGGATTTATTTGTTAGTATGAATTCGATTTGTTTACAGGACAACTTCTAAATATTATTTCTTTGATATAAACGTCTTTGAGAACACTGTCAGTAACCGGAGAACGTTATATCACTGTGATTTAACGGATAAAAGAAACACTTAAATATGCCATTACTATAGTAAAACGATATACAATTAACTTCTTTTATTTAGCAGCTTTGTCATGTCAAGCAGTATCGCTTAGTAACAGTACCAATTGCCTTAAAATACTTCTATCGTGTGTAGTGTTGCAAACTGAAAAAAAACAAAAAAATTTTTTCAGCTTTGTGAAAAAAAACCCTAGAACCCGTGTTTTTTTTCTAAATTTTTTTTTTTTTTTCAGAAAAGAATATATTTGATAAATTATAGTTTTATTTTAGGAACTTCCATTTTACAAGTGTGTTTTAAGTCATATAATGTCTCACATAATGGTTCATAAGTGTATATATATAGGTAACATAATTTTATTCATCCTCTATGTCAGTACCACATTCACTAGTATCAGCACTACCAACACTAGTTCGATCGGTGTCGGAATTTTCTGTCTCTTCTAGATCCATAACTTCAGAAATAGTTAAATTTTCTTTTACTGGTTGTCCTTGTATTGTACGCAAAAGATTTTGAGATTGCAATTTTAAATTGTGAGCAAAGTACACACTGTGCATAAAGACTGCGCCGATAGTTCTGTATTACGGTCTTTTAAGTTTGAATTATAATCTATTATCATACAAAATAGGAGCTTTACTTCTTTTCAATCGTTTGTTTACACGAACGGTTGCAAAGAAACGATTCATAATTAGGGACCGTGCACAAACTACGTGACTCGGTCCAGAGGGAGGAGGGGTTAGCTGGAAGGCTACGTGGGGAGAGCGGAGGGGGGGAGGTGGGGGGGGGGGGGTTCCAAGCCAGGCCACGTAACTTTCCTTTCGTAACATTTTTCACAGTTAAAATGAGGAACTGAACTCACAACAGCATGTGAGTATTTATTTACCTCAGTTAATTATATCCGTATGTAATTTACAATAGTCTGACAAGAGAAAACAGTACAAAATGTATTCTGGAATCAAAAACGGAAGATAGCTACGTGCTACGTGAGCGGGGGGGGGGGGGGTGTTCACAGGAGGCCAAAATGGAGCTATGTGGTTTATGCACGCTCCCTTACTGACAATTTAATGAGTCAGTTCCACTATACTCTGAGAGTTAACAAGTATAAGGAAAGCCCAATAAGTTATAAAAAGGGTTTGCAGCACTATTTCAAATAGCAAGTATCAATCCAAACAATGGGGAATGGGGATTCCTTCTCGCGCAACCTAGTCTTTTCGGGAAATTTTCAGTTAATTTTGCCAATATTTTCGTAATTTTTTTTCCTACTGAACCAGAAAAATATAGTAGATTTTAAACTAAGATAAGTACTTAGAATAAACTCTAAAATAGTCATTTTAAACGATAACTGCCTTACAAATTCGAGATTTAGTAGTTGTGAAAGAAAACGTGTTCCAGAAAAACGTGTTCCAGAAAAAAAAAACATGTTTTTTTTAAAGTTTTTTTTCATGTTTTTTTTCAAGCCAGAAAAAAAAACGTTTTTTTACAACACTAATCGTGTGAAACTAAACGATTATTGCTTCACGTATGCCAACTTCGTACTTTTGACCTGTTTCGTTTTCCTTGTTGCCTGTTGATAATTTTGCAACAGAGCAGCAATAAAAATGCGTTGAATCTTCACTATTAATCTACAGCTAGAATACACTGAACACCACCTATGTTATGATATGCTACCAGTACAGACACATAAACAGTGTGTAATAATATAAATGTTAACTGTGCGCAGAATGAGTTGTTGCAAGTAAATTTAAATTTAATATTTTATCATTGGCTTCTCAACTGGAATGATTAAAGCATAAAAAACTGCACTTTGTGACATTACAATGAGCTAGCGATCCACTATTCAAGAGTATCTGTGCATGTATCGATAGTCGATCGAGAAGCGCTTCATTGTGCTACACGCGCAGTTAGATGTCATCTTTAAGCTCTCGCACGAGTAACGCGGGAATTTGGTGATGGTGGCTCCGTGTCTAAGTGTTATGCTATGAAGATTTATCCGGGCATTTTTGGACAGGTAATACGTGCTTCCTCGTCGGGAAGATATATTGGTTTTTGCGTCCGCAACGTCAGACAAGCCAAGTGGTATAAAACTAAATAAATGCGTTCATGGAGAGCGTGTAATGTGTGATAGTGAACTAGTGATTGTTGTGCAGGTATTAACTGTACTATTGATTGAATAAACGTATTCTAAATTAAACTCGGAAGGAATTGTAATCTTCAGATAAATGATATTTAATTTCGGTTGGTGGTCGGCGTGTTAATGTTAACCATAAACTGTTATAATAAAAGTGATTGTCAGCGTACTTTATATGTGCGTATGTTTTATGTATAATTTCCCTGTGAACTTGTGAATCCTTAAAATCACAGAGACTGTAATTGCACGCTAATACGTTCACCATCCAATCATGGCGACCGTTTTAAGAAATAATAATTTACGAAGTCTCGATGGATCCATTAGTTGGGTCAAAATACAACAGAGTACAGTGACTGAATTATTATTCGATTGAAAACAATTTGTTTTACAACTTCCATCACTGGAGAAATAAGCTTTATAAACCAATGTTCGGAATTCTGTAAATTAGTTGTTACTGCAACGCCTATTAATTTTTGTCCAACCTAAACCCAATCTTACTACTCAAGGTCAGCTCAACTGAAAAACCAGTAACACGTGCTATCTTAACTGCAGCTCCACAACACGTGCCTTCACGTTCTCTCAGCACCCTTTCAGTATTTAACTTCCTCCAGACAATTGATCCGAGGGCCCCTAAGGCAGCTGGTAAGTTAACAATCCCCAGGCAAGCAGCAATCCTCCACTAGATCTTGACGTAGATTCCTTGCGTACCCCAGCACTTCATATCGGCACGCAAACGTCTCCCCTGACAGATGCGAGCCGAGAGGGCCGTGCAACATGCGTCCATAATTGTATTACAGCATCCCGCCCCTCCCGCACAGCTACAGAAACAAAACACACCGCAGAGTGGTCTGAGCGCAACCACTCTGTAGTCGGTAGACAATGCTACTGCCCCGGCAAAGGACCCGTTTCTCTTCAGCTGAACGGTTTGGCACAAACGACCATTATTTAACAGTCGTCGTCGGCCGATAGAAATTTTATATCTGCGCTATGAATTATTGTTTCAGGGTCCCTCTCGTTTATCTGATGACCGTGTGGAGTGTCAGGGGAGGTACGCAGATGGTGATTGGACGGCTCCACAATGCTCACTTGCTCACAATGCGTGAGCAGACATATGTTCCGAGCGTGCTCACTGAGATGGTCTTGGAGTGTGTGTAATGAAAGCGAACCACCGAATGAGATGTTGCTTAGAACAATGGAAAGCGAAGCGTGGTCTGGGAACGCTTCGATTTACAGCTTCCCAGAGATAGGCGGGCGGTTATGAAGAAACTGTTCTATTTTATAGACATCAGTCGCCTCTTTGAATTCACTGTACAGCACTATACAAATATTTTACTTATGTAAGACTGGAGGTTTTATCGGCGTTGAATATGAATAAAATCCTCTAAGGTAACTAGCCGAGTTAGTCCATCGATAAAACACGACATTTCGGCGGTCATAAAATCTGCCGCCATTGTCAGTCACTTGATAATGGCGGCAGAGCTTGTCCACCGAAACATCGTGTTTTATCGATGGAATAACTCGGCTAGTAGACTACCTACAATGGCGGCAGAGCTATGACCGCCGAAACATCGTGTTTTATCGATGGACTAACTCGGCTAGTACTGACAATGGCGGCAGTGCTTTGACCGCCGAAACATCGTGTTTTATCGATGGACTAACTCAGCTAGTGCTGACAATGGCGGCAAAGCTATGACCACTGAAACATCGTGGTTTATCGATGGACTAACTCGGCTAGTACTAACAATGGCGGCAGAGCTATGACCGCCGAAACATCGTGTTTTATCGTTGGATTAAGTCAGCTAGTACTGACAATGGCGGTAGAGCTATGACCGCTGAAACATCGTGGTTTATCGATGGACTAACTCGACTAGTACTTAAATGGCGGCAGAGGTATGACCGCCGAAACATCGTGTTTTATCTATGGACTAACTCGGCTAGTACTGACAATGGCGGCAGAGCTATGACCGCCGAAACATCGTGTTTTATCGATGGACTAAGTCAGCTAGTGCTGACAATGGCGGCAAAGCTATGACCGCTGAAACATCCTGTTTTATCGTTGGATTAAGTCAGCTAGTACTGACAATGGCGGCAGAGCTATGACCGCTGAAACATCGTGGTTTATCGATGGACTAACTCGGCTAGTACTTAAATGGCGGCAAAGCTATGACCGCCGAAACATCGTGTTTTATCGATTGACTAACTCGGCTAGTACTGACAATGGCGGCAGAGTTATGACCGCCGAAACATCATGTTTTATCGATGGACTAACTCGACTGGTTACCCGAAAAGATTTTATTGAATGTTCATCTTGTCAGTTTGTCGCTCTGCTCTGTTATCATCGACGTTTTAAATGAAAGAATTGGTAAATTAAATAGGGCAAAGATGTTAGCAACATTAACACATCGGTAGTATACTTAAGTCTTCAATTTAAGTGCCAGGTAACTTCGTGAAAAAAACTGATATGCAAAACTATCTTGGATGAGCTTTAATTATTGAAAATATGATGTAATTTCACAAAGCAGTGGAAATGATGGATGGGAAAGAAGTTTGTGGAAGAGTCTTACAAAAAGAAGAGTCAGGATGGTGGATCATATTTTATTGTTAGGGAACAGGCGAAGAGGAGGCCAAAGATTAGAAGGTATGAAGCAAATAATTTAGGACGTAGGAAAAAATATACAGAGAGTGTAGGATAACGATGGCATCTGTTCATCTCCACATACGCAATACATCCGTACGTATCCACTTCAGATATTAAAACTTGTTCATCTTCTGTAGTTCTTATTTTCGAAGGTCTCCTCAATCAACAAATTTGCCAATTTCATGATCCACCAATCAATCTCCTCCTTGACAGCTCTCCATAAAGTCATATCTTCATTCACCATAACATTCTAACATTTAACGTGACTCAAGATGAGAAACAATTTCCAAGGTATAAAAATAGCAACAAACTAAGGGAGGGGGAGAAGGGCTAACTGTGGAGGCTACCTACCACAGTTCGTCCGACCGATTTTTTTTGTTGTTTAAAATTATGTCGCTTCTTAGGTCGATACCGTTTGGTACGCAACGTTTTTGGTTTTTCTGCCCTTTGATAAACCTTTTGTGGTTGGAACCCCTGAACCAATGGGAAAACACGTCGTTTCTAAGTGTATCTCTGCTACTTTCAGTGTGTGCTCCTGAGCTATATTGATAGTCATCGCATGTAGCGAAAATTCAACGTCTGTACTATATAATATGTTGTATCTGTACAGTAAGTTTCTGAATAGATAACAGACAAACTGAATGCCAAAGAAACAAAGCCTGAGAGACCAATACAACATTAAAGAGACTTACACACGCTATCCGTCTGTCTCTCACTGTTTGTTAGTTTTCAAATTTCACGAAAACAGTATAATGTGTCCTTCCTAATTATACAGGGTGCGGCAGCATAACTTCCTTTTTTCAAAACTTAATAAAACCCATTGTATGAATCATAACATTTTTATTTGTTTTTTATAATATAGGCACATACATAAAGTTTTGTTTTACTTAGTTTTGAACAGCAAATCAGGTACGTGACGTCCCCCATTCTGCACAAACTGAGTAAACCGATTTCTGGTGTTTGTCATGACTCCCGCCAACATAGCAGACATTATTTTGGCAATTTATTCCTGAATGTTTGTCTTCAAATCTTGTAGAGTCCTTGGACCGTGCACATAAATATGGGATTTAAAAAAAAAAACGCATAGAAAAAAATCACAAGGGGTTAAATCGCAAGAGCGGGCCGACCACTCCAAATCGCCCCTAACTGAGATTAGGCGCTTTGGGAAGTGTTGCCTCAAAACAGTCATTGATTCTCTTGAAATGTGTGTCGTTGCACCGGTTTGTTGGAACCAAGTTTCCCGTAAGTCCAACTCATCTAGTCGTGGGAGAAAATTCCTGTAACATGTTTACATATTGGTCCGAATTCACTATCACTGTGACTTCATTTTCCTCAAAGAACCAGGGACCAATAATTCCACCTGAGGAAATTGCACACCACACTGTGAGTTTAGGTGAATGCAAAGGCCTTTGATGCAATTGTCGAGGATTGGTGTCAGCCCAGTAGCGCATGTTTTGTTTGTTGACGGATCCACACAAATGAAAATGGGCTTCATCACTAAAAAAACAATAGCGTCCTCAGGAACATCTGCCAGAAGAACCTCACACGCGTTCCTCCGAGAATTGAAGTCACGTTCAGAAAGTTCCTGCACAATCGCCATCTTGTATGGATGGAAATAAAGATTATCATGAAGAATTCTCCTCACAGAACGATCGGAAATTCCAAGGGCAGACGAATGTTTGCGCGCAGAACGTCGTGGTGATCGCAACATTGAAGATTTCACTGCCTCAATGTTCTCAGGTGATCTAATGGGCCGAGGGCCTCCAGTTCTTCGATTTGTCGCACTTGCAGTTTGTCTTAACGTAGTGATCCACGTAACAATTGATTTCTGGTCCGACACTGGGACCAACGGGCTAAATTAAAGCGATTCCGAAAAGCGCGCTGGGTTGCGATCACAGAACATCCGCTCGAAAAGTAGGCCTCAACGGCAAACGTACGCTCCTCACTGTTCCAACGCATAATGGCCACTGAATTGTGTCGGGACAAAACTTTATAGTTACGCCTCTCGAATGATATCAATTGACTGAATGACGCGTATTTAAAAAAATGAAATTATGCTGCCGCACTCTGCACATGGTATTTCCTTGTCAAATTTCATCAAGATCGGTTTAGGATTTTAGCCGTGAAAACGTAACAATCATACAGATATACGCACTTTCCCATTTATAATATTACTGTAAATATATAAATAAGAAAAATAAACCAATCATTCACACAGGTGAAGCCAGGAGTACCGCAACGAACCAATATACATAAACACACTTTACATTTCTGTGGGGCCTATAAATCTTAATTATGTTTCAAGTTGAGACATATGACAAGGGGATCAGATGTGTACGCAATGAGTCTCATAGGGTAAGGTGGTGCTATCTGGAACATTTCAAGATTGAAGCTTTATACTGTTTAACCAGTGCAGGTTATCAGATTTAATATAATATACAAATTTAGATGTGAATGTTGTGCAACTAATAAAACCACAATAAAACTAAATAGCATATACATTTATTAGAAAAAATTAATTGAGCAAAACAAGAAGTGTGGGGCTATTTGGACCGCGCATGGGGCTATTTGGATCACATAATTTTCTGCTTCATAGTACGTGTATTAGGCTTATAAAGTCTTTATAGTCACTAAAAAAGTTTTAAGCACATTTACATTACAACTTGGCTGCCAGGAGGCATTCCATGCGTATATTGTACCCTCATTCTTTTCTCTTTGAAGATAATGAATGTGAGAATAAATACTCCACTGGTGCTGCAACAAACAGCTGTTGTTACGTTTTTACCCGTTCTAGATTTGTCAATGATGCAACTTCTCACTTGCCCGTTTAACTAACCACTTACAAGAACCTATTGTTCACTGTAAGTCCACTTCGTCAACGTTATAGATACTCTGAGTTTCGTCTTGAATATTTAACTCAACGTAAACACCCTACAAGAAGTCGTAGAAACTGACCACAACCTCTTTGTTCTGCTTTTCTCAAGGAAATAGACCTCCATAAAAAAAAAGAAAACCAATCTTTCCGAGCCATCTTTGTTTCATCACTCCATGGAGTGTTAAAGTTTTTTAGCTTTTTATAGTGGTATGCATTCATAGGCGAAGGGTCTAGAAAGACTTTTAAGCATTTCCACCACATAGGTTTCTTGCTCTGAGACAAAATTGTGGGATGACCAAAGGACTTCCTAATTGTTTGGATCTGTGCGATGTTGGTATCATTCATGAAACCTCTGTTAACACGAGTTTCTTGAACTCTTATCTGCAGAGTTGTATATGGTACATTAAAATGCGATGCCACAACTCTCGAACTTAAATTACCATTAAGTACACTACTTTGTGGTTGATTCATTCTTTCCTCGACCACTGCAAATACGTTTGTTTTTATATTTCCGTAACATTGAAAACATTGAAAACATAACTCTGAAAATAAAATAAATATGAATATAAACGCAAGCAAATTAATATTTCATTATTATTCAAAAAGCCCCATCGAAAGTAGTTCAAATAGCTCCCCCTCCCCCCCATATGAGCAAATTTCGTTGAGTTCTAATAGTCTGGTGAAAAAGCCATAAATGCAGCTGGAACTCATGCGGAATAGTTAAGCAGTCCTCGCAAGCCATACATATTAAATTTGCACAAATTAGCCATCGTCTTTCACATCAGATCTTAAATTTCAAGCATTGGAAACTACAGCATCGTGATTTCTATTCAGGTAGCACTTACCACACCTGTTTCAAATATACTTCGCGTCAGACTCGTTGAAGATATTTACTCAACACTTCTTGTGCTTTCTTCTACATCACACACAAGCTACAACACTGCAAATGACGTCCAGGACGCGCGCAAAAGATGCGCAAAGAACAATTTACTTATTTTGGCCCAATAGCCCTATGCCCCCAAATAGACTCACCTTACCAAATATATATAAACCTCTGGTAGAGCTACCCACGCAGGATAGGTCACTAGAAATATTACCCACAAAATAGGATGTAAAGGGTTCTTCAGCGCGATGAAGCCAACTCATCCGTGACATCAAAACCCGTCCTCTTGAATCGCAGGTAACTGTACCCTCCCCACGCACTCTGAGAAGCTTATAATGTCTCTGAATCTCAGCCAAATGCCTCAGAGTAAAGAACGGTACTGAAAAATAACTTATGGAAAAGGTCTGTTTATGTGGCAGCGTTTAGTGTACAGGAATTAAGCAAAAAATAGTGAAATCTTCTAGCAGTTAGGGAATCTGTAATGTGATACATGTGCTTTAACAAAGGGAAAAGAAACGTTTGGAGAATATATCCAAGGATGAAAGAAGATATATTAACAGAAACCCATAAAAAACAGAGGGAATATCAAGATCTTGGAGGAAATATATGAAAAGATTATGACAGTGTACCTTTCAAAGTACGGCTATCAAATGGTGACAGAATGTACGCATGTAAGAATGGCGCAAGCAAAAAAGTCGAAGATGAGATCTCTAGTGAATTAATGAGGGTTTTCGATAAGTACCCGAAAGCAAACTACCCTTGTAAGGGATTAAAATGGGAGGGTAGGTGTAATGGTCAATCATGAAGTAATAGGAACATATGGTGAGGGCATTTTAAATGACAATGGTGAAAAGTTGATAAATACCATATGATGTATTATCAATGACAAATTTGTATCGTTCCTCAGCCCACAAATCCATTTACAAACATACTTAGGGGGGTCCATGGAAATATTTATAATTATTAATATGTTATGTTATGTAGCGCAGGAATTATATTAAGATGAGTAATATAAGATTGTACGGAGTGCCAGTCGGTGGATTGATTGGTGCGAGGGTGTTAATCAAACCAGGACGCAAACACCAATAGTAGAAAATTGTAGTAATATAAGCAATCAGGACAAAAGGAAGTATGTATCTCAAACAGTTTAAAACAACAGGTGGTATGATGCGTGTTTAAGCTGATAATCTATAAGTCATATAACAAAATTATAGAAAGTTATGTCTGTACATAAAATTTATTTTTTTAAATAGTGTGCACTACTGACAACAAAATTAATTCCGTGTGGTCGCAATTACCTGGAGACAGGGTTTCTATTGGCTGCGCATTCCGCCTCTGTCGTAGATGCCTTAACCTAACTCGGCAATCCAAACGGGTACAGGGGACCTACAGTTTAACGTCAATCCGAACCACGGAAGCGTTCTAGTGTACATCACATTACACAGCAGGCTGTGCCAGAGGTGAAGGTCGGGTTAAGCGCCTTTGAAAATCCCAGCCGAGACACGGATTCGAACCGAACCGGGGACCTTTCAATCTCCAGACAGACGCGTTAACCATTGAGCTACCATGCCACTCTACACCATTGATGAGAGGTAATGGTTGATTTGATATTCGTATTCATGGTATAGTTCTCATTTATATAGGAATAGTTCAGTTACGACCATACTGGCTTGTTATACGCGGAGACAGAGTGTTTAAATCTTACAGACTATAACATACACTCTTTGTGATTCAATCAGGCATATTATTTACTATTTTACAAACATAACAATGAAACAATTTGCTTTAATACTTCCCAGGCCTGACCATTTTACGTAACGTTTACAGAAAAGTTTTATGAACAACAACGAAGTTCGCATATCTCAAATTCCACGTGGGTGAAGTTGCGGCCACAGCTAGAGGCAAAAAAATCCAGAAATTTGTGGGTGAAAGTATATTTCTATCAACAGATAAAAGTACTAGTTCACGGGAAGTATTAGGTGAATAATGACAGCAGAGATTCGCTGTAGTAGGTGAGCATAGAATCTAGAATCTAGAAAACAGGAGGGAGGAATGAAATATTGTAAAGAAATGTGAAGAGGTAGAAAGATGTATGGCAGCCTCAAAACTTTAAGAAGCTTAAAAAACTGTAAAGAATTCAGAAAATGTATTAGGAAAAGAACGCGCCTATTAAAGAATGAGAAAATAATTTTAAAACTTTTCTTTTTGTAGAGAGATCTGAATACAAGGGAATAAAATTGGACCTGGAAGGTGAATTAAGCTGAGCATGTAGCTCCGATAGCTGTGGAAGAATTAAAGAAATGCTTTCAAAGAAATGAAGAATGCGAAATCCACTGGACAAGGAATCATACCAGTTGTTGAAGTATGGGCCGAGTATTGAATGAGAATAGTTGAGTAGATAATTTAATAACTGTAGAAGAGAAGAAATTCCTAATAGATAGAAGTTGGGATATTTGAGGAACACACACAAGAATGGAAACAAAAAAGCACGTGGGAATTACCGTGAAATAGTTGCTATAAGCTCCACTGGCAGACTATATGATCGAATAACAAAATAAGGAATAGACAGAAGGATAAATGAGAGAACAGAACATGTTGTTTCCAAAGAGGAATACCGAGCGTACTTGTTGAGCTTGATAGTATATGCTTAGTCAGATATTTCGCTGTAAATATTTGAAGGGCCACGAGGAAGAACGATCATTGTCCCACATATCACAATTTCCGAAATTCAATTTTCTAAGTTCCAAATCGAACAAATTACTAAAAACTAGGTATTCAAATATTTTTTAAGCTTTGTTTATATTAATACATCATTTATTTTATAATCAGCAATAAAAAATGACATTTAATGGATGTAACATGAACAGAAAATTTTCAAAACAAGAGGATCTTTGATAGTTTTTGCCAGTTATGGGGTAGTATTAATTGGTGGGTCGTCTGTGTACTCAGTATCAACTTCGTCTGGTTCATCCAAATCAAAGGGAGGAACCAGCGAGTCGTAGAATGCTTGAGAATCGGGATTGGCCAAGAACTGTTTTAAATGTAATTGGTCCTTCAATTTTGCTGGTTTCAGGTGCAGTTGTCCATTGTATAGCTGTCTGAGTACGGTTCGTTTACTTTGTTTTGACGATTTTCTTGGTTTCTTGCTTCCTGTGCCTTGTTTCCCTACAAAAAGAGTAAGTAGCTTCCAAAATAGTTTTTCTTGTGGATAACGAATCTAGTCTCCTTTTCGTAAACCTTTAAAATTCTTATTTTCCGTGTAGACATAGGGCACTTTTTAACATAAATCACCGAGCGGGGCGGTGTAACGGTTAGCGTTCTCGCCTCGCATTCGGGAGGACGGCGGTTCGAATCCCCGTCCGGGCATCCAGATTTGGGTTTTCCATGGTTTCCCCAAATCACTCCAGGCAAATGCCGGGATGCTTCCTTCAAAAGGCCATGGCCGAATTCCTTCCCATTCCTTGCCCCCATCCTTTCCCCCCATCCTTTCCCGTCTCTATAGACCTCGATGTTAAAAAGAGACGTAAAGCAGTTACAAAAAAAAAAAAAAAAATAACATAAATTCCAGATAAGTAGTCTGTCCAAGTTTCAAATTTGACGTCTGTGGCACAATTGATCGCCGTGAATGGTGTTGGTTTGACTCTGCTATTTCTGATGACGTCCATCCAGTCATTGGGTGTCTCGGTGTAAGATTTAGCATTGAGAAGGCTCTTACCCTTGTCACCCTCCATATAGGAGTGACCTCTTATTGGAAAAACTACGTCATTGACCATATGACCTTGATCATTCTTGCCAGACGGTGCATGGAGACCGATCGTTACTCCCCGTCAGCTCCAATCTTTTCGCTGTTATAACTCAGGCATTATGC
This sequence comes from Vandiemenella viatica, assembly GCA_031002005.1. Classification (NCBI taxonomy): domain Eukaryota; kingdom Metazoa; phylum Arthropoda; class Insecta; order Orthoptera; family Morabidae; genus Vandiemenella; species Vandiemenella viatica. The sequence continues at coordinate 90,568,787 of JARYHS010008074.1, read as the reverse complement.
TCTTTCTAGCTTGAATGGTATCAAGGGTTACAAACTGTCTGTTTCCAATGTAATCTCAACTTTGCTGAAAAATGGACTATTATCGTTCTTCCCCGTGGCTCTTCAATTTTATTTTAGGCTTTAATGTTTATCTTAACTTTATCCATAGCAAAATGGATTAGTGAAAGTCTGCAACTGTTTCAAATTGAGGGTAAACAAATGAAAATCTGCGACACAGTTACTTTTGTTGCTTTAATTTATTTTGTGCATGACACGTTTCGGGAATTTATTCCCATTTTCAAACGCACTATAAGTAGGTTTACATGTTTTTAGTTATAGAAATATGAGGAGTCGTTGTGTTTGTTTCTGCTGGACGTTTGTACAGTTTTCATGTGATTTGTTTTTGAAGGTTCCTGACGAAAATGGCACCACAGAAACACACACAAATACATCCTTAAATTACACAAACGTTATGGAATGATGAACACAGATTGAAAGTTTGTGTATTGTACACAAGGCAAACAATCTGTGTTCGTCATCCATAACGTTTGTGTAATTTAAGGATGTATTTGTGTGTGTTTCTGTGGTGCCATTTTCGTCAGGAACCTTCAAAAACAAATCACATGAAAACTGTACATACGTCCAGCAGAAACAAACACAACGACTCCTCATATTTCTATAACTAAAAACATGTAAACCTACTTATAGTGCGTTTGAAAATGGGAATAAATTCCCGAAACGCGTCATGCACAAAATAAATTAAAGCAACAAAGTAACTGTGTCGCAGATTTTCATTTGTTTACCCTCAATTTAATGTTTATTTTAGGCGTAAAAAATAATAAACACGGACATTTATAAATTTAAAAATATGTATATAACATATAATGAAAATCAGCCTTCAGTCACTTTGATGAATGCAAATTTATTACATTACAATGCATTTCGAATCCTGTGGATTCATCATCAGGTATTAATTTACATTTGTTATTTACATTGGTTTATTTACATTTGTTTGTTCGCTTAAGTGAGATTCGTGCCTAGTGCAGTTCATTTCTGTGCTGAAAAACCAGTTGGAACGAAGTGTAGTGAATTTGTATTGTCATGAGAGGGAAGAAGTAAATGTGAAATTATTGTGGTACTTACCGAACCTGAGAAGAAGTTGTAATCAAATTCATGTACCCTGCACTAGACACAAATTCACTATGGTACACATATTTACAGAAACAGAGTAATTTTTCAGCACAGAAATGAACTGCACTAGGCACGAATCTCACTTAAGCGAACAAATAAATGTAAATAAACCAATGTAAATAACAAATGTAAATTAATACCTGATGATGAATCCACAGGATTCGAAATGCATTGTAATGTTATAAATTTGCATTCATCAAAGTGACTGAAGGCTGATTTTCATTATATGTTATATAATTAATACAGTCACGTAAAAATATAGAATTATGGATAAAATTAAATTAAAAATATGTATCTTACTTAACAGAATATTGGCTGAGCCATTCGAAGAAACACCAATATTGCGTAACGGAATTCTGAAATAAGTAATATCACAGACAGTTCAAACGACTCGACTACAATTTGTTCTAAATTATGCGAAGAAAGTATAAGTAGCATATAACAACTTTGTGCTGTACTAACTTACTTATTTACGTACTTATTCTAAATTAACCAATAACCAATGATTGAATCTAAATTAATACTGCTCTGCGCCAATTCTTCGGTACTACATGCTGACAGCAGCTAAACTCATATGTGAAGTTTGGCCAACAACGTAAGTTTGATTGTTCCATAACACTCGTATCACATTGACTAGATAGGGCAAGCTCATTTGTCCCAAAAACTAAATACCGGTTTTACGAAACCACTGACGCTATTGAACAATGTTCGCTAACATTGAATTATTATTATTTTGCTATTTCTATCACCTTCTGGGATATACATATTTATATATAACATCTCAGTCCTATTACCATATCGATAATCCACTCAATCATGTAGGAAACTTCGGCGTGTGTACACCTCCCGAGCCACATGACTCATTCTATTTAGCAAGAATAAGGTTTAAAGCCGAAATATTGTGTATTATTGTGTTCGTGATGTATGTTCTTCTTCGCTGCCTTCAACTTTGGTGAGTGACGAGTCATTTTCCCTTTCCTTGTAATTTATATTGCCTAAAGCCGTTTCCTTTTTCCTTTGTTTTACTATTTATCAGAGGAACTCATGATTCAATTTTGATCAGACTGCTCGGTAGATTCTGGGTTTTCCGGAAAAACATGTTTTGAACATACTTTGCATACATTTCTTTCTCTTCCCTTCAAGAACTGGGGCAAAGGGAGCTAAACATTATGATTCTCCTGTCTTGAAGTGAGTCGTCCAATGTTGTGTTGTGTTTCAATTTAGTTTTTCTTTTAAAGTAACCTAAGAAACCTTTAATTTTGTTGCTTTTTTAATTCTTGTCAGTACCAACTGCATTGAGATATCTGAATATCTCTTTGTAGAATTGCTTATCCCAGCTGCAACTTCATTTCTTATACTCAGCTATGTAAAAGAGTTTTTCATAAGGATCTGAAAAAATGGGGGAGGGGGACGATCACGTCACTTGAGATGCAGCGTTTTTCGTTCGAGATGATGAAATATTTCCACGTCGACAGCATCCGGCCGTGTTTACCGCGTGGGACCACCATGAAGAACACAACAGGGCTCGGTCGTTACCTCCAGAAGTCATCTCCGGTCGAGGAAGCACCCTCGCTCAACCACTCAAGCGCACCCCGTTTGACGGCCTCGTAAATTCCGGATCTGGGCAGTTATCTCGCGTCTTTAGACCCCAGGCGGTGGCTGGCACACTACGCCAGTGAGGGGTTCCCTCCACAAGCAGATATGTTAATATAACATTATACCATCTACAAACAACCTAACTTTTGATTACGAAAGCTTGCGCTGTCACTGAGTGTATTATCTTGGTTCTACAGGTGGAGCCGCGACGATATATTAAAACCTAACGTTTCTGCCATCGTGCTGTGGCCTTCTTCAGAGGACGGCTTTGTTAGTTGCCGCTATCGCCTTATAACGTCCGCCAATCGTGACGTCACCGCGGACGATTAGCGCGCGCGCGCGCGTTAGCTTCCTACTACTATATAAGGCGATAGCGGCAACTAACAAAGCAGTCCTCTGAAGAAGGCCACAGCACGATGGCAGAAACGTTAGGTTTTAATAAATCGACGCGGCTCCATCCGGAGAACCAAGATAATACAACCTAACTTATATCTGTAAGCCACCAACACAATCATCTATTAGCATAATTAACAGCAGTGGTCCTAATACAAGGTGACTTACAATCCACAACAAAAGTGATAAATCATACAGGTTTTTGCCGCTAATTGTACATAAGTATGTCTCTAACAACGCTGAGTTACTAGTTTCAACTTGATAATTTGTTCGGTTCGTTCTGTTTGCGTCAAGATACAGGGTGATTCAGGAAGAGTGGTAAATATTGAAGGAGGTGGTACTACGAAAAATATTGAGTAAAAAAGTTCATATAAAGATGTGTCTGATTACCATTCGTTTTGGAGGTACATTTGTTCGAATGTTATGCATCTTCTTCACTAGATTTTTGTGAGTGAGCATAATTTAAAATCGAAGTTTACAAAGAAAAAGTAAACACAAGAGACGAATTACCCTCTCGCATTGTATGCACTGCTACCCTCATAAAAGTACACCAAGATGTACTCCGAAGAGTTGCACGTATTGTTGCGAAGAGAGCTGCAAAGTTTATTGCAGTCGATGGTCGGATTTCCGAACATTTAATTAAAACTTTTGTAAAACATGCGTGTGTTTTTGCATGAATAAAGCACTTGATCATTTTTTTAGGTTTATTTTATGCATAACATTCCAAAACGAATGGAAATCACACACATGTTTATATGAACTTTTTTTATCCAAAATTGTTGATACTACCACCTCCATCAATATTTACCATTCCTCCTGAATCACCCTGTATAAATGTGTCCCTCTCAGATTTTACGATGCAAACGACAAACAGCAGCACAGTATGTACGTTTGAAATTTTGCTTTAAACTCAGGAAAAGTGTTAGTGAATTCTATGAAATTATTCGGGAAGCCAGACGCCAATTGAAGAGTGGCTAAGTTTGGAAAAAGTTCTGTGGAAGACGATGAGCGTTCAACCATTGCTGAAAATAACTGTTCAAGAGATGATTGGTGAAGACCGTTGTCTGACAATTAACAGTATTACTGGTAAACTTTGTGTAGGATATGGAACACGTCAGCTAATTTTCAAAGAAAAATTGGGCATGCATCGATGTATGTTCTGCGCCTGTTGGTAATGATCAAAAGCAGCGGCGCATTGATGCATCCACTTGCTCCAACGATGAAACCATTTGTCGAGACTCATTATTGGCAATGAAAGCTGAACGTGCAGATACGACGAAGTAACAGTCATTGCAGTGGAAGAATTGCAGTAAGCCAAAATTCAAGAAAGGCTATCAGGTGTAGAGAAATTGGAAGCGCAGGGGAAGGTAACCGTTTATTCATAATTTGTGTCGCTGAGTAAGACTGGCATTCTATTATGAGGTCTTCTCGAGGAGATTCGTAAAAAACTACCGGAGCTTTGGAACAAGAAAAGTTTCCTCCTGTATCACTACATCGGACCACATTTCGTTCTATGCGCAACAACTTTTAAAGAAGAATTCAATGATTATCATTCTCCACCCCCTATTCACATGGTTACCAGCAAGTATACTACCCTGTGGCATTTCAATTTGCACTTCCACATTTTTTGATATTACGTTTCTTACCCTAATTCTTTTCTTTCTATCTTTCAATTATTCCTCTAAGCGGCATGTGGCTTTTCCAACAACCGCAAAATTCGTTTCTCCATTTACCATCATTTGGAGTTCTACACTATAACGTTTACATCCTTTGTCCATTTCATCTTGCACGTGGAATTGAGATTCACACAAATGACCTACCTTAAAACCACGTTACTGATTTTCAAACGACATTTCTGAAATGGTTCCATTACAAACTGCAGAAAATTACCTACAACTGAGTTCAAACTAATCGGCCTGAAATAGTTGTTCCTCTCCATTATGAACCGCTACTACCTAATACTTTCCGAGTCCTCTGGTATGCAATAAATCTCCATACTCTATATAAATAAAGTTTAAAGGTAAGATACAATCAAATATCGGCAGCAAATCTGTAGTAATAATTTCCACATCAATCCCTTTACGCATCTTTACGATTTGTTTTTTATTTCCTAGGCTGCTTCGTTCGTTTTATGTGAAGAAACTCCTGACAAGGAGGATGTAGATTACTTTGAAGCACACATTTGAGGCCTTATGTTTAGTGGATTTGGATGCGAATATTTTGGTAAGTGCTACGTAGAATTGGAGGTTCGCATAGTATCATTCACGAAAATGATGACACATTTGTAGAATTTTATATGCCATTCTGTTACCACCGGTGACTGTAATAATTCTGGTATTTTGACTTTGTATGTACATCAAATCTTTTTTATTCTTACCATCTTACGCAGTAACTTTTATCTGTTTTCTGTCGCACATTGGTTATAACGTGGATATGATTTAATGATCAGTTAATTTAAGACAATTTTTGTGTATCGTAAAGAACAAGATAACCTCATTCGAAGGTAAAAGCGTCTCTTTTATTTGAATCTTTTAGTGTTTGCAAATCCATCGGTATTTTTTTTAAAGTTTTATTTACGTATACATAAACTGAGAGCCTTTAAACGGGTCGAGTATCTGCATAGATTGGGTAAATTCTTGTCATCTAATCTTAAGCGTGTAACGATATGAGGAACAAACTACGATCGTACCCCTAAGATCTCTGAAGACTGCTATGAAAGTTACCAAAGAGTTAGTCATGTACGGTCATCATGAAGGAGGATTTATTTAATGTTTCACGGTTATCAACGTTGTGGTCACTAGAACCGCGGGAAAAGTTGGTGGTACGGAATGCTAGGGAACTTGGCCATGGCTTTCTTCATGAAACCATAGTTGATTTCCCTTGGAGTGATTTCGGGAAATCACGAAAATCCGAAATCCGGATGACCGATTCTGGGAACGAACCCGAGTTCTTCCGAATGCCACACCAAATTTAAACTGTTCTCGCACCAGATTGGGATACAGCAATCTACCGTGAGGAAATGCTACAAGTGTTGTCCTTCGGGAGGACGTGGGTTCGAACTCCGTCTGACCATCCAGACTTTGCGTTTTCCGTGGTTTCCCCAAAGCACTCCAGGTGTATGCCGGGATGGCTTCTTGAAAAGGCCATGGCCGAATTCCTTCCCATTCATTGCACGCAGTCCTTTCGCGCCTAATGACCTTGACGTCAACAAGGCGTGAAGCAAACAAACAAACAAAAATGTTGTGAATCCTAGTTCTCTAGAAAAGCTACAGACAGTGGTTGGGATACGGTTCAATAGATCTTTCGCATATCATACAAGGACGGAATCAAGGTACAGAATAATAGTAATGTAATTGTTTCTGTGGATGATTTTTACTGATGGACGAGTTCCTCAGCTTAGTGCACGAGATGAAGACTAAACCCTTCTCCTCCAGCCAGTTTTGGAGAGTTGAGGACAGTGTTGTAATTAAATCTCAACGCTGTAGCGTACGTTTCAAGATCATGGAAGCCATTTGTAATGACCTTCAAATGCAATCTTAAGCATTACGGCCCACATCCACAGCGAAATTACACTGGCAATTTCGTTACCTTGACGCAGACAATGCAGTTATAAAAGCGAGGGACCACTTACGAAGCTCCGGAACGATATTGTCTGCCGTTTTTCAGTGTCGCGGATGTGCTCTCCTTATTTCGCCATGAATGGCCGTATGCATCTTCTGTGGCCGTCAAAGTTGTTGAGTTGGCAGATAACAAATTGTTCCAGAGGTTTATAGTGTGCTCCAAAATGGCTCGGCTAGTGTGAATCAGCAACCGTGCACAGAAAGTGGTGTGATATAGAGGACATCAAATTCTCCTCTTTATTGTCCTTTGGAGGAGGTACAGCTATTCCTCTGAGAAGAAACAATGCGACATGATAAGGGAATCGCCGAAGAAGACTTAGATATTATACTAACCCTGAACACACAGATTTCACCAGCAATACGTCAACTACAAACTGAATCTCTATGTCACTTTTCTTACTTATAAAGTTCTAAGCAGAATGGTTGGGATGGATTTTACCCATTACAGCATGCAAATGTCTTGTATGGAAATACCTTTCTTTAGTGTTTTTCAACATGTGGTTCTCAGACACGATATTAAAAATTTAATCCTCATTGATTATAGTTGTCATAACAAAAGTTATTAAGAGGGCGTCCATTAATTACGTGAGCTATTTTTCCTGAATTCCTGATTCCCTCCCCCCCTCCCCGTCTCTCTGGTGAGATTTAGTGATTTCTGGTCGGAACTCCCACCTTAACTTCACCTAACGTAATTAATAAACACCCCTTAAAACCTGTTCACATAAAATAGATACAGTACTCGTACAATATATGGTTATAAGAAAAATTAAGCCATAACACTAGCTTGTTTTTTTTTTATTTTTTGTGTAAAAGCCATGAATATTTCAACGATCAGGCAAAAATCTAGTAATTCAAGAATATGAAGATACGAATCCGTTGTTGACAAAATACGTTTAGGGTTTGTTCATAATATACGCATAGGTAAAAAATTAGGCCCATCTAAGCTAGCGGTGCGTAGAATTATTTATGACATTTTACTGGTCCTAGAGTTGAAAAAGTTTTAGAAACGCTGCCTTACTCCATACAATAGTGTGCACATACAGTCAAAACTCTCTTCAACGAAACGCTCCACAAACCTGGTTAGTTTTCCCTTCCAGCCGATATATCACTTGACAAGTTGACTCACAATACAGAAGAAACTTTCTACAATTCGGATATAGGTCGTTATTTGGATGCGAAACGGTCTTTACTACAGCTGCATCATTTTTAAAAAGAAACCGACAATCTCCGGGTTTAGACAAGAATGTCGGTATTTTTGTTAAAGACGAGCGCTTCTTTTGTTTACGACGATTATTGTCTACTGTTCAATTCAAGGACTAGCTTAGATCATGAATTGCAGGCGTATGTTAATTCGTGTGCTCTTACGAACTTGTGACTGAGTTTGGATTTGCCGCACCACTTTTTCGTAAGAGGTTAACGTGGGATCCGAACCACAAAACGTCCTGGCTCATTAAGTATTCGTAAGTAAATTCCTTATCCAGAATACTCTGTAAAATGGAAGAAATGTATCAGTCCATTAAGTTTCGTTAGAGGAAGTTTTGATACACTCTTTTACTAATAAACAAAATTAAATTTTTACTTATTAGCTTACATATTCAGATGTTCTAAAACAGTTTAGGTTACGTAACAACAGTATGTTCTAAAAATCTAAATAGTCATGTGCACTGATGATTACCATTTATTGATTTATTGGTTAATTCAACAGAAAAACAGCTCTCGAGGCCTCGCATTCGGGAGGACGGCGGTTCGAATCCCCGTCCGGGCCTCCAGATTTGGTTTTTCCATGGTTTCCCAAATAACTCCAGGCAAATGCCGGGACGCTTCCTTCAAAAGGCCATGGTCGAATTCCTTACCATTCCTTGCCCCCCATCCTATCCCGTCTCTAAAGACCTCGTTGTTAAAAGACGTTAAGCAATTAAAAAAAAAAAAATATAAAAAAAATAAACTCTTTAGAATTGATTCTTCAGTATTAAATTGGTTGCTGTCGCATCTTCAGCAGATGCTTCTTGAATGTTAGGCACTGAAACACCGTCTGAAAACAACTTTTTAAAATTATTTAGTCTCAAACGCGTTTCGTCCTTGTGGAATGGGGCATCGTCAGTGAGAACTTAGTACAATCAGTCTGGAACAGCTCCAATTGGGAACTTTTTTCGAAAGAAAGTATATTTATCTTTGAATGATAAAATAAAAAGTAGGTATTTGTTGCCTGAAAAATAGTTTTTCGTGCTTATGAAACTAACTACTAATTTTTGGTTTCCTTTCAAAATGTTATAGCTGATACAACAACCTGAATCTATATTTGAAAATAAATTGACAAGGACATCGTTCTATAAATTGTATATTTTACCAAAAATAAAGTATTTCCGCATAATTTATGGTTAGGATAAAGAATACCGTCCAATAATAAAGTACGTATTTTTGTATAATGAAGTATGGTTGGCAACCCTAGTAGATCACATTTTGGTACTATGGTTAAACATTGCCGATCAGAAGTTCTAACTTTGATATTTGGCTTTCGGAATAGTTAGATGTCACTCGTTGAGCAAATGCTATTTACTAAATGAATATAATTTATTTAGAATGCATCTAACACTATAAGGCATAGTATTAGTAACTGAAAGTCTATAGCCAAAAGCCGAAAGCCAGAAAGTAAATACTGACAACATCAAGTCGTTACGTTTTGAAGGAAATGAGTGAACAGTAAAACATTATATCTGTACTTCAATTGTTACTTAGTGTTGTTTAATTTTCAGCCGTAATTTTTACTGACGCTAGCGAATCTTGTTCACGTGCTATCATTTAATAATAATAATAATGAAAGAAACTACGTTTGCCTCCTATTTCGTGTGCTGCCACAATGTATGCTGACTGGGGGTGTCTACTAAGAAAGTATATCGATATTTTTATTCGATGTAAAACATCGGAAGCCTGCATAGATGTTTTTCGATGTATCGCTTAAAAAACATCGACGTTTTTCAACATCGAATACTTTTATGTTTTTCTTAGCTCAACAAATACAAACCAACAATATTCGTCGGCAAATATCGTTTCATTTATCTCTTACCTGTTCCTTTAAAATCGCAAAGAGAAAATGTGACAATAGTTTGATATTCACCATATCCAGTTAAACGTAGATAGTTCGTTGTCTTTCGTTTGGTCCGTGTGGACATAGAGTAACACTACACCAGCAGTGTAGTGCTGTAGCTGTAATGATGTGTTTAATTTTACGTTTTTTGTTTTGTTTATGGCTTTACGCCTCGTCGACGTCGAGGTCATGAGAGGCGGGAAAAGACTGAGGGCAAGGAACGGGCAGGAATTTGGTCAAGGCCTTTTGAAGCATTCACCTGGATTGGTTTGGGGAAACCATGGAAAACCCAAATCTGGATGCCCGGAAGGGGATTCGGACCGGCGTCCTCCCGAATGCGAGGCCAGAGCGTTACCTTTCAGCCAGCATAAAAAAAAAATATTTTTATGATCTTGTGTATTGGTCAAGTAGTGTTGTATGAGTGAGGTATAGCTTTGTGATTGAAACAGAGACCACAAATTAACAGAATATTTTATTTCGACACCATACCATTACAATAAAAAACCAGACATTAAATACTAAAGTCTAAATCTGCGTCAAAATATTATATTTAAGTCTTTAACCACTTAACACCAATGGTCTAAAACTGAGTCTTATCAGGTAACACTTAGTTGTTTTAGAGTAATAATATCTTATTTCGATTCACAGCAAACAGTAGGAGTGATCTTAAGAAATTGATTTATTTTATTTGTTATATTTTATTTGTCGTATGGCAAGCAACTAATACAATAATAAATATATACAATGACAAGAACGTTGGTAGCGTTCACAAGCTGATGTCTAATTCTTCCAGCCATTCTAAGAAGGAACTTATAGCTCCAAAAACATCTTCATATGGTCCATCATACTTCCGTAGAGGGCATTCCCTGATAATATGCTCCACACTCCGTGAAGGACCACCGCAGTCACATGCAGGAGAATCCTGAAGACCCCACATATACAGCATGGCGTTGCATTTCGCATGACCTGTTCTTAGGCGATTTAGTTTGACCCACTGGTCTCTATTTAGATGGAATCCTGGAAGTCCAGTTGTGGGATCTTTAATATCTGAATGTTTTACAGATGTGGAGTTCCAGCTTTGTCGCCATTTTTCCATGACATCAAAGTCAAATACATCTTGCCATACCGGATTTCTTGATTTAAGACGAGTGGGTGGTAAGTTATTTAGAACCTCGTGGATTGGGAGATCCTGTGGATGATCAGGATGGTGTAGTTTTATCCACTCACGTGCCGTTGCTTCTTGGCGTCTTATCTCTGGAGGTGGTATTTTGCTGATCAGGTGCAACCAGGGGACTGGGGTGGATTTTAGGGTGATTGATTTATTTATTCACTGCTACGGAAAGGATAGCGAACCGCAAGAGAAATTCATTTTCACCGTTGTTATGTCCCGCTAATTGCTCACAGGTGTCACCACCTGTTAATAACTATTACTTTAAATTGACATAATTTAATTTAATCTTCGACAAATTTAGTAATCTTAATTAGTAATTAGTAATTTATTTCTATTATTTTTGTCATTATTAGGCAGAGTTAGCTTTTTTATGATTCCATATTTTTATTAAATAAATCAATGTATCGAATAAAATTCTTTGTCAAAACGTCGAATCAATCCGATGTATGGTAAACATCGAATGGATACGATGCACCTCTGATTTGGAAAGTAACTACCCCCTTCAATGAACAGTTAATCAGTTAATTTAATAAAATGTATGAGTTGTGAAGTACCTGTCAGGAAGCCATTACATTTGCACCTGAAACCCGCGGAGGCATTCAGCGCTACAACAGGCAGCCAGCTAATTAAATCCAGTGGTGACGACCTCAGCTGAATGACCGCAGTCGCGACACTATACGTGTCGTGTTTCTGAATGCAGCTCATACATGACAGAGCCCCCCCGGGTCGTGAACCCGGGACGTGCAAAGGGAACGGCTCCTCGCACCCATTCACGGCCCCACAATGGCGCGCAAAGGGAAATTAGGCTCTCTACCGAGGTGAGTTTCATGGCTGCCGACAAAGGGAAGACGAAGCGTCGGTATGCGATGTACGCTGTGAGGCGGTTTCTCTACTTCCTGCCTTTCGAAGTATTGTACGTGACACTGTGTCCGTAAGCAGCTTCACGTATCTTTTTAATATTAGTCTACTTTCTTCCTTCTGTATACTTAACAGATATTTATCGTAATTCGAATTGCTTCTTGTTGGCTTTAAATATCTGGTGCAATCCGACACGTTAAAATCCGAAAAAATTTTAATGTCACTAAAGTTTTCTTTCAATTATTTACTTTCTCAGGGCCGGCGCTAGGATTTTGGGGCCCGGGGTAAGCGTTCTTAGCAGCCACGTAACCAGTTGGGGGGCCTGTGGCGAATTCATCGGTTGATGCCCTCCCTCAGGCCAAATGGGAGACCCCCCCCTTTTTTTCTAGCTCTACAACTTGCCGATCGCATTGGGTGGATTCTTGGCCTGGGGGACCCCTACAGCCGGTGATCGGGTCCCCCATCAACCGGCGGGCCCGGGGAAAATTTGATCCGCTTCCCCCCCCCCGTCACCCCCTAACGCCGGCCATGTACTTTCTGGAATAATTCGTTCAGTTTTCTAGCACCATTAAGAACACAATTTATTGCTGTAATTCATATTAACAAGATAATATACAATTAATACTTATCTTCGGTTATTTTCATGATACATTACTTCCTATTATCACACCATATCTTACAAACCATACATTAATTCACTTTTATTACTCCATCGGACTGTATACATTACATTTAACATTTACACACTACTTGTCAAAATACAACTTAATTAAAAATTAATTAATTTTCGATACTTCCACTTTCATTTAGTCCTTTGTCCGTTCATGCTTTCATCAAACTCATTTCTTTTTCGTCTCTTCTCTTCATTATTTTTTTAAAAAAGGATGCTTATTGGCGTCATTAATTTTTAAACTAAATTATAGCCGCCCTCGGTAGTGTTGGGGCTAGAGTAGGGGCTAGAGTACTGGCCCCGCGAGCCGAAGGTCGCCGGTTTGAGTCCGGCCGCGGGCATGGGTGTTCAAGTGTTGTGTGTCTTAATGTCGTGCCCGTCCTGTGGTGTCTATACTTGAAAGATAAACTACACACGAGAAACTGATTCACATTGAACTGGCTGAATGGTCTTAGTCGCCGAATGCCACACCTAAATTATCAAAGCTAAAAATACATACTCTGAGCCCTCACTACATTTCAAATATATTGACAACACAAACCATGATTACCGGTGAGGAATATGTACCTTACAACACGAATGCAATATTTAAATCTGCCGTGTCTGCAGGCTTCAACATACTCGGAATTGTATCATTTTACGTATTACTACCGAAATGTATTTTCTTGTGACATCTTACACCTTTCATATTTAATCAAAACTGATAAGTGGGGTATCATTTTAAAGATTAAGTTCGCCGCTTTGGTAACATCATTAATGAAGGCAGAAATTTTTCGAAATTCAACCAGTAAATGAGAAAACTGTGAACAATCAAGGTCACGGGAATGCGATAGTTCAGAGTCTAGCCGTTAGTCTTCGCTAACATCGATAAGGAGAAAGTATTTTACAGCTAGATAGCAACACCACATATCATTTCTAGCGTAAAGAACATATCAGTTTTTTTGTTTTTGTTGTTTTGTTTTTTTGACAATTGCTTCTTTCAACCTACTACAAACAACCAGCCACGCTATTCATCGTATATCCTTCGCGAATTTTTCGCACTGGCCACCTAGTCTTATATATAAAGGTGGAAGGTCAAAATTAAATTACAGCATGAATTTACAGGGTGTCCAGAAAAGGACTCCCTGAATTCAAAATTAAATATCTCGAAAACAAAGATCGATAGAGGAATGCAGTAAACGGTATGTTTATTGTGACAGCTGTAAGAAGTGTATACAGCAGTGTGAAATAATAGTTACAAAAGTTGCTAACAGATGTACGCTGTACAGCTCATATCAGCATACATAAGTGAAATAATCGTATGAAAAACAATCTTTGCAAACAATCACATCACAATGTTTTCAAAATGTTCACCATTGGCACTACAGAGGTGGCGCAAACGAAGAATGAAATTCGCCATCACATTTCGTAGTGTCTCGACCGAAATGGATTCACATGCCGCAGAGATCGCCGATTCCAGCTCGTCCAGCGTGGCTGGATGCTTCGGGTAGACCATGTCTTTCACTGTGCCCCACAAAAAAAAAAAAGTAACAGGGAGTCACATCCGGCGAATATGGAGGCCAATCCATGCCTGCACCAGTAAATTCGGGATATCCCAAAGCAATGACTCGATTCCTGAAGTATTCCTCAAGAAAGCGAAACACTTGTTCGGTCCGATGTGGTCGGGCCCCATCTTGCATAAACCATTCAGTACCTGGTCGATCCTCTAACGCTTGCTGTGTGGCGACAAATTGTTCCAAAATTGCAACGTAACGTGCACCAGTGACCGTTTCTCGAATGAAAAAAGGGCCAACAATGCCTCTGCTGCATACTGCAGCCCACACAGTAACTTTAGGAGAATACAGGGGTTTCGCTTCACACCAATATGGCTTTTCGGAACCCCAAAATCGCCGGTTCTGCTTATACACGTAGCCATTCAGGTGGAAATGCGCTTCATCTGTAAACCAGATGCAGCCAACATCAAATCCTTCACTATCAATCATTGTGAGCATCTGAGTAGCAAAGGCAACCATTTGTTGCACAGCTCGTCCGGGTATGGCCTGGTGCGTTTGAATTTTGAATGGAAACATGTGTAGGCTCTTTCGCAGTATTTTCTACGTGCTGGAACGCTTCAAACCAGTCTCCGATGCAATTCTACGGACGGATGACATTGGATTTCGCTGAATAATTCCAGACACTGTGGCGATATTTTCAGGCGTAACTGCGGTTGGCTTGCGGCCAACATGCCCCACTAGATCATCAGTTACGCTGCCTGTTCGTTGAAATTTTGCGAAGAGCGTTCGCATCGGGTCCTTTTGGAACATTAAATCGTGCTTGAAAACTTCGCCGTGTTGCCGTAGGACTCTCTTCTAACCTGTGGTACTCTAGCACCAGAAAAACACGTTGTTCAATGGTGTACATGGTTTTAAACTCTTCCTTCGGTACGCTAACCTCCTTTCACGTTTCAATGGTGGAACTGATCGCCCTGAGCTTCGGATCACTATTTAGGCATTACGTATGGCGGTTACAGCGCCATCTGTTAGCAGCTTTTGTAACTATTATTTCAAACTGCTGTATACACTTCTTACAGCTGTCACGATAAACATACCGTTTACTGCATTCCTCTATCGATCTTTGTTTTCGAGATATTTAATTTTGAAATCAGGGAGTCCTTTTCTAGACACCCTGTAGTACCTACTGAAATAAAGAAATGCCGAAGATTGTAGAACTACATGAGGCGCAACAACCTAGTATTTCAAACGTAGCGTTGTTAATTTGAGAGGCACCAATGAATTCAGACGATTATAACATAGAGTTTTTACGGGATTTGCTTTTTCCATGAGTACGCGAGGATGTTACGTGGCTAGGATTCCACGTTAAACGCGTAGGCCCATGCACGGCAGAAACAGAATGTGTCACAATTAGTAACTCTGTTATCAGGTCCTAAGGCCACACGAATTTACTCTGCACACAGTTTGTGGAGTTGCTTAATAAACAAAAAAGAAGTAAGGAAATTACTGGCCTGAGAAATGTAGTTTCTAAAACGATAAGGAACTTAGATAGGAATGAATAAATGAAAAGGGACATGAAAATCAACCATAGAATCAAGGAATGTTTAAAGTAGTTCGACGGTGCGAAACGATTGCAGACAGTATTTGGATAAAAAGAAGTCGGGCTGGACGTCCTAAAAGGAGACAACTGGAGCAGATTTTGGGAGAATTAGAACAGAAATGGACGGAGATAGAGTGAGAAAGGAGTTATTATATTTTTAGTATGATTTTATTCCGCTTCAACATTGAGGAGGGTAAGAAATCTGCGCAACGAACGGTCAGAAATTCGGCCATGGCCTTTTGAAAGAACTTCTCCAGGAGTAATTTCGGGAAACCATGGACAACCTAAATCTGGCTGACCCGACCGGAATTCGAACACGCGTACTCCCGAATGCGAAGCGAGAGCGTTACCGCTTACCCACCAAGTTCGGTACGGACCTTTAGAGACAAAATTAAATGGAGGCACATCGTTCTAAAATGGTGTAACACGATAATCTTCAAGGATCTGTGAAGTGCATCCAAGCGTGAAATCGCGCACTATTGTAAAAAAATTTAAAAGCAAAATATTAAACCATCAGGAATATGTAGAATACTTATAAAGAAATTTTGCCAGAGATTATTGTTTGTGACTAGAATGAAGTTTTCAGAGATACTAGATATTAACTGCATAATGCTTTTTATCTGTACATGGTTGTAGGGATATATCCTAGTATTTAACCAACACGCCAAACATTACAGTTTAATGGCCATACATTGCTCGTAACATGCACTCAAGAATGCCGACATTTTTGTTTAAATGCCGTACAGTGTAACATATATGCAGATAACAGAAGAATGGTGTATTAATTGGGAAGTCAAAATTCATTTTTTTTTTTTTTTTTTTTTTTGTTTAGGTTTTAGGGCGCGTCGACGACGAGGTCATTAGCGCCCTAACAAAAACCAGGCGTGACAACGTGGCGAAATTGCCGTCTGTGTGGCCGACTGTAAAGGGGTCGGCCACAGAGACAGCACAATAAAATACTAATACACTAACTAAAATACCGTCTGCGTGGCCGACTGTAGAGAGGTCGGCCACACAGACGGCAACATAAAATATGAAACTGTGACTAAAATATAAAATTACATACATTAACTGGTTGGCTGTAGATGGGCCAACCAGGTTAAAAAAACAAGTTAGATGGCTGGCTGTAAAAGGGCCAGCCATATAAGCAGTGTCACAAATAAAAACAGTACTTGGATTGGTGGTTGTATAACGGCCACCAATCCAATTTAAAACCTAGGCCGATCTGCCCAAAATTTTTGGGACAAGACCGGCCAAGCAACAAAACTTTAAAACCTTAGCCACGTTGTCACGATCATCGTTTAAAATAAGGGACAGATCGTTGGCTAAGCCAACGTCTGCCCTTAGATCTAAAAACAATACACATTCAGTTAAAATGTGGCGTACCGTCAAAGGTACGCCACAAGCATCACATTCCGGAGGGTCCTCTCGGCGGAGAAGAAAGCTGTGCGTCAGAGGACAGTGCCCTATTCGGAGGCGAGTAAGGAGAACCTCATCCCTCCTCGCCCGCTGGAAGGAGCTGCTCCACGGCTGAACGGTCGGTTTGACCAGCCGGAGCTTATTATGCTCAACTTCCAGCCACTGCCTCTGCCAAACATCAAAAACAAATCTCTTCGCCGCCGAGGCAAGGTCTGACTTTGGGACCGGTTCAAAGTCGGATTCTGACCTTGTCGCAGGCTAACTTGGCAGCTTCATCAGCTGCCTCGTTCCCTCTGATTCCCACATGGCCCGGTACCCAGCAGAATAACACCTCCTTTCCACGAGATTGAAGGGAAAGGAGGGCGTCCTGGATGTCCTGGACTAGACGATCTGCTGGATACATATTTCCTATGGCCTGAATACAGCTGAGGGAATCACAGCATATGATGAAACAACTTATCGCGCATTACTTTCATATGCTGGAGCGACTTCAACACGGCATAGCATTCGGCAGTGTAAACGCTGCACCTGCCGTCCAATTTGAATGTGTAAGTCGCTCGAGGGAACACTACGGAGCAACCAACTCCGTTAGCCTGCTTAGACCCATCCGTATACACCGGGGTAAACGTGTGATACTGGTTTAAAACATCTCTAAAAATACTGATAAAAACATTATCGGCGGTACACAGCTTGTTGTGCCGCGATAATTCTAAAATTGTTCTGGGCCTCTTTAAAAGCCAGGGAGGAGATTTACTCCAACCCTGGTGATAAAAAGAAGGAAGCTCGAATCCATATTGTTCTAAAATAGCCTTTGTACGGTAACTGAACGGTTTAGTGGCTCTATGCCGGTTGGTATAGAGCCGCTCGTAGTTGGGATGGAGCACTATGTCGTGCACGGGACTGCCAGGTGTTATGGCAACGTGCAGGTAGTGTCTCACCATGAGGAGTTGCCGACGGATGGTAAGCGGCGGCTCGCCCGAGTCAGCACAAATGCTGACAATAGGGCTGGTGCGATATGCACCTATGGCGAGCCGAATTCCTGCATGGTGGACACTATCCAATATACGCAGATAACTGTCCCGTGCCGAACCATAGACTATACAGCCGTATTCCAACCGTGACCGTACAAAGGCTCTGTAAAATTGTAGCAGGCAGGAGCGGTCAGCGCCCCATGACCTGCCACACAGACATTTTAAAAGGTTAAGAGCTTTTAAGGCCCTGGCTCTCACATCTTTTAGATGCGCAAGCCAGTTAAGCCTTGTGTCAAAAATGAGGCCCAGAAATCTAACAGTATCACTAAAACTTAAAACGGTGTTCCTCAGGGTAAGGTGAGGCTCTGGTAAAAGGCTTCTGCTGCGAGTAAAAAGTACACACCGGGTTTTCTCAGCGGAGAAACGAAAACCGGTGTGCACTGACCATTCATCCAGCCTGTTCAGCGTGAGTTGCAACTGCCGCTCAGCGCTTCTCAGGCTGGACGCTACGATAAAAATTAAAAAGTCGTCCACATATAAGGAGTACCGTAGGGGACTCCTTATAATGGCTGCTATGCTATTAATAGCGATGGCAAAAAGTGTAACGCTTAAAACTGACCCCTGAGGGACACCGTTTTCCTGAATAAAAAGATCAGACACTTCACTACCGACTCGGTACCGGAAGCAACGACCAGATAAAAAAGATTTTAAAAAACGGGGTAGGTTACCCCTAAAACCCCATTCATGTAACTGTTTTAAAATAACATGCCGCCAGGTAGTATCGTAAGCCTTTTCAAGATCGAAAAAAACACCCACGAGGTGTTGGCTGCGGATGAACGCATCCTGTATTGCCGCCTCCAGGAGGATCAGGTTGTCCAAGGTGGAACGGAACTTCCTGAATCCACACTGAAAGCGGCTCAGGAGATTACGGGATTCAAGACACCAGACGAGGCGGCGATTCACCATCCTCTCCAGTGTCTTCCCCACGCAGCTAGTCAAGGCAATACTACGATAACTACCTGGCAACAATTTGTCCTTGCCAGGTTTTAAAATGGGAATTAATGTTGCTTCTTTCCACGAGTCGGGGAAGTGTCCTCCGGTCCAAATGTCGTTAAAAATATCTAGAAGGTACTTTTTAGCATCCTTACTGAGATGCCTCAGCATCTGGTACTGGATCAAATCAGGCCCTGGAGCAGTGTCATTTGCGCTGTTCAACGCACTCTCCAGCTCCCAAGATGTGAATGGGCAGTTGTAGGCCTCTGAATTCGACGAATCGAAGCACAGCGGGCGCCTCTCGGCAGCGACTCTACGTCGCTGAAACCGAGGGTCAAAGTTAGCGGACGAAGTGATGGCGGCGAAGTTCTCCGCCATCAGCTGCGCTATGCTTCGTTCGTCAGTAATTATCCGTCCGTGATCCAGTAACCCAGATACTGGTGGGCGGGAGTACCTTCCAGATATACGGCGAATGGACTCCCATACTTTCGACGAAGGCGTGGAACGATTTATATTGCTCACAAAGTTCTGCCATGACCTCTTCTTGCTCTCCTTAATAACTCGACGCGCCTTAGCTCTGGCAATACGGAACGCTGCTAGGTTGTCAGATGTGGGGCACAACCTAAAGCGACGCAACGCCCGTCTGCGACCCTGGATGGCGGAACGACATTCATCGTTCCACCAGGGGACGGGCGTCCTTCGCAGCGTTCCGGAGCTCTTCGGCATGGAAACGTCAGCTGCACGGTGAATCACTTCTGTGAAGTGATTCACCTTCTCCTGTATACTGCCACAGGGTTGCAGTTGTACAGCACGGCAGTAGAGCTGCCAATCTGCACAACTAACGTTCCATTTACGTCGGTTATTTCCTCCTCCACGTTCACACTCAACGTGCATCCAAATTGGGAAGTGGTCGCTACCATGTAGGTCGCGATCCACTTCCCACTGCACGGAGTCCGCGATGGAGGGGGAGCACAAGGAAAGGTCAATGGCAGAAGACGTACCGGTAGCAGTGGTGAAATGAGTCATTTGCCCTGTATTCAGGATACAAATTTCCTCCTGCTCTATCAATCTACCAACCACTCGGCCCCTGGGGCAATCGGTGGTGGAACCCCACAACGCACTGTGGGCGTTGAAGTCTCCCAAAAGGAGAAAGGGCCGAGTGAGTTGTCGTATAATGCCAACCAGGTCGTCGTAGCCGACTGACACACTGGGTGGCAGATAGACAGAGCATACGGTCAGTTGGATTGGACCGTGTATTTTCACCGCTACTGCTTGTAATGTGGAGGTGAGAGCAACGGGTTCGGAGTGGACAGTGTTTCCGGACCAACACCGGCCACTCCTCCCTTAGCTCGATCACCCTCGGTATCGTCCTTTCGGAATATGTCATAATCCTCTTAGCACTGGCTGATGTTAGCTGGTCTGAAATGTGTCTCCTTGCAGACAGAGACACAAATGGATCAGACCGTGCTAAGAGTTGGACTTCCTCTTTGTGAGCCTGAAAGCCGTTACGTTCCACTGAAGTATGGGAGCCATTCTACCTATTTAAAACCACCCGCCCCGGGTCGGGTGGGTCAGGGTCTGGTGTCTGCTGAGGAACGGGACCAGGGTCTACGTCCACCAGCATAACGTCATCTTCGGGGTCCGAAGACGACTTTTGTTCTGAGGCCTCGGCGTCTTGGGAATCTTTCTTCCGCCGAGGCCTTCCCCCCTTCTTCCCCCTGCCAGTTGGGGAACTGGGTGGGGAAGTAGAAGGGGACTTCAAGAACACAGTGGGGTCCGTGTGTTTAAACTTCGGACCCCGAACCTTCTGCACAGTTTGCCATCCGCTTCCGTCAGATGGCGTTAATGCTGCTACTGAGGCTGTAGATGCAGCTTTTGCCATGGGTGCTGCTTCTGCTGTTGCAGAGGCACCCACGGCTGCAGCTACTGGAGCGGATGGCCGTGCTTTCGCTGGTGGACTTGATGACCCTTCTGCTGTATTGGTCGAGTTAGCAGAAGCGCTACTACCGACGACCGCGGTCCTTGGTGTTAGGACCTTTGTGGGCTGCGCACCACATTTACACTGGCACGAGCATGTCGTGCTCGTACCTGTGTCTACAACGGCCGTCTGCGTAGCAACGCTCTCCTTCCTGACGGGAGTTGATAACGTTTTGGCGAAACTAGTGGCGAAGACCGGTGGCGCCAGCGCCTTGAACCGTTTCTTCGCCTCGCCAAAGGATATTCTTTCCTTAGTCTTCAACTCCTGTACCTTCTTTTCTTCAAGGTACACTCGACACTCCCTGCTCCAGGCTGGATGAGACCCGGAGCAGTTGACACACACCTGTGGGAGGGTACAACTACTGCCTGGCTCGTGTGCAGCCTTTCCACATTTCCCACAGGTGGGGTTGCCCTTACACGTCATTGTCGTATGCCCGAACCGTTGGCACTTAAAACAGCGCATAGGGTCCGGGACATACGGACGGATATTAAGATTTAAATAGCCGGCCTTGATGGCTTTGGGCAACGTTGGAGTGTCGAACGTCAGAACGAAGGTGGCAGTCTTCTCAAGATTGCCGTTAACCCTTCGTTTTATCTGCCTAACCTCGACCACATGTTCAATTGACCATTCCTTAAGGAGTTCCTCGGGCTCAATATCGATAAGGTCGCGGCACGTGACCACGCCTTTACTCGAGTTAAGAGTTTTGTGGAGTTCGCACTTTACTGCGAACTCCCCGAGCTTCTCAGACTTAAGGAGAAGGACAGCCTGCTTGTTGGTGGTTGTTTCCAACAGCAGAGTCCCGTTCCTCAGCTTCTTGACTGATTTAAGGGTCCCGGCAAGACCCTCCAACCCTTTTTGTATGTAAAAGGGGGACACCTTCTCGAAGGATCCCTCCTTCCTGGACATTATAATGAAGGCGTTGTCGATAACAAAGTCCTTCCCGTTACTGCATCCATTATCGGGCGGAGGGCTATCAACCCTCGCCCGTTTGTTTGAACCGGGTGTATTTTTTTTAACCTGCGGCACACCCGGACCGCAGGGGTTTTGTTTTTGTTTGTGAGGAATTTTGGGTCCCACGAGCAAAAACATTTTAAAAAAGAAGTGCTCATACAACAGGGGTGCGCAGGTGCCCCTGAGGTTGCACGTTAGCGTGTGATCTACCTCTCACACATGCACCTCCTCGGCACGTGGCTGACCTTGAGGTTGAGGGGTTTTTTATAGAGGTTTGTACCGTCCTCGCGATCCGGGCGATGAAGCCAAGATCCCCGTTCTCCTAGGCACACAACGTTCCACCGCCACGCCCTACGGTGGTCGTGGAAGCATGGTAGGAGTTTACGGTGTGGGAAACTTGCGGCGCTCACAAGTTTCCAGCTCGGGCACCGCGGGCTCGCCAATCCCGTACCTGGCATTTGCATACCAGGCCCCTGCGGGGGTCAAAATTCAGTAATAGCTTCTTTTTTCTCATTTGGGTATTTTTTATGTTGTCTTAAAGCATGTACGCTTACTGTCGTACTGTTGAAATCTGTAAGTCTCACAGACAAGCATTTATACAGAATAAAGGCATAGGTTTTCCCGAAAGAGACTTGCAATGAGTTAGCTTCAGTCAGCCGGGCATAATACAGGAGACGGTATCACATTCCTACTCAACTCCCTATCCAATGAGTTTCGATGAAGAAACTACTTCAAGAAGCAAGAGTAATATGCCCTCTAGTGACAAGGTTATGATAGGGAATAAGCTCTATCTCAGCCAATCCCACCCATTAAGCATTTACCCTGTCTAATGAATGAGTTTATTGTTACATTCATAATTATTTTCTCTATATTGAAAATGTCTGTATTCCACTGTCACACACGTTAATCATTAATATAACAGAAATAACGAGCTTATGTATGAACAAGTAAAGTACTATCTATCAGTGAATATAATGTTATAGTTTAAAATCGCAATGGTAACGCAAATACAAAACAAAACAAAAAACAAAAATTTAAACTAAAATTTAATTACGAAGAAAAAAAGTATTCCTCTACAATTCTTGACAAAATAGAGACTTTCTTGCCTTTGTATTCTGCGATTTTCTAGGGAAGCGATGAAAACATTCGCCACTACAAGACTATGGCGCATACTACAGGACAGTGAGAACGATTCCACAGCAGCAGTCTCCCTGCATAGGGAACTAACAAGAAGCAAGCGATGTACAGACGGACGTGTTAATGGAGAGCCGCTCTTTCAACAGCTGTCGTGGAAGCCCATTCACAACAAGCGTCTCTACGAACCAACCGCTTTTACGACACCAGCTGCCATCTTGCAAGTACCGACAATGCAGGTTCATCGAGGACACGCTTAGCTCTAACTATAGAGCTAGGTGAGTTAGTGCTTGACTAATAGTATCAGCAAACTGAATTCAATCACCTATCTACTAACGTCAAACGAAGAAACAAGTGATATTTAACGCTGATGTAACCTGGTCACAAATGAGTAAAAACACCAAACAAAAAAAAACAAAAGTATCAAGTAGCGCAAGAAATTGTTGGACGCTTTGTAACTAAACATGATCAGGTAAATACTATCACAGAACTACTATGCCATATATCCTCTTCATATGGAAACAATAATTATTTCAGATACACTGCTTCTATATCATGTTGAGACTCCAGAACACTTTAGAACACTTTTGTTTTTTCTTTCTCTTTTTTCGGCTAACGCTTGCGAATAATACAAGAAATAACAACAAATATGGATGCTATACTTAGGGGCCATCCAAAAATTACGTCACACGAATTTCATGATTTTTGGACCCCTCCCTACCCCATAGGGGGGTCACATTTGTGGGATCCTACCCACTCCCCTGGTGTGACGTCACATATTTTGCAATTTTAAATTTACAAAATGAAACAGCACTTCCAAAATGATTTATGTATTTCTAGTTAAAAAATCATATCAACAATAAATCAAACATTTAAGAAAATATAAAATAAACATAAAAAATCGAATTAATGATACAAAATTGAGTCATCATGTGTCCATGGATTTTGAACCCATTCCTTGATACCGTTTATATTGGCATAATAGTCACTTCATTCTTGATTTCGATAGTGTTGGGAACATTCGATGTGACAACATCATCTTCATCTTCCGCCACGAGCCAAAAAGTGATACAAATTATGCATTTGATGTCACAAAGTTTATGACACGTCCCCCTCCTTGTCACACGATGTCACATTCTGTTGACACCCCCCCCCCCACCCCCGCCAAGGAGTGACATAATTTATGGATGGCCCCTTACTAACCGAGTAGATGCCGACAGATCACTATATATAGGGAAAAAAGCAAACCTCGCTTTCTACTTGCTGGTAGCACGCTTTTAAAATATCTACAAAATTAAAATTATAACTGCAATACAGACTGATGAATAAAATCTTCTCGAGCTTTCGACAAAACGCTCGTCCAAAAGAGGCAACGTTTTGGAGCCTAACTCTGGTTCCATCTTCGCCTGCAGCCATTATAATACACAAGCAAACCCACACAAAGAGCTTCGGCCCCGGCTGCCAGGTAATACGGGAGTAAGTATACTAGATACACATCTGATTTTGACTAGCTGCGATATGCCGAAACCCACCCGTGAAATCATCGATCTATGATTCAGGCATACCAAACTTAATGCAAATGTTGTGTATTCAATTTTAAGTACTTTCGCTTCTGGCTTTATGCCTCGTTGACGTCGAGGTTTTTAGAGGCGGGAAAGGACTCAGGACCAATGAAAGGGAAAAAAGTTACCATCACATTTTTTAGGTACCATCCAGGCAATCGCCTGAAATATTCTGGGAAACCTTGGACAACAGAAAACTGGATGGCCGGATGGGGATTCGAAACCGTGTCCTCTCAATTAAAATTTAAAATAGATCAGTATTTTCGTTTCGGAAAGACGGAGTGTTTGTGAACTGACCTCAATATTGAGATAAAATTTGTTTAATACCGAGAATATCCTATAGTACATCAATTAGGAGGTTTAACTATCTAATAAAGAATATCCACAAGAAAATTTCAAATAAACTAATACAAAGAATACTCTTAACATTTTCTCCAGGGCAAATTATTGGTCAGTATACACTCCAGTATCTTCACTACAGCCCGTTCACCTAACAGAGGCGGCTTAAGGTCACGCTGCTCTATCCCCACTCCTCTGCCCTTACCCCTACATGCGAAGGGGAAATTTACCGTTCGCCTGTCTGGACACAGCTGTCAGCTCGGAGCGGTAGGAAGGAAGGGGGAGTCTGAAGTGAGGAGCAGGGCAAAGGTAATACGACCTTGAACCGCCAATTCGGAGTGAACAGGGTATAAATGTCTACTGAAACCATTTCCTAGCCCGTTAAGGTAATATCTGCAATTTATTAGTCGATGATTACATATTCAATGTAGCATCATTTTTAACTCGACACTGAAGTATGTCTGCAAATAAACTAACATATTACCATGATGGAGTTCGTTAGAAGGCGCTGTTAAATTTGAACAAGACATGCCGCAGCCCCGTGGCCTCGTGTTCGGCATCTTCCAACGACTTCCGCACTTAAACTCTGAGCGAGAAATCCGGGACAAGGCATTCTGACTTGTAACACACTGACCCACAACTCAAAAGCTGAGAACTTTACGACCGTAATGGAGTTATAAAATGAATATTCACCGCCTCTTTGGTAGCGCCACATTAACACCTCATACATTATTAATCATGTGTGATTTTTTTTGATAACAGATTCACTAACTCCAAGTCAACAGGTGATACACTAGTACTGCGTGGTTTCTTACTAATGGGTAAATATCGAAGACTCCTTAAAAATTTAATTTTCTTAATTCTTTATTACTACACCAAATTATTTTTAATACCTGGCTGCTTTCTTGTGAAAGGATATTTACACAAGAACTATTTTTTTCCATGATCAAATTCTGGTTACGTCTAAGAACTTCAAAAATAAAAATCGAGGTACTGTATTTCAATATCTACTCTTCGCATTTTCACGGAGACAAAGATTATTAGAAGTCCCTTTTCATATATAAAAAAGGCACGTTATCTCGTTTACAGTTTTCCTGTTTCCTATCCCCTGCATAATGCTCCGTTATAGATGACGCAAAACTGCCCAGGCGAATATTTTTCTTTTAACTGAATAAAAGAAACTTTAAAAAAAGACAAAAATTTCTTATTTATTTAGTCAGCTTTATGTATTACTTTAAAAGATACGGTATTTCTCAAAATTTCTTGTGTTAGATGTTTAGTTTTGTTAGGATAATACAAAGGGGACTGCACCAGTTAATTAAAACAACCAATGGCCTACGTCTGACTTGATCTGAGTAAGCTTGCCAACTAACCAACTCCTTCCCTGCTAGAACCGGAAAACTCTACGAGCGATCGGTAAGCTGTAGAGTTGTAGACCATTAATGGTGTAGAAAGATACGAAACAGTGAAATTATACTCAACCCCAAAGTATGAGAAACTTGAAAATTTAAGTCTTACTTCGCCTGTAACGTCCTTTCAAGTTTCTGAAAGTTTCTGAAAAATCTTAAAATAAAGGGTCTAGACCAGTGTTTCCCAACCTTTTTTGGGTCATGTCCCACTTTTAATATTTTTTTTTGCCCCCCCCCCCCCACACACACATAATTTTTTTAAAAAATTATTTGTTATTAAAGAAACTCATATAGGATGGTTTTTGAAAGAAAAAACACTTTAATATTGTCATAAAACACAGTAAGAAAAATTAAAAAACATGTAATGAAATACTAAAATTCAAATTCAAAAGATTTTTAATAAAGATTTATTATGGCAATTTAGTGTGATCCTTGCGCTTGATGCTTGCTACCTAGAGATTTTATATTAGGCTCCAATTTAGTAAGCTTTAATCTCAAGTCTCCACGTTGTGATATATCCAGTCGATTTCTTTTTTTTTTTTATCAGTAAATCATTTACTGATAACAAGCCTAGACAGGCGGCACATTACGCGGTGAATCCCAAAAAGGTCAAGTTGACGACTCAAATCATCCAGATGATATATTTTGCTAACATCAAACGAAACTATACCTAATAATTATTTACAGCACTATTTTAAGAATTTGCTTTTTTGCTATATTTTGTACCTATATCTAGCATTGCATTTAAATAACCCGAAGAGAAAGTGGTAAAGTTGTATAAAGTCAATTTCTAAATTGCCCCCCTAAATGCCCCCCTGTGGGGCGTGGGCCCCACGTTGGGAAACACTGGTCTAGACAGACAGCAATCATAAACATTACAACTGCGAAACACACGTTTGCATTTACTAACGATGTTGAGTATCCAATGATGACTATAATATAACATTCCACGTAGAGTTGCACACGTACTAAACGGTTTTAATATTGTAAACGGAGTAAATGCAAAAACGTATTTTCATAAATAATAAATATTTTCTTTGAATTAGCTCGTTACTGTTGAAACTGAAATCAGATATAAAGGCAAAAGTGTAACTATAATCTGTTAGTTTTCGTTAACAATATAAAGAAATTTTAGGGTTTTTTTTGTTGAAAAATCTGTACTTCAGACTTCTGTTATACGGATTAAGTGGTGACATACACTCATCAGTCACCACAATGCAACTGGAAACGCTCAGTACAGTAATTATCACCAAATGTGACTCAGACAATTAGCGTGTACTCATGCAGAGGAAGACGCCTTACGGAGGCCAGACTGTCATTAGAAGACAGTGTAAGGGGTAGAAGCGGTAAAGAATACCCAATGTGACACAGCAGGTGAATCGGAGAAAACCTAGCCTTTAAAGTTCATTTCAAATACGATTTTAATATTCTTAAGATGATCCGCAATGTGACCAATTATGTAAAGACATCTTCTTACTGCCAGACGACTCGTTAAATAGCAACACCAGAAGTCTAACTTCAGAACGTATCATCATAATACACGGAAAGTGGATATGGGATACGTGGAGTAGCTAGCACTGTACAAATGGTTTACAGACCAGGAACATAATTACCAATGAACAAATTTTGAGCCATCATCCATTTTCTTAGTAGCCAGTGTACCTATAAATGGAAGTTTAGACCAAGCCATTGTCTAAGTGGATATCGAGCACACAGGTATTCAACGATCAGACGTGACAGACAAAGAATTTGATAATCGTCAATGGATCCAGTAGAATGCTTGGCAGTTTATTAAACAAATTTGCTGAGTTAATCTGGTAATAAGCCATATTTCCGCAGTTATTGAACAGTAATTTCATAAATAATTCCGTCAAAAACAACCGTTTTGGTGAATTCTGTTTTTATCCTATTCCACAGGTGAGTTTCGCCCTTGTGGTGTAGGGCATCTTCAGTGGAGATACAGTGGCAATCCTCACATGCCGGTCTGGAACAGTACTTCACACACTTTCACACCGCTGTTCATTGCAGTTCCAGCTGAACATTATTTCACAAGTTGTTTGCTCGCTGCACTTGTAATAGTGAATATTTTCTTTTGATTTACACATGTTATGTTTTACGCACGATTGGTAACATAACATGTGTAAATCAACAGAAAATACTCACTATAACAACAAGTGCTGCATGCAAACAACTAGTGAAATAATGTTAAGCTGGAACTTCAATGAACAGTACTGTGAAAGTGTGTGAAGTACTGTTCCAGACCGGCATGTGAGAATTACCACTATATCTCCACTGAAGATGCCCTACACCACAAGGGCGAAACGTGTCTGGGGAATCGAATAAAAACAAAATTCACCAAAACAGTTATTTTTGACGGAATTATTTATAAAATTAAAGTTGCTGAGAGTCTACTTTTATAGTATTTCGTACACGGCATACACTTAGTGTAACGCATGGATCTCGGAAGATCTTCATAGAAGGTAATGTAGATTTGGTAGTAGGTCTACATATACCTTAGCGGCAGTCATGAAATTATAGGCAGGGCTAAGGAATGGAACCTGATGTTGCACACTGGTTATTAATGAGTTCGGATATTAATATGATTCAAGCAGAAATATGCTAGTTAGAGATGTCTGTAAACAGTAAAGATATATTAAATATAAACATTTTAATGTCGCACATTATTCTGTAGCAGAGAGACGAGCACCGTAACGAAATCGTTAGATGTACTGCTATCACGACAGTTTAGGGTACTAAATGTAAAAGTACTAGTTTAAACCTTGATGGTTTAGAACAAGTGGGTAGGGAAACACTCGTTTTCAAAGCCATTTGAGAGAAAACATGCAGACAGCAAGGGAGTTTCCATAAACTACGTGACTCGGTCTAAGGGAGGGGGGTTGGGTTGAAAGCTACGCTGAGCTACGTGGGGAGGGGGGAGAGGAGGTTTCGGAGCAAAGCCACGTAGCTTCTTCCGTCGAAAATCCCAACTGAGGAGCGCGAATGAACTTACTTAGCAGATGTGTTTTTCTTCTTTTCCCAAAATCTCTTCATCCTCTCGCTGAGCTCTTTCCTACGTTCCTCCGTCCAGATGTTCCTTATTGTAATCTACTGTTTGTTGGCAAATTGGTAGTTATTGACCATGCTACTAAATCTGCATCTGTGCTGTATGGCATCATATGTGTTCCGATTTCCTGGAGATCCTTTTCGATTTGAATTAGCCATTTTCATTGAAATTCCCAGATTGAGAATTCTTTTGGTTAGCCTGTTGTTATTCATTCTGATAATATGGTCGAAGAATTTAATTCGTCTTTTCTTGAATGTATCTGAGATTTTTTCCGAATGCTGATATAGTTCGTAATATTTGTCACAGTTAAAAAACGAACGTGGTGGTGAAACGGTTAGCGTTCTGGTCTCGCATTCGGGAGGACGGCGGTTCGAATCCCCGTCCGGGCATCCAGATTTGGGTTTTCTATGGTTTCCCAAATCACGCCAGGCAAATGGCGGGATGATTCCTTCAAAGGGCCATGACCGAATTTCTTCCCATTCCTTGTTCCCCATCCTCGCTGTTAAGAGACGTTAAACAGTTAAAAAAAAAGTTAAAACAAGGTACAGAATACGCAACAGCATATGAATATTTATTTCCATCATTTATTAACCTCCCATGTAATTTATGAAAGTCAGACGAGATAAAACAGTACCAAATTTCTTCTGGAATCAATAGGGAAAAAAGCTACGTTGGAGGGCGGGTGTAGAGGCGAAAGCCACAACAGGCTACGTGGGGAGGGGGATGGATGGAGATTCAGAGGAGGCTAAAATGGGGCTATGTATTTTGTGTGCTCTCCCTAAGATATTCACATAGACTCAACATCAGGAAATTTGTAATACTTATCTTTACTTCCAACTTCATAAAACTTACCTATACTTCAATACAGAAAGTATCAGACATATTATCAATGTATTCACTACAGTGCCGATGGGATCGTGGAATGGCATGTAAGACAAGAGATCTGCTCCTCGCTGCATCACAGCAAGTGACTCGGAGACGGACGTGTCAGCCAGTACAATACTATGAAATATGGCTGGGCACGTCTATGTGATCAGTGATATACGGCCGGCATCTCTGAGGTGCCGATTGTGTTTCCACAGACAGTATCCCATAAACGGCCGTGTTTACGGGAGCTGCACTCCGACCGGAGAAATTGAATAGGTTGTTACGTTCAGATAAGCCTCACTATCTGCACTCGTTGTAGCTGGCCGTAATTTTACTATCGGAGGCTCCCGACTTCTTTGTCCTCACAAAGTGTGCAGCAAGGCGTGTGACATTTTCAGACCACCACAGTTCAACCACGGAGCAACTATTTTCTTGCAACTAACTGCAATGAAGGGACATTTAACATTGCAAGTTTCGTTAAAAATGGACGAGACATTTACACGGTACTCAATTATCACATTATGCAGACAATTCTTAAACACCTATAGCGATATACAGGGTGATTATAATTAAAATTTAAGTTTCAAAACGCTCTAAAAAACGAACCCCTGATTAGAATGCAAATCTGGTTGTAGGCCATCTTCCGCAGTTGTTGGATAATAGATTATAAATCAAAATTCCGTCTGGAACAACTGTTGATGTTACTGTTTTCTTTAACCAATAAAACACTGTTTAACTCACTAAAAATAATCACTACACAGGGAAACTAATACAAACTATTCAACTCAATAAAAATAACCACCACACACTCACATACACAAAACAGCTGATGAAAACAGAGAAACAATTTAATACAGCAACACAGATACAATAACAAACAAAAAAAAGAAAACAAAGTTGGTAGCACTGCATTTCATCAAAACAACATGTATATAATGTAGCAGACAAACGAAACAAGAAATTTGCAGTTGCAATGGATACAATAGCGTTTATTCAGTAATATGTGTAAAACAGTTTTTATAATTGTGAAATAGAAGATCTGTAAGATGCATAAAGTGCTGTTCCAGATCGCCATGTAAATACCATCACCCTAGCTGTAAGTACAATCAGGGCCGGCGCTAGGAATTTCGGGCCCGGGGTAAAATGGGCGATTTTTTTTAAATTTTTTTTTTAGCTCTACAAATTGGCCGATCGACAATGGGCGGATCCTTGGCTTCATCGCCTGAGGGCCCCTACAGTCAGTGATCGGGGCCCCCCAACAGCCATCGGGCCCGGGTACTTTTGACCCGCTTACCCCCCCCCCCCCTAACGCCGGCCCTGAGTACAATGTAAATATGTATATAATAATTTATAATTCCTCTGTCAAATGTAACATATCACACGTAAAAACAAATTCACAGCCACTGACGATGCCCCACACCATAAGGGCGAAACGCGTATGGAAATAAAGAAAACAGTAACATCAACAGTTGTTCCAGACGGAATTTTGATTTATTATCACTGATCAGAATGACGTCAAAATTGAACTGTGTATTATTGAAGAAGGGGGAAAGATCAGATATGGCAGATTTACGAACTTGACCTGTATTCTGCTCATAGGGTTCGTTCAGCGAAATTTAAAGAATGTCTATTAGTTTGAAATGGATAGTGTAGCACTAGATCTGTCTAAGGCGTTTGACAGAGTAAGCCATAAAATGGTAGTAAATAAGGTAAAAACCATTGGAGTGGATAAGAAAGTGATTTTCTGGGTAGAAGAATTTCTAAAAGGTAGAAAACAGAAAGTGAGGGTAGGAAATGTAGTTTCAAAAGAAGTGGAAGTAAAAATGGGTGTGCCACAGGGTAGCGTATTGGGACCATTGCTATTCATTATTCTAATGAATAATTGTGTTGATTGTTTACTATCTGAAATTAGATTGTTTGCAGATGACATAATGCTGTATAAAAGAATCAAAACGATAGAGGATTGTAAACAGTTGCAGGGTGATCTGAACAGGATATCTAATTGGGCTGGTAAACATGGAATGAAGATAAATGCAAAGAAGAGTCAGCTTATTAGATACACAAATAAAAAACAAAAGGTTAATTATGAATATAAGGTGGGGAAAGAATTGCCTGCTGAATACTTGAAATGTAAATATCTTGGAATTACTTTTGATAACAAACTTAACTGGGCAGGACACATAGGACAGGTGGTAGGAAAAGGTTTCAAAGTTCTGCACTTGTTGGAGAGAGTGATGAGGGGATGTACGAGAGAAGTCAAGGAATTGGGTTACAAAACTTTGGTCAGACCATTGCTCGAATATGGTAGTGTAGTATGGGACCCTCATTTTACGTATCAAATACAGGAGTTGGAGATGGTGCAAAAAAGGGCTGCTAGATTTGTTTCTGGAAATTATCGCAGAATGCAATCAGTGACGGATATGATAAAGGAGCTGGAATGGGATTCATTGCAAGACAGGAGGAGGATGAGGAGGGTCATGGGAGTGTACAGGGCATATACTGGCGATGAGGCATGGAAAGATATTGCAATAGGTATGAAAAGTAGTGCATGGAAGGGAAAAGATGACCATGACCACAAGCTGGCACTCGATTTCAGGCACAAGTGTGTGGGAAGATTCTTTTTTTTAGGAAAGGGTGTCAGGGATTGGAATGAGTTACCAAGAGAAATGATGAATAATTTACCGAAAACTTTGAAAGAATTTAAAGATAAAATTTGTAGAGAACAAATGTAGGTGGGGGCAGATAGGGGGAAGATGGGTGTGTAGGGAAATTGCCACCGGAGCCTGTGCTCCATTGCAATTAAATTAAATTAAATTAAATTAAAGTGCGTAAAGACAGACACCGCCCTCATTACACAAGAGATTTGTTTTTGGCTAGAAACTATAAAATACCAAATCTATTTAAACGCCTGGGATACCTTATGTCTACTGACTGATGGCAGTGACGTAGACGCCATCCCTTGGTGAGTGGTAGGGATGGCCGCAGTGGAGCTGTGAGTACGCATGCTCCAGTGTCATCACTTGTCTGGTCCTACACCCCGACCACGCCCTCGCCGTCGGCGCATCTCCTGCTCGGTCAATACCAGACGCATCTCCCGCATTGGCCGGCTCTCCCAGCTCGGCTACACAACCGATGGGCGCCACACAAATACGACCCGTACTTAACATACGCCGAGATCAAAATGCAGAAAAATCAGTATTACTTATGTGTCGTCAAAATACTATGGTAGAGCCCATTTTTTAGGCTTCCGTGCCTCCTTATTCAAATTATTCTTATTGGATTCTCTAATTTTCCGTCTGTAAGACTTTTCGTCACGCCTTCATAACTTTTGCATCTTTTAATGTAGAGATTTATAGATGCTCATTGTTTAATTCTTACCTTAGCATGACTATAACAAAAAATTTCCAACAATCATTTGAGAAAGAATGTATCCTTCAGTACAGATAACCTACTGGGGTATCTAATAGCTAGGCATATACACACACATTTGTGTGCCAGCAATTCCGTGTCGATCCATATAGACGATAAAATGTGTGTGTTAATTGTCTAACAACGAGCCGCATCACAAGCCGATAACAATTGTTACAGATTTGTATGTGGAGAGCAAGCGCGACGGTAACCATACACACAGATATCTCACTTAAGAATTTACTTACGCAGATAAGACTTGCTGAGTATCTAACAAGTAAGATGAGAGTAGAATTTGTAGCTGATTTCATTGCGACATATCAGCAACATACTCCATTTGGAAGGTAAAACCAAGAAGTGGAGGGGAACAGAAATTAAAAAAAAAAAAAAAAAAAAATAGGATATACTGCATTGGTAGAGGTTAGTTGGGAAATATAATATAAAAGTTGACAGTGCATTAATAAAAAAGAAAATTCATTCTTTGCGGAGTGCTTTTCGAAAGGAATATACAGGGTGGGGCATTTAATATGTTTTCTGGAAATATTTCGGAAAGAAAGCATTTTAACAAACAATAACCTATATAAAAAATAATCGTACAGTAGGGGGCTACAATTATGTGATATTGGTTTTTTCACAGGTGGCGCTGTTGTCGTTACAACAAGGTCAACTTAATTCTTTTAAATGGGAACCCCTATTTTTTTTAAGATTCCGATTCCTCATGAAAAAATAAAAATAGTTTGCTTAACTCACTTTTCTGTTAGCCTCACAGATGGCGCTGTAATCGCGAAAATGAATATTCGCGTTTTTTTGTGTATAATTTTAATTATTGTTTAAATAATTACATGTAATTTTCATTCTGTAAACATGGAAGGTAATTTTAAAGGATAATGACGAAATTGATTTTTCAAATGCTTTTTCTTACTTATTTGCAGGCATGTGTACAGCAGGTGCTCAAAAAGGTGACCATTTACTTCCAGACATTTTCTGACCCTTTGCAGAAATGATGCCTGCACAGCTCGAAGTGTCTGGTGTTTTTATTGTTGTGCTTCTACACTTCGGCACTACACAGTACTTATAAAACGAGGAACTCATGTTTAACTAGAGAAAATTTACACGTGCCATATACGTACACGACTGTCTACATTCATATCAGACGCTATGACGTCATCCAAGACGCCATGACAGTCTAGAGCGTTTTGAGCTAAATTTAAATTCGCTTTTACAAATGCAAAATACATAATGTAAATGTTCGATTCTTTACAAAATAAGATGTTTTTGAGTAAAATAGATAATAAGGTGAAGTATTAACCTATTTTTCAAATTTAGTCAACTACCCAATTATCTGCGTCATATATTCTAATCTCTGTCTTCGTCTACAGTTCATAACTTCGACTGTTCCCTCCACTAACAGATTAACCAATCCAGCGTGTCTCAAAATATGACCTACCAGCCTGTCTCTTCTTTCTGTAAGCTTCTTCCACAAACTTCTTTCCTCACCCATCATTTCCAAAAGAGGTTCATTTCGTAACAGACTTCTTAACTTTTTTTTTGTTAAATAAATTTAATACACATTCTGTGTTAGGAATTCTCCATTCGACTACTGAGATCAATGGACAATGAGTACTAAATATTCAGGGCAAGGGATGAGTGTGTTACACCATCTGGCCATGGAATATGTATGCTTTTATCCGAATGCAAAAGGAGGGCTATGTTTATCGAAATTATGTATGCATATTTCCTTATTTCCTCCTGAAGGTTAATTGGATTGATGGATTTTAACTCTTGAGCAGTTGATTGCTGAACGTTTGTAAATAAAACATCGTGTTTTTAACATTTTGTAATTACCAGTATTCAACCTCAGTTTCGCCCTTGTGGAATGGTCATTGTCAGTGACTGTAAACGTACATGGTGGTGTTAAAAAACTGCATTATTTATGTGCTTAACTGACTATTATCAAACGCTTCTGAAGTTAAATAATTAAAAAACAGTAGATAACAGACCGTATTTCATTTCCAAACATACAAGATTAGGAATATATTGAATGGTCGTCAATTTAAGATTGGGTTAAGCATAGCGTTTAATAATTCTGGCAAGGAGATTGTTGGTGGCAACTCTGGCTGTACATGCAGAGACTAAGAGCTATCAGAAGAGTTTAAATACAATTACAAATTGATACCCAAGCTTATGATCATTCAACGTGAATAAGCAAAAAACCACTATACTATTTGAATAGTATTGTAGCAATAATGCGCAAATACAAACTGTTAGTTTTAAATATCTGGTGGCCGCCGGCGCAAAGTTGGCACATATCACTTACCGAACTAGAAAGGCAAAAGACAGACGAACCGGAGTGTCGTCAACAGCACAGACAGGGAGGTGATCACAAGTGCTCCGCGCTCATTGTTCCCAGAACACTTGTTATCGGTCGGGTGTTTACTGCCTCTTGTCTGCAGTCAGTAATTTGCACGCTGCACATCGGCGACGCTATAGCTATTCCTGGCAGACGCCACCCAGGTCGTTATTGCGCTGGTTACTCGTCTTTCCCTCGTTACATCACCTGTATTGGACTCCTACCGTCTGCACGCGAGATGCTCAAATTATGCACCTGAGCAGACTGTATGGTGTAGTAATTTTACGTTTTCTGTAAGTGACAGCGCAGAGAAACTGACGTAAGCATAACATTTTCCTAGTTTTGGCTTCTGCCAATGTAATTAGTTTAATTTCAGGTGCATACACGGCAAATATTTAAATAAAATGATAACCTCAGTACCGATTACCAAATAGAATTTTGTTATCTACTTCGATATACAAGGTCTGTCAAATTATTTCAGAAAGTATTTTTATTTCTGGTAGCCTAATAGTGACATCATTATGACATACAAATTTAAAGAAGGGTCCACTTCAATGACACGCTTAAGGTCTAAATTGGTTAGCAGTTTTCTTCTGTATTTGTAGTTGTTCTTCGACATAACTCAAACACTAAAAAAAACTGTTATTATATAATTTTTCGTCTAAAATTCAACCACAATGTTCCTTTGAACCTCTTGTTTAGCGGGAGGTAGATAATTTAATTTTGTGGTCATGTTTATTCCAAAACTGGAAGTTTAGGTGCCTCTCGGTATCTTGAGATTTTACTTTTACTTTTTTGTTCCAATGCAGTTGTATTGGCGTTATTTTCATCACTTAATAAATGAATATAATCAAACAGTATCCTAAAAAAAATGTTATCTGCTACAGGTAAATACCCTATTGTCACCCTCCTCCAAAAGAATATTTTAAAAAAAGAAATTCTAATTAACTTTTATCCAGGCAGTTATTTTGCACCGTTATCTTTATTAATGGTACTAGTATAAGACCAATTTGGGGCGTAAGTTATATTCAATAGATGCAAACTGAAAAGAAATTCATGGTTTCTTATTGTTGGCCTACGGATATTAACAAAACTGTTGTCACAACCGTCTGATTTTAATGTAGTATTATACCTGTTGTTAAGTATTTGGCCCGTATAATTTAGTATTTTGTCTGTACATTATGTACTAACAGTAATTTCACTGATTTCCCCATAACATCTCTATTTTTTTAATAATATGGCCTTCGGTCTTTGCGACCATTTAGCCAGCTGCAATTTGTTTTGTACCAACTGTTGTATCAGACTTTTACTATGATATTGTGAACACTACAGTGAGGACAGCACAAGACGAACACAACACTTAATTAAAACCACCCATGCCCGAGGCCGGACACGAACCGGCGGCCCTTGGAATGCGAAGCCAGCGTGCTAGCCCCGAGACTGCCAGGACCGGCCATGACATCTCTTCTAGGAAGGGAATTTTTCATCCCGGTAGCAATTACATCAATTTCTATTATGGAAATAGGTCACTTAGAACAGTATATATACATTTCGTGCAGCAACTCAAATTATTTTATCCTTAACCA
Organism: Vandiemenella viatica; assembly: GCA_031002005.1. Classification (NCBI taxonomy): domain Eukaryota; kingdom Metazoa; phylum Arthropoda; class Insecta; order Orthoptera; family Morabidae; genus Vandiemenella; species Vandiemenella viatica. Next base: position 90,531,103 of record JARYHS010008074.1, on the reverse strand, counting down.
TGCAATTTTACAGTATCTGTACACGAATAATAAAGTATAACACGTTAAAACACTCATCAAAAATATCAAGATTAACTCTGTCAGATTCACAAACAGTATCAATAACAGATGATTATACCGATTAAACTTGCCACATACGATTTTTTTTTTCTTTTCTGTTCTTTTTATACCAGTTTTTATGGACAAGGTTCGTCATATCCTTTCATATGACACAACCTTGTGTACTACAGACTTTTCATAGGCAGCGATGAAATTTCTCACGGAACGAATTGTATTAGGCGAAAATAGACCACAGATAAGGACTTAATAGGTATGTAGTATACCTCCACCTCAAAGAAAGAGAAATGAACGTTTTTTAGCGGCACCCCGTCAAGAGTAATTTTGTTGAACAGGTATTAAAAATGCGATCAGTGTTGATTTGGTATATTTTCATTTCGTTATATATTTCACCAGATATGAGCTGCTAAAGATGATGCCAGTACTTAATAAAGACTTTCACGAAATTTGTTTTATGTAAGATAGGTTAACAACTTTTCAATGTTCACATTATTCTATTAACAACAGCCTCCATCGTTTATGAAGAAATTCCACAGCAAAATATGATTTACTGACCGCCAAATAGGTTCATTGGGGAAAAAAAACTGAAAAAGGAGTTTTCTAGGGTTCGTCTCTATACAGGATGATTCAAAAAAAGTGGACAAAATGACATGGTAGATCTGTCATACAATAAGGATCAAAAATCGCATAGAAACACAGGGTCGCAAACGCCTTTATACTGGATTGGTCGCGGTGGACCAATTGCATGGCCACCACGATCACCAGACCTGCTCCCTTGGATTTTTTTCTTGTGGGAATTTTTAAAAGGACTTGTGTATGAAACATCTGTTGAAACGCCGGAAGACTTGGTAGGAAGAATCGTTGCGGCAGCCGGATGTGTTCGAGATACACTTGGTATCACTGAGAAGGTGCGCCGTTCCATGCAACGGAGATGCCGGGCTTGTCTAGATGCATCTGGCAAAAACTTTGAGCATCTGCTGTAGGCTCAACATTTGGCTTGCATTAGTCGCATATAAGTGAGTAATTATCAATAAAATGCTCTGTAATGGTTTTGTTTCTTCTCTTTGTGTCAGTATTATTTTAGACGCCCTGTAGCGGCTCCGGATCGCAGTTGCGACCCCCTGTTTCTATGCGATTTTTTATTCTTATTGTATGACTGATCTACCATGTCATTTTGTGCACGTTATTTTGAATCACCCTGTATAAGAAAAAACTGAGTGATATTTTTATCCCAGTTACCCGTAGAGTGAAGGAATTTTAAAAATGCTGTGTTTTGTATTTATCGGGATAGGTGTTCGCAAAAACATTAACAATGTATCTCCCCCATGTACTATTATTTGTTGTTGAAGGCTATACGCCCGTCAACGTCTGGTTCATTAGTGGCGGGCAGTAACTTGGGTAAAGGAACGGGAAGGAATTCTGTCATGGTCGTTTACAGAAAGCATTCCGGCATTCGCCTGGAGTGATTTCTGGAAACAACGGAAATTCAATATCTGGATGGCCGAACTGGGATTCGAGTGGAGTCCCCCTGAGTGCCAGGCTCGAAAGTTGCCAATCATCAAGCGGGATCAGTCTCCGCATTTAAAAAAAATGAAAATTGCACTTAATAAACACTTTTAACAAAAATTGTATTGTATAAGTTACGCTGACATTCAAATTAGTCAATTACTAACAAATTAAATTTTGCGGTCCATAAAATGGATCGTGAGGAAACAAGGTTTCTTACTTCAAATAGTGGAATAGTAGAATAGTAATGTCCCTCCTTTGAACGTTCAACAGCGTCGGTTCAAATAACGGTCCAGCTTTGCTTTGTCCGAGTGAAACAAACAACACGTACAGTGAAACTCACTACGAGGCTCCGTGATAGAGAAGGTACAGAGAAGATGCATAGACTGGGATGGGATTGTCTGGCAATCAGACGAAGTTGGTTTCTATTAAATTTATCAATAAAAATGCGATCAACATTCGTCATTCGCAATTGCGTCGAAATACTTCTTACGCCGAGGTATTTTGGTCACAATGACAGGAGAGATAAGATTAGAGAAATTAGTTGTCGTATTGAATGGTTATATTAATTCGTTGTTGCCTCATGCTATTTGCAATTGGAATGTAGAGTGCAAAGCATTCTCCCACTCAATTTTGTGAATTGCTGAGTATAGATGTAACTATAGAGTTGTATTCCGCGTCAAACAAAAGGACACGCACCTTGAAACTATGACAAGTCATATAGCTACATAAACTCTTCAACGAGGAAAGGACCAGTAAGTAAGGAAACCAGAAAGATAACGCTCTGAACTAGTTTACTCTACAAAACACACCGAACGTGGTGGGTAAGTGGTTAACGCTCTGGCCTCGCATTCGGAAGAACGCGGGTTCGAATCCCCGTTTGGGCATCCAGATTTGGGTTTTCCATGGTTTCCCCATATCACTTCAGGCGAATGCCTGGATGCTTCCATCAAAAGGCCATAGCCGAATTCCTTCCTGTTCCTTGCCCCCAGTTTAATGACCTCGACGTCAACGAAGTGTAAAGCTATAAGTAAAAAAATATCGACGAAACACTGGTTATTTCCCTCCAACACCCATCTCTCCCTTACAGAAGAAAGGTTTCTTACTAATAGTAAATTAAAATTCAACATAAACAAAGAAACACTGCACAAACACGAGGATCCATCTCTCTTTTCTTTGTGAGGTGACTTCCCTTGCACACTCCTCCCGCCCCTAATGATGACAAATTTCGCCGGCAGAGAGCGAAGCCGTCGGGGAGCACAAAAATCGCGGTTATTAGCTGTGTGGGATAAGTTAACTGGCAGCGAGCGCGTGATATCTGGTACGCAATATATCACCCCGATAAAAGAACCGGTTGCCGGCGTGCGTGACCGCTATCGCAGGTGGATCTGCGGCCGCCACGAAGGTCCTCCCACGGCGGCGACGAGGCACACGTCATAAATCTGGACGGGGACGCAACCAGAGACGGTACGCACTGTTCACACGCACAGTGGTCGACTGACACCCACATCGACTTTTACTTCATCCATATTAGACTGCAATGTAACACGTGGTACGCTGACAATTTATGTGATATTTTAATAATAAGTACCCGTGTGACCGATATTCGCTCGTCATTTTTCGATTTCTGTTCACGTACCTGCCAACTTTTAAAACTGTTTTTCCGCAAAGTCCCCGGACCGCAAAATTTTTTAAATCTACATTTAATCGACCATGAACTAAACATCCAGAAATACGTAAACACAATATTTAAGTGAAATCTTACCCACTTACTTCATATTAAAACTGTTTTTTCTGTGAAGACCCTGGACTACAAAAATTTTAAATCTACATTTAATCGACCATGAATTAAACATCCAGAAATACGTAAACACCATATTTAAGTGAAATCTTATTTACTCTCTTCATATTATTTGTTGACAAACATAACTTTCAAAGCAAACTTTGCAGTTGGTATTTACATCGATAAAAACTAAGCGAATAAAATATTGATTTTGTGGTTCGCTTCCATTGATTTTAAACTCGTAGTGTTTTTACCACACTTCACGCCATTGGCCAAATCATTACTTCCGTTGTGGATCATTTTAATATCGCACCCAAACACTATTAAAAAATCAAATTTTCACCCTTTTCTTGATTTTAACATGCACGGAATTTTTAGAGAATATGCTTTCCTAAATGTTTGGTGAAACACACTTTCTTACAGCTATTCACGGTTATATCAGAGTTACATATTCTGCACAAACTTATCAACCAGGGATACATTGCACGCGCGACAATCCCGAAGTGGGTGAGGGGAGGGGAGGGGGGAGGGAGCTATTCTAACGATTACTGATTCGAATTTCAGAAATAGTATCGATGTATAATCGGGGAGACAGATCGACTAATTATTGACTACAGCGTATCTAACCTTATATTCAAATGAAAGAAGCTTCAACTCACACACAAAAGAGCCCTTACAGCCAAGAAAGAAATCACAAATCTACCAAAACTGTCCATAAAAACCACAATAATCTTGATCCAGATAAATATCTCACGCAGGCGATCGAATGTTAGTTTACAAATTCGTAAAATAAACCAGTTCGTCCGTAAAATACAGCACCTTTCGGTAAATTTTAAGTGAAAACCGTAAAAGTTGGCAGGTATGTGTTCAATTTTCAAGGTTTCATCAAAATCCTTAGAGAAATTTGTGAGAAATTAATTTTACCTTTATACAAAAGTTGCACATATATAATACAGTATAGCGTCGACAATCCGCACGTCAATTATCCGAAAAACTTTTTTTTGGCGATTTGTGTACTATTTTACAGAAGCGTCAACTTTGTTTCTATTTACAGATAAGGCCCATTCACACTAGCGGCCAGGTCAGCTCAGCTCACGATCCAGGATAGCATTCACACTAGCGGTCAGGTCAGGTCAGCTCACGATCCAGGATAGCATTCACACTAGCGGCCAGCTCAGCTCAACTCACGATCCAGGATAGCATTCACACTAGCGGTCAGGTCAGCTCAGCTCACGATCCAGGATAGCATTCACACTAGCGGCCAGGTCAGCTCAGCTCACGATCCAGGATAGCATTCACACTAGCGGCTCAGCTCAGCTCACGATCCAGGGATAGCATTCACACTAGTGGTCAGGTCAGGTCAGGTCAGGTCAGGACAGGTCAGGTCAGGTCAGGTCAGGTCAGGTCAGCTCACGATCCAGGATAGCATTCACACTAGCGGTCAGCTCACGATCCAGGATAGCATTCACACTAGCTGTCAGGTCAGATCAGCTCACGATCCAGGATAGCATTCACACTAGCGGTCAGGTCAGGTCAGCTCACGATCCAGGATAGCATTCACACTAGCGGCCAGCTCAGCTCAACTCACGATCCAGGATAGCATTCACACTAGCGGCCAGGTCAGCTCAGCTCACGATCCAGGATAGCATTCACACTAGCGGCCAGGTCAGCTCAGCTCACGATCCAGGATAGCATTCACACTAGCGGTCAGGTCAGGTCAGGTCAGGTCAGGTCAGGTCAGGTCAGCTCACGATCCAGGATAGCATTCACACTAGCGGTCAGGTCAGCTCGGCTCACGATCCAGGATAGCATTCACACAAGCGGTCAGATCAGGTCAGCTCACGATCCAGGATAGCATTCACACTAGCGGTCAGGTCAGGTCAGCTCACGATCCAGGATAGCATTCACACTAGCGGTCAGATCAGGACAGCTCACGATCCAGGATAGCATTCACACTAGCGGTCAGGTCAGGTCAGCTCACGATCCAGGATAGCATTCACATTAGCGGTCAGGTCAGGTCAGCTCACGATCCAGGATAGTATTCACACTAGCGGTCAGGTCAACTCAGTTCACGATCCAGGATAGCATTCACACTAGCGGTCAGGTCAGGTCAGGTCAGGTCACGATCCAGGATAGCATTCACACTAGCGGTCAGGTCAGGTCATCTCACGATCCAGGATAGCATTCACACTAGCGGTCAGGTCAGGTCAGCTCACGATCCAGGATAGTATTCACACTAGCGGTCAGGTCAACTCAGCTCACGATCCAGGATAGCATTCACACTAGCGGTCAGGTCAGGTCACGATCCAGGATAGCATTCACACTAGCGGTCAGGTCACGATCCAGGCTAGCATTCACACTAGCGGTCAGGTCAGGTCATCTCACGATCCAGGATAGCATTCACACTAGCGGTCAGGTCAGGTCAGCTCACGATCCAGGATAGCATTCACACTACCGGTCAGGTCAGCTCAGCTCACGATCCAGGATAGCATTCACACTAGCGGTCAGGTCAGGTCAGCTCACGATCCAGGATAGCATTCACAATAGCGGCCAGGTCAGCTCAGCTCACGATCCAGGATAGCATTCACACTAGCTGTCAGGTCAGGTCAGCTCACGATCCAGGATAGCATTCACACTAGCGGTCAGCTCAACTAAGGTCAGGTCAGATCAAGTCGTAGACGAGGCCATTTCATTTCAGTTGCTCATAGTGAATAATGCCGGTTGCTAAGCCAACGTCAATTAAATCGCAATGATTTTGGATCAAGAGCCTAAAAATACGTTAAGATAAAAAAGAGGATGGTTCTGGGTGCATCCAGAGTTTCAAGTGAAAACACATCAACAGAAAAAAAGAATGCTAACTTCTGGCTGTGCCGTGCAAGACGAGTGGTGGGAAATACTTTTTTGATATTTTAGAGCTAAATGATTTCGACTTTTAGAAAAATTAATTCTACTCCAGTATTAATTGATAACATGTATTTTGAACAGTTATTTACGGAAGGATAAAATTTCATGGCATGTAGAAAGTGAATTTCAGGATGAACGAGAGAAGCCCTATTTTACAAATATTTTTTGTTTGGGTGCTAACGCTCGTACAGAAGCCTTTGATTCATGAAATAAATTCACAATATTCTTTTATATTCGGAAACGGGATCTGTAGCTTGGCAGTACTAAAATGTGAAATACACAGACGGAAAAAAAAATCCCAACACCAAGAAAAAATTATTGTAGAGTAATGAAATTTGGACAATGCATTTGTCAAGTTAACATGTTTAATTGATTAAATTTTCAAGATCACAGGTTAATTTAAGCTCAAGAAAATGCATTTCAAATGTGAAATACTGTTAAATTAATAGCCGGTGTAACCTCCAGAATTTTGAATGCAAGCCTGCAAACGTGAATGCATTGTGTCATACAGGTTTCGAATGTCACTTTGTGGTATGGAGTTCCATGCTTGTTGTACTTGTGCTGTCAATACTGGGACGGTCAGTGCTGGCTGTGGATGATGCTGGAGTTGTCGTCCAATGATATCCCATACGTGTTCAATTGGAGACAGATCTGGTGATCTCGCAGGCCAAGGTAACATGTCGACACTCTGTAGAGCACGTTGCGAGACAACAGCGGTATGAGGGCGAGCGTTATCCTGTTGAAAAACTCCCCCTTGAATGCTGTTCATGAATGGCAGCACTACAGGTTGAATTACCAGACTGACGTACAAATTTGCAGTCAGTGTGTTTGGTATAACCAGAAGAGTGCTCCTGCTGTCATAGGAAATTGCTCCCCAGACCATGACTCCAGGTGTAGGTCCAGTGTGTCTAGGCCGCAGACAGTTTGGTTGCAGGCGTTCCCCTGGCCTCCTTCTGACCAACACTCGGCCATCACTGGCACCAAGGCAGAACCTGCTTTCATCAGAAAACACAACAGATCTCCAGTGTTGGTCAGAAGGAGGCCAGGGGAACGCCTGCAACCAAACTGTCTGCGGCCTAGACACACTGGACCTACACCTGGAGTCATGGTCTGGGGAGCAATTTCCTATGACAGCAGGAGCACTCTTGTGGTTATACCAAACACACTGACTGCAAATTTGTACGTCAGTCTGGTAATTCAACCTGTAGTGCTGCCATTCATGAACAGCATTCAAGGGAGAGTTTTTCAACAGGATAACGCTCGCCCTCATACCGCTGTTGTCTCGCAACGTGCTCTACAGAGTGTCGACATGTTACCTTGGCCTGCGAGATCACCAGATCTGTCTCCAATTGAACACGTATGGGATATCATTGGACGACAACTCCAGCATCATCCACAGCCAGCACTGACCGTCCCAGTATTGACAGCACAAGTACAACAAGCATGGAACTCCATACCACAAAGTGACATTCGAAACCTGTATGACACAATGCATTCACGTTTGCAGGCTTGCATTCAAAATTCTGGAGGTTACACCGGCTATTAATTTAACAGTATTTCACATTTGAAATGCATTTTCTTGAGCTTAAATTAACCTGTGATCTTGAAAATTTAATCAATTAAACATGTTAACTTGACAAATGCACTGTCCAAATTTCATTACTCTACAATAATTTTTTCTTGGTGTTGGGATTTTTTTTTCCGTCTGTGTAATATTTGAATTTATATTAAAATTTGCCGACTTTATACTTTATAATAAACAGAAATAACATACCGTTAAAACATTTATTTTTTATTTATGACTTTTTTATTGCTTACGAGCTTATTTGCTTTATTGCTACGTCGCCCATTTGATCTGACATGACCTGACCGTTGTTCGTTCACACTAGCGATCAGCTCAGCTCAGGTCTTGACCGTTGTTGATCGGTGGCGGCGCGCGTTTGTTATTGTATTATCGCCGCAATATCCTCCTGATTATCCAGACACTGGATTTGATGCTGAATGTTTGTCGTAACTGCGACGCGACAACAGTTCTTTCAATGTGCCGGTACTTTTGATTTTTTTTTTTTTTTTTTTTTTTTTAATGGCATTCGGCAACGGAGGCCATACAGCCAGCTCAATGTGTATTTTGTTTCCTAAGCATGGACGCCACAGGACGGACAGGACATTCACACAGACACACAACACTTAAACATCCATGCCCGCGGCCGGATTCGAACCGGCGGCCTTCGGCACGCGGAGCTAGCACTCTAGCCCCTACGCTACCGAGGCCGGCTTGATTTTATTTTAGAAATATGAATAGTCGTGCTCGTCCTGAGCTTTTGTGATTGGGATGCTGTGTTGGTGAGTTGTGTTTACTTTAGTATCTTGTATCAACTTTATACGCCTTTAATTGCATCGTGTTCATCTTCTAAAAGGCAGCATAAGTGTCTCCAAAATGAAGCAGAAGAAAATAAGATACTTCTTTTGCTTGGGATATGTAAAATTATAATGTGATTAATGTAATTTAAAACGCAAAATAAAAACTATATAATCCGAAACTATACAAATCGAAAATCCGAACATATGGATAATCCAAACCACCCGCGGTCCAATTAGTTCGGATTATCTACACTCTAGTGTAGACAGAATATAGACAGTATATATATATATATGTAAGAACGGAGACTTTCCAGGCGTATTCTTGAAATGATATTATCCGGCGGTACACCCATGAAGACTTCATTTCAGTATATATATTTATATGTATATAAAATGTAACTTAGTCCACAGCCGGGGGTTGGTTGGATCCTACAAAAGGAGGCACATTAAGCCACTATATCAGAGGTAGGACGCTCAGTTCCTTTCCTCTGGGACCTACTTAGACGTGGAATCCGAGCCACGAAACGCCCCCGTGTATATCATATGATGAAATACAACCCTTAAAAGTTCTTTCCCCAACTGGGATTTGAACTCAGGAACGGAGCCAGAATTTTTTGAAATATAGTGCCTTAACCACTTTATTTTCCACTAATCACATTTGAGTTGCCAGACCGCTTCATATTTGCTATACATTCCATATATTTCAAACATACCTACATAAGAAAGTTGGTTAAATAAAATTCATGAATGCATATAGTTCTACATTTTATTTTAAATAATCAGCTATATTATGGTTTTATTCGTTTTCACGGTTATCATCCAAATATATAAAGCTGCTTCAAGCTTACTGGTACCTCAAACTTTCATGAGATAACATTGTAAAACGACATTAGAAAAATGTGTTTTTGTGAGTGTAAAATCGCGTTTTTTTTCGGTTTTTTTAATGATTTCCTTACTGGTGCCTCAGAGCCGTCTCGGATGTACCAAGTACAATAAATGCTCGTAGTTTGTAAAATCGCGTCATTTTTCAAGTAAAACGTTATCCACATATGAAATTTCATCCAAATCGGTAGAGCCGTTTCGAGATACCAAATACATATAAGAATTGGAGCACAGTTCCTTGCTCTAGTCAAAGAAAAATTAACTAACATCAGAAGGCTTACTGGTACCTTGAACTTCTACGAGATGGCGTTAGGGCCGTTTCCGAGATACCTAATACAAGAATTTCTCGTTTTTTTGTGTGTAACATCGCGTTTTTGCAGGGTAGATATCTGTTTTTTATTTATATAAACTTGAAAGGCAAAATGTTATATAAATATGAATTTTCATCCAAATCGATAGAGCCATTTTCGAGATACAATATACAGGGTGGGGCATTTAATATGTTTTCTGGAAATATTTCGGAAAGAAAGCATTTAACAAACAATAACCTGTATAAAAAATAATCGTACAGTAGGGGGCTACAATTATGTGATATTGGTTTTTTCACAGGTGGCGCTGTTGTCGTTACAAGGTCAACTTAATTCTTTTAAATGGGAACCCCTATTTTTTTTTGAAGATTCCGATTCCTCATGAAAAAATAAAAATAGTTTTCTTAACTCACTTTTCTGTTAGCCTCACAGATGGGGCTGTAATCGCGAAAAATGATAATTCGTTTGAATATTCGCGTTTTTTGTGTGTATAATTTTAATTATTGTTTAAATAATTACATGTAATTTTCATTCTGTAAATATGGAAGGTAATTTTAAAGGATAATGACGAAATTGATTTTTTAAATGCTTTTTCTTACTTATTTGTAGCCATGTCTACAGCAGGTGCTCAAAAAGATGACCATTTACTTCCAGACATTTTCTGACCCTTTGCAGAAATGATGCCTGAACAGCTCAACAGACAGAAGTGTGTCCTCTGCTGATGTTAGCGCAAGCATCACGAATGCGCTGCTTCATGTTATCTGGCGTTGTTGGTATTTCCGCATAACATTTTTCCTTCAGCATTCCCCAAAGGAAGAAATCTGGCGCAGTCAGGTCCGGAGAACGCGCCGGCCAAAGCACTGGTCCCCCACGACCAATCCATTTGTTCGGAAATCGGCGATTTAAAATATCGCGGACTTCATGCGCAAAATGTGCGGGGCAGCCATCATGTTGATACCACATTGTTAGGCGGTCCTGTAGAGGGACATCTTCCAGCAAAACTGGGAGCTCAGTTATCAAAAATCGGCTGTACTTTCCGGCATTAAGGTTTCCGTCGATAAAGTAAGGACCGATCAGATGATCTCCCATAACACCGCACCAAACATTGACGCTCCATGGTCG
>JARYHS010008074.1:90408250-90519180 GCA_031002005.1 Vandiemenella viatica | reverse complement strand
TTTGATATATGAAAGTTTTAAGCCAGCAGACATGTTGAGCAAATCACGAGAACACTTCTGAACAGATACACTTTCAAATCCTCAAGTTTACAACTGGCGTAAGATCATTCGTGAAGGTTATAAACTGATGTTTTTTTTTCCTGAATAATTTTTTCTGAATAACGAGGATCGCTCTTGAATGAACATCATGCCGAAACAACTCTGCAGATTCAAGACGTTATTCACGAAGATATATGAATACCTGATCGTGAAATAATTGCAGCAACAAGTTTCGAAAGTGTGCAAGAAATCATTAAAAATGAGTTGTGTTTGCACAAAATCACTTCAAGTAAGGTGCAAAAAGTTTTTGAATGCAGATGATAAGACTGCAAGGCCAGACATTTTTCACAGGCTTTTGGGCAGTTTCTGATCATTCGTTTACAGTCAAGATATGTCGCCATACGCCTGTCACTCGTTTGGAACCATAACGCAAGACTTAATTCGGAAAATTTTTCTAAATGGGAACTTGTGTACTAATTCACTAAATGGACCGTGCGAAAGCTTCGCGAATGATATACGGCGAATAGCGAAGTTGGTGGTTTGTAGTATGTTGATAGAAGAATCAATTCATTTGTAGCAATTGTTTCTTTGTCAACTGAGATAGGTACGTAGAAAAACACGTCTTACCAAGCAATTGGAAATGATGAAATGTTTCCAGAACAGAAACAAAAATATCCGAAAAAGCTCCTGACTCTGGAAAACAAACACAGTTTATCCACGTCTCTGTGATATGTGTTGCAGCTAAGGATTGCAATCCCGCAGTGTTTTCAATCCCGCGGGATCCGCGCGGGATTTTCGCCAATCCCGCGGGATCCGTGCGGGATTGGTGCAAACAGTTTTTTAACGCTTATATTTAAAACATAGTTACTTAAAAGTTAATAAATTAAATAATAATTAAATTAATAAATCAATTTTAATGTTAAATGATAAAAATTAATAGTTAACAATATTTTAATTGGAAAAATGATATTAAAACTTTTAGCATGTCTTAAGTACATTTCGTGGTTTTACATTGTTTTTTAATCTAAACCAATTTTTAAATAAATAATGAAAAATGGAAAATATTCAGTTTTAGGTCATATTATGTGCCTTACAATACATCACATGAATTTAAAAACTTGGTTTGCTTAGTGGCCAAGTTACCAGAGATTTTAATTCTAAATAAACGTTCCAAAACGCCGAGAGAAAGCATTCCATTTCACAAAGTGAAGTGAATATACTCTGTAAAGTGTAGACTTGGCTCAGAACAAGATCTCATAACTTTTTGTCACTGCACAAGCACGATACTTGGCTTTTTTTTTTTTTTTTTTTACAAAAATTGTTTTTGTGGGATTCATTATTATATCACTTGATTCCTTGATTGATCTTACAGTTGATTCAATGTTATTAAAGGAAACTACTCACCAACACTTAAATTGTCAAATATTTCAATTTTACATGTGGCGTAACGACGTTTTAAGTGTGGAAATTATTACTTTTTAGTAAGAAATAATTGCAGTGAAGTCCTCATAGGTTGTATCTCCGGATTTCATTGTAAAAACACGAAATTTCACACGTGAGGAAGACGGTGGAGAAAGCCGTCGAAGTACGGTGATCCTACAACACAATTAGTCGATACACCCGTGAAAAGTTCATTATAACTTTCTTTGCCTTTAGTCGAAATAATAACAAGGAGAAGAGGTATTAATCTATAGGCTGAGCGGCACATGTAAACGGGCGGCTTTCGTCGTAGAAACGCATTGAGGCAGCGGCCAAAACAACAATAAGTCAAAGGATATAGGCCTACAATTGCCTTTTGATAGCAGCTAAATAAATAGGTATGCGCTTAAAATTACGATAACATTAGTTTCCTATCGACGAATAATCAAATTTTCAGCCACAAAAAAAGGAAATTGTCACAATAACTTTATCTGCAATTACAGAAAATGGGAATAATGAAACCGTGAATTAAAAGCTGTAACTTTGTAGTTCAGATAACGTTTGCAACAAATAAAAAATAATCACATAGTTAGAAAATCGTACTAAATACGCAACATAACTCAAATTACAGAAATGTGTTATCGAAAATGAATACGTAAAAGTGTATCTATTTACTTACGAAAGACGAAGGTTGACAAAAACAAACGTTTGTTCACACGCGCCAAATGCCAACTGGAAGGGTATAGGCAAACAGTGCAATACATCCGATAGAGACCAAGTGTGGCAGCGAGTCACGTACTGACACGCGTTTTATCCACATTTTGCGGATTGCGGATCCGCTTAATTTTGTGCGGGATCCGCCAGACTGTCTAATGATGCGGGATCCCGTGGGATTGCGGGATCCCGCTTTGCTGGATTGCAATCCCTAGTTGCAGCTATCTGGCGGTAATGCGATTATTCCTTCCCGACGGCAGCGAAGCCTGGCGGCTTGGCTCTAAACTATCTCACTGTGTAGCAACACTTGTCAACTGAAATGTTTAGTTGTGTAAAAATTTCGATCCATAGTGCTGCTATCTAGTGTTATGTAATTATTCCTCTTCGACGAAAGCGAAACCTATCTCAATTTGAAGCAACAAATTTTTAATTGTCAACTGAAATACCTAGCAGTGCGAAAATTTCGATATCTGATGCTGCTATGTAGCGGTTCCTTATCGACGCTAGCGAAGCATAGGGGACATCCATAAATTACGTGAGGTGTTTTTCCGGATTTTCGGACCCCCCCTTTTTTCTGGTGAGATTTTGGTGAGATCTGGCCGGATACCCCCCCCCCTCTGGTGAGATGTGGTCCCGTCATACCCCCCCCCCTTTCATGTTATCTTCGCAAAATTTTGAAACTTTTTTTATTTTTAGGTCTCACCCTCACTTTTCGGCGAGATACCGTCCTAAAATCAACTTTCGCGTCATTTGTAGACCTTTTTTTTAGCTCTACAGTCCGGTCCAATTTTAAAAAATCTCAAGTGAGATTTCCGTTGACTGCCCCCCCGCCCCTTTGGTGAGATTTGGTGAGATTTCGCTCGACCCCCTCCCCCCCCTATTTCACCTCACGTAATTTATGGATGCCCCCATAGGAGTTACACTCTGAACTATCACCCACCCGTGACCTTGATTGTTTGTTCATAATTCTGCTATTTGCGGTTTGAATTTTGAAAAATTATTTTCTTAACCAATGATGTCACCAAAACGGAGAACTTAATATTTCAAATGATGCCTTATTTTCCAATTTTGGTTTAATATGAAAAGAGAAAGATGGCCGTAATAAAAATACCCTTCTAAAAATAATATGCGAGATGTGTGAGAAAAGAGGTGAGATTGGTAACAATGCGAGCAATCTGGCAACGCTGTGCTAGACCGGTTTGTTCACCCCTTCCACATGTTCAGTCAAAGTTTCAACTCCGTTCAGCCAACACATTGTTTTTGACAGCGCCATCAGTGAAGTTGTGTGTTACGAAAATGGAGCATCGGAATTCAGAGCAACGTTGTGCAATCCAGTTTTGTGCTAAAATTGGGGGATCGAAGAAACGTGTGCGTTGATCTTCTTGAGAGGATTGGCAATGATGATCAATAATTTTTGAACCGTGTGATCACAGGTGATGAATCCTGGATATTTTAGTACGATCCTGAAACAAAGCGAAGAGTGCCACACTCCGTCCTCTCGAATGAGCAAACCAAAAGAATGCTGATTTCCTTTGTTGATAGTAGGGGTATCTTGCATAAAGAATTTGTTCCTCCAGAACGAACTGTCAACCAAGTGTTTTACAAAGGTGTCCTCGAAAGGCTCAGGAAAAGATTCGTGTGAGATCAGACATTGCAGACAAGTGGATGCCTCATCATGACAATGCCCCGTGTCACACGGCTTTTTCCATCAGTGAATTTTTGTCCTTAAAACGCATTCCTGCTGTTCCACAACCCCCCTATTCACCTGATTTTAGTCCTTGTGACTTTTTCCTTTTCCTGCAATTGAAAGACGTCATTTTGGAACTCTGGAGAACATTCAAAAGACTGTGACCGACCAGTTAACAGCCCTACCAGGTGAAGCCTTCCAGCGCTGCTATATAGAGTGGAATCAACGACTCCGCCCGTGTATAGCTGCACAAGGGAACTACTTTGAAGGGGATAATATTGTTGTTAAAAAAAAAAAAAAAAAAAACTTTGGTGAGTAAAAAAAAATTAGTCCACCTCGTATATTAGATGCAATCTCCAAGTACTAGTTTGTATGAAGAAGGTATTAGAAAAACTTCCAGTACAATAGAAAAAAATGTAGATAATATTGGAAGCTATGTAAAAAATAGTATTGTTTTTATTTAGCTTAGTATTAATTCATAGCGTCCCAAAAATGTTTTGTTCGTATTCATCAAAGTTCGTATTTAAAGATTACCAGGAAAAAGGCGAGTGAACTTCATCTTAGATAACACGCTATTGTACTGACAAGTAAGACAGTACTGTACCTGCCACCGATAAAACCACTGAGCAGATTAAGGCTGCCCTGACTGCCCGGGCAGTAACTGCAATCCCGACCGGCGACTTGAGCCCAGCGCCACTGCGGGCTTATCGCTCACTCTCTCGTCGTCTCCAGATGAGATTACGCCTCCTTCACTTCCCTCGGTTCCTCCTCTTCCTCCACTCACTCCCCCACCTCCGGGACAGCAATTTCTGCGGAGCGCCCGCGACAAGAGAAAAGAGAGACAGGGCCGGCGTTGATGATGAAAAAGAAGAGGACGGAACGAACTTGCCTCTTCCGCAAGATTTTTCATTATTTATGACGCTGATAATCCACTCTGCTAGCTCCTGTGAGTGTGTGTGTTTACAGGGAAGATGAAAAGTCGGTAGCAGAACCAGATGTTCATGATTTATCTCGGCGGCAGCTTCTGCGCCCACCCACCCTGCAGATCACTCCCCCTTCCCAAAACACTCTGTGTGTGTGTGTGTGTCAGCGCCCGAGGGGAGGCGAGAGTCGCTGTTAGAAATGAAATTGCACAAAATTCGTGAATAATTGATGCCGTTTAATTTTAATTGAGCGATGGTTTGCTCGGTGCCGTAATTGGTCGAGGAGGAGCACAGTCTGTGGGGGAGCCGAGGGTCGCGATAGTCTTTTGTTGCGGCCTCGGAGGGCTTCCGAACACATCGGCAGCCCGGCTCGCCCAAACCACTGTGCGGAAGCGGCTACCGGGCAAGGTAGGAGCAAGTAGTGGAACGACGGTTTTTAAACACAAGTCCATATCTAGCCGAACAACAATGTTTAGACCCACAGGCGATTCAGAACTGGGGGTAACTCCCAAACCCATAAATTGTAATCGTTTCGTTAGGACTTTTTTTTTTTACTGGCGTTTGTCGACTAGGTCATTAGGAGGGGTGATGATTTCTGACAAAGAAGGGGTAGGAAATTATTCATGGAACCATCTCAGCATTCGCCTGCAGCGAATCGAACAAACTGCCTAAATCTGATGCATTGTAATCTTCTCGGGTGTCCATGCGGATGGTGTAGTATAAACACAACATTGTGACAGCTGATTCTTCGTTATATTCCGTGTCCGTATATGTTATTGACATCGAAGAAATGTGCATAACTTTACGTCATACAAAATCATGATTATGACTGTCATTTAATAACAATTGGATACTTAACATTAAAATGATGTGCCAAATTTGTGAACAGGAAGTAAAACAAAGAAAACTACCTGTATTTGGACAGGGACCTATACGGTTGAGATCCGTGGCAAATTCATCGTCCGGGAGTAGAATGGGAGGACGCTGTTTCAAGGGACGGCAGGTCCGGCCTTGAGCCGGGGGCCCCCTCCAGCGGGGGGCCCGTGGCATTTTGCCCGTTCTGCCACCCTATTGTTACGCCATTGGCAGGAACTATGCAGTATTACCATCTTGTGGTGGTATTGCAACTTATTAAGAAGTTCTGTATACTTGGCTCCCTTGATATATTGTACTCTTTGTCATTCTGCATAGATGTACTGAAACACCTCAGTTTTGGAAATTATGGTACTTAGCCCCTATGTAATGTTAAGTATCTATTTCTATTTAATTAACCAGCTGCGAAGATCACTTTGTCAACTTGTCATTTTTGACGGGCTTTGAAGCTACATATTACGTAAATCATCCAATGAATTATATCCAATTAACGCCATAAAACAGGAGGCGATTCTGATATCCATAATATCTAGGTATTAGAAAACTAAAACAGAGGCTGTGTATAAGCACCGAGGACATTTTTGAAAAAAGAATTATTGATTCGGATTACCTTTTTCAATATTCGCGAAAATGGTTGTTTTTAGAATGTGTGTGTGTGTGTGTGTGTGTGTGTGTGTGTGTGTGTGTGTGTGTGTGGATGTTTGCGTCTGTTAGTTTGTTCGTTATAAAATCACGAAAACAAAACTGATGACCAGATTTTGTCAGAGTTTTCACAGTTTTAAAGCTTAGAGTCTAACCTAAAATCTGAAGAATGTTTCACTATGTCAATAGGGAACACAGCAGGAAATTAAAAAAAACATTTAAAACATTAAGTTTTGTTCTGCGTTGTACTACACAACATACAGTTAGGACTATAGTCAATGTGTCCCTTACATCGGCAAAATGAGTTTCTTTAAATGCCACTTATAAGATTCAAATCTTTTTTTTTTTTTTGGTTTTGTTTAGATTTTTGTAAATAAGACCGGAGATTTATTTTCTGTAGGCTTTCGCTGTCAGTGAAAATTTTTGTGTTTGGATGGGAATTATTTCAGTAAATTAATGATGATTTACACGTCTACGGTAAAACAACTGTTTAATGAAGTCACGGGCAAAGCCTAGCGATATAAGACAGTTCGTAATGGTCTAAGAAACATCAGGCAGCTGAGCTCTTTAAAATTACTCACTGGAATTACTCAATGGAAAGTATTTTTTTATACTTCTTAAAAAAAGTCATAGGCTGAAAAGTAGGATCATGTAACGACGACAATTCGTGTCATTCATATAAACAAATGTCGCATATTTGCTGCTCGTCAGATAAAATGCAGCCCTTAATAATAACGGCATCATATTAAACACAATAATAGATAGCACAACCGGTTTGAGAAAGGTGTAATGATTCTGGTTTAGGAAGCAAATATTACTGACAATAACAACTTTTATACAACAGCGGCGTTTTTAGAAGTTCAGATAAATTATGGATGCAGTTCCGAGTTGATAAATGATATGAAGTCTCAGAGTAATCCTATTCCAAATTTGATTGTCAGGTTTATCGATAAGAGTTTAACATTTTGTAGTCAACCAGGAGAAAATGTTCATGACGCATGTATATTCTTCCATATCTCAACGATATCCAGTTAGCCTTATATTGATGAAAATTTATTCTTTTTCTACATATTATTCTTTGATGCAGCTTCTAACTCCGACCAAGTAAACGTTTGGAGTCAGCATGGTGCTTGCGGAGGATCCTACGAAAGATCGATATCAGTGATTTTATAAACACTCGTTCTACTAAGCTCAAAGCACCTTAACGGCGTTTGTTACTAAAATTTCGATGCAAAGCAACTCCTTAAACTGAATATATCATGTAATAAAAATGAAGCACTAGAAGAAAAAGCATGTAACTTAATGAAATAAAATTACGCCGCAATACATTTGTCAGTAGAATTTAGAGTAAATATACAGCAGTTTCCTTGGTAGCTATGCAGTTCTAGATAACATTTCCAGAACACATGTTTTTGCTGGCAGAAAAAATGTCATCTTAGGTTAGAAAAACAGAAATAAACTTGATATACTGTACATGCGTCAAAACGAGAAAATTTACAAACCGCGGCAGCATTCTAGGACAAAAATTACTACTTTATAAGGTCAATTAATTTCGAATCCTTCTCTTAGACTATATCTCAGCTATGGACTTAGTTTCTGAAAAGATATTAATGCTACTGAACATGTATTCAATTCCTTTTAAATCTTACATTTAATGTAAGTTAATTTCACATTTTATTTTTTACATGCTGCAAAATAAATGGCAAAAATCTTTTAATCTCATATATCTCCAAACTAAGCGTTAAGTCTCGGCACACTGGATCAGGGAAGTACAATGATCAACGTTCGAGTGCTGGTCCCCGCATACGGGCTGTCCTGAGTGCGATTTTTAGACGGTTTCCCGCAATCATCAAGTGGAACCCTAGATCGGTCCCTAAACGTTACCACATAAACTAAACATTTCACAAAAAAATATACCGTTATAATACATTGTAGTGTATAGCTACACTACATAGTAATATTCGCGATATGCTGAGCTCCTGGCTCGCACTGGTGGACAGTTCAAACAAAGGGTGACGGGGCTGCTGTGGTATGCGACCTTGAGGCAGGTACCCAGGAGCCGTTAGGGTGTGTGGAGAGTACAGTAGACTGCCAGCTCTGTGGTTGTGTGAGTCGCTAGTCGACGGGAGAACATGATGTGCGGAAACTAATGTTAGCACGGTTGCTGGTGGTGCTCTGTGTTCCATGACGCCATCGGAGTAGATGACGCAGTCCGACGACCAGCAGATGGGTCATCGCCTGGGAATGCTACTGGAAGCAGACTTGGCGCCTCGGGAAAAATGGTAACTGCACAGAGATGTTAATAACCACCGCAGAGAAATGTCGTATTGATAAGCCCTGTCGCCCTAGAGACTATTTCCGCCCCGCTGCGCTTAGTGAAAGAACATATAACAAAACTCCTGAGAACTGATCGCTATTGAAACTATTGTATTACACGTTGATTGTTTAATTGTAATTGTTGTAATAATGTTAATGTCAATCGTACGTGAAACGGTGTTGCCAACATGTAAAGTAAAATTCCTATTCCCCTTCACAATTATTTCATTCAGTAATAATATTGCTGTTAAAAGAATTAAAATAAAAGGTAATTTAATTTTAAAAGAGAAAGTACAAGCTGTACCCTTCAACATAAAAAAAGACTTCATTGGGGACTGCCGACAGAAGTGAAAACTTAAAACTATGAATACATAGTGCAACACTTCACACTCATAGCTTGAGATACTAAATAATATTAATGCCATGAGGACGTAATGACCTGGTGGCATAGTTTCTATTGGTTGCGCCTTCCGCCTCTGTCATAGACGCGTTATTCTAACTCCGTAGTGGTACTAGGAGCAGAGGACCTTGAGTTTACCGTGGAATCCGAACAACGGAAACGTGCTGGTGTACACTAAGCCGTGCGAAAGGTGAAGGGCAGGGATTCGAACCGGAGACCTTTCGTTCGGCAGTCAGACACCTTAACCACTGAGCCACCAGACCACTGCAGATATACACATAACATTAGCATTTGAATGACGCGAACCCATAAGATTTTACCCATACAAAAATCGCCCAACGCGCCTATAGAAGTTTTAACTTCAAAAACTAAAAATTTAACTTCGTCCTCAACCCAAAGGTTGGTCGACTCTTCCAGAAGGAGATGTACCAAGCTATTGTGTCACAGGCAGGAAGGCCAATTACTTTCCTGAGGGGCTTACAGTTTAAAGTGGAATCAGAGCCACGGAACATCCCGGTGTAGCTCATATAATCAAAAACAACTCCTAAAAATTCCTGTGGGATATGGACCCGCGACAGACTAGAGAAACTTTCGGAAGTGAGCGCCTTCACCGCTGAGCTACCAGACCACCTTGATTGGAAGTACTATAAAAAGCAGACAAAAACTGTGGGGTTTAAATGACCAACGCTCACAGAAATTAAAGTGAGGGGGGAAAGGAGGAGAGGGTAAAGTATTTGTAAATCAAACGTAAACAATGTTTTCTATTTATTTTAAAGTATACGAATGCAAAGTTCCATCAAAATCGGATGAAGACTGTGTGTTTGTATGAATAACATTGCCAAAACAAACATTCATTTTTATATATTAGATACAAGTATAATCTATACTTTGACTGCTGTCCAAGCGCAACACCTCATAGTAGTTCTACATCTACATCTACATCCATACTCTGCAATTCACAAACATTGTGGGTGGCAGAGGGTACTAAGCATCAATCTTAATTATGGGCATCCCAATCCCGAATACCACGAGGAAAGAAAGAATACATAGAAGCATCAGTACGGCATCTTATTTCTCGAATCTTATCCCTACTTATAGCTGCAGACATACTATTGGTGATTTGAACTGATTTTACCCATCCAAAAAGCGCCCAACGCGTATATCATACCATGTCGCGATAGTTTTTTAAGTCTAACCTGGCCGGATTTTATACAAATCTATACGGATGGTTCTAAAACCTCAGATGGAGTCTGCTATGCCTATTTCTGCCCATCCTCACAAGAGTCAAAGAATGTTCGCCTCCCATGTGAAACAACAATATATACAGCTGAGGCAATAGCAATTAGAGAGGCCATAAAATACGGTACTGAACGTTATGATAAAATTCTTATCCTATCGGACTCCAAAAGTGTGTCTCAAAAACTGGAAAACCCCAAACGGCAGATCGGCCTGAACAAGGTATTAACAAAAATACTAAACTTGATGTATTTAGCCTCCACAGAAAAGAAAGAGATCCACCAACTATGGATAAAGGGACACGCACGCATTCAACACAATGACACGGTCGACCAGTTAGCTAAGGAAAGTACAGTAGAAGGGGAGACACAGCTCATCCAGCTTCCTCATACAGACCTCACACCAATTATCAAGAAAGAGTCCTTTCGCGCCTGGTCAGAATCATGGGCTATCACACAATCCTACAGAGGAAGATACTACTCTCAAATACAACCCCACATCCCATCCAAAGCCTGGTTCGTATCCTCCAAATTGGGAAAAAGACACAAAACGTCAATCATACGTATGAGATTGGGACACGGGTGCTACCTATACAAAATCGGAATTTTACATTCCCCATTCTGCCCGGAAGAACAAGAAGAGGTCGCCGACATTAACCACATCATTCTCGCATGCGTACGCTATTGGGTACATCAAAACAAACTATACAAAAATCTTGTTAAGCTTAATATACCTCTGCCTACTTCGGTAACTGGTTTGCTGAGGACTGAGCGACAGGATGTTTATCGGGCAATACCCCGTTACTTAAGTGAAGCCAATATTATCTTTTGATTGTTAAAATATATCACAAAGCATCAACTAAGGACGGTTAGTGCAAAATAAGAAGTATTAATAGGGAAAATTACGAATGTAATAGTTATTCACTATGATTCTCACCTACAATTGTCTAAAGAAATAACTGTTGTGAAGACAAGCTGTAAGATAGGAGGAAAATAATTTTAATTGTGTTCATTTTAAAAAGCAATTCTTTTGTAAACTCATATGTTAATTTAATTAAGAATCCCTCTGATATGTAAAAATAATTATTAACTAAGACACCCTTTTACGCTAAAACAAATATTTTATTTTATTTTAATTAGTTCATTAAAAACAAAAATTGTAGTTGAGGAGGATTCCATATTTAACTATGTTCACTTTACAAATTTCCCTCCTGTTCAAGGTTGTACGTTAAATTATCTAAGAATATCACTCTGTCACGAAATACTAGTTACCAAGAACAAAAATGTGGAAACAAAGTTTGTTGAGTATGATAAAACTAGTTGACATGTATCAATTTCAAAAGTTAAATGCAACACAAAGATTTACAGAAAAGAACATATAAGCATATATCATAGATAAGTATGTAGAACAACTGTAAACATTTGATATTTGATGCTGGCCATATGGTCGTCAGGACCGAAGGCCAAAAAAAAAAAAAAAGGTTTCGTATTCATATGGCAACGCAGACTTTCTCCTTCTAGGCTAAGTACGCCTGGTGTAACAAACCCAGTTTGAATTCGGGCGGGATACAAGTCCTTCACCTCCTCCCATCTCATGACACATATTGGCTACCTGTGTACAAAAGGCTGGTGGAAAGTGGTCCTTACTTGGCCGGATCGAGGGGAAAAATAATATCGGGGAATGTGATGCCAATTATGAAATTGAGTTGTGTTAGATCGTTCTTGTCCGTAAATATTGCTTAGCAGGGGCCACATTACCGATAGTTTCCCAACAGCGGCAAGTAGTTCGGCATCTACGTGCTTCAGCACGATCCTGTACAACGCTCACTTCGCAATTCACAGCTGTTCACCCATCACCCCTGATAGCCGTGTCCTCATCAAAATTAATTAGACATAACGCGCAGGTTGATGGCTGCCTCTCTCTTTTTTACCTCTTTCGCGTATATTTTTTCCATTCACCGCAATTTCCTGACGTGCCCGTGAGGGCGTAAAAAAACCTCACCACGGCCGCGCTGGCTGGCGATGCGTGCAGCATTGCGGGCGCTCACTGAACGCTCCGCAGAACCCTGTCTTCCCAGCGATGCTCTCCAGAGTCAGCCGCTCGTGAAAAATGTTAAAAACGGGGGACGGGATGAGAGAGAGAGAGAGAGAGGGAAGAAGGGGGAGGCAAAAAAAATAAAAAGCGAAAAGCCAGGCAGCGCGGAGCCCGTAAAAGAGAGATCCCCCCATTAGACACGAAATGTGTATTAAACACTTTGAATGCGGGCCCGGTGATGGAAGCGTAGGGTTGGCTGCGGGAGATTTTCCGCGCCGCAGAAAGTCGGCGGCGAGGCCTGGTTGGTGCTCCTCGCAGCGAGCAAGTGGCAGGGGGAGGAAAAACAGAGTGGTGGAGGAGGCGGAAGAGAGGACGGAAAAGAGAGCGCAGCGTTGCGGGAAGGAATTGCAGCGGCCAATGCGGTGGTCGAGGGAGCACATGCCATCATCATCCCCACGAGGGCTGCCTCGCTTCGGTCTTCTTTTCCGGCCTTTATTTGCGCTATTTTAATGAGATCGTTTAGGAACAAAAGCGACACCGGGAACCGCAGTTCGGCGAACGGATAGGGTTGGTAGCGCGCATTTCCCTACCTCTCGCAGGGAAGTTCGCTGTACGACAAATCCAGACGCATGCCGCGTGCGAACTGCGTGGGACAGATGGATTATAGGAACAGATACAGGGTGTTTCAAAAATGACCGGTATATTTGAAACGGGCAGCTATTGAAATACACCGTTTGTTGCAATCTGCTTGGGACAACAGTAAATTTTCAGGCAGAGAAACTTTCGAAATTAGTTACAATTTTCAACAACAGATGGCGCTGCAATCTGGAAAAATCTAAAGTACGATATTTTCCACATATCCACCATTTTTTTCACAGCAAATTTGCAATCTGTGAACAGCACACCCTTACAGCAGAAAGATTACTTACAAAATGGCTAACTCACAGATTGCATTTACTTCTATATCTTTCAAATCGCCTGCAGCGCCATCTGTTGTTGAAAATTGTAACTAATTTCGAAAGTTTGTCTGCCTGAAAATTTACTGTTGTCCCAAGCAGATTGCAACAAACGGCGTATTTCTATCGCTGCCCGTTTAGTTTTTATTGATTTTTCAAATATACCGGTCATTTTTGAAACATCCGGTAAGTCCAAAACTTTGACAGAATAGTCAGCAATCGAAATAAATAAATAAATAAAAATCTTAATATGGGCAGTGAATACACCTGACATTCATAATTCCGTATGAGAGAATACAAACTATCACAATAATTAATGGAACATTGGATACAAATCCAGACGCGTGTATAGTGCGAGCTGTTGTGTGATTCAGGAGATGTATAGAAATACATGAATGGGAAACTTTGATAGAAGAGGCAAAAATCAAAAGGACAATTTAAACCAGGCAGGGAATACATCTCTCATTCACATTTCTGTACTATAGAATACAAACAACCATAATAATTAAAATAAGACTCGATACAATTCTGGCGTATGTAGATATTAAAGTCTTTGAGCACTTCCTTCTCCATGCTCCTTAAATCGAAAGAAGGCTTCTGGGTGTTAGAGTCATGGATCTGATGATAAAACACGTTTCACATTTCTCTAAATTTACGTTTTACAGTAAAATTAACTCATTCAGTGCAGAGTTTTGTGACTTAACAGCTCGTCTACGTTGTGATAAGTAGAGCCAGAAGAGTATCGCGGACCAGAAAAAGTAGTATTTACCAAGAAGATGGTAAAACATTTTACACCGAGCGTGGTGGGTGAACGGTTTACGTTCTGGCCTCGCATTCGGGAGGACGCGGGTTCGAATCCCCGTCCGGGCATCCAGATCTGGGTTTTCCATGGTTTCCCCAAATCACTCCAGGCGAATTCCGGGATGCTTCCTTCAAAAAGGCCATGGCAGAATTCCTTCCCGTTCCTTGTCCCCAGTCCCATCCCACCTCTAATGACATTAGCCGTCGACAAGGCGTAAAAAAAACGAAAACATTTTACGCCACCAATGTTAACATCTCCGATACACAGAAGTGATACAGTAAAGCGATCATCACTGACCTCTTCGTATACAGTATACTATATCTGGTAGGAGTACGTGTAATTTGCTGATTGAAGCAAGGTAGATGTTTTTAGTTTCCGAGACATAGAGGCAAGGGACGGAAATTTAGAATGGTTCTTTGAAGGGTCTATCATAAAATTCGCCAGATGTGATTTTGGGGAAACAATGTAAAACAGAAATTATGGACGGCCGGACAGGGGATGGAACCAGGGTCCTCCCAAATATATTGCTCAAGGAGAGCTGACTCTGATACACTACCGTCCAAATATAGGCTCCCAACGGTTTTCCTTCTTCATCTTTCGCTGATTCGAAATGGTATCCTGTGGAAGATTCATGTCCCAAACTCGCCGTAAATTTCCTTCTGATAAGCTACTTCTGGTACAATTTATTCCCTCCAGCTCTATAACAGTGAATCATGGCGTTAAGACCGAACTTCAGATTAGTAGCACTGCTGAAAATAAAACGCAGGTCATCTTCAATGCTCCTTCTTTTCACTTGGCCAGTACACAAAGGCAGAGTCCCCCAACCTTTTTATACTCGCCGCACGACACAAATTGTCCGTCACTCACCGTGGACAACTTTGTAAAAACAACTAAAATTAACAACTTACTCTGAGTGGCAACTTACTATAAATTGTAAAAAGTGCAAGACAATGAGCATAACTAACAAAAAGAATCCAGTTGTTCAGAAATACGAGTTAAACAATACAGTTATTGATATGGTCGATTCTATGAAATATTTGGGAGTAACAGTACAAAGGAATATGAAATGGGACATACACATTAATACGTTAGTAGGTAGAGCAAATTCTAGGCTGCGATTCATAGGTCGAATCTTGAAAAATTGTAATGAACAAACAAAGGAGATAGCGTACAAATCTCTTGTGCGTCCACATTTGGACTATTGTTGTGCCATTTGGGATCCGTTTCGTAAGGGGTTGATCGAAAGTATAGAGAAAGTACAGAGAAGAGCCGCTCGATTCGTGACCGCTTGCTACAGTCCTTATGAAAGCGTCACAGAACAGATTAGTAGACTAGGTTGGGAGTCTCTGGTAGATAGACGACACACATTTCGTTTAAACTTATTGGTAAACATGCGTACTCCCACTTTCACTTTTGAGTGTAGTGAAATACTTCTTCCACCAACCTATTTGAGTCGGAAGGACAGGAAAGATAAATTTAGAGAAATAAGGTGCCG
The DNA here is from genome assembly GCA_031002005.1 of Vandiemenella viatica. Classification (NCBI taxonomy): domain Eukaryota; kingdom Metazoa; phylum Arthropoda; class Insecta; order Orthoptera; family Morabidae; genus Vandiemenella; species Vandiemenella viatica. The sequence goes on along the minus strand of JARYHS010008074.1, from coordinate 90,503,644 downwards.
GACTGATTCTTATATGAATTCTTTTTTCCCTCGTACCATTAGGGATTTGAATGCACAGCAAAGAGATTAGCTTTGGTGCTGAGCACCCTCTGCCACCCACAATTTTGTGAATTGCAGAGTATATATGTAGATGTAGAACTACTGTCAGTAATAAACATTTAACAACATATAACGGTTCGCGACACATCGAACACAGTGTTTGGAATAAAATAACGCTACGGTTAATTCCTTGGCACACCAGTTGCACACTACTGCACTAGGGAATTTTACTTTCACAAGATTGTCAGGACTGACTCCTAGAGATTTGAGGCTTGGGTAGTAATGAGTGTATCGCGAATGATTATCCGATTCTCTCTGAACGGTAGCTGTTACTACGAATACAGCACGACACGCGGATCTAGCAGAATCTCTGCGCTCGACACGGGTTTCCTCGCCGACTTATTGCTTGCTCGCTTGCCGAGACCCTAATGCCACAATAATATCGCGCAGCGCCCTTTTGCTCCTCGCAATATCTCCGAATTGCGTCGCCGCCGTAAATTTTCCACCATCGCTCCCCCCGACCCCGTCGTTGTCTTTGGCTGTAACTAATGTTACTCCACACATTTGCCCAAAGACAGCTACGAACAAGGAGGCCGGTCTAGCCATTCTACAAAGTGACACAGACGACGTAAATACTTTAGGATAACGAATGCTCTTTATAACAAAAATGAGATGATATCTACATTTATTTAACTGTTTTCGTAATCAGTTATATTGCTAAAATTGCCTAAAACTTTGCGGAATAATACGTTTCGTCCTGTATCATTTGGTTCTCCGAAGTTTCTCTCCAGGTCCTGATTCTTCTTTAGGTACTGAAGCCTCTAACACAATCCACCAAGAGACTGGCTTGATGATTTGTAAGCAGTTGTGCCATATCATTAATACCGGTTAACTTAATCTTCCAAGATACTACAAACATGTTAGCAAAATAGTCTCCAGGAGACTCAGCAAAATGCTTACACCACTGAAGAATATGTAAAAAGATAAAACCGTGATATTTTAATGATTCACTGGATATATCTCTATTAGTAATTAGAGGTAAATTTATTTCGTGGTTTCACCACTAAATGATAGCGAAATTCCCATTCCATCAGGTTTTATAACTTCTATGTTATTTAAGTCGAGTTTATGTAATTATTATATGACTCAAACCTAAGGCGCAAATTAAGAAATACTAAAGGTTATTCTCTAAAATTAAAATATACTAGCGTAACAGAGAATGGGCGAGATATATCAAAAGTGAGGAATAAAATGTTTCAATATCTGGCTTAGATCTGGAGGTATATTGTCTCAAACGTGAGGTGGTGAGGTTGAAAAGTGGCCCGGACCAGAAGAAACATATTTTAAAAGCCAACTTTGATGATGGTTTCTTATGTAACTTGACGAGAAAAATCTCGAGATATACAGTCTCAAAATTGAGTTGGTTATCTCAAGATCTAAAATTCTGTTCTTCCGATTTTTCTCGTCGAGTTATATAAGAATCCATCATCAAATTGCGGCGCCACGGTTATGATAGTGCTTCCAGAGAATTAATATCTTAGAGATTGCTTATTAATATTAGTCTGTTTCACTTTTCTGTTAAATTTTGATTCGATTATCAGTTAAATTTTATTTCCTGAATTATAATTTTCAAAACATTTGGTGCAGTTCGTTATAGTTACTTCCTTTCTTATTTCGTGATTTTCTCCCTCTACTAACTTACTTTCGAGATAAATAATAAAATATTATCGCTACAAACGGAATTTAAAACGTTTAAAATTATTGTGGTAGAATTATGCCAAAGCTTCAAGGCTTCTCCAATCAAGATAGTCGGATTACATTTATTAGTCTCTATCTCTCTTATATATACAGAAAGATGTAAAGAAGAAGAGAAGGAAAATCCAGAAAATGAATTTACTCTCACACCTTATTAGGTAGCCGACTGATTAATGATCTCAGAAAATTCTGTATTGAAAGCTATTAATCGTTTCGGTATTTATCATACTAAATGAATGATCTAACTGTGGCAACAACAGTTTCCACCCATCAATATATTCGTAAAACTGGTCACGATAAGTCATCATAAAGAACCGTTCCTTCTCCATCACATCCTCCCCTCTTTGAGCAAAGCGCTGCGTTTTTGACACCAAGACAGTAAGATTTATCTGGCACTCCGAGGGTCTTGCCCTCCTTGTGATGCATCGGAGCACCAGCGAAAACTTACCGAGACTCCGAAGCAGTAATTGACTTCCGAAAGTTGCGGAGGAAAAAGTTGGGACGCCCACCGGCGGGCAGCAGACATTTCCCGCTGACAGTTATATAGGTCCGAAGGGGTTGCGAGGCGACCGCGGCGCGGCAATATCACGGCTGCACTGGCCGCTGTTGCCTGGCAACCCCCAATAAATCTGGCTGGCAGGAGCCGCGCGCGCGTTATTGTCAGCCATAAATAAGAGCGGCCGGCTCAGCGACATCGTACTAAATGTCGCGGAGAGGCGCGCTGCGGCTGGGTCGGCCTCGCAGGGGCAAACGCAGCTCTGTGGCACAACCATCCTGCTAGAGTGGCAGTCACGAAATTAGTCCTGTGAAGGTCACGGAGTATCCGAACAGAGAAAATCAACTTTCAGTAATGAGCGCGAAAAAATTTCTAAAACATAATACTTAACATGCGGAACAAGGTGATGTGCTTTATAATTCCAAAAATTTGTGTGACTTTTTTCTTTTTATTTGTTTCCATGAAAATTAGAAATCAAAATACTTTTTTACTTCAACTGACAGAAAAAGCAATAAAAATAATAAGAAATAACTCCAAAAAAATTATGCACCTTCCTGATAGTTAACAGACTCATACCGAATACATTCTATTCATTAAATAGGGAAGCATGTGAATACAAAAAATAAAATGTTACACGAAGCGCTTATTTGTTTCGACTGTGTAATGTAAAATGTTGTCGCTGACTAACTTCCGTTTTATTTGTTTACGTAAAAACTTCCAGCGAGAAAGTGTCTAAGAAAATACTGAAATTAATTCTGGTAGCAGGCAAAGCCTCTTCAGACAACCCCTTTTGGATTGTTTCACAGTATATATTTGCGCGAATGATTGCGAGCAGTGTATTCTCCTGTGCCGGCTGGTCGGTCGGTTCGTTTAAGACTGAGAAACATATTTCCTGTCCTTAAGACAGAAATGCTATTTTCAGCTTCTGTAAGAATTATTATTGTCATTTACACATGACAAATTTCGCGAGAAAACTTCAAAAGCAAAGAAAAAAAGAAAGTTAATTTATCAAATATAAGGGACCGAATATACATAGAAATGACTGCCACAAATACCTCCTTGTCAGTGTTTGTAATTTATCGAAGTATTTTTTTTTTTTGCGTATTAGTTATTGGTAATATTCCTTAAAAATGCTTTAAAATATCTGCTACAGTGATTTTAATTAGGTTTCCAAAGCCCAGGCGACCTGCAGGTTCGCGAATATTACTTCTGTCTGTTAATACACTAATTGAATGATTATGTTCCTGAACATCACCACCATTAACATTACTCGAATAGGCCTTTAAACTAAGGAAATAAAGCGACCGCGCATAAAGATATGCATGGACGACCGGCAAAAGCTAATGTGGCAATGTCGCCGGCCCAACCAAGGGACAGAGGGTTGGTGCGGGCAGGGGAGGCAGTGGAGACTACGTGACCTTGGCAGGTCTAATTTCATGACGCCGACTATAGCCGCAGCTTAGATCTGTCACTTGAGTCGAAGTACCGAATCGTTACTCACAAATTCATTTCGTTACCGCCATGTTTCGTTACTCACATTTGCCGTATAGATGTCAGTTTGATTCGATAAACGAACGAACACGACGTATCATGAATCATGCGGGAGTTGGAACGGTTCGCCCAGCGATTAAATGAGCAGATGCTTGTTTTGAAATTAGTTGATTTAAGTGTGCGGCGATTGAGATATTACGTATTATTCTGAAGTATTAAACATTCAGTGCAGTAAATCAAATGTACGTACAGTTTACCTAAATTTACTTTACTAAATGAGAATAATTTACTTGAACTTTACAAAGTACTAACTCACGATCACTATGCAGGGTTTTGAGTAGGCTACTTTTAAAAATAACCGTCATTAGTAATTGCCACTAGATATGTCACAGTCAGAGGAAATGAAAGGTCTTTTTTTATTGTATGCAAACAGGTGTTTGTTTTGAAATTAGATTATTCTTTCGGACATAACATTAATTACAGTAAAGTGTACATTCAGAGGTTTTCCGGAAGATCCATGTGCTAATTACTTTATTTTAAGTTTTATCCAAACGAACAACTTACCTAAACTTATTTTACTAATAAACAATTTACTTAAACTTTACCAAGTAGTAAGTACGAACGAAGTCATCCAGTCCTTCAGATGGCATACGAGTACACTTTCTCTGGATCAAAGGTCACATAGGAATAGTACACAATGAAATCGTCGACCAATTAGCGAAACAGAGCATCAACGAAGGGCACTTTGCAGGCATCCAGCTACCTTGGAGGGATTTCATCCCAATAGTCTCTACGAAGGCATTCCTGGTACCGGACGCAGCTACTCAGAGGAAGACACTATGCAGTAGTACAGCCTACAATACCGAAGACACCCTGGTTCACAGAGCACAAAATAGCACGAAGACACGTAAAAACCATTATTAGAATGAGACTAGGACACGGTTGTTACCCACAGCACCTATACCGCCTCAATATAATAGAAACACCTATATGCACTTTCGACCAAGACATCGCCGACCTCAATCACATCATGCTGTGCTATTCGCGGTTCCGATCGCAGCGCAAGCGTTTCTACAGGCGCTTAGAACAGCTTAACGTCAAATTTCCAGCGAGAGTCACCACCATTTTACAGTCAAGAAATGTGCAGATCTACAGGGACATCCTTCGAGACACGGAAATCAAGATTTGAAGCCTCCAATATGTTGTAACAAGACAACAATAAATACACGTTAATGTAGAATGCTGACTAAATGGCTCCAGACCAAAAGCCAAATAAATAAATAAAACGAGTGAAAAAGTAATGGGTACTGATTGGGTTAGTAACGAATACATACGGGTACACAATTTCTCTTTACTTTTGCAGCTCTAATGTCGAGAGCACGTTGACTCGCCTGTTCATGTGCCGCCTGGGTAGTTTTAATAGAAGTGTTATATTTTCTGTACTGTATGTTTTTTGGATACGAAAGCTATTTTTACACTTGTAAATATGATCAAAACACTTCGACAAAGTTGAATGGTCAGAAATTATGCATGGGACATTCCCTATCTAGTTTGGTAAGGTAAACGCTATGCTTACGTAAATCTTGTGAACGTTAGGTCACCGGTTCAAGTTCGCCATCATATCATAGTTGAACTTGTGTTCCTTCAAGTCATGACCGGAAATCTAATATGACGTTTATCAAAATATCAAGAGCTGTCTGATAGCTCGGTAATTAAGGCACTTGTACTGAAATCTCAAGGTCTCTTTAAACAACGAAATTTTAATGAGAGTTCCTCTTAATCATAGGAGCTACACCAGTACGGTCTCTTTCCAAGTTAAAATTAAGAGACGGAATATGGGGCAAATCGAAAATCTCTTACTAGTTCGCATTCTTTTCCATTATACTGTTTTCGCACACTAGGTTCAATCAGTGTTGCCAACTTCTAGAAATTCGAGTCGCTAGACTCAAGATCAAAAGTCGCTAAAATTAATTCCACCAGTAGCCGATTGTTCAGTGTACAAAAAGTTCGGGGATTCCCTGATCACATATACTCTTTTGTTATTACTGGTAGAAATAATTCAATTACAAGTTAACACTACGAAAAATAAGATATAGTTGGACAGAAATAAATTTCATTATTACTTAATATTACGTATGTTTTTGTCAACTCGAAAAAAAATTTAAGTTAAAAAATTGAAAAATTCAACCATAAATCGATGAGTTATCGACGATAGTAAGGAACGTTGTTCAATAATCAGTGAATTCTGAATTGTTACTATAGAGCCAATGGTCGCGTTCAGGTTTACTAAATGCCCTAAATGCTAAGCAGGTGCTGAGATCAAGGTTACTAAAATCCTAGTAACCTTGGCTGAGATTAGATTAGTATACCTTGTATACATGTATTCTGTTTTTGTACCTTAAATTTGGCGTGCAAGTCGCGCATAGTCTTTTTCAAATTCAACATGAAGATTTTTACATTCAAATTTTATTGTAAAAAAGTTGATTTTTTTCGCTAAATCTTAAATTAGAAGTTTTCCGAATTCACTCAAAAAAGTTTATCATTCAATTAAAGCTAGAGTTTAAAAAATAAATAAATGTAAAACTTAGATTTAAAAGAAAATTGGATGTTTTGATTTGAATATTTTTTTTTTTTGAAATAGCTAAAGCTAGAGCAAACACGAATGGAACTTTAATTAAATAAAGTTTGAATTTGGTTCACAAGCGCATTTGTCGTTTTGCATATATATCTCTTGTCACTGTATAATTCTGTGTCGAGTTGACAAAAAATGTATCCATTATTGGCTCTAGAACTGTTTTCACTTCTAGTCCAAAAGTCGCCAGATAAGTCGCTAAACCATTTTTGTCGTCAAAACGTTTTTTTGGTCGCTAAGACTTAAGCAAAAGTCGTCACTTCTAGCTACAAAGTCGCTAAATTGGCAACACTAGGTTCAATTCCCCCACTGCTTTTGGTGTCTGTGAATGGTATGATTCGAATAGTTTCCACCATTGCCGTCGTTGAGAAGAATAATACTACACAGAATTGTTTATACTTCATCAACAGTCATAAAGCAAATGGGGGAACAACTTGAGCTAAGGGAACTTTGCAGAAGAGTAAAACATGTTTACAGGCTGATCCATGCGCTAGTTACCGTCGTCAGGACTGCATACAAGAATTAATAGCCACAAACCACAGCATTTCATGGTGCGGGTAACTATCAGAGATTTATGGTAATTCCCTCTTGCCACTATGAGAATGCAGTGGTAGACAGCATTTGGGGGAAAAAAAAGAAGAGTAACAAAGGAAGAAAAGCTAGCGCGCTGTGGCAAGACGAAACGATTCTATTCATCATCGTAAAAGGGGTGACGTTTAATTTCAAATTGAAAAACGTTTGTTATACTTCTAAACTCGAATGTGACAGCACTAGTTTCCAACAGGTAGCTGAAATTATTAATTGGAGCGTTTCTTCCTCTTAAATCCAGTTCTTCTTTAGTATCTTCAAATAGGTTCCTGTATCTGGGCAGTTAGACTGTAGTTATTTCACTTGTAGCTTCATGTCCGTTTCACCGACAAAATTAATCACGAATCTGTCATGCGGTTGACGTGAATTAAAAAAAATACTGACAGCTGTGACTCTTATAGCGAATCTAAACTCAGTGCCATCAATCCACTAAATTTTCATAAGGACTCCAAAAAAAAGGCTTTATAAAAAAAAATCTGTGTCATTTTGTTCTCCGGCAATGGTGCTTATCTTTCGTGAACGCCCTCAATGGTCTGTGTAGTGTTGAAACTGAAATACTTAACCTGAGTGAATAATTTGTAAATAATTTGCATTACAGTGGCACGGAGTTTTTACCCCAAAACGAGAAAACTACAAATATTAACTCAGCTTCAAATTAATCTTACATTAAAATTTCAGTTAAGCAACTGTGGAAAAATGACCTGTAACAACATATATGAATTAGGTACTCATAAACTATTTGCTTGACATTTGGCTGATATAACAAGTCGATATGCTAGCATTTACATCAGTTAAATTTAGTGATCTATGTAAAATACGACCCTACCTTTGTTCACTGCCACATTGACTTTGATCGATATGCCTCTACGATTGAATTAGCATCACTTCAGTTGTCAGGTAGGGTTGTGTTCAAATATCTATTTGTAATTTGCCTAGAGGATTTACCAACCATCTTTGTCAAGAATTAATTGGAATTGTTCTAGATTGATATAATTAAGCTTAGTGCAAATTTTGGTTGTAACATAAATTCCGCTAATTTACGATTGTCATTTAACTGTCATTTAAAACACTATACACTTTATTTGAAGATACTAATTGGACACTCGTTTAGTTTCGTGTAATCATACCTATTTTGGCGATTCCTCCAATATCAACCCTTCCCATTAGACGACCCTACCAAATTACAGTCTAACGAATTAGCCATCATGCCACGCTGTTAAAGAATGAATCCTTTGTTGTCGAGTAACAGTCCTATAAACACCATCGAAAGGAACCAGTATTTAATAACTTATAGCAAAGAATAATGTAACGAAATAAAAATAGTTATTTCGAAAACACTTCTACATCCACAACTAATGCATCATAGTAAGTTGTGGAGCTCATACTTGATTACTAACAATATCCCAAAACTAGATAGTGATGTAGTATTTTTCAAACTGCTAATTATCTGAGAAGATGCTATGCTACAATGTAATAAATTACCGCGAAGCGAACTATTACTTGAGTCTCTTAAATCCATCCCATACGTTACAACACACTACATGATTATTCCCTACCATTCTATAATGGGAATTGCAGGAACAGTGGTATTAATATTGTTATAAGAGGACTTTTTAAAATTATATGCGTGACATTTCTCATACCAGCTATACTAGCGCAATAAAACTGTTTAGCAATAAAACTGTTTATACTCGCAACGAACCATTCTGCCCTTGCAACATTTTAATCCTTAACATACTGTTTAATGTCTACAAAGGATACCACACAAATTTCTTAAGGCATATTTTTTATTTTTTTATTTTCCCGTATACAACGTAGCCCAGCACTTAGAATCTAATCTGGGTACTTATTTCAATTATTTTTACAGGCTTATAAATTTATATCTTATGTATTTAACGTATTATAGAAAACGGGTTGAGAACGTATTCAAACGTTATTATTTATAAATAACTGATACTCAGCAAAAGAGTTAATTTATTTGCAGATACGCCTGATGATAAAAGTTGTCTTTAGTTGGATAAAAACTTACTTTAACGTATTCAGAATACGTCAGTGGTTTCCAATTAGTTTTTTTCCCCAAGTACCACATCAAGAAAGAGCTCAACCTCGTGTACCCCTTACAGTAGAAATGATAAAACAAAAAATTAAACCAATTTTTCCAGATTTATTACAGTAATATAGTTCATTCACTCTCACACACAGTTTGAATGTCTTCAAATATATTTTGGCGATAGTAATGTTTGCGTAATTATTTCTGTTTTAATTATCTTACTGCTTACCATAGCCAAGAGATTACCGCCCGTGTCCATTAAAACGATCTCAGGAACCCCTAGGGGTAGGCGTATCAGTAATTGGGAACCATTGATATACCGCAAAACCCTATCAATACTTATTGGACAGGTACACAGTCTATGACATATTACAAAAGGGGTTTCTTACCGTTTTATTCTATGTTTTGTACTAGCTGGCTGAATTTAAATAGTTCCACAATCAGATGCTCCTTTAATCAAAACTTCGCAAGATATTGCACCCCGTTGTATTTTTTTTTTTTTTTTTTTTTGCTCCTAACATTCTGAAACGTTTCGATCTAGGGCTCGGATATTCTTCAGGCGTTGAGCCTCCTGCTGAGTCAGCCAGGAGACTGACGTATTTACCAAATGTTTGTTTATTTACAACATCAAAATTGTCAAAGTTTTTCGGCGGCCACTAATTTTACACACCCACCACAGATAAAACTTTATTTGTGCCACGTGTAGTGCTATGTAATCAACGCTCACTTCCAAGCTTAGCTTAAGACATAGACGTTATCTTTGTGATTTTTTTCGAATGTTTATTAATCTCAAATGACTAAATCATTCTAGGAAACTTCTCCAGATTTGGCTGGGATTTTAGTATCCACACTGTATTTCATGCTCATCTTCTATCTGGTGTCCTGCGATGGCTGACCTTGCTGTTTCTACCGATCTAATACCTTTAAGGTGCTAGTCTGCTAATGAGATCTGTTTTTAGTAGCAGAACCAACGATGAATCAGTTTCACAAATGTATACAAAGACAATGTAGTAACAATGCGGATATAAAAATAGAATACTTCCCTCTTTAGCTGTCTTTATTGATTGGTCGCGCTAACATTATGAATGTTTTTGTGGTAATACATTGATTCTGGAATCGTGTGGGTTATGTTCCAGCAGTCTGCTCCCCTACGTCTGATGACTCACCCCACCTGAGACTCCTGTAGGGCCTCCCACAAGCCGACACGCCGGCTGGGAAGGAAGCACTGTGGTTCCCTCCCGCTGACTGCGTTCGCTTTGGTGTCACCCACCTGTTTGTGGAGGACGACCGACAAGTGCCAAAGCGGTAAGGAGCTGCCAGATTCAGACACCACGAAATATCTTCCTGCCCCAGCTCTGAACTACATCGCGGATTCAAAAATAAAGCTGTTAACAATTTAGCAAAGAATAATTAATTTTTATTTGTACTGTAGGTGCACCTGAGATTAAAATTTACCTTTATTTTAAAGGTGATAAAATTACATCAATTTGTAATGATATAGTAACAAATCCTGGCCACGGTAAATCCATATAATTGTATTGTTACAATTTCCTGTCACGGTCGCCATGTCGACATCTGTCCTATCACTAGTCTCCATGTTGGCTTATGCTGTGAAACCATGTAGTGTTAATGAAGCTCATTTGGATTAATTACAGTAAAAAATTAAACATGGTCGACAGCCTGGGAAACTACTAACTGGCGTTTGTTGCAAGGTGAGGAATGTCACACGGTTACTATATCACTACGTAATACAACATTTTATTTACACAGCTAGCAATTTATAACCATTTATTTACTCTGAAGAAAATAATGTGAAAGTAAGTCAGGTGTATCACCAGAGACTTAAAACTAATCTGACTCAGTCCAACTATGATGCTCGATATGTGGGCAGGCACACATAACCTAACACTACCTTTGGATGTTGCAGACAGCCAACGTCCGTGGCAACAAACAACAAGAAACGTTCTTCTTATCTCTTCTAGTATTCGCACGCTCAGCAGGCTAATTCGTGTACACCGGCTCATGTAACGATTCGCGCCGACAGACACTATCGCCTCTCCTGTTCCAACGCGTACCAGTCTGCACACCACTTGATAGGTCTCCATCAATAATCTTTATTTATCTGACTACAAATTATAATTCATTTGATGAAATATATATATGATATAACTGCAATTAGTTTTTTACCTCCTGCGTAATCAAAACATTAATTTTACTTGCTGCATACTATTTTTATTTGATTCGGCACCACGATGTTTTTTTTAATACTACTTCTTTCGATGTCCATCTGATAGTCGTATAATTTTTTGTATAATCAATATTTCTTATAAGGTTTAAATCAAGAAATGGAATGACAGCAATTACTTTACAATTATCTCCAAATTCAAATAATTCCACTGTCGACTAGACGTAAAATAACAATATAAACACAGTTTCTACCAAAGTATCCACCAGCCGAGTTCTGTAGATTACAATGATAGTGTCCGGCGCTCCACATGGTGTAATGAGATTCAAGCCCGGGAAGTAGAACGATTTTCGTCATAACCACATCATTGTTCGAAGTACTGGACTAAATCCCAGGCCTCAACTGCACTACTCTTATTATTAATGGACGGGGGGATACGATAATGATGATGATTGTTCATCAGTCGCATGGGGAAGTATAATTTGGCGATTTGTTGCTTCTCTTTCTGAATAGACGGCCTGAATGGAATGGCACCAGATTTTACCCTCTCCCTTCGTTTATGTGGACATATACACAACATGTAACAACACACAACGTTTAACAAACATGGTGGTTGCATCCAACTTTAATATTGTGGACAATACTTACATGCATATCACGGAAGTACTTCTCAAGCTCACCACATCTTTATATATAAAGATGAATGTATGTTTGTTTGTTTGTTTGTTTGTTGGTTTGTTTGTTCTTAATACAAATCCACAGTTTTTATCCGTTCTCGATGAAACTTTGCACACTTATCCTTTGAAACAAGGAGAATAATACTGTCTACATTTGGTTGAAAAATTATCTGTATAAATAACACATTTGTCTCATAACTTCGAAATATGGCGGTAGACAGACACTTTGGATGTGGACGACTCCGTACCGAGTTTCCGCGTAGTGGCCTGGCAGCTGAATGGATAAAGCGCTGGCGTACGAACGTCATGGTCTCCGGTTCGAATCTCCGTCGGGGATAAGATTTTTAAAAATTGTTTTTCATCGTAAGAGTCAGGAGTGGGCCGTAGGTTATTCGGATTGAATGTTAGACCGTAGATATTAGAAAGTTAGGGGTGCAATGCGAGGCAAATTGTAGGTATTCTTGCAATGTTGTAGGTGTATACTCTTTTACGTTATAATGATCCCTCAGGTTTTGTTCGCAGTCAGTGTGTAAGTGTGAACCACAGTAATATTATTATAATTAGGGATGTAAGTCTCTGTCTTTTTGATACGTTATGACTCCCAATTGGCTATACCGTTGTGATGGAATTTTATAAGGAAATCTGTATGAAGGGCACAGGATATTGTTTGCAGTGTGATTAACAGTTGTAGTCACGAAATTTTGAGACCTTATCGAATGGTGACAGAAATATGTTGGCAATTGATTCTCATAACTTGGAAATACGGCGATAGACATCACGTTGGATATGGTCGCCTCCGTACCGTGTTTCGGTGTAGTGGGCTGGCAGCTTAGTGGCTAAAGCGCTTGCTTACGAAGGTCGTGGTCTCCGGTTCATATCTCCGTGGAGGCTAAGATTTTTAAAAATTGTTTTTCAGTGTAAGAGTCAGGCTTGGGCCGTAGGTTATTCGGATTGCATATTAAACTGTAGATATTATAAAGTTAGGGGTGCAATACGAGGAAAATCGTAGGTAGTCTTGCAATTTTGTAGGTGTACACTTTTTTACGTTATAATGATCCCTCAGGTGTTGTTCGCAGTCAGTGTGTGACTGTGAACCACAGTAATACTAATATAAATACGGAAGTAAGTCTCTGTCTTTTTGTTACGTTTTGACGACTATATGGCTATATCGTTGTGATGGAATTTTATAAGGAAAGCTGTATGAAGGGCACAGGATATTTTTTCCAGAATGATTAACAGTTGTAGTCACGAAATTTTGAAATCTTATCGAATAGTGGCAGAAATATGTTGGAAATTGATTCTCTTCAAGAGGCAGGTTCGACGGTAGAATGATATAGTGATAGCTTTCCTGTCATATTATGCCGACTCGACATTGTTTGGGACCAATCCTTCGTTACCAACAACTTTTTATATTTAATTCTGGCAAAAAAATTCTTAATCCACGCGTACGAAGTCGCGGGTACGAGGCTAGTAATTCTATATTTCACGTTCTTAATAAGCATAAGAACAATAAGAAATTTTTGCACCATCATCATATTACAGCAAGCCGTAGAATAATATATTTTCCGATCTAAGTATTATGTCTGTATAGTGTTTTATTACATCCACATCTCTTTTTTATCTTCTGCAGCGATAGTTTCAAAGAACTGATTTTTTCATTCATTTTACCTGTGCACTAATAATTCACTGTGGCGAAGGGTTGTTGACAGGCAGTGCAATTTTAATCGAGACCTGAACATTATAAGCACTTTGAAATAGATATAAAAAATAACTTAAAATTAGCAGATATCGCTAGCAATAAGACTGACATACACATCGTCTGCAGTATGAAACCCTTGCTAGTCAACATTGACAAATACCTAGGCGTCTATTTGAGGAACAATGAAGTTAACCAGCAGGGGAAGCAAACAGTTGGTGGTATTTTAAAAAAACTTCAAAGATAACTCAAAGGAGATAATTTCCATAATTTCAGTGCAAATACAATAGATAATGGTAGGAGGTGTAATGTTCGCTTCAAAGAAGAAACTGGAAACCTTCAAAATTTATAACGCTCTTCCTTATTATACTTTATTCACCCACAACTGGCGGTTCACGACCATGTTTCCATTGCACCGCTTCTCACCTCCCCAGCATCCCTCTCCTTATCTATCCCTCAGGGCTGACCACTGTATCCATGCATACAAGTGACATATTTGACAGCGGACAGACTTTCCCCTTCGTATGTCGGGGTAAGGGCAGTGGAGTGGGGATAGAGCAATGACCTTGAGCCGCCTATGTCGATTGAACGCACTGTAGGGTCTAGTGCAAATGCCGTAAATGTACTGATAAGAATATTTTACATTTTTCAAATATGGAAAGTTCTGAACATCGCGGGAAATCGTCACAAAAGAAGATTTACAGAATAAAACACATATTTTTCTCTTGCAGATTCGACTTAATAGTACTAAGAAGAAACCAGTTATTAAATTTAACTGTGAGTGGAATATGCGTATTTCTGTTGACAGCTGGCGTAATTAATAGTCATTGGCGTATGTCACTGCCTACAAATAATTTGGTGAATGATGTACTAATCTTGCGCTGTTGTTCTGTTTGTAAGGTATGTAATTCTTAAGGAGTAAATGGATTAGAAAAACTGAAAATTGCATAAAAACCTACATCGGTATAAAATGTATAAATCTCGCTCTTAGGAAGATCAGAACTTGTCATCGACAGCATAGTTCATGAAATCAAAAACGAACGGAAGATTGTCTACGAAAACATTCTCGGCTCATTCTTATTTATAAGTTGGCTGTAAGCTTTGCAACTGCGAGAACGATATTCGGTTCCGTTGAGTACGATTCACGCAAAGACAATTGAATGGCTTTTCATAGCGTTTCAAACACACTGCAGCCCGGGATCAGAGAAGTAGAATGAGGTATATTTTAGCTTCATGCGGTCACGTAAATCAGAACGTATCGGTTCGTCTGATAGTTTGCTTCGTTAAACGGGATTCACGCAAACACTGTTGATAGAATTTTGATGGGGTTTCGAATAATTATTTCAGGAGTAAAATAGGGAATGTTTCATTTTGATGTGACGTCAAAAAGTCGAGAAATTAACATAAAAGTGACCGCAAATTAGTATCGATTTGATAGCAAGATAATCCTCATAGTCGAAATGTCTGTCTGAACATGTACCAACTGTGTACGTAGATTTATGTGGTGGCGGTGGTGAATTTAAAGGTATACAATTCCTATTCGCCAGATAATGTACCAGAGGCTTTCTGATTTCAGTTCGTTTCGTGGTGAACATGTTTACAGATGTTACGTGTACTTTGTTTCAGGCCATGTGTTGAGGTTGTAAGTCGCCCTTTTCCCCTGACTCCCGGACAATAGATTCATTGTGCTACTCCATAATGAAAATCTGTTAATTTTAAATTTCGAAGATTTTTGATGTTTTAAAGCTACATCTGTAAATTCAGAAGCAACTTTCCGGCATGCTCATAAGTTCCATTTAGACTCTCATAATAGTGAAGGTATCACCGTTTGTTTGTTTAGTAATGAGCCTCCACAGAAATACATCATATCCATTCGCCATTAAGAAGAGTTCGATTTCAAAAATATTCAGTCATCTAACGACGCACGCTCAAATTTTGCATCTACATATTTAAATACATTAAAAATTCAAACCATCTGATGATGAGCATCTTGCTCGATACCGGTAATGGCTGAATAAACATAATAACAACAAAACTATGACTGGTTGCTGCTTTCAATATCAACCCAAATTTGATATCACAGTCGCGGATTTCCACCATGGACAAAATATTACAATATGTTCAGATTAATATGGAAACAAATTGTTCCAAATGTATGTGATAGAACAGTAGTAAACAGATACATTATTCATTGAAACAATTAAAATTTGTTAATTTTAAATTTCGAGATTTTTCTTTTTTGAATTATTTCATTTAAAATCTGTTAAATTTAATTTCGAAGCTACTGTACTTGAAACAATTAATAGATGAACCAATATTTTCCATTGAGCGTGTGAGAAATGTGTATTGTTGCAGTAAAAATGTCTATTTTAAATTTATAACATTCTTTTTTCACTTTTTGAATTGCCCCAGTTGAACTTAATTTTCTAAGCTTCTTTTTTTTAAAAATCATCTAGATTAATATATAAACCGCTATTTATCATTGTACCCGCAAAAACAGTGTATTGTCGCTAGTGTTGCCCAAAATCGGTCTTGGTCTTGCAGTCTTGGTCTTGCAGTCTTGGTCTTGGTCTTGCATTTTTGCAAGACCAAGACCGCCTAATTTTAGCAAGACTAAGACCAAGACTGACTGTGCAAGATTTAAGCAAGAACAAGACCAAGCCTGCGAGACTATTGCGTCTTGCAGTTAGGACTTTTTTTATATACTTTCTATACAAAATAAGTTTTTGGGTGCTTAGAATGGACACGAATACATCATGCTGATCTGTTCTGTGTGGTTTTAAAACACAAAGTGCTTAAATATGTCGTCACCCATTTAATAAATATTGTAGACACTTTTAATAAACTTCAAACGTGAAAATTTTTTCTATAATAGTAATCGAATAATATAAAAAGCGTGCAATAAGATTTATGTACTGTTTAGGAGCCCGAATATAATAATATATGAGAGAACTGTTTAAATAAATAAATTGATATATTGACTGTTGCATCACAATATATTTTTGCAAATATTCATTTACATGCAAAGAATATATACCTAGTATTTGCACAATTTTAACTCGAGGAGTAAACTCCAGAGTCAGTGGACCGGACAGGCTTAATTTAATTATATACTCATCCTATATAATACAAGAAATTGACACATAGAAAACAAACGAAACTTAAAGAAAGTACTAGTACATAGAATTTGAAGAAGAAAATAGGCAGAAAATATGTAGGAAGACGTAAAGTACTGATATAATATAAATGACTATCAGTGCGTTTTCGTTGAAGAAGGAATTGACGGTCTGAATAAGTAAATAAAAAATAATACATTAAATATAGTAAGTATGACACTTAATTGAAGTATCGAAATAATAAAAACGAAAAATAAACTATATAGAACTATACAGAATATGCATAATCAAATTATATGTAGTATGTTACCGAGAAGATGTTTATTTTCTTAATATTTCTAATAAACTTTAAACTTCTATCAACAAAACTTGGCGGAGAAAAATATGTTACACTACCGCTAGTCATTGTATCATTCAATCTCTTGCTCGATAAAATTGAATCCATGGTAAAACAACTAGATGAGAAACCAAATCGATCCGAAGTGGATGAAAGGCTCATTATGGGTTTCCAAGCAGCTAGAGACAAAATGCTTAAACATTATAAGAAAAGCAACTTGTAACGAACGCGTCTTGTGACCGCTAGTTACATTAATAAACTATATGTTTATTATTTAAAATGTGGAATATTTTAGTGGGCGTTTGGGCGCAGTGTACATTGTACGAGTGTGGAGCGGCAGATCTGAGGAATGCCAGCAGGCCGGTTCCTAGAATTAGCGAGGGGAGAATAGTGAGTGCCTAATGGAGGGGAGATTTGTGCTTGCCAGGTAGACAAACAGGGTGATCGGCGAGAGTTTTCTGTTTTGCATGTGGCACGACGAACGAGGGAAGGGAGATTCGATGCCGGCCGGCCAGCACGTTCGGACGATGTGATTTCTGGACTGTCTATTCGTGAGTGGGACTGTTGCTGCTGCCTGGATCCGGACACCCGCTATGTTGTTTGAGCAGATTAGCTCAGGCAAAGGACGACATCTGAGGAACTGTGCTACACTGGTCCATAGCAGAGAAGACCGTCATCCAATGTGTGGCGGCAGACATGTACATTCGGTAACTATACATCGCCAATGAAGGACACTGTGCTAGCTAGACTTTCAAGTTCATAGTATTGCCCAGCTACGACCCTGCAGATAAGAACTCTCATAGCCCGGAGCAAACATCTCTTTCAGAAGTGAAGTCAAAATGTTGGCTTCGTTTACTGTTTAATTTTTGTGTATTTTATATAAAATACCCTGGCGCCCACAAAAGGACAACTGATTATTTTTAACTAATTTGTTATATATGTCACGTGATTAATTGAAATAAAACCATTTGTGATTTCTCGCATAAAGTATTCACGCAAGTTCTACCTTTCATGATAATAAAATAAAATAATAAAATTAATTATAATTTTAAATCAGGTAATGAGGTCAGAACGTTACAAACTGGATTTATTGTACCTCTTTGATTTTAGACCCAAGGCATAAGGCTCAGACTTTTGACATGACATTTTGGGGCAAGCAAATTAAAACAGAAAGCCTGCACAAATTTAATGAACTTTATGAAGAATATAAAAGTCTACACTTAGTGAATAAATCTCTAGAATCACCAAGAAATGAAAAGAAAGTATGTGAATATGATGAAGATGAAGACGTAATAGACTTTGATAAACTGTATGCATGTCCCTCGACGTCATCTGGATCTGGATCTTGTCTTCAAGGCTTAGTTATTGAAGAGTTGGAGGAGTACCTATGTAAACCCAGAGCCGCCAGCTCAGAAGACATTTTAGAGTGGTGGAGGACGCATGAGACAGAGTATCCGGTTTTATCGAAGATGGCCCGTGATTTTCTTTCAATACCTGCAACTTCAGTACCTGCTGAGAGATTATTTTCTAAAGCATCATTAGTAATTAGAAAACATAAAAATAGGTTAAGCGATGAGTCAGCCAGATGGTTACTTTGTATTAATTCTTGGTCAAAAGAATTAATATAAAGTAACAGTAATGTCAGCTATTGTGTACTGTTCTGTAATTTCATTTGTGTTGTATTTTTATTGAAATAAATGATAAATTCAGTAAATTATATAATTAT
The DNA here is from genome assembly GCA_031002005.1 of Vandiemenella viatica. NCBI lineage: Eukaryota > Metazoa > Arthropoda > Insecta > Orthoptera > Morabidae > Vandiemenella > Vandiemenella viatica. The sequence continues at coordinate 90,484,856 of JARYHS010008074.1, read as the reverse complement.
TTTATTCCATTTCATATAAGGTGAGGGTCTATCAATCTCTTTCTAGACAGATAATGTTCTTTAAAATACAGTCAAGTTAATGTCATTAATTTGTTTTCTATATGTTTAAACCATGTTTTAGTACATTGAAGATTATTAAATGTAAACTTTTATTAAGAAACAGACTGACTCCCGCGGGACACAGTTGATAGCTCAGTTGGTTAGTTAGAGCATCGCCACTGATCGCTTAGGTCATGGGTTCAAACCCCAACCGGTGTCAGTTGATTTTTTGAATTTCTCATGAAATGTTTAAACATTTATTAATTTGGTTGGTCTTTACCATGGCTATGTTAATTCAAGCTCAAAATGTACCTATTCTGTTGCGTTGTTCTAATATCTAAAGTAACGTTTAATAAATAGCGACAGGCTAATAGGTAATTGCAAGACTTGCGAGACTCTTGCTGCAAGACCAAGACCAAGACCGGGAGTGCAATACCAAGACCAAGACCAAGACCAGGTGTATTGATGCAAGACCAAGACCAAGACTGGCCAAGTCTCGTCTTGTTCTTGCATTTGGGCAACACTAATTGTCGCATCTAAAATCTAATGATTATAATTTAATTTTGTTTTTTGCACTTCCGCGGTTAAAATCTATTAATTTTAATTTCGAAAACATAATGTTTATTAAAAAAAAAAAAAAAAAAGAGAGAGAGAGAGAGAGAGAGATTTTCCACTGAACGTTTACGAACTGTGTATTATCGCTTTTAAAAAATATTTTTATGTTAAATTCCAGAGATTTTTCTCTTCTTTTGGAATACCTCAGTTAAAATCTGTTAAATTTAATGTGGAAGATACTTTTTTTAAAATTATATAAACCGATATATGCTATTGCACGTGCAAGAACTATGTATTGTCGCAAGTGAAATCTTTTTATTTTAAATTTCAAGGCTTTTTTCTTTATTTAATTGTCTTTTTTTATTTGCCTCTATTAAATCTCGAAGGTACCTTAAAAAATAATATATATACCGATATTTTCCATTGTACGTGCAATTAAATTTAAATTTCCAAGATTTAAAAAATTTTTTTAAATAATATGTAAACCGACATTTCGCATTGTACGTGCAATAACGGTGTATTGTCGTAATTAAATTTCGAGGATTTTTGTTTAAAAGTAAATCCACTCAAATGTAAGCCGACTGTCCCCAATGTAAATGCTAAAACAGGGAACGTAAACAAGAGTCAAATCAGTTTATACTTATGTACGCCGTTCTGTTTGAACGACAGGTGTACGAGGTTTCGAAATCAGTCGTACGATCCGCACTCACTGTGCGCGGTCTCCCCCATCCGCGTGCTGCGGTCGTCCTCTGTGTGCGCTACATGTTTGCAGAACTGACGGACTGATGGCTTTATAGAACAAAGAGCGGCCTCGCGTTACCGGGGCCCGACCGGCATGATCCCTTTGTGCGAAAATTGTTTTTGCTGATTGATAAAAAAGAGGAGTCCGACTCCCAGGGGAGCGGGAGGGAGTGGGCAGAGACGCCTCTATAGGGGCCCTGCGTACCAAAATAACCGCCTACCACTCGTATCGGCGCCAATCGAATGTACGTTTTAATGGTCCCGCACAGCCTCTGTGAGTCCCCGGCCCGCTGGCTCGCGATGTGTTTGACAAAGTTGTGTGATTGACATTCGCTATTATGTGTGAATATTTGATGTATGCAAGCGCGCCGTGGGTCTGATTGGCAGACACAATGCAGGACAGCTCTCGGGTTAGGCTTTGCTCTGAAAAGGGCTGCTGGGAAGAGGAGGTGGTTCCGTACTCTGCTGCTATTGTGTTCAGAGGTCACTCTAGAGATGGAAAAAACAAACAGGTATAACACTGGCTGCAGAACAGCAAGTGGAAATTATTTTACCGTATCAGCCTCCGTCTCTGGAGTGAGCATCCACTGTGCTCTAATGTTTTACTAGTTCGTTTTTCTCTTGCGATCGCTTTTGCCTCATATGTTGGGTCCTCCAACGACTCACTTTGTTTTCCGCAAGCGAGCGCTCGGCTAAATCACTAATTGCGTGCTACGAATAAATTATCGGCGATCCTCAATACCGATCGTCAACTTTGAGTCCTGTGCTATCGCCGCACGGTTTCTAAATGCGCCGTTTTGTACACACACGTGTATGTGAAGACCAAGTTCCTGCTTTTGTGTCGCATGCAGAGAAAGGAATATTTAAAAACGAATGCAGTTCCGTGGCTTGTCAGTGAATTAATAAACTACAGCGAGGAATCGAATGCCATCCGCCTGAAAGCAACACGAGACGAATGTGTGAGTGCGATAGGGAATCTGAAAGTGAGGCAATATTAAGCAGCGGAAACAACCAAAGCGATATTTTCTCGATATCCTATAATGAAATCATTATGCAGAAACGAAAGCTTTTTGATAGCTCTGTGGCTAGTTGTTTGACTAGATATAAAGGGGAAGACATCCATGGATTAGTTTTCAGTATTCTTAATATTGTATATTAGTTTAAAAGTTAATTTTATTGTATGATAAATGTTTTTGTTGTTCAATTTTTACAGTTGTATGTAAGTCTTGCAATTGAAAGAAATTCTGCAGCTCAGAAGCAATGGAATTAATTTATTACTGTTAACTGTGAATTTTCTAAGTAAAACAAAACAAAACAAAAATTGGCTGCATGGCCGATACGAATAAAATAAATGATTTTTAAAAAAGGTGGTGGATTGTCTTAAAACTACAAGAATTATTTTTGATGTATCACGTATTTCACACTACCTATTTAGCCACCTGTACTTTGTAAGCTATCACCGAAATGGAGGCAATACAAGCAGATCAATCCCAATGCAAATAAAGATGTTAAGCAGCGTAATTGTAAAACTGATCGTCGTTACTTTGTGGCACTTTAACATATTGTGCTAGGAAACGTAGGAAGAACGTGTATTTAAGCACTGATCGATATGGATATCTGTACTTTTCTTAGAATTACTTTACTTTGAAATAATCAAATCCTTGTGTAGCTTCACCATCCATACCACACAACCTGTCACTACTGATATTCCTGTTGACCACATATCGCATTATTTCTCTTGTAACGCAATACACGGCGAATTACTAACAGCGAGAGAATTGAAGACCTAACATGCTGAGCTGTGAAGATATACTATGTATGTGCTATGAAGCAGTTCTGTTGCAGCATGTGGATAATTTTTGTTGTTTTGAACTTTCACAACTAACTACCATAAAATGCCACACAGATCATATGAAGCAACTATTTGACATTACGTACTTCCTTAATTCATTCGACAAATTTCTTACTAAATGCACTGTTTCTGACAGATTTCCCGCCTCAGTGTCTTGAAATATGTAGCAGTGGCACAACTGAAGCATCAGACCATATCCCAGAGAGGCTTGTCACCGACAATGGCTTACAAATTGAGTGTCGAAACGGGGTGACGACTACCTGTCCCAGCAGTGACGCGTAACGACCTAAGATTAGCATACGAGGCGGGACGGGAGGTCCGCCTGTCATGCAAATATTATCGACAGATGTCGCCTCGCTCTAAAGTCAGTCCCACCCTACTCGCATCTTCAGCCTGGGAACACAGTGATGCCAACAGCAATCATCGACAGATCAGTGTATCAGTATCGGCAGATGTCGGCTGTGCTCTCCTACTTTTGTCGCTGTCCTGGTATTGTAATTCAACTTTCGCTACACGTTTCTTATGGATTAGCTTCCGTATTTGAGGTACCATTACCCCCTTAAAGGAGCCAGTATTTGAGAATTTAATCTCTAATTTTCATTTGATTGAGTTACATTACAGTTAATCCACCACATCGTTTCTGACTATCCTCTTAGAGCTTTCAAAGCAAAAATAATGGACATACACGATGCATCGGTCAATGCAATTCAATTGATCAAAGACCTAGAGCTTATGATGTGAACATTTGTCTATACTTTTGTATATCTTGTTAACTATCATACGATAATAAATAAATAATTTGATATTTTCACAGTTCGATTACGGCATAAGTAATAGCCGTTTCATTGTATTTGACCCTTTTTTGGTTACGTGAGGAGTCTATATTTTTTGAAAGTCGGAAAAGGATTAGAAGCCAGGAATAGGAAGCAATGCGGCCATGGCCTTATTGAAGGAATGATCCTGGTATTAGAATGTAAAACCGAAATCTGAATGACCGCCGTTCTCCCAAATACCAGGTCGGAGTATTAATAGCTTATACACGAAGATCATATTTCTCATTCTTTGCAGAATAATAACAAGAACTCTTACTGGCAGTATGTATGCGGACATTTTTTGCCTTCTGACATTCCTCGTTTTTCAATAATAATAAGATCATAGATAGCATTCCTAGATGGAGAATTGTTTTCTTTGTTTTCTAAAACCACATTTCCCGAATGAATTCTACAAGGCTGAGCAACAAGATCTTTAAATAATTTATAAAAAAAAAACCTCACATGGAAAATGGTTTGCCGGGGTAGAGACAGACCTGCAAGATGTGGGGGATGACAAACGAGGATATCCAGGAACGAATTCCACTCAAGAAGAAACTTTAAGAGCCCCTTAGTTTCCAAGAAAAAGCGAAACAAAAACTGGGAAACGTAGAATCAAGCGAGGAAGGAACAGCATAGGATACGAATACGGGAATACTAAGTGAAAGTTAGAGCTCTGGCGCAAAGGAAACGAAAAGGACAGTTGAAATAGCAACAACAACAACAAAATCATTTACTGAATACAAAACAGTGCACAAAGATCATTTGATTCCATTATCCTGAAAACACGGCCGAAGCAGATTAGGTTTTAGACGGTATCTGAGAGTTTTATATCCGTTATTTCCCTGACGTGAATGCATATTTATTGACTGTAATAATAATTTAAAATATTAATTTCCGGATACCTCTACCTGTGATAGAAGGCATTATCTGTGGAGTTTATGAGCTTGTAGTTCCGCGTACAGCAGATCAGCGTTGTTGATTCATTAACACATTTACTTTAGTCTCAAAGCTTGTGTATTCCCCACCGATAAAAGTTTAACAGTATGCAATGTAGCAAAGTATTATTGCAAATTGTACTATTATCTCGACAAAATAAAATTAGTGCACGAAAAAGTCTGATAAATAACTAAATAATTTGCATGCACCAGCAGATGTCAGAAATAGTTGACGTTTCTGCGGGTCCCATTAAAATAATTTCGTTTGTATACAAGATAACTTTGCTAACATCAGTGTTCTAATCAGTTCCGCATTTGAAGATATATTGGAGCCCGGATAGAGTCTATGTCAGTTTTACCTTAAAATTGAGTCTGTTGTATTTTTATAGCTATGAAACAAGTATTTATAAACATATAATCACTACCATAGTGATTATTATTATTATTATTATTATTGGCTAATACTCCCAATAAATGGAAGACGTTAAGCAAATGACCCAATCAAGTTTTCTTTGAGTTCTTCTTTTTGTTACAATAGGCTTTCATTCTTTCCGAGAAAGCTTGTTTGCGTTAAAAGGAACCTATAGTCCTACCTATCTCACAAAACATACTTACGTTAGAATCCAGCCAACCTTCAGGCTTGCTGATTAAATATACTTAGAAAATGTATAAAAAACCATGAAATACAAATCATCATCATCCTCAACAGTTTCCAGCCTCTGGCCGCGTCTGCTTCATGCACAAGCCTCTCCATTTGCTTCTTTCATCCCACCAACTCTCTGTCACCACTTTGTTCCAGTCCTCTCCTCTCTTCCGTACACACTCCTCTACTCCTTTCAGCCATCCATCTCTTGGTTTTCCTTTGGGTCGTTTAGCATGCATCTTAATTTCGTGGATTTTTCTTGGGATTCTCTGAACCTCCATTCCCTTTACATGTCCATACCATCTCAGTCTGATCCTCTCTACCCTTTCCTGTAAGGGTTCCTCTTTCACGGTGCGTCTAATCACTTTATTTCTTATTCTGTCCATTTCAGTAACTCCCATTCTTCCGCTTAAAAACTTCATTTCGCTTGCTTGTACTCAGCTGATGTACTGCTTTTTGACTGTCCATGTTTCAGCAGCATATGTCAAGATAGGCACATAGTACGTATGATAGGTTACTCTCTTGCTTCTCTGTGGCACATCTTTATTCCATATCAGGCTTCTAATGCTCCGTAGAAATTCCTCTGCTTGTCTTCCTCTTTCACTTCTCTCGCCATCATTTCCTCCACATTCCTCTAATACACTCCCCAAGTACTTGAACCTGTTTACCTTCTTTAGTTGTTCCCCTGCCATCACAATTCCCTGGGTTATCCTATCCTTCTTTCTGGTTGTTACCATTTACTCACATTTCTTTACATTAAATTTCAGGCCATATTCCTCCACACTGTCTGTCAATATATCCAACTGCCGCTGCACTTCCTCTTCATATTCCTCCCCAGATCCAGGTTGTTTTAATTTTCGATCAGGAAAATAAAGACGAGAGTGGCCGTCAGTTTTTTTCAGTTTTAGTGTGCTTTTGTTAGCAGGTCTCTGCAAACATGTTGCTAGTTAGGAAATGGAAATTTGTCTCCAATATTAAATATACAGGCCTAATGAACTTAATCCAAAAAAAAACTAAAAAATATTTATACCTAATATGGTTTGTAAGTGGAGAGCAAACCAAACGAAAGTCTTAATGCTTGGTATAGTAATACCATTTTATTATATTGGATGGGATAGTTCCTACCTCGGATTATGAAATAATATAATAAACTGTATTAAAACTGGAAGAATCACGGCGTTGGAAGAGGGTAGAGAGGTAATAAAAGTCTCGCCATTTTCGAGATATTGATATTTTATTTTTTCGAAATATAAGACTTTGTTCAGTTTATTCCATGGCATTTCTACAAATTAAGACTTTTTGAACCCTTTTTTTAAAAATTTACTCAAGAATGTTTGAAGTATCTAAAACAATGTTCATTTTTCTTAAAAAGTTAAAAAAATCTTATGTAAAAAGTGTATACAAATTTAATCAAGCGGCTAACTTTGACAGCCTGTAATGTAAAAAAAAAAAAAAAAATCATGTACTAAGCGGCAACTGCAATTTGAAAGAATTTTATTTTAATAAAGTACTTAATACCAACCTTTGTGCTTTAGAACTACCATAAAATCATAATTTTAAAATGAATGTTAAACAATTATACCATTTTAAAATTGGTAATAACGAACCATTTTTTTAATTTAACTGGAACAATCCGCTTAGTAGATTTTTTTTACACCACAGGCTGTCAAAGTCGGCCGTTTGAATAAATTTGCATACACTTTTTACATAACATTTTTTTAAATTTGTTTTTAACGTTTTATGAAAAAAAAGAACAGTTTTAGATATCTCAAACATGTTTGAGTAAAATTTTAAAAAAAAGACAGGGTTCAAGAAGTCTTAATTTGTAGAAATGGTATGGAATAAACTGAACAAAGTCACAAGTTTCGAAAAAAATTTAAGAAAACAGTATCTCGAAAATGGCGAGACTTTTACTAAAATAAAATTTTGTTATATTGTACGACATGATGTAATGTATCTGCGGTTGCAAGATTATCCTTTCATTGTTGGACACCCTGTATATGAAAGCTCAGATTTAGAGGTTACATATATATTTACAACAAATAACTATATTTAAGACATCGAAATTTATGTGAGCAAGGTTGTTACTCGAATATTCGCTGATTTGTTTAGATCTTCTTAAGGGTATGGGGACAGCAATAACATTTATTGGAATATTATGTGGATTTAAACTGAATGTAAACGCCTGAATTAGCTTTAAAAAGTACGAAATTCAATTCTGTGTCAATTTCAGATAGAATACATTGCCCCCATGTTTGATCGCTATCCTGACGCCGGTGCTCAGCAAAAACTTAAAAGCTCTAGTCATCATCATTAGCACCGTGCACCCATAGGCAGAGACATTAGCTTCATCTCCACCCAGACGCTACAACAGACTTCCATCCGATCGCTTAACCCTCCCACCGCCATTAGCGTAGGGGCAGTCGAGTATGAAACACACATCCCTCTCAGAACCAAAACAAAGGACGACCGTTAGCGCGCTCTCCGAGTGTCTGATATCACCCAATCACCGAGCGTCACTGCGCAACTCTTCTTCCACCACAAGCGCCTGGGAAAAGTGCTGCTCGCAGATGAAGAGCCAAAATTACAGAGCGCGTATTGAAAAACACTATGGTGACCCGGGGGTACTCGAGCAGCGGGGACAGGCCACTTGTGAAGTGATCAGCGCTGGCCCCACAAAGCGACTGTAAAATTGTTCATTTGGCCGGGAGGGCGGTTAACCACTCGAGGCGGGCGGGCGCGCGCCAGAATGGGGTTAAATCTGCGGAAGGAGGTCGGCGTTTAGCCAGTTATTCCAGAGGCGCCCCCCATTGTTGGCAGGCCAGCGAGTTGCCATTGTGCTCCCCGCAGAGCGGACAATGTCGCTCGCTCGCCTTTTTTTCCCTTTCTTTCTCTTCCTTTTTTTTCTGGGAGGCGTCGTTAATTACTGGGCCCTCTGCGTGAATGGCGAGGACTGCGGACTGCTAAATGACGGTCTCAGTGTCTGTGGAGTGTCCAGACGCGGTCTTCCCCACCGGCGAAACTGCTGTTACGTCATACAAAAACACTGTGCAGATAAAATAAAAATCTAGTGACCCATTTGATTATTCTGATAAGAGTATCTCTCTCTGCTCATTAACTGTTATCGAATGGCGTACTTCTATTAAAAAATAAATAATCCCTTTATGTTTTACTTCTTCTTCACTTCTTTGGTTTTCACGTTACCTGTATCTTCCAGCGTATTACGTTTCTAAAGCCTTAATTCACCATCTTTACAAAGAAGTCTTCATTTATTGACTATTTCCAGATCTTCATCAACAGCAACAGTTTCCAGCTACTGGCTGGGTCTTCTTCATTTTCTTCTTTCTTCCCACCACCTCACTGTCACCACCTTGATCCAGTCCTTGTCACATTACAGTAGGCTTGCCCACTTCAGTAATTAACTTATTTTAATTATTATATTTATTCTATGCCAAGTATCGAATGCTATGTGCATCGGTGACTTGCGAGACTGACAATCGATTAGTAGGTCAGAGAGTGTGTATCGTGCCTCTGGTTTTTGTGAAAGTGATTGAAATAGTTGTTTTTACACTCTGAAGAACCTGCATCTTCGGATTATTTGTCACTACTAGTAATTTACTTGTGTGTGTGTGTTTATTATTATTTTTCCATTGGTGGCCGGGTGCATTTGTGCAACACAAAATCTGAATAAATCTTTGGCTTGTGTTCTGCATACACATACAATGTCTTACTACATAATTAGAAAAAAAATTGGAGGTCTAAAACATATCATCACTTAAGTGAAAAAAAATCCAACAAACTCCTTATTGTAGAAAATACACACAGTTTACCGATATCTCTGTGATATGTAACACTGCAATATGTCGACAACGCGATCAATCCTTACCGACGGCAGCGAAGTCTAGCGGATTGACTCTGAACCGTCTCATACGCGTGACCTTGATACTTATTACCTTTTGTTCTTTACGGATTGACTTCCGATAAATTCCTGTCTTAATTTATGATTTTACAAAAGCGTATACCTTATTCTTTAAAATTATACCTCACTTATAAATTTATTAGGTATGAAGGGAGATAAGTGGTTCGGTACAAAAGACATATTTTAAGAAATGATGATACTTTTGCTCTTTAAGGATCGAATTCCGAAAAATTCCTTTCCTAATTTAAGATGTTACCAAAACGAAGGCTTTAATCCTTAAAATAATACCTTATTTATCGATTTCGGTTAGATATGAACGAAGATAAGTGGCTCATCAGAAAAACAACACCTTTTAGAAGTAATATGTATGATTATTAACAGGAAATAAACCACTTGTTAATAGTGTAAGTTGTGTGATATGTTTTGACAGTTTGAGTATGGAGGATCACAAGAGATCGGGTGAATGCAGTTTTGCAGCTGTCTGGTAGCAAGTGTTTATTGGCAGAAGACTGCTGGACTTATTTCTGTCCGCTGGGAAGCAATCCGTGACTGGGCGGACGTGACCCAGAGGCGAATTCCAAGTTGCAGCAGTCGGCAGCAGGAGTCTTTTGTCAAGAGCACTGACCTCTCTCGTCTGGGATACTGTGTCACAAAAAAGTTTCTAGTCTGGCTCCCGTGAAACAGACCGGCTTGGAACGAAAGTAAGCAAAATAAAAACCCGACACACATCCGATGGTAGTAATGTATGGGTTTCACAGTTCGTGAACTCCTGTACGCCAGTATCCACTTTCAATACTTGTCTTGATTGAAATAAATATATACAAAACTTAGGTAACTTATCTTAGCTTTCACGGTGTCATGATAATTTTCACGAAGTTCTCCTGAGATATTGAAAATCTTTTTAGGAGCCAACTACGGCGAAAAACCATTCCGTGTACTCATTAGATATACAGGGTGATTCAAAATAACGTGGACAAAATGACATGGCAGCTCAGGGTCGTAACTGCGATCCGGAACCGCTACAGGGCGTCTAAAATAATACTGACACAAATAAACAAAACTATTACAGATCATTTTATTGATAATTACTCACTCACATGAGACTAATGGAAGCCAAATGTTGAGCCTACAGCAGATGCTCAAAGTTTTTGCCAGATGCATCGAGACAAGCCCGGCATCTCCGTTGCATGGAACGGCGCAACTTCGCAAAGATACCAAGTGTATCTCGAACACATGCGGCTGCCGCAACGATTCTTCCTTAGAAAACTTCCGGCGTTTCAACAGGTGTTTCTTACACAAGTCCGTTTAAAAATCCCCACAAGAAAAAATCCAAAGGAGACAGGTCTGGTGATCGTGGTGGCCATGCCTCTCGTGGCTCTAGCGCCCTCTACAGGCGTTTGCGACCCTCTGTTACTATGAGATTTTTGATCCTTATTGTATGACGGATCTACAAAGTCATTTTGTCCACGTTTTCCTTGAATCACCCTGCATACCGACGTTACTCAGTAGAAAGCAACATTTTTGGCTGTGTAAATATTGAATTATGAACGTTTGAGTAACAATTTTATTGCTTCACAATTTTTTTCTTTCACTGAAAAATATTCCTTTTCTAACCATTTTTACATTCTTAATTTTTTTTAACTCGCTCACATCAAACTAAAAATTCTGAATATTAATGTCAACCGATACTTTTTTACCACGTTAAAATATTTGCTAGTTAAGTGTGATATTTATCATTTATGTAATGTATTATCAGGATGGGAAATTTTTACTGATCTTATTTACCATGTGTGTATATTCACAATATAGATCATCAGGGCTCATAAATATTTAGCTTTCGAATACCCTGCAATGATTGAAGCCGATAACTTAATTTTGTTAAAGTGTCTATATATATATATATCCAAATGATTGCTATCACTGACTCCGGTTATAACAAGATACCGCCAAAATTTTATCATCATCCAATGAAATATTCTCTAAGTTTTGTCAAACATGCAAAATTAAACTTAAAACAACTATGAAGAGAAGACCTCAAATTAACACTATTCATCAACTGACATTACCATAGTGGATATTTCAGCCGAAATATAATTTAATTTAAAAAAAATAGTTCCACTTTCATTCCCTGTATGCTTAGCAATAATAACGAAATATTATGAGTATGTAATTAATTGAAAATCAGCTGTTTATCATAAAAAAATTGGGTAGTAGCCATTATCCATGATTTTGCTTATTCGTTTCTCAGATTCCATATGGTGTCAAGACATAGAAGCAAATAATCAAAATCTAACTAGGAATGCTTGTCTTCTGAATCAAAATATTCACTGTTACTGAAAGAAATCAGGTTCACTCCACTCAGGGCCCGGGTAGGCAACTAGAAGATCGTAGAAGTTAAATACAAACAACTGCTTTAATCAGCATTACCAATAGCTATTGCCGTAAAATACAACTAAGTAAAATCACTCTGAGACTAGAGCATCGTTTGTGAGTGGGACTACCTTAATGAAGAACTTAGAAGATAGCGAAGATACTACAGCTGAAAAATTTGGTGTCTTAACCACTTTTATTCTTTCGATTTTTTGGTTCTGAATTGAATCAGATTTAGAATAAAGTAAATCAGTTTTTGAAGGTGACTAAAACTAGTGTAAGAAGACCTGCCTTTCGCACCAATGAAGAAGGTAGTTTCTGATAAGACGGTTCTTAGACAGCAGTTAATCTAATCTCGCGACCGATATAAGAGACCGTTTATCTCTTGGAATTTCCTCAAATAATATCCAAACATTCGACGCATACGCACTTTAATCTCTTTTGATGCGATGGGAGATATAATTGTCAGTGTGAGAAGCTTTTTCTCATCTCCAACTACGTGGGTAATTTGTTTTAATTTATCGCTTGATCCTTGTCCCATATTGACAGTTGGAGACAGCCGTTGCGTTTATGTTGTATGTTTCAAAATTTTGGGATTATGAGTCATGATCCAGAGATGAAGTATTAAGTTCCCATGACATTTTGATTGTTTGAGAAAAGTTATTTTTACTGTTGGATGACTCAATGTATACACGACAGGCTGCGAATGTATTTATGATATTCAGCTTGGCTTAGCGAGATTTATTTTACTGTCAAGAATTATCATACGTAATTTTTATGTCAACGTCGTTGATATCAAAATAAATTTCTGTCAAGAATTATCATACGTAATTTTTATGTAAGCGTCGTTGATATCAAAATAAAATTGTAACAGAATTGCATGCAATTTATTTTAGTCTAATACTCATTTTAAGCATCAGCAATTGAATGATTTATCGCTCGGTGAATATGACTTCATTAAACTCAGAACTTGCTGTTTTACTGCCAAAGAACGTTTATGACATTCGCCGTGATTTTCCCAGTGGACACTTGAATTAATTACGGAAACTGAGCAACTAAACACATGGTTGTTACATTCAATAAAGAGAGGAATTATGTTTTCCATTTTAATTACTGCAGGTATGCTTATTCATGCATACCAGAATAATGTCTAACATCGTCTTGTTATATTTTCATGCAACAATTTGTATTGTCCTTCAGTCATGGTAGAAACGCCAGGATGATCTTTTGATTCGTGGACCATTATTTTTCTTAAAAACCATATCTCGTTGTCAAGGAACGGATTTTATATATTTATCTATGCGTACTATATTTTCACCAATACATTAGTTCTCCAAAAGCTATAATACCATTAAAGAAATTAGGTGTCGATTTTTTACTTTAAAAACAAAAAATTCTGTGCGACCGTCGTGGCTTCATTTACAAAGGAAGTAAAAATGAAACATTATCTCATTTACCTTCGATTTCACTATTTAATGTGTGAGATGGCCGATGAGGATCATCAAAATTAATTTTTTAAAAACGCTGTTATTTCTAAGGATTGCTCAGAATGAAGCCAGCAGTAATATCGTGGGGTTTGAGTCGGAGCATTAACGCCGATGACCTGTGGCTAATGAACAGAGAAGAATATTGTTAGCGAATGGAAATGGTTCCGACAGCTGGGCATAATTGGATGGAAAGAGAAGTTTAGAAAGATTTGACGTAATATCTAGTTTGTAAATGCCAATGAATGGTGACTGTTATTGTTTCATATGAGGATAAAGAATTATTTATTCCGAGACAGAAATACGGATTAGGAACTCATTTCTGAAAAGAAAAATAAATAAAATTGAGGAAATAGGAAAACCGTTAATTTTAATATAATTAAGAAGAGGTTTAATTGGTATGTTGAGATGAAGAGGTTAACGCAAGATAGGAGAAGATGGAGGATTGCATGAAAAGAATGATGACAGAAAAAAAAAAATAAAATAGAGGAAAGAATGAAGTACAGGGTGAATAAGGAAGACTTGTAAAATTCATATTAATTGAAAACTATATTATTTAAAAGATCATACTTGTAATTGTTATTTCTATTACAAAGGCAATACTCGACTAAATTAAAAGACGAAAGTAATCAGAAGTAAAATATCAGGACCAAGAGGGAACAAAAATATATTGGGAAACGTTACATATGATACTACTGTGCATCAAACTGTTAATACTTAATGGGGAATCGTTATCTGAAATAATTACTACCTTCAAGGATGGTGGCGATAAAAAACTAATTCACAATAAGGTATGTTTCGTAGTATAATGATAAATAGAAGCGAAAGAAGCAAACACTTGGTTTATCAGTATAACTATGTCAGGGAAAACCATTAATTGCCACTGACGGTACTTATTGCATATTCTTCCCACGATATGTTCACTCCTGGAGGTGGGAGGCGTGGAAATCAGATTTTATAATGCCTGTAGAACACAATCTGTAATGGTTATGATGAAAGAGTTGCGTTGGGAGTCAATGGATACAGGAAGGGATAAAGGAATACGTGGATACAAGCTGGAAGAAAAATATATAACAATGAGTGAAAGAGAATGAACGACCAGTATCATAAATTAGGTATTCACTTACGGCATAAGAGAGTTGGGATTAGTTAAAGAGGGAGATTATGAACAACATACAATTTAACATTGAAATTAGCATGACGCAAATATGGAGTGATAGCAATAATAATCCCACCAAAAACAATTATTGTAAAAATAGGTCAAGTCGCGTGCTCGTGTATTGACAAAAAGTTATGGAATCTTTTTCTGAGCCAAGTCTACACTTTAAAACGTGTATTCATTTCACTCTGTGAATCAGATTTGTTTCTCTTGGTGTCATTGATTATTTATTTAGAATTAAAAAAAAACCAATCTGGTAACTTGGCCATTAAGGGCGACATGTTTTAGTTACCTTAAATGTGTTGCTTAGTCAAACTTACAAATACAATAAAGATTTCCCTCGCTCTTTTTCGAATTTGACAAGTACGTATATAGTATGCCTTTAATCATAGTAAAAATTACGACGTGCAGAAAGGCCAAGTCACCAGTTTTTAAAAAAAATTCGAAATAAACGATCAATGACATCGAGAGAAACCATTCTGTTCCAGGGAGTAAAGTGAATACACGCTTTGACTCAGAAGAAGATCTCATAACTTTTTGTCACTACAGGAGCACGGAACTTGGCGTATTTTTACAATAATTGTTTTTGTGGGATCTCATTTCTTTTTGTAAGTTTATCGCTTATTCTGAATCGCTGCTTAAATGTAATGATTCCATTTGAAAATCGGTGAATAAGAACATTTTAGAATTGAAGACATACGTTACCAACAATGCCGCACTCTCTGAAAACAATGGGTGTACGCCGTAGCCGTGCAATGCAGATTGCCGTTGGTTTAACAACCACCATAAATAAAATAGGAGTAACTTCTAAACCAGGTATGGGCAACCTTTCCTTAGCTGAGGGCGTAATTTCGGGACTTAATCAGATCGCGGGCCGGACTTAATCAGGTCGCGGGCCGTAGGTAAGAAAGAAGTAGATAGTAGTGAATAAAAGGCGATAAAAATTCACAAATTTTTTATTTACTAGAATTACAATAGGATAATCAAACATACAAAAAGCAAATTAACAAAAAAAATAATAGAAAAATCAAATGAAAATTAATGGGAGACTTGAGTTTGAAGCGTTATTTGAAATTTCTGAATCTCTCGCGGGCCGGATTGAAGCTGGTGGAGGGCCGGATCCGGCCCGGGGGCCGGCGGTTGCCCATATATGTTCTAAACCAAGCATACAAGCAAATTAAAATTTAAGATATTAGTTAAACTTGCTGATCCCTATACACTAAACAATTCTCAGGCATATAGCTTCATCCTTGGCAAAGCAATTAAGCCGCAAATATGTGCCACAATTTTTCATGTTTGGGATTGTAATTAAATAAATACTGTGAAAAACTCCAATATCCGATTTTTCTTATGATTTAGGAATGAAACTATATATGTGTACCAAATTACTTGTTTCTAAAATTACTGAACAGTGGAATTTTTATGTCGGGGTGTCGTGGCGAAAAAAATTTTTAATTTCAATAACTTCCAAAGTAAGAAAAGGAAAGAAGGAAAATTCAACAGAATTAGTTAAGCTCACTCTACAATGAAAATCTGAGCTATATAAAACTATTAGGGTGAAAAGTGATTTCACGTTAGGGGTAGATATATATAAATTTAAGAGTTTCAGACTTATCCAATAATATGTGGGTAAATTTTATCTGCGTGCCAAATTTCAGCTTTCGGAAGTACCTTAGAGTTTTGATGATAATCAGTCAGTGAGTGAGTGACAAAATCGCTGAAGTTTGCATCCGAATAACATCATAACTTAGAACATCAACGAAATAAAATTTAGTATGTTTGCTAAGATTGCTGATATCTATACATAGCAAAAATTTGAGACATGTAGCATGAATACGACCGAAGAAATTGAGATTCCAAAATGGCCAGAATCGCTTCGAGAAAAGGGTAGGCAGTGCCGCCATTGACTCGACTTGGCAGTGACGAGCTTTTCCCATTTTGGGGTCGTCTGCAGTCATGTGTTTTATTCGTCGTTGGCATTGTCCAATAATTGGGGCTATGGTTTTACGCATGCTCTTGCTGGTGCTAAGCATTTCATACTTACTGCCACGTCGTACCAAGCACTAATGGGGGAAATGAAGTGTTGCCATCTGTCTGTGGAACGCGTAACTATGTTCAGCGTGGAATAATCGTGGGCTCGTGCCCAGTCCGTTGTACCTCCTCGAGCCAGTGTGCGGCTCCTCATCGCAATGAACCACACTAGCAGGTAATAATAATAATAACTCATGTGCAGTAATTCTAGGTAGTTACTTTTCAAAGTAAATACTGTGTGCCAAAATATCTACTCAGATCCCGTAAATTTGCTATACGATTTATGATTTTTCACAAGGTCTACGCTGTGCTAAGTATTTATAGTTCCATACCAGAATGTCAGTAACCACTTTCTTACTTCATCAGATCTAAATTGACATTGCAATTAATACCATTAAGTTAATCCCAAAAATATTCCAGCTGTTGTAACTAAATTGTATTACTCCATGAAATATCATGAATATTTTATTTTATTATCGACGTCTTCGAAACTAGGGATATGGTCAAAATGTAAACACAAAACGCTATAACATTGCGTGTCCAAACTGTCTTCAAACTTCTTCGTGTCGAAAGCACAGTATTTCAAGGTAGATAGAATCGTCGTCTAGAAGTTAGGAGAGAAAAGCGACACTTTAGTTATATGCAGCTACAAAAGAATCTTGAAAAACAGGTGAGCAATAAAATGGAAGATGAGAGCGTGGAATTAATACGGGAAGAAATAAGTGTATGAAACACCTGAACTGGAAGAGATAAAACGATACGTCGCATTCGGAGAAGAAGATAAAAGAGAAGGATGTTACCAATAAAACAGCAATGCAGCCACAAATCCCAGTGTTATGTTATTGCTTCTTAAGGGCTCGATACACACAAACTTCTTGTCCAACCATGTCTCCCAACTTGGTTGGCCAACACAAAAAACAAGTTGGACAACACTGTTGGCCGACATCTATAGAGAGAGGACCAGCATACAGAGAACAAAGTGTTTACTTATACCAGTATTGTTGGAACTAGAAGAAATAGCTTTATGCACAAATTATCGCGAAAAATGAGAGGGAAAAGAAAAATTTGGACAAACAAAATGGCTGCAAAAACGCCCCAAATTTTCACACACAAATTTTATGTCGTAGCTCAAAGTAACTGCACTGGAAGATTACAATAATTTCCACTTATTTGAAATCAATCAGCAATTCTTCCCAGCACTTGAATTTTCATTTTTATATAAATCAGATTTCACTTTCCAAAATTGTGGTAGACTGCGAAACTTTTCAATGACGGTGTTCCATGCATCGTTGTTCTGAATAGTAGTCATCACAATACTACTATTAGCATAGATCAGCGGTTTCCATTCTATGGGTTGCAACTCCTTGGTGGTCGCGGAAAAATCGAGGTTTTTGTAACAAAAATATATCTTATTGTTTTTTAAAAACAAATACAGAAATAAACTATGTGTAGAAAGGGATTTAAGGTTAAAATTAACCAGTGTTAAATCTGGTATCGATGCCCTCATCAGTAAACATCAGTGCCAGAATTCCACTGATTGTAAAATTGTGTTTTTATAATAATTAAACGTATTTTTCATTATCTTTGTAATAAAGCGGGAGGCGGCTGCACAAAGCATAACCTCATCGAGTTGACGGCTGAAATTCCAGAATTAGTTAAATCTTGATTTGCAAATTAAAATGCCACTAATATGCCAAGTCATATCTTGGTAGAAAACGCCAACAAAACGCATTTTAGTGGTTGACTGGTAAGTTTACCATTGTGTTTTCCTGCACCCAGTCTTCAACATTTTCATACATTTTGGTGCAGTAAAACACAATGATAAACCTACCAAGTAACCACTAAAATCGGGTTTACAGGTGGTATCCACCAAAAAGCGACTTGGCAGGCCAGTTTCATTTTAATATGCTGACCGAGTTACTTCTTCTAATCGTGGAATTTCAGCAGTCAACTTGATGAGGTGATGGTCTGTGCAGCCGCCTCCCGGTCTATAATATGTTTGTTGTTTTATGTATTATTAATTCTTGTTTTTGTTGATAGTATATTCTTTGTTTGAAAAATTAAAAATTTGTGTTTTCGTAGGATAGGATAGTGTACCGAGGTCATACAACATTTCCCATTTCGATATTAGATAGACGCTCATATTAAGTAGGTCGCAAAAAATTTGTTTACTTAGAAGTGGGTCGTGTGGCAATAAAGTTAGGGAACCGCTGGCATAGATCACTAGCACTGCCTCGATAAGAAACCGGAGTAGACTGATGTTGGCAGCCAGGTTGGACAGCTTACCCATTCACACTACAACACGTTGGCACAACAATGTGCCCCGCCCACAAATATCAAAGGAGTTAGAAAACCGCCAAGTTGGTTGGCCAACTTGTGATTTGTTCTGCCAACCAACCCATACACACACCAACTTCAGCTACAACACAACCAAGTTGCCCAACAAGTTGCTGTGTGTATGGGACCCTTACAGTTTTAATCCTTTATTGATACGAATATTTAAATCTGATTGGTCTCTTTTCAGCAAATAGGACATTTTGTTATTTTACTGTTTTTTAAATCTGACTGGTCTCTTTATAGCCAGCCAGACATTTTGATAGTTTAACCGTTTGTTACTCAAACTGAGGGTGGTGAGTGAACGGTAACGCTCTGGCCTCTTATTCAGGAGGATGCGGATTCGAATCCCCTTCAGATTTCGGTTTCCCGTGGTTTCCCGAAATTACTCCAGGCGAAAGCCGGGATGGTTCCTTCAAAAATTCTTTCCCGTTCCTTGCCTCTTGAGTTTCTGTTGCATGTCTTTCTGTATGATTGACATCTATGCAGTCATACAGACAGCAATTTAGTGGTGATGTCACCTGCGTTGCCATGTCAGTTTTTCTGGTAAGGCGCTAGTTGCCTCGCTACCCTAAAGCCACAACAACTATATTTGAAAGGATTGACACAAAATAATAATATTGGTAGAAAGACAACAAAGTAATTATATTTATAGAAAGGTATTTTTTTTTTTTTTTTTTACAACTTCCAGTTACTAATTATTTTAGAGGTCATTATTCCAGCCAAGATCGAATGTGGGTCGGCCGAATGGCAATTCCATCCCTGGCGTTTCAGCTTTGTAACTGATAAAATTTCCGTTTCTTGCATACAGAGAACCGTGCATCCCACAGGTGTAAGAAAACATACAGTGAAGACACTCTTAACCCAGCAGGTCATTCTTCATTGTAAAAATTAATACCGATCGTGGTGGGTGAGTGGTAACGCTCTGACCTCGCATTATGGGGGACGCAGTTTCGAATCCCCGTCCGGCATCTAAGTTTCGGTTTTTCATGGTTTCTTGAAATCACTCCAGGCGAATGGCGGAATGATTCCTTATAAAATGGTCAGGACCTCTTACCTTCCAGTCCTTTCTCGCCTCAAATTACATCGAAATCGATGAGTCGTAAAGCTGTAAGTAAACAAAAAATACCAAAGCTAGTAAACAAAACATATCCACAGATTTCAAACAATTTGTTTCAGTTTTCTAGGTGAATGTTGCTACCACCCGCTAATCTGCCTAATCGTTGTTTCATGGCTTCACGACTCATCGATGTCGAGGTCGTTAGAGGCGGGAAAGTACTGGGGATAAGGAAAGGGAAGGAGTTCCGCTATGGCCTCTTAAGGAACTATCCCGGCATCCGCTTGAATTGACTTCGGGAATCAAAAGAAAACTCTAAATTTGATGGCCGGACGGGTACTGGAGCCCGCGTCCTTCCGAATGTGAGACCAGAGCGATACCACTCACCCACCACGCTCAGTAATCTGCATAATATCTGAGAAACAAACAGCCATGATGCTACTTACGGACATACAGGGTGTCCAGAAAAGGACTCCCTGATTTCAAAATTAAATATCTCGAAAACAAAGATCGATAGAGGAATGCAGTAAACGGTATGTTTATCGTGACAGCTGTAAGAAGTGTATACAGCAGTTTGAAATAATAGTTACAAAAGCTGTTAACAGATGGCGCTGTAATCGCCATACGTAATGCCTAAATAGTGATCCGAAGCTCAGGGCGATCAGTTCCACCATTCTGTAGTGCCAATGGTGAACATTTTGAAAACATTGTGATGTGATTGTTTGCAAAGGTTGTTTTCATACGATTATTTCACTTATGTATGCTGATATGAGCTGTACAGCGCCATCTGTTAGCAGCTTTTGTAACTATTATTTCACACTGCTGTATACACTTCTTACAGCTGTCACAATAAACATACCGTTTACTGCATTCCTCTATCGATCTTTTATTTCGAGATATTTAATTTTGAAATCAGGGAGTCCTTTTCTGGACACCCTGTATATCAAATACGTTGTTGCCTCGGCCTACGTCATCAAATTTGTGTGAAAAGACCAGCATTCGCCTCACAGAATATGTCGTACTGACCACAAAGTGAACTACTCTAGATTTACGACGTGGTGCCAGATTTTTTATTTCGGGCGCATTCGATCTATCAACTGTATCAACCTATAGTTTAACGCGGAACATCCTAGAGTATCTAACACGATCAAGCAAAACTCTTAACAACTAGTAGCAGCAATTGGATGGACCCACGAATTTTGCAAGCAAGTACCTTAGCTATTGACCTACCACACAACTTATCATGCTTCTGCATCATAGGTGCCTCCTGAGCTTCCAGTTTGAGCGAAAGTAACTTTGAAGATGATCATAGTTAGATAAAGGGACAACATAAGCAGAATAGGATGCAAATATTCAAGAAGTTGGCATGAAAATTTTAAATAATTAGAGCCTTACCTGGGACGTGGAAGCACATGTAGGCCAACTACGTGATCGTCCACTTCAGCGCCTCCAACCGTCAGCATACTTCACACTGATCCAGTTCGTGAATACGTATGAGATAAGATCACACTTAAATACAACTAACTTCACACCGTACCATCTTCAGCTTCCGATTGCAGTACTGGCTGTGGTCAAGATATCGCCGGCGATAGCGCCCTGTGACTGATACGTCGAAACACTTGCAGTGTCTCCCTGAGTCAACAGAACTGGTGTCCGCCGAGCCGAAACTGGCAGTGGCGGCTGACTTGTGTCGGCTCGGCTTATCGTACGTCACACCCACCAAGCCCTCTGCCTCTGCCGCCGCTCCGGAAGATATTTTGCGGGGGCGGACGTTATCTTCGTCCATCTGCCGCACTGGGAGATGGAGGGCGTCCTGTGACATCCCGACGGGCGGTCGGGTCGTTGCTTTACGCATCAACGCTGCTTCGCTCATCGATGTGTAACTTATCAAAAGCATTGTTGTCGTCATTATTACTACTGCGGGGTTTAATCGTCATGTACCGAGCGGGGGGTGTAACGGTTAGCGTTCTCGCCTCGCATTCGGGAGGACGGCGGTTCGAATCCTCATCCGGGCATCCAGATTTGGGTTTTCCATGGTTTCCACAAATCACTCCAGGCAAATGCCGGGATGCTTCCTTCAAAAGGCCATGGCCGAATTCCTTCCCATTCCTTGCCGCCCCCCCAAAAAAATCGCCATGTCAACAGAGTGGCCATGTGGTTTGGCAGTTAAGGTTTTAATGTGCACGGTAATTTCACTTTTATTAAAGCTATGAGTTTTTCATGAAAAGTAGAATCGGTAGGTCGCTACTTCTTGCAATTCGTACCTGCTTAGGAAGACATGAGGCTCCCTTACCTGTACATAGCTGCATAATATAACGACTTTTTCGGTTTTTAAAACTGTAACCAATTCACCAGAATATCTAGTTCGGACAGTTACAATTCTGCACTTGATGTCCTCCGCTGTTAAAAGTGGAAGACTGATTCCCCAATCATGTCTTCCTTAGTTCGATCCCTTATGTTTTTATTCTTTTAACGTTCACATTTTGTTCCCTAAACACTTCTTATTATGCAATTGTATTAAAAATAAACACTTGTGGCGGTGTTTCCATTTAAAAACCACTTTGTGTTAAAAACAACAATCAGAAACAAGTGTGACCGATCTAGTGTTGCAAACTGAAAAAAAAATTTTCAGCTTTGTGAAAAAAACCTAGCACTCTGGTTTTTTTTCCATTTTTTTTTTTTCAGAAAACAGAATATTTGATAAATTATAGTTTTATTTACGGAACTTACATTTTACATGTGTTTTTCAAATCTTACTGAATCATATAATGTCTTACATAATGATTCATAAATGTATCTATATGGGTAACATAATTGTATTCATCCTCTATGTCAGTACCACATTCACTAGTATCAGCACTACCAACACTAGTTCGGTCTATGTCGGAATTTTTTGTTTCTTCTTCTGTCTCCTCTAGATCCATAACTTCAGAAATAATTACATTTTCTTTTACTAGTTGTGATTGTATTGTACGCAAAAGATTTTGAGATTGCAATTTTAAATTGTGAGCAAAGTACACACTGTGCATAAAGACTGCGCGGATAATTCTGAATTAAGGTCTTTTAAGTTTGTATTTAAATCTGTTATCATGCAAAATAAGAGCTTTATTTCCTTTTCAATCGTTGGTTTACGCCAACGGTTGCAAGGAAACGATTCATAATTACTGACAATTTAATGACTCGGTATCAGTATACGCTGAGAGTTTAACAAGTATATGAATATAAGTAAAGCACAATAAGTAATAAAAAGAGGCAAAAAGCTGTAGATAAATTTAAAATTCCTAATTTTTTTAAAAGATCCGTAGGTCTACAGATAAATTCGCAGGGTTGGCAGCACTAGTTCAAATAGCAAGTATGAATCCAAACAACGGGGAATGGGGATTCCTTCTCGTGCAACATTATCTCTTCGGGAAATCCCCGTTCGTAAAAGAAAACTTCAGTCAATGTTGCCAATATATTTGTAATTTTCTTTTCTACTGAACCAGAAAAATATAGTAGATTTAAAAATTAAGATAAGTACTTAGTATAAACTCTAAAACAGCCATATTAAACGATAAATGCCTTACAAATTTGAGATTTAGTAGTTATGAAAAAAAAACGTGTCCCAGAAAAAAAAACCTTTTTTTCAGTTTTTTTCTTGTTTTTTTTTTTTTCAAGTCAGAAAAAAAACCGTTTTTTTTACAACACTAGACCGACCCATGAGGAAGTTTCACTTTGATTTATCGATTGTTATTTACATGCGTCACTCTTGGCGATTCATCCGACTGAAACACCGGTAGCGAACGAAAAGTCGAACCCGAGCCAACTTGTTTTATTCGTCATCATGGATGATCGCTTAGTAAGATAACCTCGTAAAGAAACTGGCTGGTACGTCGTGGGTTGCAGGCGCCCAAGTTCTTCGAATACCAGTCCTTGGCATTCTTCGCAGCAGAATACTGTTGCCCTATATGGCTTGGTAGTGCTCATACTGCCAAAGTTGACACCCAGCTTAACGCTGCTATGAGAACAGTTCTCGTTCACTGTAAAAATATAGTTTCGTTTCTCTAGGTAGGGTTAACAATGTGGGTTAGGTAGTCACGAAAGATGTGGCAATTTTAAGATTTTATCATTTTAGTTGCCGGTCTGTTCCTAAGTCTTCTGAGCGAGGAACGGGAAGAAATTGTGGCATGGTCTCTTTGAAAGAAACATACCGGAATAAGCCTGGAGTGATTTGGGGAAAGCATGTAAAACTAAAATCTGAAAGGGCGAACGGGGATTCGAACCAGCGTCCCCCCAGAGGCCAGAGCGTTACCACTTACCACTCAGCCACCACGCTCGATGATAATATATAATGTAGTCTGCTTCATTTAATTTGAAGCCATGCAATTTTCAGGGGCAAATTTCAGACTACTACAGTTTTCACTTAGTCGATTATGAAGCGTCCACAAACTACGTGGCTTGGTCTAGGGGGAGAGGGGTTGTCTGGAAAGCTACGCTGGGCTACGTGGGGGGGAGGGGGTTTCCGAACCAGGCCACTAGCTTGCCATTTATATTATTTGTCACAATTAAAATGAGGTACAGAACACATAACAGCATGCGAATATTTATTTCAGTCATTAAATTATATCTGTATGTAATTTACAATATTCAAAATGTCTTCTGGAATCAATAGGGAACAAAGCTACGTTCTACGTGGATGGGGGTAGGGGGGGGGGTGGAGGCGAAAGCCTAGTCGGGCTACGTGGGAAGGAGGAGGGGGGGGGGTTCAAAGAAGGCCAAAATGGAGCTACGTGGTTTATGGACGCTCCCTTAATACAGCCTGTTTAAACGAGCGAAAGTAGGGTGGTCAGTGCATCTGTTCGGCTCACCCTCACTATACTTCCACTTTACAGTGTGTTTTCAACTATACCCTGTTCACTCCGATCAGACGGCCCAAGGTCATGCTTCTCACTTCATCAACCCCTCCCTTCCTACTTCTCCCAGATGATTGCTCTGTCCATATAGGGCAGCGAGGCGGGATACAGCAGACTGACCTTCAGCCGCCTCTCTTAAGTGAACGGGTTGTAGTAGTTATTATATATTTCGTGCGACCTCAATTATCCTACCGAGCATGGTAGGTGGGTCTTTAACAATCGGTTCGATCCTCGATTTGGCCATCCTCACTTAACTTTCCCATGGTTTTCCAAAATCCATCCAGATGAATACTGGGATGATTCCTTCAAAAAGACACAGCCAATTCATTCCCGTTTGATGTCATACAACCGTTTCCCGAATCTAATGAGCCCAACGTCGGGGAGACGTAAACCCATAAGAAAGATAAATATCAGACATGAAGCGACATCTGGAGTATAATGTTACGATTCGGTTTTACCTTAATGTATATTGCGTGACAATGGAGCGTTGGCAATTATGAAAATTACAGTAGAGCCTGGGTTCATACATGTTAGATGGATGACTTACTCCTTAGCAATCATAATGCTCTAGTTACAGAGTTACATAGGTCACAATGCGTAGGTTATGTGTTTAAATCCGAAACATCTTCACAGTTCATGTGGAATTAGATCTTGGAATAATAAGTCCGCTAACTTCGTAGACCTAAATGAAGGTTCTACCTTGGTTGTAGTCGCCTTACCAAATAATCCTATCAAGCAAAAATGACTTACTACGTGGAAACCGAATCAAGGACATACTGACACGGGTTTTCCATGGTTTTCCCAGTTCACTCCAGGTGAATGCCGGGATTGTTCCTCAAAATAGCCCAAGGGTTTCTGCTACCATATCCCGTATATTCCTTCCGTTGCATAAACTATTACACAATAGGTTAGGTGCAACGCATCATCCGCCATCCACTTTAAGTGAGTCGCGGAGTTATAACAATAATAATAATAATAACAAAGTTGACCTTCCTGTAGGCAGCAAATACACAAAGAAATTTTTAACAGAAATGAAGGTCGGGTAAGGGTCATTTAAAATTCCCCACCCGCTGTCTTACCATTTAGTCACCAGACGGAAAAAAGCTTCGAAAAGTGTTGATAGAGATTCATCACTTACGTTGTAGTGGGTGCCTTGGTGGGCAAACTACGTTACAATTATCTATCATACCTTTATGATTAATAATTGTGGATTTTTAATTTTAATTTTTATGAAGGAGTGAAAATTTATTAATTTTGCAAGAATCTCGACGTTAGTTGGAATTTAGGAAAATTGTCACAATATGACATTTATTTTCTTATCACTGGCGATTACAAGTCTGAGCGAATTTACCGTTAACATTAACACAAATTGGCAAAATCATAAAAGCAACGCTCAGAGTTACAATTAGCCGTCATGAGTAAGCAAACAATTGTATATTTACTTTTAAATACAGGGTGAGTCAAAAGTCGCAGTACACCCTTTTATTTCAAAAACTCTGCAGGAATTGGGAAACCTGAATATTCCAGTAAGGTATTGGTGAGGTGGTCTATCTTTTACGGTATGTACCGAACATGGGCGCCATCTTGAAATCGGCCATCTTGAATCTAAGTCATTTTTTTAAATGGAAAGGGGGTCGTGTGACACATCAAATAACATCAGAATTTTCTCACAAGTTCATTCCTGTAAACAGATTTGAAATAGCAGTTACGGTTCAAAAGTTACATAGCTTTTTTGTTGCAGATAACTGAAGATGGCTTTGACCAAGGATGAGAGAATTGAAATCATTTTGATGTCTGGAGAACGAAGTTTCCGTGTCATAGCTGCAGATTTTAGCAGCCGGCACGCAGAAAGACCTCCAATTTCACACAACACTGTCAGGTGCTTAATTTCCAAATTCCGAGAAAATGGGACTGTGGCTGACAAGGCACGGAGTGGCCGTCCAAAAAGTGCTACTGACGAGACAACCTCAACAATGGTTTTGGCGTCCTTCGTGAAGAGCCCACAACGCAGCACACGACGTTTGTCAGCAGAATGTGGAATCAGCCAGTCATCGATCATACGAATCCTTCATGCCCATCGATGGCATCCATTCAAGATTCAGTTACTCCAGCACCTAGCAGAGGATGACCCAGACAGACGTATGCAGTTTTGCACGTGGGCCTTAGAGGAACATCAACAAGATCCCTCTTTTGCACAAGGCATCTTGTTCAGTGATGAGGCAAACTTTTATGTCAGTGGTGAAGTTAACCGTCACAACCACAGGTACTGGAGTGACCACAATCCACGCTGGATGGAACCTTCCAAGGTAGTTGGTGACGTAAAGGTTATGGTGTGGTGTGGGATATGGGGTACCCGTGTAATTGGACCCATTTTCATTGACGAGAACCTAAATGCTCAACACTATCTGGAAATGCTGCAAGAAGTGGTTTTTCCCGCAGTCCTGAATGAAGATGGCAGCTTTCCCTGCTACTTTCAACAGGATGGAGCTCCACCACACTATGGAGCAGTTGTTCGTCACTGGTTAGATGGTCAATTTCCTGGTCATTGGATTGGCCGACGTGGTTCTGTGGAATGGCCACCCAGATCACCTGATCTCACACCACTTGACTTTTATCTGTGGGGCCATTTAAAGCAACTTGTGTATGCAGAGAAAATAAGAAACAAACACCATCTCCAGCAACGCATTGTAGGAGCGTGTGCCAGCATTTCTGCTGAAATCCTTCTGCGAGTGCATGACGATTGGATCCAGCGCCTTCAAATGTGCGTTGACCGAGAGGGACAACATGTTGAACACATAAAATGACTGTCCTTTCTGGAGAACAATCCGGCTTGTAATTCTAACTGAAATATGTTGTAACTTTTGAACCACAGCTGCTATTTCAAATCTGTTTACAGAAATGAACTTGTGAGAAAATTCTGATCTTATTTGATGTGTCACACGACCCCCTTTCTATTTAAAAAAATTGACTTAGATTCAAGATGGCCGATTTAAAGATGGCGCCCATGTTCGGTACATACCGTAAAAGATAGACCACTTAACCAATACCTTACTGGAATATTCAGGTTACCCAATTCCTGCAGAGTTTTTGAAATAAAAGGGTGTACTGCGACTTTTGACTCACCCTGTATATCTCAGAATCAAAATGCAAGAAATAATGACAATTGGAAACAATGAAAAATACAAGTTATGACGACCTCAGACAAAGGTATCATAATACTGTGACTTTACGGTTAACAAGGAAAATCATGGGCGCCAGAATGAACAATATATCATTCGAAAATAACTAGTTCTGGCAAATTATGCCGCTAGCTCAGGCGTTTTTACAATTACAGTGAGAACATGGACCTATCCTCTCAAAGTCGCTTACGGGTTCTGTTTCACGGAATGCACAATCAGATGGCTTGGTCGTAATAAGTTACCATTGTAGTCCTGCGTCTGATGTCTGCGGTGACTGTAGCGGACCCACGATATGTGAGATTATCTCACAAGTCGGCTATAGGCATCTCTGGTCTGACAATGCGCATCATCGCAATACCGGCTGTGTTGCTGTGATAAGCTTGCTCCAGCAAGGCAAGCTGGCAGCCAGAAATCGTACAGCGGCAGTTGGCGAGAGAAGCCAACTTTCCAAGTCAACCTCAGACTATACTCGCATAGCTTGGACTCGAAGATCGAAGTGAAGCTCGTCGCTCTTCTCTCCCACGAGGAAACTTCTCGCTCCGCCTCTTTGCAGTCTCGAAGCTCACATACAACAGAAATTCCCAGGATTTTAAGTTATACGCTCATTTGGATTGGATCTTCAGGTCGGCACCTAATGTCACGTGATATCCCTGATATGTGATTTGGCCAGCGTATCTAACAGAGGTCGGACATATTCGGCTAAGTTCGGGGACGACTCTGTGTTCTGGCGGCAGTAAACTTGTTGACCGCCTATCCCTAGGGAGCAGAGTGTGTGGTCTGGCAAACCCCAAATCCGCGACTTCTTGTCGCCAAGGTTCGGGAACACCAAGATTAGCTTCAAGCCTACATAGCTCAATAATTCTTTAATATGCGCTTTACCAAGATACACTGTATGTTCACCATTTCATTACAGTCCTCACTTGGAATCTTGCGTACTTTATAAAATTACAACAAAAATCTATTTAGGTGGTCGCCCAAGATTTATGTAAATTACTCTTATATTATTACATATATAATAAAAATGCACCTTGTAACGTGGCGACAGCGCGTCATGTTACAACGTGTGTCTGTGAAACCGTTGTAAACAGAAGCAAGCGATAAATACCTACAACGGATTTCACGTTTTTTGTAGCGCCATAACATACTGCAGTTATCGCACCATTATCTACACCAATCCTTCTGACATTAGACTAAAATTGTAAAAGGTAAACTGTGTTCTCAAAGGATTCGTATAATGTTCTGCTGCTATTATCAGTACTATCAGTGTAATTAAGAGAGACCAGTTATCTTTGTATCCGAAAGCTGCAACAAATTTCTAACTCAAACGAATAAAAATTTGTGTTTCAGGACAAATGCGCTAGTTATTTACTTGATATTCCTCATTTTATACGATTTACGTGTATTGAAAATGGTGGCCGTAATAAATATTATGTGACAAAAATGACACATTTATAAAATACGATCTTTAGTACTCGGCTTTTCCCAAGAAGGGTGAACAGATAATGAATTATCTCTGACAGATTTATAATAGTTTTATGGCGAAAATAACTGGAAGACCCGGCGTTGGCCGGGATTAATTTAATTGCCACAGATTGCAATAGTAATATTGGAAACTGTAAAAAAAAAATAGAATTGTATTAAAGTGTTATATTAGCGCTGGTTACAGATTTATGTAATGATGATTTCGTTAACATTTTTCTACTCCAGAGCTTTCTTGTACACAATATTTTTCAGTTTAGCCATCCGGTATGAAGACGTACTGACTTCTTCCGGTGCTCGCCTTTCTTCTTCTTTTCATTAAGTAATTATAACGGTAGTTGAATTATTTTGTACGGAGATGGATTAAAAAAGTTATGGGATTAAAGATTTAAAATATCGCTCAATTTCTATAATTCCTTAAAAACAGGTGGTACAGTACAATCAATAAATATCGAAATATGTGGTTATTTCATGAATTTAGTGTAGACTCCTCGAGAAATCGAAATGGTAAACTTAACAAATGCTTACGGGAGAGTCAATTCAACTATTTATTCCAAAATTGTTCGTACATTTTAATTAATTAAAAAATTCAGTAAAATCTACAACCTTATTCTTCATAAGAACCTACCTTGATGTACGGAGCATATGTGTAACAAATTTGGTTTAAAATTATACAGCTATTCCATATTTATACTATAATACATATAGGCTTCCATCATATAAAATTTCAAAAAAAAAGTTCAATATCATAGCCTCATTTGCTAATGAAAACCTTCCTTGATGTACAGAGCATATGTGTACCAATTTGGTGTATAATTGTTCCAAGTATTCCGTAGTTATGCTGCAATACACAGAAGCTTCAAAGGCTTCAGTCACAATAACTTAACACGAAGTGGAATTACGTATTACTCAAAATTTTATGTGTACCATTTTATTCTGTAAGAATCAAGTAATAAAAAAAATATTTTTACATACTTCTCACCA
Source organism: Vandiemenella viatica (assembly GCA_031002005.1). NCBI lineage: Eukaryota > Metazoa > Arthropoda > Insecta > Orthoptera > Morabidae > Vandiemenella > Vandiemenella viatica. The sequence continues at coordinate 90,454,391 of JARYHS010008074.1, read as the reverse complement.
AACCAAAAAGAGATAGGAGATCTAGATAGTCAGCTGTAATTTTCACGTATAATACATCATTGTGTACAACTGCTGTGACTCGTCAAATGTGTATTTAAGGAAAAATTCTCAACCAATATTCGAAGAAGAAAATCTAATTTGATTATCAGAGGCGGCAGAGGACTGGGAACAATGAACTAGAAGGAATTCGGCCATCGTCTTTTGAAGGAACCATCTCTGTATTTGCTTGGAGTGACTTCGGGGAAACAATGGAAAAACTGGATGGCCGGACTGTGATTTGAATCCACGTTCTGCTGATTACCTGGCCCGGGAGTTACCCACCACGGTCACTCAATGATTCGTGGCCTAGTGGCATGCCAACTGTAAGAGCCCTCAAACCTAAACTGACTGGAATTGTATTTTATGAAGCATTTGTAACAAGCTAGAGTGTGATTGGAAATGGTTATGTATATTTGGCTTGTATTTTACTGTAAATCAGTGTAAAAGAACTTTGTCTGATGAAAAGAAATTATGTAAATTCCATTCAATATGTTTAAGCAGGGCCGGTTTAAGGCTACCGCAAGAACCGCAATCGCGGGAGGCCCCAAGCTTGAGTATGCCCCGCCATAATCCCCTTAAAAATTTGTCCTTACTTAACGAACAATTTTCCTGCTAAAATAAATAATCTACAAATTTAGAATGTTAACAAGTTGCGTTCATAACAGACGAGAAGTCCTTCTGCAGATTTAATTTATGTAATTTCGTTCGAATAAACTGATTCATCTTTTGACGTTTCCCATAAAAAGTTATTGAATTAAAATGTGTATGCCTGCTCACGTGTCTCCAGCCCCAAAAACCAATATGTATTAGCAAAGAAATGCAAGAAAATAAATGTCGTATATAAAAAGCGTATTATAAATATAATAGCTATAAAATTGAATACAAAAACAATTTCATTTGAAACAATGGGCAGCAGGGCTTAGCCAGAAATGAAAGTGACAGTAGTCCATATGAGATGCATTGATAAAACTCCAAAGATTCGGCGAAGTTGGTCCCGAAACCTCAGTCCGTCTCTTTAATCGTTGTTTGAGCTCTACACACAGATATATATTTGTATGTCTGTGTGTGTGTGTGTGTGTAAAGTCACGAGAATTATCTAAAGTGTAGGCAAAAGTACTTCTAGAAAAGAAGTAGGGGGCCCCAAAATCAAACTTCGCAGGGGGCCCCGAAATTCCTTAAGCCGGCTCTGTGTTTCAGAACAGAACTATTGCAGAGAATTGCTTAAATGTTGGTAATTTCAAGTTTTAAGGCGAGCTACGATGTTTAAAGGATGATTTATTACAGTTAAAATGATTTATGTGGATAATTTTGTGTTTAAGTATCATTAATTTTAATTTGTAAGCATTTTGTAATTATTATAAATGATTATGTATTAATTCTGATTGTTTTTAATGCGTTTTCAGTTGTTTAAGTATTGCTAATGTTCGAGAAATATCTGTGGGAAGCCTTTGTAGTGTTCTAGAACTTTCAATGGAACTTATATAAACCGATCAGCAGAGACAGAGACAGTTTTAGTTTTTCGACGAGTTTATGAACACGGTGGTGTGACTATATTGTCTTTGGAAAAGGTGATGAATGTAATCGCTGGAGTTGTTTACATATGTCCAGTATCTTTGAACTTCCATGTGGTTATGAAAATAAAAACAAGTTGAATTTGAAACTGGATCGTGGACTAGTTAATTAATATATTTAATTAAACCACGAACCATCTAATACCACAACAGCATTTGAATTCGACTAAAATAAAAATGAAGCTTCAGTTGCGTCATTAATTCCACGATATCTTTAAAAAATATTTATTTGGGAGCCTGATATATATTCTAAAAAATACTTTATAGTAATAACTAACGCCAGGATCTTTGGTTTGGATTTCCACTAAAACTACTGAGAGTTGACCTTTTGACGGAGTTCAGTTTATGTTGGATCAATGTAATCAGACCAAGATTCATTAAAATCGTTGCGACACAAGTTCCAGCTTCCGTTCCTAAGTTTAGCAATATTCTCAATAGAATTTCATTGGATAAAATTATTTATAGCCTACTTAGAATAATGCGTGTAATAATGCTCAGAACATGACGCAAAATCATTTATAATGTATTTACTACACGTACACAAATATGCGTTCGCTATTCTATTTGTGTTCTCTGCCATAAATCCAGAAAACCGAGAGTGCTGGAAGAACAGTAACGCCCAATCCTCGCATTCGGGAGAACACTGGTTCGAATTCTCGTCCGGCGATTCAGATTTCGGTTTTCCATGGTTTTCCGAAAGTCTAAGGCCAAATCCCTTCCCGTTCCTTACCTTTTGCCCCTTTCCGTTTCTTGTTGCTTCGACGTCGATGAGGCGTAAGCCCATAAGAAAAGGGAAAAATCCAAAACACTTTAGCAGCAGACAAAAATAGCGATAATAGCAAGAATAAATACAAAATTCGTTTTTAGTGTTCTTCCACGATAAGTATAATAAGAAATTATAAATCTTCTAATGTAAACTGAAACACTCTCTGTTTCCTATCTTCTACACGAATAGCAGCTATCGATTGGGAACCGGGCGGTGAACTAGCGGCAAATAACGAAACGCGGAACGTCACAAAAAGTTGGTGACTATTGCTCTCGACGGACAAAAAAAGAGTTTAACCGGTCGTTTTGTAAATTTTTGTGTCAATAAGTTTTAGAACACTTGGCATCTCCAGCATAGTCAGGGTCGATAACTTTTGTGTAATTACAGTCGGCGAAGAAGTGTACACGAACTTATCACCGTCAAGACAAATGAAGTGAAGGACGATATAGAAGTGATGTTATCTTTCATGAGCTTGTTGATATTTTTTCTTTCATTTTTTCCTCCTCTAGCAATGATATTCCGCCGCTTGTATTAAGCGAGCGGTAACGTACCGGCCTCTTTTTTTTAACTGCTTAACGTCTCTTAACAGCGAGGTCTTTAGAGACGGGAAAGGATGGGGGGGGGGGCAAGGAATGGGAAGGAAGTCGGACATGGCCTATTGAAGGAAGCATCTCGGCATTTGCCTGGAGTGATTTGGGAAACCATGGAAAACCCAAATCTGGATGCCCGGACGGGGATTCGAACCGTACTCCCGAATGCGAGGCGAGAACCGGCCTCGCACCAGGATGACGCGGATTTGGGTTTACCATGGTTTTCCCCATGTGAATGCAAGGATATTTTCCTCAAAAGGCAATGGCCGAATTCCTTCCAATTCCTTAAAAACAATCCGATTACCGATGAGATAACCTCATCTGACGCGAAAGAAATAGGACATTCGAAAATCCTTTCAACAATAGAAGGATCGTTGGGAGAAGTGCGTATACTTGAAACTGAAGTGCTTCGAAGGATATTACGATTCCGATCAGATCTTCAGTTGAATAAGTATCTTTTATTAGCACCTAAAGGAAACATATTTTATCCAAATTTTTCTCTTTTCATTTACAATTTTTGCGAGAATTCGGAAAAATAAGGAGATGGTTCACACCCTGAAAACTGAATAACTAGGTTGAGAAAATTGTAATCATGCTAAAAAAAATCTTATTTTGATTTCGTTTTCAAATAATGAAGCGACAAATTTTACATTGATAAAAAAAAATTATGTAGTTATTTAAATATTGAATTGCTTTTTGTGATAAAAAGTAATTTCACAAATTGTTTAGATGAAACGAATTATTTTCTTCTGTGTGAAATAGACATTTTCTCTTGATACATCAAACCTTCACCATCTTCCCGGAGATAAAATAAATGTCACACATTTTATTTGATTACACATAAGTATTAAAATCGTGGGGTTGGGTGAAAGAGGAAGGGGAGAATCTTGCCGAACTTCGCGTGTAAATAATCAGGTAAACTATGTCGCTGCCTACACAATTCCAAGTAGCGACGCGCCTTCCCCCTTGACGTCAATATTTATAGCCGGCACCACTAATACGCAAGCTGTTGCTGCCTTCACGTTAAAAACGACGCAGCCAATCAATAAATCAATCAGAACGCCGCCCCTCACTCCACACATCCGCAGAGAGGTAGGGAAAATATCGGAGGCTTCGAAACAAAAATGGTATGGTCGATCAAGACGAAGTCACTGACTTGTGAAAGCTGTCATAAGCTACAGTTCCCACTTCGCATTTTTGTTTTACTTAGGGCAGGGGTGGCCAACCCAAATGATCTTGCAGGCCAATTTGGAAATGCATCATAACACCGCGGGCCGCGTATAAAGTTATATATCGCCATATTAAATTTAGACACACTCTAGATATTTTTTTTGGAGTGAAAAATTGAAACATAATGATGTATTATTATTGTGTTTACTATTATTTCTTAGATGTATACATAGATGATATTAAATGCACATTTTAAAGAAATGTATAACACTAAAAATGATATGTAGAAATATACAAATAAAAATGAAATAAATTTTTAAAATATGGATGCACAAATAATGTATTGTTTTAATACATTGGTTTTCACTACTTTGGCCTTTATAAAATAAATGTGTGTTGTAGAAGTGTGATGAATATCGCGGACCGGAAAAATATTCAAGGCTACCCCTGGCTTAGGGTTTTACGCCTCGTCTACGTCGAGTTCATTAGAGGCGGGAAAGGACTGGGGGCAAGGAACGAGGAGGAATTCGATCATGGCCTTTTGAAGGAACTAGTGTTGTGCAAATTGCCCTCTACTCACGCTTGAACTCTCTCTGTTATTTACATGACGGGTCCTCTCTACCCGGGCGAAATGTGGCCGCTGGAACTTCCACAGGCTCGGTGGACAGATGAAGACTTGTTGGACAAATGAAGGCTCGGCGGAAAAAAGAAGGCTCGGTGGACAAAAGAAGGCTCGGTGGACAAATGAAGGCTCGGTGGATAAATGAAGGCTCGGTGGACAAATGAAGACTCGGCGGACAAACGAAGGCTCGGTGGACAAACGAAGGCTCGGCGGACAAATGAAGGCTCGGTGGACAAATGAAGGCTCGGTGGACAAATGAAGGCTCGGTGGACAAATGAAGACTCGGCGGACAAACGAAGGCTCGGTGGACAAACGAAGGCTCGGCGGACAAATGAAGGCTCGGTGGACAAATGAAGGCTCGGTGGACAAATGAAGGCTCGGTGGACAAACGAAGGCTCGGTGAACAAACGAAGGCTCGGTGGACAAACGAAGGCTCGGTGGACAAACGAAGGCTCGGTGGATAAATGAAGGCTCGGTGGACAAATGAAGACTCGGCGGACAAACGAAGACTCGGTGGACAAACGAAGGCTCGGTGGACAAACGAAGGCTCGGTGGACAAATGAAGGCTCGGTGGACAAATGAAGGCTCGGTGGACAAATGAAGGCTCGGTGGACAAATGAAGGCTCGGTGGACAAACGAAGGCTCGGTGGACAAATGAAGACTCGGTGGATAAATGAAGGCTCGGTGGACAAATGAAGGCTCGGTGGATAAATGGAGGCTCGGTGGACAAATGAAGACTCGGCGGACAAACGAAGGCTCGGTGGACAAACGAAGGCTCGGCAATGCAGGAATAACGCATAGTGCCTTCCTCGCCCGCGCCGCGCAACCACGGTGGTACATCATAGAAAACTGCAAACGATTGTACAGCAGGGGATTCTCGAATCTACAGAATGCCAGTGACTACTACCAAGTTCTATCAATTGAATCATCGAAGGCATAAAATGCAATCCGTATGTGTATGACAAACATATGTAACGGAAGTATTACGAAATATGAGATCAGAACACAATTTAACGAAAATCATAACATAAATAAGTTATCTACAGTCACTGACATACATAAGATATACCCTGAATCCACATTTAGTGCATCATGGTTTCGATGGAGGTTTGTAATGATTTGTACCTAGTAACGTACAACATTGCTTTCACTTTAATGATATAACTGATATCATTCTAATAAGTGATTGTTAATGACTAAACGATCATTCCTAAGTTCAGTAGAAAGGTTGTTTCACTTTTTATAAAATGCCTGAACATCACCATAGAAATGTTGAAATGTGGTGCAATCAGTCGAATTTAACATAGAGTTGTGCCCGGTCTATAAGTATCGGAATTTTCCGAAAGTAAACGCATACGATCTTATAAAATGATCCAATAGCACGTAGAAAATAATAACAATTTAGTCTCCACTCTTTAATTTTCGCTCACTTCATTCTTCGATTTAGCGATTTTAAGACTACGATTCAGTTCGTGGCTTTTCCGATTATACCAGTCGAGTACCATCGTTGCTTCGTCACCACACAGCACGTGAATAACAGACCGAGCCTACTGTCAGGCTCGAGCTTACGTCCAGGCTCGGTCCTCTGGACTGTATTTCCGGCATTTGGCCGACAGAGATCGCGCTAGAAGCGACAAACCGAGCGATCCTAGAAAGCGTTTGCACTACTCTAGAATGAACCATCCTGGCATTCGCCTGGAGTAATTTGGGGAAACCATGGAAAATCCAAATCTGGATGGCTGGCCAACAACTCGAGCCCGCACCATCTCGGATTATTTTACGGTACTTTAAATTCAAAGATTAAAATGTGTTGTGGGATATGCCAGCAAAACTACTATGCTGTACATTACCAGAAAAGAAGCCATTCTTGGTCTACCCGTGGTACCTGAGCCACAAGTTTGCAGCTAGACAGTGAATTCACAGCTCCTGAAGTAAGGTTCTCACTCTGATCTAAGAGCTCGATTTAAGCACGGTAGCTTGACCGAGAGGCAATAAGGTCCGTGATGGCGAGCTACAGGATAATAACTAATAAACCGATATATTATTTGCAATTCTTCGGCTGGCTAGTCACTGTACATGTCATGTTAAGAACCGTCAACCTAGTTTAGTTTCTTCGATTACTCACAGTTGCTTCATAGAGGCTGTTTTGCATAATCTACCATCGAACCTTTGCATTTAACAGCCTCAAGTGGGAGAGATGATTCGTTTAGAATCAGTGGGGTGGTTCTTGAGCGCTGTTGAGATAACTGGTTCTGGTTATTATTTCATATTAATCAAAACAATACAAACTAGATTATAACCAACATGCTACAATTCTATGCACTTAGTATGATAACACTACAACAGTTCAAGTTCACCCTAAAATGTATTGAAATAATTTGATCTCGCATGCTGCTCCGTGGATCGGCTCATCATATATTTGTATACAGTACGCACATGTTTCCTGTGATGTTCAAGAAGAAGCCAAGTTGCTGGATAGTTGTACCCCGAATCAGATGTCTGATCACAGGAAGTACTTACCACTTTTCGCTCAGTTTACGTACATTTAATATTATATTTTAATCCAGGTTATTATATTCAGGTCATACTCGTCAAAGTCTACACCCTGCACCCATTTACTTCAAATATCGCTGGTGGAAATAAAGAAAGGAAACAAACACGCTGCTATCGCTTGTAATATCGTAGGACTAATTGATCACAATGCAACTTTCTTAAATTGGGGTTTGATCTGAATCTCCAGTTACGGTTATTTATTTTGCTGCCAATAAGTTTCTTCTAGCTCTGCTGTACACAACTCTACTGACCTCAAAGTCAGATTAATTTTTCAATCATCTGCTTTAAAAGGTCTTTTTTTTTTCCTTATTCTACATTCCTGCGCTGAATTGCAAATTATTAAAACCAGTAAGCTTAAAAATGTTGTCCACCAACAAATTTTTTTCTTTAGTGATATTTGTCCCTGTTCTCTTCTCATTTTCCAATATTCAAAAAAAAGCGTATATCTATAATTTTATTGCCATCCATCCACATAATCAGATTTCACACGTTTTTGGGTTCCTGCTTCATGGTCTCGTTCTCTGAAGAGTTGTGCTTAGACTCACCATAAATTTCTTACTGAAGCCTTTGTAAATTTCTGTTTTCATTTCGATGTCCATCAGCTTTCAGTAGCTTTTTTATATCACCCAGTGAGTGTAAATTCTCTTGCTAAATAACAAAATTCTCTTCTTCCAGCTTAAGTTTGAATATTCATTCGATAATTTATTAATTTCCTATTGTACTTCGATGTTATATTCCCTCTGTCCCGTTTCTCACCCTACCACGCCCTCCCGCTGTCTAACGCTCAGAGCAGACCACTGTGTTACATTCATCTCTGACTGGAGAACGGTGACGCCACCTGCCGGCTTTCGCTCGCAAATTAACAGCGACCAGAGATATTATTACAAATTAGAGATTATGTGAACAATTCAATAACTAAACAACTGTGATCAAATGAATTTCCAGAATACTTTCATTAAGTTTGATTTTTCGTAGCATTTCATTTTCAATTAAATACATCAATTTAGTTAAAAACATATGATACAACTTTACGGCTAAAAAAAGGTGGATTGAAATTATCCTTTTGGGGCGTCCATTTAAGTGTGTAGTTTTTCGTAAATCTGAACTTACCTCTTTTGTTTGGTTTGATTCGGTAAAATCCGGTGAGATCTGGTTAAACATTCCCCCCCCCCCCCAAACGTAAGACCAACCTAGTAATTCTGGAGACCTTTCTTTTTTTAGCTCTACACTTCTTTGAAAGGCAGCAATCTGAAATAAAATGTTGACATGTGATTTCCGTCGACTCCTTCACCCTCCCCCCCCCCCTTATTTGTGCGCACGTAATTAATGGACGCCCCATTTAAGATTAAATGAATATCTCCCAGTCATTGCCATTTGAGTATCTTCACTGCCACGCTGCTCCGCTATCTGTAGGTATGAAAGTATTTACATTGGACTACGTGGGATGCGTGTTCACTGTACCTTGTCCATTACGTTATTTATTTCCTTATTTCATTTAAATTTTTCAGGGGGAACCCTTGAGGTGAAACACAGGGCAGCTTCGTATTTTAGCCAGATCACGTGAACAGGTTGACGTTTGACCCTATAAACCGGAACTATTCCTGACCTTGTGTCCATTACCTCACATATACTAGTACTGTATAACCTTGAGGGCGCACCTAAGAAGTGATGCGTGTTAATATACCGTAATGGCTGACTTCCCCAAGACTTCGCAGCTAAATGTTGCGTATAGTGTTCGTGAAGGTCAAGGCCAGCCGCCGGAAGAAGATACTCGGCGGCGCAAGAAGCGCCTCGAGGGACTATCTTAACTCTCGCGGGCGCCGCTCTATCCGGAGGAAGTCCACTCCGTTTATCTGCTGGGCTCCGTCTGACGGGAACACGTCTTCTCAGCGCGCTGTGCTTCAAGGACAAATACTGTGCGGAGTCAATTCAAATCGTGTGAAACATTTACGAATGCAAGAACGGATACTCTACCGCCCTATGATTGCAAAGAAAACCTATATGCACGGCCACTGGCAGTCAGTTACCGGGCGCGGACAGAACCACGCGGTATAGAACAGGGATACAACAGTTGAGCTGTTATGACCGAGTTAGGAGGAGGGCGATTTTGCAATCCTACCTAACTTTTTTTTTTTGTTGGCACTTGGTTCGAGGACCATACAGCCAGCTTTTACATTGTATTGCGAACATTTCAGAGTAATTTTTTTTTTGCTGTCGTCAGTCATTTGACTGGTTTGATGCAATCCTCCATCCCTTCCTATCCTGTGCTAACCTCTTCATTTCTACATACCCCTTACAGCCCACGTCCTCAATTATCTGCTTCATATATTCTAATCTCTGTCTTCCTCTACAGTTCTTACCTTCGACTGTTCCCTCCACTAACAAATTAACCAATCCTGCATGTCTCAAAATATGACCTACCAGCCTGTCTCTTCTTTCTGTAAGCTTCTTCCACAAACTTCTTTCCTCGCCCATGATTTCCAAAACTCGCTCATTTCTTACTTTGTCTGTCCACTTAATTTTCAGCATTCTTCTGTAGCACCACATTTCAAATGCTTCAATTTTCTTTCTTTCCGGTATTCCTAAAGTCCATGTTTCGCTACCATAAAGTGCTGTGCTCCACACAAAGAGTTTTAAAAAGTTCTTTCTAATTCCTAGATCAATATTTGAAACTAAAAGGTTTCTCTTTTTCATGAAGGCTCTTTTTACTAGTGCTATTCTGCTTTTAACATCATTCCTGCTTCGGCCAACGGTGGTAATTTTACTTCCCAAGTAACAGAATTCTCTTACTTCTCCTATTGCATCCGATCCTATTTTCAGAGTAATACATACATTTTAAAGTAATACAAGTATTTTGCTATACAGACATTTCAAAGTAATACAAATATTTCAATGGATAACAAACATTTTAAAATAGTACAAGTATTTTGCTATAAGGACATTTCAAAGTAAACAAAAATTTCAAGGTAATACAAATATTTTGCTATACAAGTATTTTGCTATATGGGTAACAATGCAATGTTCATCATACTTATAACTCGAGCTCATTTATATTTTTATTTGGTTGTTTTATATAACCATTACAATGGCCTTGTATACTCTTTGGTCGTCCATAGCTAAAAGATTCAAGATGTTTGTTGGTAGGTTTATGCCTAGTTGTTGTAGGTCTTCCAGCAGTTTGGTGGACTGCTGCCAGTGTCTTTTACAAGAGAATCTCGCGTGGTTTACATCTCCCTCACCTGTCTCGTCACTACCTAACATTCGGAAGGACGGAGGTAAAATCCCGTCCCGCCATTATAATTGCGGTTTTCCGTGGTTTTCCGCAGTCATCCCATTCAAATGCCGGGATGGTTCCTTTCAAAGATCACGGCCAATTTCCATCCCCTCCCCTCCCCTTTGGATTAAGTAGACTGAAAAGAGTTCCTGAAACTCTCCAGCAGCCTCTCCTAGGAATGAAACCAAAAAGATACCAGAAGAGTAAAACGGGAATCAGAAAGTTTCTTCCAGAAATATTCTGTCTCGAAATAATAACTAATTTCAGAATAGCAGATGAGACAGATGAAATGCGTACTGTCAAAAGTCCAAAATTAACGCTGACAACACAATTTAATATTTTCCCTCCCCAGCTCCATGACCCCAAGCTAACCACTAAATGTAAATAGGTCCCTCAACAGTTAAACGTAGGTCCTAAGTGTATATGCAAACAGACCCTCCAATAGGTTTTAGGTAGGTCATGTCAAATAGATATTATGCTCCAATAGAATAAGCAGGTTACAAACTCTTTTAAATGTTTATATAGATAACCATCCAATAGTCTTACAGAAAAAAACATCACAAAGCTTTTAAAAACCCAAAAATATAGTAGCAATAGGAAAATTACAGTTACAATAAAACTTAGAAATAGATATGAGAAAATCTATAGGAACCCTGGCAAAAGAAAGGTAAACGGGGTTTGCCTAACAAGATGACCAACATTGCAAGATATGACATAAACGAAATGTCAAGCCAAAAAAGCATAATCCGACAACAGTAAAGGAGGAATCCTGAGAATGTAAACGACATCGTAGCTTCGCTACGCCAGATGATGCTGCTCAGTTGACTAATTATCTGTCGACCAACTGACCAGTACAGATGTTTATGCACCTGACGAAGAAGACGAAGCTATTGGTCGAAGTTTCGTGTCTTCACAACATAACTCGGTGATATACCCGAGAAGATTTCATTTCATTTAAGAATGCTAATAGCTCTATTGGCATGGAAGAGGATTGTTGTGACAGAGGAAGAAATTCGGCTATAGCCTTTTAAAAGGACGATGCTGGAGTAATTTAAGGCAGTGGAAAACAAGAATCTTGATGTTCGGACCGAAGAATGAAGTTAACCGTGTTACGTTACTAACGCTAATCGCAGGCGTAAGGTACGGTGGATAGTCTATATGGCAGCGTTTCCAACATCATTAACAAAATTTGCCGCTAGAACACAAAACTAAGTGCAACGATTTAGTGTGATCAGAACGAATGGGTTTTCTGTTCTTCGAGAACATGTGTGAATCGATAAAAATTAAACTGAAGCAGCATTAATATTATCAAACATCAAACTTTCCAGTAGATATGAAAGATAGGTTAAACCTGATTTTACTGCGATTTCTGTGGTTTTCACTGCACAGGTAAGGACTCGGTTATAAGAAGCGACGAAATTATGTCACTTTACTAATCATCAGATACAAATGATGATACTTCAGATCATAGTATCTGATGAATGCCAATTTTACGGGAAAGATCAGTTATATTTTATCGTCTCCAAAAGAAATTAAAATTAATGTTGATAGCACTTAGCTATTATCCATTTATGCTAGCTGAATTTTAATTTTACTGTGGAAATAAAAGTCCAGGACAAAAATGAGTGGAAGAAATTTTTTTAGAGTTTCGGTCACGTGGTATTAGTTTACAAGGTCTCACATATATATAGATCACGGTTTTTGAATTATCTATTTACTTATTTTATTTTTCGTATTTTTTGTATTCATAAACTATCGCATATCTACTCATAGGAACTTACGTGATAGGTGGGTTCATTATTTAACTTGTATTTTCTCTCATTAAATAACAGAAAACTTTTTCATCCTGATGTTATCATTTTTATCATTGTTCCTATCAAAATAAATTTCAGGGCAAAAATTCAAATTTACAATCGCACAAATTACATGACACATGCTACTACTATAAAATATGTTAGGTTAAAAACAGGATGAAAACTACTAACAAGGAAGTCATATTATCTTCATCGTAGCTTACCGAATATAATTTGAAATAGAAGCATAGAGTCATTTGGACTAGGCGCAATTTTTAGAGCACCTGCATTATGATTTACACCTAGTACGCACACGATTATGCGAATTTCTGGTTATATTTGTAAGATTTCTGGTGAGTTAATAAAAACTTTAGAATCGAAGTTCATGAATGAAGCTTTTAAAGAGCAATCAAATCAAAATACTTCTACAGCATTTTTGAGAGAAAATTTATAGAAGTAGCTTCATCATTACCATAGTTATGCTTAATTGTCTCACAACCAAATCTTCGAAGTACATTGAAGGCATTACCCACGGATTCGACAAACCTAAAATCATACTCAGATACTTCCGGTACCAAATAGTAAAAACGGCAACCTTATTTTCTTTCATGCTATGTAATGTTAAGGTGTTTATACGAGCTTCTTTCGATGATTCGGAAATCATTTTTCGTATGCCTCAACTTCGATGATTCGGGAATACTCTTTAGCATGCCAGACATTTTATGGATTATCATTTAGAAAATCAGAAAGATAGGTAGTAGATGCACAAAGTGCTGAAGTGTATTCAGTTGCTGTTTCTTCCAAAATATTCATTTATGTTCTGCATATTCTTGATCACATATGAAAAAATGGCTATGTTTAAACTAGTTAACTCTGGAACTCCTTCCCCAACTTCATCTTTGTATAAATCTTTCTTCAGTCATTGTCGTCAAGGGCGTATCCAGGATCAGAACTATGGGGGACAAGATTTGACCTGGGGGGGGGGGGGGACTCGTATTTGTTTCGAGGAAGTGGGGTGGGGGACAAACTCAAACCTATTGAGAAAACTATTTTTATTATTGACTAACATAGTAATCCAACCACTTAATCTAAGGACCTACTATGTAGTTAATTAAGATCCTAACTCAGTTATAGTTTTTTTTTTTTATGTGAACATTAATCGTCATGGATCTCAGAAAATTTTTCAATAACTTTGTTTGTCAATAGTATCGCACGGCATTCTTTCACGAAATTTCAATGCACACTTATCAGGCATAATCCATTCAATCTTTCCTCTCCCATAGTGCTCCTGAGTCAGTTCTTCACTCGTCGAAGCGCTCTGAAGGCAACACGATCTTTGAATATTTCTCCTTTCACGTCCATGTTTCGTAACAGAGGTCAAGCCTACTGGGTAATAAGATAAAATTTGAGTAGTTTTTATTTTATTTTGTTTATACCATGTAAGAATAGTAATATAATTCAATGAGCCTGGTTAGTGAGTAGTAATGCTCAGGCCTGGCAAATGGTGGGTCACTGCTTCAAAACCCGGCCGATTTTCCATGGTTTCCCGAAATCACTCCAGGCGAACTCTGGGATGGTTACTTCAAAGGTCCATGGCCGAATCCAATCCCGTACCAGAAAGGGGGATGGGGAAGAAGGAGAGAGAGAGAGAATTTTGCGTTTATGATCCTGCATCTGAATGGATCAGGATCCTTGCGTTAAAGCTATCGGGTTAAAATCCCGAGGTGCCCAGTAATTTCTACGGGTATTACTTTGCTCATATGCGATATGCAAAGGAGTTCCGTGGTTCGAATTCCATGTTGAAATATTTGTACAGTCATGCCAGAAGCGGAATAAGTCTGAATGTTTATTGATCTTAGTAGCCTACGTGAAGCACCATGTGATAGCCTGTTGCTTTGATTCAAATGTTCGCCTTATCTTTGACGCACTGACTTAGTGTGTTTTATCCGAGAACCAAATATGACTTCTTTTTTTTCTATTTTTGGACAATGTTCTACGGATAACTAAAAAACTATGTTTGGCGTTGGTAGTATCATTTCGTTTTACTAATTGTGGTCTTTTGAGCGGTGAAATATTGTGAAGTATACTGTTTAAGAGAGATTGTAGACTGTAAGTTTTTTCTCTTGCTTTGTTAATGCTTGTATAGCAGGATGCTGGACACAGTCGACACTGGAGCCTGAGCTGAACAGTCTGATCTTTCCGCAGCCACACTTGATGTCTTCGATCTCCGCATAGCTCCATCTTGCTGGGTTGACTTTGGAGCTGCGCACTCCTGATCTTAGCCTAGTCAGAGACTTCCATATCCTTGTCATAACCAGGTGGTAAAGATTCAGAAAACCTTCCTCAGCCACGGGGAAGGATAGCCTTAGCTTACCACATTTGTAATATGGTTTTCTTATCTGAGGCCTCAGAAAATGCACTGGAAGTGCTCAAGTTTTGGTCTAGTACAATTTGATGTTTGAAACTGTGTAATAATATGTTTCTTACACGAAATAAATATAATAAAATGCATGTATATCATTGAATATTAAAGTAATAATAGCTGGTGAATAAACGAGAAGTATTTATCACAAAAAGGGAGTAGCCTGTTTGATGCAGTAAAGAATAGGACGGATTATCCTGATTTTTATTTCTGCCAGAATGCATCAAGAAGAAAAAGCAATGCTTAATAAAATATTCCACTTACTTTTGGAGGATTCGCGCTGTTTTGAACGATGTTTTACTTCCAAAGTTTCGACACCCATCGTGGGGCGTTCATCAGGTCTGTTTAGAAGTGAAGTATCACTTCTGACGGTTGTCAGGTTTAATATTTTGGACGATCCGAAGTGGTAAAACTTGGTATGCTAAATATTCAACAGGAAAATTACATAGTTAGGCCACGATCTTGGACAGTCTTTGTAGAAATGGTGTGATCATGCGTGTACGAAATGTCAACCATCTAATTTCACCGTGAAATTAATGTATTTATTTCATCAATACGTTTTGCTTATATAAACTTTTCCGTTGCTGAAAATCTTAGATAATTCAAAAAGGCTCCTTTCAGGCTCAAAAGTTAGGAATCTTATTCAGGAAAACTTGTTTTCCAACTTGATGGTTAATTATCCACTTCATTCTTGCAAATGCTAAACCGTCAACTGGAGGAAGTTTACAATCGCACCGTTTTCTCTCAAACTTGAGAAGCCTCCGTAACGACACCCCTATTGGAACTTGGCCAAGTCTTGGCTACCGTGATCCACTGTCCACGAAGGGGCTTCACAAACTTCTGGCTGACAAACAACATTGTAGAAACTTGGCGAGAACTGCTTATCAGCGATAAAAAAACATGGCGAGGCAGTGCGAGGACCACAGACAAGGGAAATATTCTCAGCACGCTGCAACTAATTTCTAACTTCGGTGCGATGAATCGTTTCCAATTTAAAGTTTGCGGGCAAGGAGTGTGGGAGAACAGAATCGCGAAGCGTATTAATTAGGAGTAACTATGTCACGCCCAAGGTGTTTGGCTCGAACAATTAGCTCCCAGTTCAACAGAGAGCGTTTCGGACAACTCGGAACGCGGAAGACTTATGAGCGTCGTCTTAAGCACGCTGTGGACTTGGTCCGACCCAGCAAACAGCCAACACCAAAGAGGTTATATGTAACAAGTTGTATAAAATCAGTTATAGCATTTCCGGAGATGTAAAAACCAGTATATATTCACAGACATTACTAAACTAAACATTGTTGGAATCAGATACGTATTCAGTCAAAAGGGCATACGTTCTGTTTTCTGTTTTAATTACGATTCTCGTAATTGAGTAAGAATACCGGTTACTCCTTAAAAATGCATATTTAACCAAATAAAAACGTGACACAAATACTAGGATAACTTAATTCGATCTCCACTCAACTAATGTAGATTACTTTCTCTCCGTATAACTTTACTTCTAATTCATTGAGAAGGCAAAATAATTTTTTTAAAAACTAGATGACCATTGCGAAAATTTCGCAAATACGATGAATAGTAAGATTTGTGGTATATAATAATATGAAAGAAGAACCACCTCATTTACAGCAATTGTACATTTGTTTAATGTAATAGGTACATAACAAAATACTTACGACATATTGCGAAACAATTAGAAAAGACTTCTGGATGCTTCAAACATGTGCATGACAAACTGTCGGTGGCCTTACCGGAAGCAACTAACCTGAACAAAATACACACAGAATATCCATATCTCTGTGATGTGCACCGCTGTGATCGTAGCCAGTGAGAAAATTTCGCGAAAAAATATTTACATAGGAGTTGTATAGAAAAACAGAAATATTTCTTTAACAAAAAAAAAAAAAAAAACAAAAAAAAAAAAATTACAAAAAACACACCGTTTATTTAAACGTCTGTGATATGTGGTGCCGCTATCTAGCGGATTGGTTCTCAGCTGTCTCATACGCGGCGACTTACTTTTGTCCTTCAAGTGTAAAATTCCGAAAAATTTCATTCTTAATATATTATGTTGCCTTAGAGGAGACCTTAATCTTCTTTATAATGATACTTCATTTGTCGATTTCTGTTAGGTATCCAGGGAGATAAATGGTTCGTTTTTTTAACTGCTTTACGTCTCTCAACAGCGAGGTCTTTAGAAACGGGAAAGGATGGGGGCAAGGAATGGGAAGGAATTGGGTCATGATCTTTTTAAGGAAGCATCCCGGCATTTGCCTGGAGTGATTTGGGAAACCATGGAAAACCCAAAAAATGGTTCGTGACACACAAATAATGCATTTTAGAAACATTGACATTTTTGCCCTTTAAGGGTCGAATTAGGAAAAATTAGTTTCTTAAAATATGATGTGACCAAAGCTCATACCTAAGGCTTTAAAACGGTACCTTATTTATCGATTGCGGTTAGGTATGAATGGAAATAATGGCTACTTAAAAAAAAAAAAATGCCCACACCTTATAGAAATAATATATATGGTAAGGTATTTCTTTTATTTTCCCCAAACGTGATATCATGAAGGAATTATTGCAAGTGTGTCAGTACGATTTGTATAATTCAACAGAAGTACTAGTTCGGCATAGTTTTGTCATCAAAGTTTCTGTTAAAGGCATCAGACTTTTAATTCGGATAGTGGCAACTATGAACTATAAAAGAGAAAATTTCAACCACATCGAAGTAATTTTGATTCCGAACAGACTTCTTCTAGCAGCGCGACGTATTGTCAGCATTTCAGAGAGGATTGCTTCGCAACGGTGTACACATAACTGTTACTCATCTACAGCCACTTTCAGCAACATTTCTGTCTTAGCGGAAAGCCAAAAATCGTAAGTAGTCTTTTCGTGAGTGTTGGTAGCCTGAAAATCAGAATAATTTTGAATGAATGGAGGCTATAAAATGTTCTTGGGCCTAACACCGGGGGAGCGCGTTTGTTTGAAGCGACGTTTCGAATAGCTCTCCTAGTTCATTTTTTTTTTTTTTTTGTAACTTTTTACGTCTCTTTTTAACATCGAGGTCTTTAGAGACGGGAAAGGATGGGGGGCAAGGATGGTGGGCAAGGATGGGGGCAAGGAATGGGAAGGAATTCGGCCATGGTCTTTTGAAGGAAGCATACCGGCATTTGCCTGGAGTGATTTGGGAAACCATGGAAAACCCAAATCTGGATGCCCGGACGGGGATTCGAACCGCCGTCCTCCCGCATGCGAGGCGAGAACGCTAACCGTTACACCGCCCCGCTCGGTCCCTAGTTCATCGTCTAATCGCTCTTCTATTTCATCTACTAATCGCTCACCTATTTCATCTTCTAGTCGCTCTCCGATTTCATCATCTCTCTCCTATTTCTTCTTCTAATCGCTCTCCTATTTCATCTTCTAATCGCTCTCCAATTTCTTCTTCTAATCACTCTCCGATTTCTTCTTCTAATCGCTCTTCTATTTCATCTTCTAATCGCTCTCCGATTTTATCTTCTAATCTCTCCTGTTTCTTCTTCTAATCACTCTCCTATTTCTTCTTCTAATCACACTACGATTTTATCTTCTAATCGCTCTCCTATTTCATCTCCTAATCGCCATCCGATTTCATCTTCTAATCGCTCCGCTATTTCATCATCAAATCGCTCTCATATTTCATCTTCTAGCTCTTCGATTTAATCATCTTGTGAAGAACCAGACCGAGAACATTTTATACAGAATAATTTTAATTTTTCATTTAGCCAAGAAATCAATAATGTTTTAGCATTGGACGTTCTGCGCAACAATTTTGTTATTTTTTTGTCACAGAGGTGATGAATATATCCACTATATTTCTACCATTTAACACAGTTAAGCTCCTGGGAAAAATTTGACACAACACCACTACTCTAGTTTTTTAGTCATTTCACATTACAACGAAACCAATGTTCTCTTACTAACATTACAGGTTGATGATTTCTGCGGGTAGGAAAGACTTCTCGAAAGCGGAAGACGATTCACACCTCCCCAGGCCATCTCGCTAGCTTCAATTGTTTCCGAGACGAAAATAAAGGCTAGCATCTTTTTTTCCTAGGTCTCGCTCGCGATCACTCTTGAATCAATACCGATATTTACACGTAATTTCGTTTGTACCCTGCTGATGTCATATCTCGATATATATTGATCTAGTAATTTCTAGTAATCTCGTGATCATATCTTTTTCTATACGTTTTTTCTTGGTAAGTTCTATGAAAAAGAACTTATTTCCAGTAAATTTCAAACCTCTCAGCAATAAACAGCGTTATCTTCATGAAACTGGTTCTTACGGATTAAGGTGTTATACGATTAAAACTTGAAAAAATATCACACCAGATAACAACTAATGGCAATCAGGTGATATAATACGGAGCTATTGCGTCACGCTCGTGCCTCTTTTCTGGTGGACAATAATAATGGGCCATCACAATTCTCACTGTTCTCATTTTCTTAGTGTCCGCACCTCAAAATATTGGTACTTGTTTCTCCACAAGTTTAATGGAGCTGATTGATGTTCCTGCACAAGGGAGATTCAAGTAATCTAGACTGAATATATTGTATCTGAAAGCATCTCTACTGGTTTTTACATATTCTGAGTTACGGTTGAATACTTGGAGATAACGCTTATAGTTATCTAATTATTTCTATGGGCGTTATTAATATAAATTCTTCACTGATTGAGATGTGTTATGCAGCACAAAACTCGAAACTTATTCCAGTTCCTGATTCTTTTATTAAAAATGAAATCTTTCGTCTTCCTCATGGCTGAAGTCGATTGTTAATTTACAGTCGCTATCCTGTCTTCCCTCCACATATTATTCTTAATTATTCGTTCTGCGTACCTCGTATCTTCCAGTGAATCTTAAGGTTGGTCCTGCATGTAGATTGGTCCAACAGGCAAAACAAGCAACGTCCAGTAAAGTTCAGCGTGTAGCATCTCTGTTCGGTTGACCTGGTATTTTCAAATATATTTGTTTCAAAATCACATATATTATTTCTAAAAGGTGTCTTTTTTTTAATGACGAAATATCTTTCTCCATTCATACTTAACCAAAATCAATGAGGTATCAGTTTAAATATTAAGTTTTCTGTTTTGGTAACATCGTTGTGTTGAAAGCAGCAATTATTCCAAATTAAAATGGGAACGGCAAAATTATGAACAATCAAGGTCACGGGTATGAGATAGTTCAGAGTCAAGCCGCTAGGCATCGCTAGCGTCGATAAGGAGTAATCGAATTAACGCAAGATAGCAGCACCACACATGACAAAGGTACCAGTAATCTGTGTTTGTTTCCGGTTTTTTTTTTTTTTTTTTTTTTTTTTTTTTTTTTTTGGGAACATTTCATCATTTCTAATTAATTCGTAAGAGCCGGTTCTTGTTACAAACCACCAACCACTAGTCATTGTACGTCATTCACGAAATCCTACAGCTGTCTCAATTTCTTTGTTTCTCCTTCACTATAACAAGACCGAGAACAAACATTTTATTTAATCTAACAGAATTACAAAATGACCGCCTCTTGGCCGAAGTCATTAAGCCACTGTTGCGGTGTCACAGAATCATCAGGTTTAAGCCACGGTGGTGGAAAATATTTTCGTCGTTTGGTATTTGGAGGTGGTAGTGCACAATTCCTAATCACCCGATCGTGTAGGTACCAAGCGGGGGAAAACATTTCAAACCTACGAGTATCGCGCGCGTTATGCGAAACTACGACATTGATGACTGTGATGCAACCATCGGACTGGTTAGAAAAACTTGGTGTCCTTACATACTGTAGGCCTGACTTTCCATCCCTCCCATTCTTTCGTCTTCATGAACAGGTTTCATCATCTATCTTCTCTCATCTTCGTATACACAACAATAAACAACACCAACACTACTGAGGTCTTTGTGGTGGTGGGTTTCTGTATTCCCGCACGCAACCTTGGAATTATAGGATGGAGTTTGAGGTGTCGAGATGAAGCTAAAGAGAATTCTCCGAAATAATTCCAAAACTGGTGTTGTCATTGGGTCCTGAATGGTAAGAACGCTTAGCAACAGTTCAAATGAGTGTTCCCATCACAACCTGCCCCATGTCGTCCGGTTCAGATTCCACCGACTGTATTTCGAGTATTAAACTAAATTTATTCATCATCAATACACGGCCAGTAGTTGTCTCAACTTTGAATGATGAAGTAAAACGCTTACAAAAAATTAACATTGTGTTAATCTTATGTGAGATTCTTGTAGAGTGGTAGAGCTAAAAAAAAGTCGATTTAGGGTGGTAAAAACAGCTTGGGGGGGAGGTATAGCCGTCCTTGTTGGGAGCATGAGACATTTAAAAAAAAAAGTCTCCAAACGTTGCGAGGTCCATTCGTAGGGAGGAATCTCCTTCAAAAATCTCACGTCATTTTACAGGGGAGGGTCCGACCAAATCTCACGAAGTCTAACCAGAGGAGGGGGAAGGGGTCCGTTATTCCGGAAAAACACCTCGCGTAATTAATGGATGCCCCCGTGCATTATTGCTAGATGTGCAGTCCGCTTTCGGTTTTAGAAACATGGGAAAGAATGGAGAAAGAAGTGACCCACAGAATTTGTCTTAAGGAACAATTCAGGCATTTGCCTGATATGATTTAGTAAAGCCAGAAAAATATCAAGGCAAAACGCAAAAAGTTATTTCTCCTGCACCTCATTCCATGAATGTTGTTTATTCCAATAGCAGAATGCGACAGAGCACTGCGGGAGAACAATCAGTATTTTTTCTTGATTTATAGCATTATAACACTTCAATCCTTGCAGAGTCCTCTTCCAACGGAATGAGTCTGCATTCATGACAGATATCAACACCTTATGTTTTCTACGACTTCCTAGGCTATGTCGTCCACTGTTGGCCAACGGCTTCCTGAAAAAGCGGGGAGCGATCCTGGGCACCCTCTTGCCCTTGGGGTTCGAAAGAGCCCCTAGTGGTGGATGAATCCAAAATGGTCAATGGCACAGGCAACGGGAAGCCACTTTATTAAAGACCCAAAGGGTATACTGAACCCACGAAATCTCTCAAATTACATTTAATAAGAAGAGATGGAGCATTGCATCAAACCAGTTAAAAGACTGATGGCAGCAGGACAAAAAGTCTAAGTCTGGCACTTCTCTTTACTTCCAGTAGTTGTTACCATTTACTAATTACGCTGCCTTTTCTTTATTATTACCTAATGTTACCGACCGGCTTGTCTGGAGAACTTCCGTGAGCCAGACGAATTCATAGCGATCTGTATACTGTTGTTGCATGACTCCTGTTCAGAATTTTCAAGTTTCTACAAAAGAAGAAACTGTAACTAAAGTTTTCGTTTATTATTTCTCCGTAATATTTTTGCTTTATGGGCATTAATTGCTAATAATAAGCAACAGAATCAACAATCTAGAAACACTTCTAAACGTTATCAAAGCTTCGTTTTTAATAAACGCCGAAAATTAAATTATATATTTTAGTCAGTTGTACTCTACATGCCAATTACTCCGCAAGGAGACGAAATGCTTTTTATACAAGGACGAGATGATGGAAAAGTGGGTGGTGGGAGGAATTAAAAAAAAAGGACAAGTAAAGGAGAGTGCAGTGTAGCGGGGGACGGAGTCAAAGGCCCGCTCCTCCGGGAGAAGCTGGCAAGTTGAAAGACGACAACATAATTAAAAGAGAACGGGGTGTGCTTCAAGAGGACTCGGCCCGACGCAGGGCGGGAGTCAGTCCAATGTAGAAAGAAAATAAAACGAATAAGGCTTTTCAGCGCGCGGAGCTGCTCCTATTGCGAGGGAAATTACGGTCGGTGAAGCCAGGCAGGCGGTGGCTGTTGATGAGTTGGCGGCGAATCCTTAGCAGCGTCGCGACGTCCCCAGGCGGAGCTGCCGCAGGTGGGTGGTAAGTAATTAGAGGGTGGGGGAGTGGCTGTCACCAGGAGGCACTGGCGTCAGATGCAACACGTGGAGACTACAGACGCTGTAGAGAAGCACTTCACAATGCTTTCATAGACCTCATCTCAACCCAAAGTGCTATCTCGGAAGGGTAAAATTAAATGCAACCATTTACAATTACATTTCCCACCACCAGAAACGAATTAATGCGTAGTGTCGATTTTTGATCCTGTTCACGCTTTTTTGGAACCGTGCACAAACTACGTGGCTCGGTCCAGGGGTGGGGGAGGAGTTGGCTGGAAGGCTACGCTGGGCTACGTGGGGGGAGGGGGGGTTCCGAGCCAGGCCACGTAGCTTTCCTTTCATAACATTTTTCACAGTTAAAATGAGGAACAGAACTCACAACAGCATGTGAACATGTATTTCCTTCAGTTAATTGTCTCCGTATGTAATTTACAATAGTCTGACAAGAGAAAACAGTACAAAATGTCTTCTGCAATCAAAAGGGAAAAAAGCTACGTGGTGAGGGGGGGGGGGTAGAGGCAAAAGCCACGTAGGAATACGTGGGGGGGGGGGGGTTCACAGGAGGCCAAAATGGAACTACGTGGTTTATGCACGCTCCGTTTAAGACAAACAAAACAAAAATTTTACATCACAAACTTAGTAAATGCTCCAGCTTGATTCCCGTTCTGGCCATTCACATTTTGGTTTTACATCGTCTTCCAAAATCAATCCAGATAAATACAGGAATATAAAATTTCACACTTCCCCAGGCTTTATTTTAGAAACTTGTACCTACTTTTTTTGTTTTCGGGTTTTGCGCTGCGTTTTTCTTGCTGTAGATGCCTTCGTTTCCGTCGCAATCTGGTGCCTTCGTCAGGGTTGTACACACTTCTATATTTGACCGAATGACAGCTTCCGTCTTTGTTGAAGTTGTTATGATGCTTATAAATCGGCAGTGGCGGAACGTCATGTATACATGGAATTTAGTGGGAGAAAACTACAGGCTTTTTTAGAGCGTAAAATTAGGGAACCACAGAAATTTACAAACTTCCTAAGCGGCTATGGTTTGAGTTAAATGTAGAAGTGTGTACTCGTAGACGAACACGTTTCAACAACTACCACATAGCTCCAGATGCAAACCTCTCTGGAACAGCGGAGATACATCATCTCTGCCGGAAAATATAAATAATTAATCTAGTATACCTAACGTGACCATACGTACCGCTTTGGGCGGAACAGACCCGCTTTCAGGCTGTCTGTCCCGCAGTCCCAGGCGAGAGTTAAAATGTCCCGCTTTCGCCAACAAAACTACAATTTAACATACTGTATGTATCTATTAACGTCTAAACCAGACGATGCGGTTTTTGCCGCGCGGCGGGAGAATCGACGCAAGGATTTATTACCAGCAGCCAAGATACAGAAATGTTCGACCAGTTTACGCTTATTTCCAACTACTTCATAGATGAATAAATCACTACATAGAACGCTGAGAATGTTGCTGCTGAAGACCTCCGGGCGGAATTGTTTCAATCCTTCCGTGCTAACACTCTCAACTGTACGAAATTTCGTATAACTATTGAGTACGATAAGTGTCTGCTTGGAATTAACTCACCTGTAGAAAGAAATATTTTCTCTGATAAAAAATGGACAAGTGACAAAATACAGTAAAATCTTTCAGTACTGAAAGCCATTTTGATTACCAAGAATAACATCAAAAAATCATGTAATGTGCTTCATTCCTACTTGAAAACTAGACCCGACATTTTGAAACTGATTTGTTCGCCGATAAATAGGAAACAATTGGCTAGTTCGACGTTGAATGTCAGACACTAAGGCTAAGTAACTCAGCTAACATGTAATACTTTCTACTTATTATAAGTGATCGGTTTAAAATAAAGTCTAGTAAAATACGATTTTTTTTTTTTTGCAAAATTAATAAAGCGTTTCGTTCTGACGAAAAAAATCCTCAGGCTTCCCGCTCTGACAAAAAAGATAAATGGTCACGTTAAGTATGCCACAAAAACGAATCGGATACATTAACTTGAAGCAATCCTGACGAAGGTCCCAAGTTGGGACGGAAAAGTTGACATCAGCAGCAAGAAAACGCAGCGCAAAACCCGAAAATAAAATGCAAGTGCAATTTTCCTTCAGAAGATCATCTTCCGACTCTAATGTCAGCGTTGCTGAAGAGTCGCGAAATACCAGTTAAAAAAAAAAAGAGAATTACTGGTTGTAGTAGATCATCTCACTTTCAGTTCCTTATAATTATGACTCAGCATTGAAAAAGTAATTTAAAAAAATCCACTTATACCTATCCATAGTCAAAATCCACAGTTCATTACACAGAGTTGCTGATATTTTAAGACAGATATCACATCAACCAAATGCAGCCATTAAAAATTAGTATAACCAACAACAGCGACATATTCTTGAACTTAAAGACTGTTAGAGTGCTTCCCCACATACCGGCAACGCCGTAGCCGGACCAGATTCCGGTGCCGGAGAGAGGGGATTTCCACACACACCAGCAAAACAGGAGCCTGCACCGACCTTTTCGCACAGAGTGCAGTAGGGGTTTTAGCTTTTTTCGGAAGAAAAATGGGTGCCACATTCAACGAACGATACCTTAATAGATTACATTAGAAGGAAATACAGAAAGTATTTAATTAACACACAGTACTCTGTTGACTCAATTTTTTTTAAAAAAAAGAAGAGAAATTTAGTTGAATAAATTGAGTACGCAATTATTCCACTATATTTTTATTTCATTAAACAATTTTATTCAATTACTAAATTAACTGAATTTTTATATTATAAAAAGGTATGACTGCGACTGCAATTCAATCAAATAGAATCTGTGAATACGGCACAAAAAAAACTTTCGATTTTTAAGTATTTTGCTACGGGAGCAACCTTTACTGATTCATATGGTTTGGGAGTAAGCACAAGTAAACATTTTTGAAAGAATATTTTGAAGTGGAAGAAAGAAAGAACAACTGTAAGTACGCAAGTATTTGATAAGTTATACATTTATTATTACTAATAACAATGCAGAACAGTTTACACAATTTTTTATTTTTTTTATTTTGGCACGGCAACGCGACCTGGCAGATAAAGTATCTTAAGAGTTGATACCACAAATAATGGCACAGCCAGATTATACTGCGCGCAACCGTTAAATACTGGTTTCGAGCGGTATGTAAGCAACCCCATCACCCACTGGCAGCAGTCATTTGACAATGGCGGCAGAGTATATGACCGCCGAAACGTAGAGTTATACATACGTACTTATTCTGCTTGTTTCCAGAGCAAATTTCATCTACATACAATGCCGAGAAGTCCTCCTCTCTTATATTATGCTACATTTGTTCGTGGTTTGTAATGATCACAAATATTGCGTGAAATTTGACGTCTCCTATTTTGTTGATACAATGACTATCTTTCTATGAGATCATCGCATGACCACGTATCAACAGTCAAACAGGCTCCTGTATTGCATTCATAATGAGTGGTTAGTACATTAATTGGATTACACTGACCGAATTTTAAGGTGATTTTCAGCAAATACTGTGACCGCGATGTTGTAGGTTTTTAAATTAGTTCTAAAACAGAATCAGAAGAATTATCTGGATTGGTACGTTCTTTACATACGATTGCATTGACGCAAATTTTATTGCTACATTACTGATTCCGGTCATAATTGTAGTCCTGCAATTTGATAGGATGAAAATTCCACCAATACAGAATATTAAATACGTCAGGTACTTCTCCTTTTGTATTCTTATTATTAATAGCCTTCGTGTAAGAAATATTATAACCATGCCTCTTTCAATACTTTAAAAGAAATATACTGCTTAAGTCGCCCTTGACCTACTGCAACATCTGGAATTGAACTTCTCATATTGGCCACGCATTACAAGAAATCTTAAAAACTAACCAACCTTTCTGTAAGATAGTAGTTATCACAAGATAATGTATCGGTGTCAAGAAGCTTGATCTCTTCCGAAACCTGAAGTGCTTTAGAAGGCTTTTTAAACGTTTGATCTGCGAAGAATACTTTTTATGATTGCCACTCCACTATAGAAAAATGTGAGTAGAATTGTTTAAATGTCACTGCTGGCTGCGGAAATTCGATTCTACCAATTACATTACTTTGTTTTCTGAGATAATAAACTGAGTTCTTAATGTTTATGATAATCGTAGCAAAGGGTAAAATGATGTAGTCTCAAATTACAATATACGACGTCCATGGTGCTGTAAGGCTATTCACTCGTATAGATTGACTAAACATCATCAGTGAAGATTGTCGCTATGCAGTTCGTTATGAATCGTAAAGCAAAAATAAGATGACTACGTGACGGTACATTTTGCTGAATATCAAAAGTACGTTCCTTTACTTTGGATTAACAGTGTGGAAAATACAAACAGAACCTTTAGCACCAATCCAAATATTTGTTATTTTGGTTGTTTTTATATTAATTAATGCCAACAGCTATTCAACTTTAGCTCTTTACCGAATCAGGAGTAAATAAAAATATTACCGCCGACTGAAACGTTGATACGTGAAACTTCTAAAAAAAATCCAGTAAACTAGCGCTTTAATTTTTTTTTAAATTTTGAAATCTTATGAAAACTAAAATTTTAATGATCCATGTGATCCATGTTACCAAACACTCAATAGTGTGTTGGTGGAGATGACGAAAGCAGATGTCTTAATTACAATTCATAACCTCGAGCGTAAAATAGATGTTCATCAACAATCTTCGGCAGCTTTATTACCTGAGGTAAATTCAAGGTGGAAGGCTCCTAATATATTTATTTTTTTAAATGTGAGGTTTAACAAACATCGAATACTTCAAATGCTAAAACATTTCACATGAAATTTCAAAAATTCGTATTATATTTTCAAGAAATTCACTAATATCTTGTAATGTGTAAATAATGTTTTGTGGTATGTAATTAATTTCGGACCAATGCAAGATAAAATGAAGAAACTGAAGTCGAAATAAATGGGTTATAGTTGAGACAAAGCGAAGGATCTACTGCAAAACGCTCCAAAATGAAAGTACAGTTGCGAATCGTAGTGGAAGCCCTACGTTCCACTTGAAATTAAAAGATATGATGATGTTGATAACATTGATTTTCCAAATAATGTTAATACTATTGGCCTGTAAGACATTACTTAAACATCCCAAGTTTTTTAATAGCTGGGAAGTCATATCTTCTATTGATCCAGACTGCCACCCATTGAAAGAAATGCACCACAGCGCGAAACTTTGTATTTATGGCCATATTGATGTAGCAGAAACGTTCAGTGTCGTAAATGCAATTAGCACATGTCAAACGAGGGGTCGGGTGCATTATGCTGCAGCTCTTTCCGCCTATCGACAAATCTGGGTGAAATCCACAATTATCCTTCCCTTGGCGAGTGACGGACGTCAAGCCGGCAATATCCCCAAATGCGTCCCTTTCCTTGGTACAATTGTCTGCCACAATAGTCCCCGCGTAGCGTGATCGGTAAGCCAGCGGCGGACGGATTACGGCAGACGTGGCGACGGCCACTGTGCCTCGGACAATAACAGATGAGGGAAGACGGCCCCGCGCCGACAATACTGTGCGTGACCCCTAAGTCCGCCACGTCGTGGGAAAAGAGACGCAGGATTACCCAGCACGGAACTGGTGGCACGGTACGGTGTAGACAATACCGAAGCTCTCCACGTCGAATCTCCGCTACACTCACTATAGCTCTCCTAGCTGTCATACTAGTCACCAGCCATAATACCTACGAGAGTCAACAAATGAGATACTTTATTTATTTATTTATTTATTTGACCTTAGGTCTTGAATAGACCATACAGTCAGCCTGGTAAAGTAACAAGGTAATAATATTAATAGTATGTAAAAATATGCAGATATATAGATACATTAAATATGTAGGTCACTGTCTTTGATATAATCCTTGATGATACAATAGATTCTGTTGTTATTTGTAGCGAGTAGTACTGCAATGTTAGTTGGAAATGGCTGCTGTGCTCGCACAAGAGACTTGATGAATGTTGATTGCTGTTGTTGAAAATTGGAACAGTTGAAAAATAAGTGATTAAGGTCCTGTATTTCCTGTCCGTTGCATGTGCAGTAAGGTGTGTTTACCGCCTTGATGCGAAAAAGATGACTACGGAAGGCGCCGTGGTGGAATCTCATACGAATAATAGAAGTAATGTACCGTCGTTGAGTATTCCATCTTGAAAACCAAGGTTTTCGTGGAGGGTAGGTCTGAACTAGAGCGTACTGTCGGCCTCTGTATTGTTTAGATTCATTCCAGCTCCTCGTCCATTGGTGGTATGCATTGCTGACCTTTGTTGCATGATAATCAGTTGTACTGCTGGGTGTTATTAAGCTTCGGCCCGAGCTACATGCCTCCTTGGCTAACATATCTACATACTGGTTATGCCTGATTCCAGAGTGCGCGGGTATCCAGATATAATTAACAGTGCAACCGCGTTGATTAAGTTCTACAGTCTGTTGAACTATGCTGATGTTGTGTGTATTAGTTCGCTGGAGTATAAGGGGTATGGCCAAGGAGCGAAGAACACTAAGTGAATCAGTGAGTATTAGTACACTTCGCCGTAAAAATCTTCTGGCGTATATAAGAGCCTGATTGATGGCAAAGGCTTCCGCCGAGTAGATTGGTAGGTGACCTGGTAGGCGGAACCTCTGAGCGTGTTGTGTCTCGGGGCAGTAGAATGCACAGCCTACCCTACCTGTCAAAGGTATCTTTGACCCATCGGTGTATATCTGAACTGAAGATGGCCATCTAACAGATAAATATTCCTGACAAAGTTGTTGAACTGGTTGACCAGGTTGTGTATACACCGGTAGGCAGCTTACTGCCAAAGGGGTCACACATTGTTGGTAAGGTATGTCGTATATAGTCGTCATTTCCTGTTGCTGGAGGTCAGGGAGGAGTGTTGATAGGTACTCAAGACTTTGCAACAGTGGATACCTTTCCAGTAACTTACGACTGAAGGGAGATTTCGTAGAAAATGATGATGGGTGCGGTCGAATGCTTTCACTGTCTCACCTCGTTTCGTTTCGTTTTGCTGAAGAGTTTTTTGAGCTGCCTTAGAGTCTGGCCCGGGAGCTATGCCAGCTTTCTTACCTAGCGCAATGCACAGACGATGAAGTGTAAACCGTTGTTTATAACACTCCTACATGACGTGACTTCCATCGAATACTAAGCAGATCAAGGTCGATTTTATCAACATTGAGGGTCAGATGTATAGAATTTTGGTCAACTTGTCCACAGGATGTATATAATTCGGGTCAACTTTCCCACACTGGCTGGCAAACTCTGGACTCGTTCTAGCGCATGCCCAACAAAACCGAGGCAAGTACCTACTGTAAGTTCTAATCTGCTGCAATGAACGAATTCACTACCTTTGTATGGTCCATTTTAGAAGAGTCATCTACCGAAAAATCAGAGCAAAATGGCACAATAGAAACTCTTGGGATTAATTGGAAGTGCTAGACCTTAAATTATGTTTCAGATTTCCATAGTTTATCACAGTAAGTCAATTATAATGTTGGGTCTTTTCTTATTTTTTTTCTCGCTGTTATGTAACAACCAATCAGAAGCACTTTTCTCTAATGATCTCAACATCAACGACATTGAAGACTTGTAAATCAAAGTAGCCGACGATGATTAATGTTAACAAATTTTTCTCATTTCAATAGTATTCAGGTACTGTTCAACTTGAAACACGTCTTGACACTTCTTGGGACGAAGAGTTTGGATTATGGTGTTGACAACTTTCATGAAAATGTAACGGGATGGAAAGGATTTCATTTTCATCAAAATCCAGTGAAAAATATAAATTACTCTCTTATTACTGTTAACGCATTACAATTTTCTAATTGTCGTACAATACATGATTAAACGAGGATAACACTTTTTCTCAATCTCTGTGTGCTCTTGGTAATGATTAATATATTTTTGTTCATAATTCAGCTATAGGAACCAGGGGTATAGAAAACACGAATATAAAGTTGTTGGATTAATTTTATATCATCTGTCTTCATTTACCGTCTCTCAGCTGCCGAGAAAGGGCTCAAGAGAGAGAGAGTATAAGGTCAATTCAAAATAAGCTTTACCACGATACATTGATCAATAAGTAAGGTCTTAACGGATGAGATTCATTTAAAATCTTTCTGTTTACGAGGCAAGTCATATTCTGACATCACATCGTCATGGCCATTCCTCCGACTCTTAAGTACTGGACTTCCCAGATGAATTGCTACCTCCTCAGATAACGTCAAGGACAGACTGTACTGTGGTCCACACCTAATTACCAACGAAATTACTCTGGCATACCTACTCCACCATAAAAAATCTTGTATATTAGTGCATTTTTTGTCTCAACGTTTAAGAGCAAAGGATGAAAAAAAATGCTCCGACAGAGTGAAAAGAATCCGTTTCATCGTATTTATGTTCTAATGAAAAGAAGGTTTCTTCTCACAGTTGGATATAGTTCCTGAAAATTATTTTTGAAAAGAAAATTAAAAACTTTAGGATCACAGAAGAACTTAATTCTTTCACAAATTAGATGGTAATACTGTTAATAGCAGTTTCTTTGTACAGCCTTTATTAACTTTCTGAATGACTAAAAAATGAGATGATTAAAGATTTACTGCTGTTGACAGAAGAAATCGACTTATTCACATTAAGACTCAGATTCCAGTAATTTTCAAAGTACTCAACTTTGGAATGAAGCCTAAGATTTCTGTTGTTATTGCAATCATTTCAAGAGAGAGTATATGAAATACCGCACTACGTCACGTTTTACAACAGCTGAAATCGTATTCAATCCAACGAAACTTTAGCTCGAGGAACAACCAAAAGTCGCAAAAGCCGAGGTGTGAATGTATAAGTCATAAGGACGAAACAAAGAAGTTTTTGGTAAATTGTAAGCAAACAACTGATTTCGTCATTTCTCCAGGAATGAAAATACGGAATTACGAGGGTTGAATAATAAATAATGCCTCCACCTTCATAACTCCTCAACCGATGGCAGCACTGGTATGCGGCAGGTACTGGCTTGTTCTGTAGACTCTCCTCTACAGCTCCAGTTGGCGGAAGCTTTAGCATTGAAAGGTTGTAGTGTTACAGTGTTAAGTATGGAACCCTGCGCAGACAGTCGGTCAATGCGATTTAAGCAACGTGTAGTCATTGAATTCTTGACAGCAGAAGGTGTCACCCCAAAGGAGATTCATCAAAGAATGCAAGCTACTTATGATGATTGTGTCGATGTGAATACTGTGCGTCGCTGGGCGATTAAGTTTAAAGATGTTGAGGTGGGAACATCTGACTTGAGTGACAGACAAAGATTTGGACGTCCTGTGACAGCAACCACCGAGTTTCACAAGCAAAAAGTCGACAGACTGATTCAGGACGATCATCGTATCAATCAGAGAGAAATTGCAAGCATAATCGGCATTTCACAAGAACGCGTGGGTCACATTATTGCTTTGATTGGCTATCGGAAGATATGTGCACGATGGGTACCTCGGATGCTGACGCCTGAAATGAAAGCGAACAGAGTTGAAATTTTCCAGGAACTCCTCTCGCGTTACGAGAATGAAGGTGATGCCTTTCTCCATTCAATTGTGACAGGAGACGAAACATGGGTACACCATTACTACCCGGAGAAGAAACGCCAGTATGGAATATCGACACAGACTCGCCCCAGAAAAAGAAATTCAAAACACAGTCCTCAGCTGAAAAATCATGGCAACAGTCTTCTGGAAAGCAGATGATGTTATCCATGTTGATGTCCTTGAACGTGGGACAATAAATTCAGAGCGTTACATTACAACGCTACGAACTTTGAAACGACGGCTAACAAGGGTTCGAAAGGAAAAGGGAAATGTTTTCCTTTAGCATGACAATGCCAGACCACACACTTCACGTGCCACCACAGCAGAACTTCTGAGACTGAATCTCACCACCGTACGGCATCCTCAATACAGTCCAGATTTGGCACCGTCTGACTTCCATCTGTCCCCGATAATGAAAGAAGATCTGCGTGGACATCAATATGCTTCTGATGAAGACATTAAGAGAACTGTGAGATTGTGGTTACGGAAAGAGTGTGGACGTCTTCCGTGACGGCTTCAGAAAACTGGTTCATCGTTGGCAGAAATGTATCCAATTGTCTGGTGATTATGTTGAAAATTGAATATTGGTAATTAACCCACGTATGAGCTATCGCAGCACTTGCTTGCCAGCAAAGTTCCAGCGACTGGCGTTATTTTGGGAAACGATACCTGAAGCATGGGTAAAATTCACAAATATACGCACAGTTCTCCAAGACTTCTCTGTAGATTTTGACCAACACTAAAATTAAAAAAAAAAATAAGTAAATGTAAACAAGTGTGTAGTTCTGTATGCGGGTTTTTAAATTTCTAATAAATCTGAATGATATTTTACATGCTGCAGATGCGTCGAAGCCTGAGGTTCTCTTCCCTCAATCAGTACCGATCACGCTCTGTGACCTGTGACCCTCGGGTCTGGCATTTGGGAGGACGCGTGTTCAAATAACCTCCGGCTAGCTTGGTTTCAGTTTTCCATGGTTTGCCCAAATCACTCCAGGTGACTGCCCGGATGGTTCCTACGAAAAAGAGGCCGAATTCCTTTCCGTTATTTGCCCCAGTTCCGTCACGTGTCTAATAAACTCGACCAGACCTAGAGCCATAAGAAGATAATGAAACCTTAATCGATTATATGCTTTGTAAATATAGTTGTTACAACGTATAATAAAACTGCTGTGAACAGATGACGTAACCAGCATAGAATTACTTCACGACGCTGTATTTTTTTTAACTAACATTGACGTCATAAAGTACAGGAAGTAATCGAATTTAGATCACATTTTTCGAATTTATAAGTGGAGAGTTAATTATAATTAAAGGCAATGTAGAATAAAAAGTGACCTGGACGAAGGAAAGTTTCATGGTCATAGAATCTTAGTGCTTGGCCATCCACGACTTTGCACTATGAATAAGTGGAACGAATAAGAGAGAACTACCATTATGGTCGCCACCCTTCTCGAAGGAGGTGTCACAAGAAGAAGAGCATATCTAAAGAGTCAGAAACTTAAAAATATAACTCATTGCTGAACCTAAAATGTTGGAGAGGCAATTCATGACCTTTATGTGTATTTTGCTCATTATATTGTTGAAGGAAAGTTTCTATTACCACACAAGCCAAAACAAAAACCTAACCTGTTACTGCATGTTTCTTTTTTCATTCCGATTTGGCCACTGAGGTCCACGGGGATACCTGTTTATACTGATGGCCAATGACAGGAACTCCAACGGGCCTGTTACGCCCGGTGTTCCTTATCTGTTGGAGGAAAGAGTGTTGTTGCCACCACTCTGCGAAACGGGTAACTTGGTGTATTTTGTATGATAGGTGTATGTTTTGTTTGTGAAATGTATAGATTGGGAGGCAGAGATTGGGGTCCGTCGCAGCATACCCCTAGATCAGGATTTCTCAAAGGGGAGTATGCGAACCTCTAGCGGTTCGCTAGTTGATCGTTGGGTGTTCGCTACAAAATTAACGTTATGGCGGTTGAATGGCTGTCTCAAGCGTGCAATACGAATAATGGTAAATTGAGACCGAACATGAACAAAATGCTCCTAAAATCGACTAAACCTGCAGCAAGAAACAAGCCCATCAATCACATTCATTAGTAGTATTTTGCTCTTTGATCTATAACTTATTTTTCTACATAGTTTCCTTCAACATAAACACATTTTCTCCATCGGATAGGAAATTTCCTAATCCCATCATACAAAAAAGAAGATGGCTACGCCAATTACCAATTGAGCACGTACTGTTCGACCATCGCGTCTTCTTCTAATCGTTCCACCCCTAATGTTTCCTTCAGCAGATCAAACATATGATAGTCACATGGGGCATGTCTGGACTGTAAGGACGGTGTTTAAGAGGTTGCCAGAGCATCTCAATGAGGTTATTACGAGTTAGAACTGCTGCCGTGCACAGTCGTGCAGAAGGAGGACATCATGAATCGCTTGACGGCGTCGTTTGGTACGATAAGCAGTCTTAGCATCATCCAGCAACTGGCAGTAGAAAGCGCGCATCCACCATCCTTCGGGTATATAGGAAGTTAATCAACAATTCACATTTGAGTCCCAAAACACAGTTGCCATAACTTTCATTGAAGACAATTGCGTCTTGGCCTTGATCAGTGCTCCCCCATCACTTTCCTCCACTCCATACTTCTCCTCTTGTTTTTTGGGGTATAGGGATGGACTTACGTCTCATCGCAGGTCACGAAACGTTCTAGAAAAACCTCTTCTCCTTCTTCAAAGCGACTCAATAGTCTCTGACAGATGTCTATCTGCACATTCTTTTGTGCCTCGTTCAGGAGACGTAGAACACACCTTGCCGATACTTTTCTGTATCCAAGTACGGCTGACATAATAGTGTGGACACTTCCAACACTTAAACCCACCTCTGATGCAATCTCCGCAACAGTAATGCGACTCTCGTCGTTTACAAGCTCACGCACGGCCTGAAGATTGATGTCATCGACACTGGTCGCCGGACGCCGTTTATGGCTTCGATTCTCCACTTCATCGCGACCATTTCCATACTTCTTGGCCCAATACAACACTTGGGTTTTTCTTAGAGTAGCATCTCCAAACTGTGCTTAGAGTCTATTCCAAATTTCACTTGATTTAACACCTTAGTTAACAAGAAAACGAATAATAACGCTTTGCGCAATAGACGGTGTTACCTCTTATTCATTCACGGCAACAATGAAAATGTGGAAGTGTTTGCGAAGGCTGTGAACATAGCTATCTCTTCTTCTTCCTCTCGTCTCCTATTTCCCACCAAGACGCAATACTTAGGTCCTACGCCAGTCAAACGAATAAAATTCCGGTTTTTGTTATCTGAATGACCCAAACTCAAGTCACAGGACTGTTATAATTATTCATCACACGAAAATACTGAAAACCAGGGTAAAGAAGTATATATAATAATTTCGTGTAGTCTTTTTAGGACAAAATTGATAGAGTTTCTTACCGGCTGTGTAATCCTCCTCTGTTGGAACCGTCTATCCTACCCCAATAATCCCACCGCCTATACCGGACATACAATTTAACATGGCATACGAACCACTGTATCGTTACGGCACACTTCACATGCACATAGCTTTGCCAGAGGTGAAGACTGGGTTTCCAACGGAGATCTCAGTGACCTTTTTATTTACAGTCAGACGCCTTAAGCACGGAATCACCACACCGCTCTGAAACAGGTGTTCAAAACGTAAACAAAAGTTGAAATTTCTATATACAGGGTGTTACAAAAAGGTACGGCCAAACTTTCAGGAAACATTCCTCTCACACAAACAAAGAAAATATGTTATGTGGACATGTGTTCGGAAACGCTTACTTTCCATGTTAGAGCTCATTTTAGTTTCGTTAGTACGTACTGTACTTCCTCGATTCACCGCTCGTATTGTGGACGGCTGTGATACAATACGCCATTCTCCAGGGCTGCATCAGCGCATCAGGGATTCCATGCGACGGAGGGTGGATGCATGTATCCTCGCTAATGGGGGACATTTTGGACATTTCCTGTAACAAAGTGTTTGAAGTCACGCTGGTACGTTCTGTTGCTGTGTGTTTCCATTCCATGTTTAATGTGATTTGAAGAGAAGTAATCAAATGAGCTCTAACATGGAAAGTAAGCGTTTCCGGACACATGTCCACATAACATATTTTCTTTGTTTGTGTGTGAGGAATGTTTCCTGAAAGTTTGGCCGTACCTTTTTGTAGCACCCTGTATAAGAGTACCTATATTGTGAAATAAAAATAGTTGTGCGTTCACTGAATGTTCAGAAGGACTTGCAGGTAGTGGAATACACTTCCCCATACCGATTATTTTGTGTTACACAGAATTTTTACACCCCGAGATTTAATACTCTGTCGGCTCCTCGAGAATCACCAAGACAGCCTAACCTTATGACGGAAGCGAATATTGCCATCATGCAAATATGTTTTGTATTATTCTGTACAGAAATACATATCTTTACGGCAAAAAGGTGAAAAATTCTACCAGTTGCCTACGTCATGACAGTAAACTGCGTAAAGAACTTGATCAGGATGATTGAAATTGAAACAGTGCCTATCACAACCCTCCGTGTTTCATATGCCTGCTCTTTAACGCACTTGTTTCAATTGTCCCGTACTTAGTATACAGTAGATAAGCTGGTGGATTAAGGCTATTAGTGTAAGCTGGATCAACACCGTACATTCTCAGTACGACGGCGCGCATTGAGACTAATTTTTAGCGATTCCTGTGTAAAAGTTAAATAATAACATGGCGCGCGGCCTTAATGACCTCTACCCTGACGAGGCATAACGGTCGGCCAGCAATCTGCGAGGGAGACATGACAAGTGGCAGCGGAGGGCAGTATACTGGGCGGAGCGGAGCACGCGACCTGTCTGAGTCACGGGCAATTAGGACACTCACAACAAAGAGGACTGGGGTGACCAGGTGAGCGACAAACTACGACAGCAGTCGCGGAGGACCCGGGTTCGATACTCAACCATACTGTTTTCGGTTATACCTGGTTTCCCGAAATCACTTAGTGTAAATTCTTGAGTGAATCCGCCATAAAAACCATTTCCAGTTTCCTTCCCATTCTTACTCAACACTCGTATAACGTCTCTCAGTGTCTAGCAACCTTAAAACAAATTAATAAAAAGGAAGTCAGTGAAGGAGCAAAAGAAAAAAGTGAACTACTGTGATAGTGGATATAGTACTATCCGATTTTATCAGAGGATCTAAGATGTTGAGGCAGACAGTCAACTTACCGATTGTAGCCGCAATTCTTACTCAAATGATTCATAGCTGTTTGGTGTGCTTGATGCTGTTGGAGTGAGAAACAAGTGGCAAGGTTTTTTTAAGGTGAAACTAATTTGGCCGAGGTGAGGAGAAATTTGTACATGTGCACTTAACATTCTGCTACCGAGCGTGGCGGTGTAACGGTTAGCGTTCTCGCCTCGCATTCGGGAGGACGGCGGTTCGAATCCCCGTCCGGACATCTAGATTTGGGTTTTCCATGGTTTCCCCAAATCACTCCAGGCAAAGGCCGGGATGCTTCCTTCAAAAGGCCATGGCCGAATTCCTTCCCATTCCTTGCCCCCATCCTTGCCCCCCATCCTTTCCCGTCTCTAAAGACCTCGCTGTTGAGAGACGTAAAGCAGTTAAAAAAATTAAAAAAAAACACTCTGCTTATGCGCGCAAAACGTACCTTACGGAAAAAAAGCAATAATCTCATTTAAAATAGTGAATATTCCGTACATCAATCTGAATTAGTTCGGGTTTTTTGCTTATGGCTTTACACCTCGTCGATGTCGAGGTCGTTAGAGACGAGAAAGGACTGGGGACAAGTAACAGGAAGAATTTCGGAGATGGACTTTTGAAGGAAGCATCCCGGCACTCGCCTCGAGTGATGTGGGAATACGATTTTTTTTTTTTCGTTTTTTTTCTGAATGTAAGTATAATTGTGAACATACGTGTTTCATGAGTATGCCTGAACTGTATCAAAAATGTTATAGCTTAAATTGTTTTATACTCACTGAAAATCACTTGGCAACATCAGACTATATTTATATCCGGAGGAGTACCCATTGTTAAAGACTGATGCGTGTACCAGTATTTTTAGTTGCTTTCTTTTTTGCTTATTAGTTGCTTTTTGTCTATTTATTTTTGATGTAAGTAGATGGTTTTATTATATGCTCTGATCACTGTTATTGTGAGGACAGTTAATGTATTAATGGGGGTGCGAAAAAAACTTTTATTTTCATGCAAAAACATTAGCATTTATATTTGCAACAGTGGGAATGAATTATTTAAGGGGACCACCCCCTGCCTATCTAACGCCATGTTAATATAAGCAAGTATTTGACCCATTTGTGAAAAAATATTTGATGCTGGACAGTAATACTTTTTACTGAATGTTACATAATATCTATTTTATACGTTTTACAGTTTTTAAGAAATGGGTCAAATACTTGCTTATATTAACATGGCGTTAGAAACAGTTTTTTAAATTCTAATAGAGGAATATTAATGAGAGTTGGCTTTTTTTGTCATGCAGAATCTCAGAAAATTTCAATCAATTATCTTTGATAGTTTCTGAAATAATGGGGCATATGTACTGAAAATTATAGTTTGCGGGAAATTGACTTTAAAGAAAACAACTACATGCAAACGCACTCAAACAAAACTAGCAGCGCAAATCAAAGTGTGTTGTTTACAAACAGCAGAAACAAGAGAATACCAACTGTTGCCCTCCAAGGGTAGCCAACACACTCAGGAGTCAGAAAAAAAAAATCCCTTATGTGCAGTATATGGGATATAAAGATTTAAAATATATGCTGAAAAGTGGGAGTGGCACCGAAACACACGTGGTAGGAAAATGCTATTTAAATGCCTGAAAAAAAAAATCAGCGAAATCTTTTTCAGGATACTTAAGAATACAATACTCTAGCGAAATGTGATGATTTTTTTCGATCATAGACACGGGGTGGTCTCCTTAAGTTTATAAAAATTATTTAAGTTTTAAATCAGAAATCTTCTTTCAAATCATAGTTATTGACGGGCTTAAAAGCTACTAACGAAATTTTTGTACACATGTACAAGGTTGTTTAAAAAAAATAATAAAATAATAATAATAATAATAATCTGCGTTGAACTAACGAAAACTGACTGTAAGGACGGTTATCATATAACTATGTCCCAGATGTTTTCCAATATAAAAGCTCTAAATTCAGACTAAGGCTCGACGTAAAGCTCCATAATCTAGCGAAGTATGCTTTAAATCATATATATTATTTCTATAAGGCGTGTTTTGGTCACAAGCCACTGTCTCCTTTGATGACTAACCGAAATGTATGAATGAGGTATAATTTTAAAGCTTAAAGTCTCAAATTTGATCACGTCATATTTTAAGAAAGGAATTTTTCTGAATTCATCCCTTAAAAGTAAAAAATGTCAATATTTTTAAATGCAGTTTTTTGAACTACAAACTATTTATCTCCCTGCATTGCTAACCGAAATCGGTAAACGAAGTATTAATTTTAAGGTTAAGATCTCAGCTTTGGTGACATAATATATTAAGAAAGGATATTTTTCGGAATTCCACCCTTAAAGGGCAAAAGTATCAATATTTCTGCAACGCATTTTTGTGTCATGAGCCATTTATCTCCATTGATATCTAACCGATATGGATAAACGAGGTGTCAGTTTCAAGATTAAGGTCTCCGCCGTGGTCACATCATATTATAAGAAAGGATTTTTTCGCAATTCGACCCTAAAAGGACAAAATTGTCATTATTTCCGTAACGTACTTTTTTTAAAAATCATGAGATATCACTTGATATCTAACCGGAATAGATAAATGAGCTGTCACATCTCTGCTTTGGTCACTCATTTCTTAAGAAAGAAATTTTTGGGAATTTGACCCTGAAAGGGCAAAAGTAATAACTGTGAAAGTCGCCCGTATGGGACAGTCCAGAGACTAGCCGCTAGATAACAGTAGCTTATATCACAGAGATATTAATTAACTACTTCACTGGCGTCGACTTTTGTTATGTACCTGTTACAATAAACAAATAAACAATTGAAACAATTGGGACAGTTCTTCTTTCATCCTATTACAAACCCCAACCTTACTATTCACATTTGTTTACGAGAGTAACCTGGAAGTTCCTATTCACGATATTAATGCAATATAGTACAGTTCGTCCACTCGAGAGCTAAAGAAACGCCGAAAACATAAAAAAATACACAGAAAAAAATATACTGGAAAAATAATTAAAAACTAGATAGAAGTTTCACTTCTTGCGCGTTCACATACTGATACAAGCACCAATTTTTTATTTATTTTAATCCTGTGAGTTAGTTACCTTCATCGCTATGCTGAGGTGATCAGCTTGTCAGGTAATCAAAATAACTAATGTCGCGAGTTGTATCAAATGAATTCAACGAATACGATCTTGTGGGATCGATTACTAAATCAACCATTCAACATTCATTGTTGTAAGATGTATTCCTATGTGATCACATATAATTCCCAGTTATGGAGCGGTTGATGAATCAACAAACCCTGTCTGCAATAACAAGGCTACAGTAGCTTAAGGAATAGACAGTTCTGCGTGAAACAAAGTACGCCGCAAAGTTAAAAAAAACGAAGAATTAATGTGGCAGGCAATGTGAAATCTGTTACAGTTCTTCACTTGTGTTTATACTATTAAAATGTTCACAACAGTACTACATTGTTTTCACAAGATCCATACAGTGTTATTTCCTTTAACACATCGTTTCTCAACCTAACGGCCACTAAATTTTCAAAAACATTTCTATGGGTCACTAACTTACAGCTTCCTAATTTTTTTCCTCTATGTATATTGTCAACAAAACCTACCAATTGTAATCGACATATACGACGGGCCCCTAAGACCTATATCTACGACAAGGCACTAATAAAACGGCCATTAGCTAAATTCTCAATGCAACGCTGCTCTCTGAAAACGTATTTACAAAATAAACTATTATATTAACAATGTGGTCATATCCTCATATTTTGGAAATACCAGCTTTTTGCTGGCCGTGGAAATATTCATGGCTAATAGAAATTTTGACTTATAGCCTTATCCAGCACGAGTTCAGTATCCCTTTTTTTATGGACAGTTTTTACTCATTTATTTTTGTTAATTCAGTTTGAATAAATTTTTTTTATATAAAAATGGATTCCTGAGAACCAACTGTCCTATCTTCGTGGACCACATGTTTGGAAACACTGCTTTAACTTAATTGTGAGATAACAGACGTTTGATGTCTTTTCGTTGAATTGGCGTAAGTCAATAACGCGAGATGAAAATTAATGTCAAGCTAGACCTCAAATGGCGAGTGTATGACGCAAAACATGATAATCAGCGGATAAGGATGTACGTTTGACGAGATACCATCTAAGAGCTAACCGGATCTTCTCATCAACAAACACAAATTATGTTTGCAGCCCTAAATCCAGCATACATAAACAATTACAGACAAATATCAAATTGTGTGATTCTTTCGATTGCTGTAATAAATATGGCAAGTATCAGAAACGATTTACAAGACGCGTTTGGTTGCTGTTAATTGATCGAAAGAAGAGAAGAGTTTTAAATGATTTTCAGTGATCCTATAGAAGAATGCTGGAAAAGCTAACATACAGGATAAAGCAAAATCAATACAAAGCTTAAGAGCTGAGCGCTAGGATGTTTAAACTTATATCTCTCCCTTAAATGACCTTCCTAATGATAAAGTACTACTTCCAATAAAAAGCAAGTATTTTCTTTTACAGTTGAAATAAAGATCTATAACACAGCAGGTATTAGTCCTCGAGAAATTTTCAAGTAAAGTATCATCTTACCTTTGGTCCTAGGTAATGAAATATGCGACACGGGTGCATGTTTTAACCAAGATCCTCTGCTACGCTAGATCATGGATTCTGAGATTCAGCAAGAACTTATATAGTCCAGTAACGGGGTCGTAAAAAGGGGGTCTCACAAACATCACATCACGAAGAAGATTTTTTTTTTCTTATCTTGCATATATTGGTGAGAGTATGCAGAAACCTAGTTTTCGAGCTCCAACACCCTCGGCACAATTTTCTGTGGCCAAAAAACAACAAAATTTGGGTACTTTTTTCAGTTTTTCGTCTATAACTCCTTCCTGATAAGTCCTATCAAGAAATATTCTATTTGAAAGAGGACAAAATTTCCTACAACTTTCGTATTACAAACTTTTTCTAAACTAAAAATTAAGCGAGCTACAGTTCGAAAATCAGCCAAATTTCACACTTTTCCTAAAAGTTGGGTTTTTACCTAATTTGCAGCTCAAAATGACCTGAAACCCCTGTATATATAACCGATATATATGTATTTCTGTATGACATAGTATATATATGTACTATACTTTGATTACTGATGGTCCATTCAATAATCATATAGCATTGTTGGCCGGGAGATCCCGAAGGATTGTTCGGCC
This sequence comes from Vandiemenella viatica, assembly GCA_031002005.1. Lineage (NCBI taxonomy): Eukaryota > Metazoa > Arthropoda > Insecta > Orthoptera > Morabidae > Vandiemenella > Vandiemenella viatica. The sequence continues at coordinate 90,411,536 of JARYHS010008074.1, read as the reverse complement.
GCCAGGTTACAGTGTTATGGATAGGCCGCGCAGTGCGCTTCTTGTGGCTATCTAACCTGACCAAGTACTTGTACCGCATATAGGGAACCTACAGCTTAAGGTGGAATTGAAACCACAGAATCGTTCTGGCTTTCTCCATATTACACAGCAAGCTGTGGCAGAGGTAAAGCTCGGGTTAATGGCCTTTGAAAATTACTGCTGAGAACGGGATGTTAATGAGCGTTTTCTGACAGTCTTGAAATAGAAGTGAGGGACCGCGAAGCGTGGTAGGTTTAGTACCAAAGAATGATGAAGTAAACAACAGTAAATTTTTCAGGTCGCGTTTCTTTTATTTTTTTGCATGTAGGTAGATGAAATAGTGTTGCATTGCATTAAGTATACAGTAACATTATTATTAATTTCGTTATTAAATCTTACTATATAATCTTAAATATAACTAACTTTTAATAGTTCACTCCATTTTCATAACTGAGTTTCCGTAAGATTTCAAAATATATGCTTATATTTGTTATGTTGCAATGGTACAATACAGTACGTCCCAGATGTTAGTAACCTAAGCATTATCTTTGTCAGTTTAATGGCCATCGGGTAGAAAAACTGTGGGGTAAAACGTTCTCTTGCCTCCCATCAGTTATTCAATTTTTTTCTCTTTTAACAGCATAACACTGATTTTTATGAATGGATTGTCGTCAATGGTAAAAATCTATTGAAAATAACATACAGGGTACGGTATTTCTCTAGAAACGATTAAGGGTAACAGAAATCGATTTAAGACATTACTTCCTGATCTGAACACAACGCAATCAAATGAAAGACTGATAGGTTTAGTCGACGAGCACGTTCATATACACAGACGGAAAAAAAATCCCAACACCAAGAAAAAAATTATTGTAGAGTAATGAAATTTGGACAATGCATTTGTCAAGTTAACATGTTTAATTGATTAAATTTTCAAGATCACAGGTTAATTTAAGCTCAAGAAAATGGATTTCAAATGTGAAATACTGTTAAATTAATAGCCGGTGTAACCTCCAGAATTTTGAATGCAAGCCTGCAAACGTGAATGCATTGTGTCATACAGGTTTCGAATGTCACTTTGTGGTATGGAGTTCCATGCTTGTTGTACTTGTGCTGTCAATACTGGGACGGTCAGTGCTGGCTGTGGATGATGCTGGAGTTGTCGTCCAATGATATCCCATACGTGTTCAATTGGAGACAGATCTGGTGATCTCGCAGGCCAAGGTAACATGTCGACACTCTGTAGAGCACGTTGCGAGACAACAGCGGTATGAGGGCGAGCGTTATCCTGTTGAAAAACTCCCCCTTGAATGCTGTTCATGAATGGCAGCACTACAGGTTGAATTACCAGACTGACGTACAAATTTGCAGTCAGTGTGTTTGGTATAACCACAAGAGTGCTCCTGCTGTCATAGGAAATTGCTCCCCAGACCATGACTCCAGGTGTAGGTCCAGTGTGTCTAGGCCGCAGACAGTTTGGTTGCAGGCGTTCCCCTGGCCTCCTTCTGACCAACACTCGGCCATCACTGGCACCAAGGCAGAACCTGCTTTCATCAGAAAACACAACAGATCTCCACTCCGTCCTCCAATGAGCTCTGGCTTGACACCACTGGAGTCGCAAACGGCGATGGCTTGTAGTCAGTGGAATGCACGCTACAGGGCGCCTGGCTCGGAGCTGTCCTTGAAGTAACCGATTTCTAACAGTTCGTTGTGTCACTGTGGTACCAACTGCAGCTCGAATTTCTGCCGCAGACGCAGTACGATGCGCCACAGCTGTACGCCGAATACGGCGGTCTTCCCTCTCAGTAGTGCCACGTGGCCTCCCGGAACCCGGTCTTCTTGAGGCAGTACCATCCCTTGACCACTGCACCCAACAATCATGCACAGTGGATACATTCCGGCCAAGTCTTTCTGCAATATCGCGAAAAGAAAATCCACCTTCTCGTAGCCCTATTACACGACCTCGTTCAAACTCGGTGAGCTGTTGATAATGGCTTCTTCGTCTTCTTAAAGGCATTCTTGGCTAACATCAACTCACTATGTCAAATCTCAGCGGTAAATAACGTTCACAAACTTACAGCGCGTATTTAAAGCAAACCTGATTTGCAAGCTCTGAGTAGCGCTACTAGCGCCACACTTATGCGCGAAGCGCGAAATTTGAATCGATGTCATCTTTCAGATGTATAAACACGCCTACCAAATTTCGTTTATCTAACACAAGTCTTTCTTGGTGTTGGGATTTTTTTTTCCGTCTGTGTACTTGGAGGTTTTACATCAGGGGTGGCCAACCCGCGGCCCGCCTTCAACATTTTTCCGGCCCGCGAGATTCATCACACTTTTTCAAAATATATTTGTTTTATAATACCCAAAGTATTTAAAACCAATGTATTAAAAATACATTACTTGTTGATTCATATTTTCAAAATTAATTTCATTTATGTTTATATAATTTTTATATATCATTTTTAGTGTTATATATTTCTTTAAAATGTGCGTTTAGTACCATTATTATTGTATTATCAATGTTTACATGCAAGGATAATAGTAAACACAATAATAATACATAGAGAGGTCACAGGACGAAAAATGGATCTATTTGAAGAACTTGAATTTTAAACATTTAGAAAAAAACGACTGTAACATTTTAAACGATCAGCTGCAGCTCATAAATAGACGTTTCTTTGAAATATTTAGACCTATACTTAAAAACAAGTAAGATTTTACAACGCCATGTTCTTAAACCGATGTTATTTCTCCTCAAAAAACCTATATAATTGCTTGTTGTTACATTTAAGTTACTACCTATGCAATTCAATATAAATTTATCAGCTGTATGTCACCGTGTATGCTTAATTATGTAAATATGGTTGAAGACGCACACATGCTCAGTATATCAATACTGTTATCCACTATCGCCAACTTTTTTTTTTTTTTTATTATTTTCATGGCCTTCTGTCTATCGACTATACGGCCAGCTTTATCATTTACATTAATTTAACATGTGATTCTTATCGTATAGCAAACATGTATTCATTTCTTAATTCACACTAAATTATACAATTATTCAATATTACACTAATACAGCGATAGCCCTGATAAGGGAATACACGATTACATTTGTGCCAGCGATAATATGAAGCTGGATCTTATTTCACAATGGGTAATACAATTATTCAGTGAATAGTAATACATATTTAGAAAGTATATTGATACAATAATACAATGATGACAATTATATCGATAACAATAAAATCACATTTGGGGAGCA